>OZ002744.1:121060533-121793033 GCA_963924295.1 Dioctria rufipes
GTAAACAATTTAGGAGCAAAATAGCATCTCGCACTCTTTTGATGAATATATATATATATATATATATATATATATATATATATATATATATATACATATATGTAGATTTTATTAAGAAAAATAAATAACTGATAATAGAAAAAAATATATCTAGAAGTGTAAATAAAATAAATAGGGTAAATGTGAGTAGCTGTAAGACTACCAAACATTTAGGTATAATTCAATCTAAATATTATTCACTTTCTTTTATATTATTTTAGAAGCTTTATATTTACAAATAAAACGATATTATAAAGAGAGAAGGAAAAACTATACAAATAATGCCAGAGAATAAATTACTTTTTAAAATGAGTATACAAAAAAAATGAGTATATAAAAAAAAGGAGGAATAAAGTAATCCAAAAATATACTTAAATTAATAGTAATACTTAATGATATATTTTTTTTTTCTCCTCCTAATTTTATCTTAACTATCTAATATAAACATATTATAAATATATCATTGTCCATTACATTATTGCTAGCGAAACGATTATAATAAATAATTCAAAGGAAAATTAATCAATAAATAGAATTTACCAAAATTGCTATAATGTAATAATTACGCATATTTAATAAATAAACCTTGTCTAGTAGAAACTATACTACCTATATATACATGTATTAGCATTTATGGCAGATAAAAAAAAACACGTTATCTACAGTAAACTAGTTATATACCATATCCTTTATATATACAAATATATGTACAAATTCTACTTCACTTAACAGGAAAGAAAGTTTTCTTCTCAGGATTACTCAGGTGCCCAATGCCCCGAATCACAATCATAATACCGATACATCAATATATCGTCCAATACGATATATTGATGTATCATTAATTGACCCTGAAAATAAGAAATTATTTGATTTTTAAATCTCATTCAAAATTTAAAATGCATTTAGAAATGCATTCCCATATTATAACAAAATGCAATTTAGGGCCCTCTTAAAATTAATATTTCAAGACGGGCGCACAAGTGCATATCGGATTACAGTTTTGCATTGATGCATATAGCTCGCATCAAAAAACTTTTGCATTCTCTCACGTACGTTTTTTCAACGTCGTGAGAAAACAATAAAATTATAAAAAAGCTTATTGTGCAGATATCGTGGGTACCTGGGTTCAATTTGCCCCAAACCTCGGGGAGTCGTATTTTCAACCGCCGAGCGAAGAGGAGTTAAGAAAAATCAGGAGTTCTTTTTTTTTAATTGTGAATATCAAAATTGTGGAAATCTTGGGAAATTATCATATAGAATTAAACGTTACTTGAATAAAAAAACCTAATAAATATTAAGACAAAAGTTCTTTTTTTTTTAATTGTGAATATCAAAATTGTGGAAATCTTTGGAAATTATCATATTGAATTAAAAACGCTAATTGAATAAAAAAAAAACCTAATAAATATTAAGACAAAAGTTCTTTTTTTAATTGTGAATATCAAAATTGTGGAAATCTTTGGAAATTATCATATTGAATTAAAAACGTTAATTGAATAAAAAAACCTAATAAATATTAAGACAAAAGTTCTTTTTTTAATTGTGAATATTAAAATTGTGGAAATCTTTGGAAATTATCATATAAAATTAAACGTTAATTGAATAAAAAACGTAATAAATATATTAAGACTAAAGGTTCGTTTTGGGATTAAACGACAACTCCATAAGAACTTAAAAGGTCGAATGCTCTCCGCCCCGAGCACGGCACGCAGACTATAACATCAGTAGATTATCACGTATCCAATATAAGTGTAAATGTATTCACTTTGTTGTTCAAAGATAGGATATAAGTACTTTACTTCACTTGCAGCTGTGAACTCATTTACACAGGAAGTCAGTGGCAATAGCCTATTAAAAATATCAAATTGTTTTTAATCAGTTCCCCTAAATCATATTTCCTCGGCGCTGGACACAAATCATTTCCTTAATTTCGTGGAGCAGAAATGAAGTTGAGAAAACATCGTTGGTACTCGACATCTGCAATATCTTGGATCGGAGCTTTCATTACGTTTCATCACGCTTAATTTCGTGGCGCAGAGATTAAGAAGCGAACCAACCATTGTTGTAACATTTTTTATGGTCCTTTAATACCGGATTCTGCTATTCAACAGCGGAGAAAGATAAGTAGAATTGATTAAACTTTTGCCTAAATACATATGGGTATTCACTCTTTAATGTATCAGTGTAACCGATGTAAATATACAACAAGAATTTACAACAAAGACTGAACACACTCTTTAGCCTTTAGCTTACTTCGAAATGTAATTATGGCAGACCGTAGGAGATCTCCCCGGCTCCGGAAAAATTGAGAAAATCCTCAAAATTTCTAGGATTCATAGTTATCCTAGAAAGAAAGAATTGTGAAGATCCGGTTAAAAATAGCTGTGATAAAAACTAAAGTATTTCAACTATTTATGAAAAGAACGGCTTAAATTAAGGAAATGCCGGTTTTTCATAGAACTTTTCAACCATTTGGGTTGTTTCCCAAGTTGTTATTTCTACAATTACTACTTAATTATACACTATTTCAGTATAATGTCAGCGGATAAAATGAAGCCTGTTTTGTTGGGAACGGTTATTTCTAATTAGTTTTCAGCTGGGGCTAATAGTTTAGGAAAAATGTTAATAATAGTAGAACAATCTCCTTTTACGGCAATTTTTGCCGCTTTTTGCCGTGACAAAATGTATAAATTTAAATTGTAAATTTTTTTTTACGGAATAACAGTGGTTCGTAGGAATTTTTTTGTAAAGATGAAAAAGTTTCGTAATCGAACACTTATGCCTATGATTGAAAAAAAAAATTAGAAAAATAACTCATATGTAGTAATGGCGTATATGGGACCCAGATGGGGAAAAACAGTGAAATTCGGGAGTAAAAGCTCAGTGTGGAAATATCTCGAATTGAAAATAAAAACCATCTAATAGATACAAAATTTTATTACCTTATTTTACATGCAAACTTTTTTCTCTGGGGGCATCCCTTATGATGCAGGGTCCGACAAAGTAAAAAAGTGGTTTTCAGTTAAAACGCAATCAAGTTTTTGAGGGTGGAAAAAATATACTATGGAGTATACCAGATTGAAATTTAAAGAACGCCGTTGATAGACCTCAGCGGGGGCTTTAAATAGACGCCCCGCATGTCATATTTGCGGTTTGAGGATGGTGGGGGTAACAACCCCGCAACCCAAAATACCCCCACTCGAAAATTTTTTCGATAAACTTAATCGCCTTGTCGAACTAAAGACGAATATCAAGTTCGTTTTTTGAACGGTCCCCTCCTCATCCCGCAAGAAAGTTTCAAATTTTAAAAATAATTAAAGCTAATTTCTGTACTTCAAATACTATTATTAAGTAATTTAGGGCGGAAAAAGAAAAAGAAAATCGATGGCACCAATTTGTTTTTCGGTGTTGTTTTATTAAGTTTTCCAGAAAGTTTGATGCTTTTTGATGCGCCATTACTGATGTTTTGGGCTCACAAATTTGCAATACCTTTCATTGTGGGGGAAAAGCATGATGCGGGTAGATGTAAATTGAACACCCTGCTAAATCAACCGAGTACCAACTAGAAAAAATACGAGTGCACCAGTCGATAGTCCTCAAAAGGATCTTTCATTTGGCATACTGGAAATTTTCCTAGGACACTACACTCCCCAGCTGCACCCGCTGACATTTGATGTTCAATCTCAGCTCCTAAGTATAACTATATAACCCGATTTACACTGCCAATGTGTGAATGTAAAAATACAAGACAATTGTATTGCATTTTATATGCATAAGCCTTGTATGACTTTACTGGGTTGTAATCAAATACATCTTTTACAACGATACACTGTTTGATACAGCATTGAGTGAATCCCCTATTATATACCATACATATAATTGCGATCCTATCATATCAGATTCAGATATTTTGAGACATTTTTCATTGGAAAAAATTGCGCTATGCAAAAATAAGTGACAGTTTTATTATTCATAATATTATCGATAAACATATGTGTTTCTCATTCTACGCAAAAGTGATTAAAATTCAACATAATCAAGATTTTCGTTACGTAATACGAACAATTAAGACGGTACAAGTGATAGCGGTAATCATAAACACAAGCACACACACATATAAAACAGACCTTGGTTAATTAATCACATTCCAAGCGAAAACGAACATATGTTTTTTCGATCCTATTGTTAGGGCAGGTTCAGTAGAAAGCTGATATCATTTCAATCAGCAAACTTGCATACCAACTCACCTATATACTGAAAAACTACAACAAAAAACAAAAAGGTTGAGTATCACGTAAAATTTATAACAATTTCGCAGTAAAGGAAACCAGCTAACTGCACACGGGCACTGCACGACAATCTCACATGATGATAATTTTATTAACATAACCAGAAAATCCATCAGAAATTTAAATTATCAACGCGGCATAAAAGTGAGCCAGCTAGAAACAACGGTACACGGGATTATACTGCGCATCTGCACTTGGTAAGTCGACATGAACATTTTTTTTTGTACTAAAAAAAAAAGCAAATGTTTGAATAGGCAATAAATTCCAGATTGGATAGAAGTAAATCACAAACAATTTTTTTTTCTCTCCTGCTATGCCAATTATTGCTGTCATGCGCCTTTGAATGTCGTTCTTTGGTGCCGTACGCTATCCATGGCTATATAAACAGAAGTGTGACTTGATTCGATCTCCTTTATAATTTGGCAGTGAAGTGATTAACTTGGCGATTTATTTTTCCTAGTGTTATTTTCCTAGTGTTTTCTCCCAGTGTTTTACATTTTATTAACCTATAACTGCTTTATTTAATTGACTGCTAGAATAAAGAATATAGTCTGGGTACCGACTGGATTAAGGATTTATTTTGTATAGCAATTAAACTAAAGATTCTTATTGTGGGTATCGACTGCAATAAGAATAAATTACTAACACGAAACACTTTATTGCGGGTATCGACTGTAATAAAAGAGTCTTATTGCGGGTTTCGACTGTAATAAGACAACTACTAACAAAACCACTTTATTGCGGGTATCGACTGTAATAAAGAGTCTTACTGTGGGTATCGACTGGAGTAAGACAATTACTAACACAAAACACTTTATTGCGGGTCTCGACTGTAATAAAGAGTCTCATTGCGGATATCGACTCTAATAAGACAATTACTAACAAAACACTTTATTGCTGGTATCGACTGTAATAAGGATTCTTATTGCGGGTCTCGACTGTAATAAGAAATTTACTAACAAATCACTTTATTGCGGGTAGCGACTGTAATACAGAGTTTTATTGCAGGTATCGACTGTATTAAAACAATTATTAACACAAATATTTTACCTCGGTATCGACTGGAATAAAATATATCCTAATCCCTCCCAACCTCAATCAACTCAAGGTCAAGTTAATCAGTTGCCGTATATTGATCAGGTGAGTGCAAGTCCATTGCAACATTTTTATAAATCAAATTTATATCTTAATCATTTATTAAACATTTGTTTCAGCTTCTTATATTATAAAATATATATATATATATCTTGTAGTTCTCAAGTTATCGTATTTATTGAACTTGAAACATTTAGTGCAGTGAATAAACGAATAAAACCACTACCTTTATACCAGTGCATTCATTCCAGTCACTTAATCATTTCTTGCATGTACGCTCTGACTACGGGCAGTACATTTTATGGTCCTTCGAGCCGGGTTTAAAGTTTAGTGGTATATATTCTCAATATTTCAAACATGACTACACTTCAAAAACTTCTCGCTAACCAAGCCACATCTACAAAAATATTCGAAAAATCGTTCAACAACTACAACAATACTGATGTAGAAAAACGAACGAGAGGACTTATTTCTGAGTGGTTAATCGCCCTAAGCGAAATTTGGTCCGACTATAAGAATACGCATTATACGATTATCCAAGCTACTCAGGCTTTAGGGGGTAGCGAATTACAAAAACACGATTATTTTGCAAACGATCAGTTCTCAAGCGTGAAAATACATACTACACGTTTCGAGGCTTTCTCAGAGATGCACTAGACGCATTCGAAACAAAAGTAGAATCAAAGCCAAACACGGAGAATGAATTTTCTTCGTTTTTGAGGTTACCGAGCATCATAATCCCAAAGTTCTCAGGGTCATATGAGTCATGGAGGTCGTTTCGCGATCTATTCCAGTCACTGGTGCATACAAATTCTGTGTTATCTCCAGTGCAGAAATTGCATTATTTAAAGTCTAATATTTCTGGAGAAGCAGAACATTTGTTGCGTCAGCTTCCAATGACCAATGCGAGTAACGACAACGCATGGAAGATATTGCTCAATAGGTATGACAATAAGAAAATATTGATTAATGCTCAGCTAAAAATTCTATTCAATCTACCTAAAGCGACACACGAGTCAGCCAAGGCAATAAAAACTGTGCTAGACAAATCATCAGAATGTATTTATGAACTCGAAGCATTGGAAGTCCCCACTAAACACTGGGATACAATCCTGATTTACATGCTAGTGCAATGTTTACCAGCAGAGACACATCGCTTATGGGAACAAGAAGTGAATAGCACCAATGAACTTCCTACTCTAAAATCTTAAAAAGCTTTTCTAGAGACGAGATTCCGAGCTTTAGAAGCAATCTCAGACGCAAAACCGTACTCAGTAAGCAAACCAGCTCAAATTCCAAGAGCATCCATTCACCTTTCATCATCTGGTGACAGATTTATAATATGCAAAGAGCAACATCGGATATTCAAATGTCCAAAATTTATTAAACAAGACGTAGATTCAAGATTTAAAATTGTCACGTCAAACAACTTGTGCATTAACTGCGTTTCAAAAGGTCACAACTCGAAGTTTTGCTCAAGCAAATTCACGTGCCAGCGATGTGGAAGGAAACATCATTCCTTACTCCATAGGAATAACGCAACTCCTCAGGGTTTGATAAAAGCATCGGAAAATCCAGCTATACAAGCTCAACCTTCACCTTCCACATCCAATCTGCACACGCTTCACGCGAATCAGTTCGTAAGAACTACACAAGCCTTGCTTGCCACTGCATTGCTGAAAGTTCCGTCAAAAAAGGGTACCATGTTTACTCTACGAGCACTGATTGACTCAGGCTCCCAAGTCACCTTCATAACACAAGCGGCTGCACGCAAAGCTGCAATTGGCTAGTATGAACTTATCAATACAAATCACTGGCTTAGGAAAATCAGAAGCTATGTATGTCAAAAAACAATTAAAAATTGACATACATCCTTATTCAACCACGAATAAGGTGACCACGATTGATGCTCTTGTTGTAAACACTATAACAAACATATTACCTCCGTCCACCATTCCACACAAGGAATGGAGTCATGTACGAGATCTGCAACTCGCCGATCCATATTTTTCAAACCAGGAAAAATCGATCTGCTCTTAGGAGCGGATGTATATGGAGAAATTCTCTTGGAAGGATTACGAAAGGGTCCTCCAGGAACACCAATCGCGCAAAATAGTACGCTTGGTTGAATTCTTTTCGGGTATCTAAAAGGCACTTCCACAATCTCCAAAGCGTCTACGCTAACAATAAACGCTCATTACGAGGAAGAGTCTTCACTGGATAAACTTCTGCGACAATCTTGGGAAACTGAAGGATTTACTCCAGGGAGACAATTGTCCAAAGCAGACCGTGATTGTGAAAAATTTTATCAGAAAACACATTATCGAAACGTAAACGGCCTCTATGAAGTCCGTTTACTCTTCATCAACGAAATTACCTGCTTAGGCGACTCTCGTGGAATGGCCGTTCGGAGATTTTACAGATTAGAGCGGGAACTAGATCAAAATCCTGAGCTTAGTCAGGAATATAAAGCCTGTATTAATGAGTATCAATTATTAGGGCACATGATAGCGGCTGATAAGGAAATTAATAAAGACAAATGCTATTATCTTCCTCACCACGCCGTTATCAAGGATAGTACAACTACCAAAGTTCGGGTTGTTTTCGGGCATAGAGAAAATGTATAGAATGATAATCGTTCAACCTCCAGTTCAAAATTATCAATGGATAGTTTGGAGAAGCAATCCCAATGAAGCCATCAAAGATTATAAATTAACTACGGTTACATTTGGTACAACACCAGCTCCATATTTAGCAGTTAAAACCCTTCAACAGGTAGCCACTGATGAAGCTGCTAAATATCCTACAGCTGCCAAAATCATACCACGGGATTTTTATGTTGATGATCTGCTCACTGGCGCAGATTCCATCGACGAAGCATTGGAAATACAAGAGCAGCTTATCAACCTCTTATCGTCAGCAGGATTCAATTTAAGGAAGTGGGCCAGCAATACACCGGATCTCTTATCAATCATCCCAGAAGAACATAGGGAGGTACAACTTCCTTTACGGTTAGCAAGTAATGAATCAATAAAAACCTTGGGCATTCATTGGCACCCAGGAACTGATCATTTTACTTTGCAACATAAAAAGTTTGCAGATCGCATTTCTACAAAGCGTTCAGTTTTGTCAGAAATCGCTACACTTTTTGATTCACTTGGTTGGATTTCTCCAATCATAGTCACAGCTAAAATTCTTCTGCAAACCTTATGGTTTTGATTCCGACACACATTGACATGCTCTGGCGACAATTTAAGGCCAAATTAAGTGACATAAGTACAATTCACATACCACGATGGATATTCACCACCAGTGATTTCTCAACTTGTCAAATACATGGATTTTCCGATGCATCCAACCAAGCTTATTCGGCTGCCGTGTACATTAGGGCCATTAATCATGAAGGAAACGTTCATGTCAATCTACTAATAGCTAAATCTAAAATAGCACCTATTAAACCTGTTACGCTTCCTCGTCTAGAGTTGTTTGGCGCTGTGCTTTTAGCTCCGCGTATTAAACGTTTGAAAGAAGATCTCAAACTTGACAAAGTTCCCATATACCCTTGGACGGACTCCTCGATTGTCTTAGCCTGGATTCCAAATTATCCTAATAAATATAAAACTTATGTAGCGAAAAGGATTTCCAAAATTCAGAACTTAATTGATATTCAGTCATGGCATCACGTGCGGTCTGTTGACAACCCGGCTGATTGTAACACCAGGGGCATTGAACCTGCATCGTTAAATTCCCACAGAATCTTGTAGCATGGACCTGAGTGTCTATTAAACTCTGAAGAAAAATGGCCTCAGTCAAAACCTTTGGCAGACAACAACATCAAATCTGAGAAAAGGCGAGTATGTTGTGTAATTACGACTCATTCTAACATCCATGAGTTACTCAGTAAATTCTCGACCTTTGGCAAGCTGCAATGAGTCACTGCCTATTGCCTAAGATTCATTGATCACTGCCGCAAGAAAACTCCAAACACAACCAAGGATCAGCATAATAGTGCAATTCTACTTAAGTCTGCTGAATTAACTCAAGCGAAACACCATTAAGATAGTTCAAAGGATTGCCTTCGAGAGTGTAAATAAACAATTAAAAGCAGGCATTTTACTTCATGCTAAAAGTAAAATTTTGTCTTTGAACCCATTTTTAGATGATCAGGAATTATTGCGTGTGGGCGGCCGACTACAAAAAACACTAATATTGCCTTCAATCAAAAACATCCAATAATATTGCCGAAAGAAAGCAACTTGACAATATTAATAATCAATTATGTTCATATGAAAACTTTACATGGAGGTTTGCAATTGGTTCTTTCAACATTAAGAAACGAATTCTGGATTCCACAAGGTCGAAAAACTATCAAGCATATTTTGTATAAATGTGTTACCTGTTTTAAACAATCCGCTTTCAATAAAAATCAAATCATGGGAAACCTACACGCGTCAAGAGTAAATATCTCAAGACCTTTTCAACAAACCGGTGTAGAGCTGGTCCCATTAATCTGAAAATGTCCAAGCACAGAGGCAATCGGTTCTACACGGGCTACATATGTATTTTCGTTTGCATGGCCACCAAAGCCATACACATAGAGCCTGTATCCGATCTGACAACAGCAGCCTTTATCGCAGCATTTCGACGCTTTTCCAGTCGACGAGGACTTTGCACGGATATATATTCCGATTGCGAGACTAACTCCGTTGGAGCGGACAAAGTTCTACAAAAGGATTTCAAGAATGCCATAAACAAGCTAGTGAAGAAATGGCAGGAAAGGTAGCACAAGATGGAATTCGTTGGCATTTTAATCCGCCTTCAGCACCACAATTTGGTGGGTTATGGGAAGCGGGATTGAAATCTATCAAATTTCATTTAAGGCGAATATTGGGAAACACCTCACTATCGTTCGAAAAATTTGCAACCCTTTCGCTCAAATCGAAGCCTGCCTGAACTCCAGGCCATTATGCCCTATCTCAGATGATCGAGATGATTTAAACATGTTAACACCTGGGCATTTTTTAATCGGCAGTTCATTAATAACTCCACCGGAACCAACAATTGAGACAAATAATTCATCACTCACAAGATGGAATCACTTACAATTCCTACAACAACAGTTTTGGAGCAAATGGTCCAATGATTACTTAAATTCCTTGCAGAACAGACCAAAATGGAAAAGCCCAATCTCCAATCCTAAAATAGGAGACTTAGTGGTCATCAAGGAATCTAATTTACCAACTTGTCGTTGGATATTAGGACGAATTATCCAACTTCATCCGGGGGAAGATAAGTTGGTCAGAGTTGTAACCGTTAAAACGCAAAACGGAGTGCTGAAAAGACCGATTACAAAATTGGCCATTCTTCCTTTACACTAAATGATATCCCACAAATTTGCCTCTTTAGTTTCTGTTTTTTCTCTTTTTTATGAATACATTATTCATTCTCGACCTAAAATTAATTAATTTTATCCCAACATCATGCATTCATTAAATTTCAAATGCTATTTTACATTCATTACATTTGCAGATATAATTTTTTCTCATTCTCTTTTAACCAAAATAATCAACTTTCAAATTCAAGAAGAAATTTCAAAATCGACAACTGCAGTTATAATAATTGCACATGCATGCGCATCTAACAAAAAAAAACGAAACGTTCAAGCGACTTCACTACCCGAAATTCACATTTGTCACACAACCATACAAAGGTTCATTGTCATATCATGAGAAATTGCTAAAACTGATAAGAAATTTCGCCGATAAAAAAAAAAAAAGAAATTGTTCTTTGTTGCAACCTAAATGACCCGTTCGTTCGCTTTAAATATCTGATCACTTTGCAATTCAAGCTGAATCAAGTTGAATTTCAATTTGTTACCAGTAACATGGAATCACCCAAAAACGACAATAAGAGCAGCGTAGACAAATCGCCTCCAACTCCTGGTAGGAGCATTGAGCAGAAGGTTAAGAAAATTTGGCAGCTGGAGAAACAGCTCAGCAAACTGAAGGAGGCATCGCAAATTAAGAAAATTAGCAGACGACTCCGGTATCTGCAACTGGAGGATTCAGAAGTGATTGAGCTGGATGATTCACCAGCACAATCGCCAGGCGACCAACGACCAGCAGAAGAGGTGCCAGAAATATCCCACCAAATAGAAGTAGAACAGCACGCAATCGAACCAGATTTAGTCTCCAAAATTAAAATCCTGGAAGATGTTATATTGAAACCTGCCGAAACCACAGAGACCAAAGGTGACGAAGACATTTACTTGGTTGTGACAAATCACACTACGGGAGCCGCGGAAGCAATTTTAATTTCCTTGAAAGCCCTGCAAAAATAAAAAAAAGAAGCAGAGGTTTACCACCCAGGACGGAACCCGGTACAATGTTCGCCTACTTAAAAATTGAGACATAAAAGTATTAAAATAAACAAATAAAAAAACCAAATAGAAAACAATTTTGTCCTTTCTTATCAAACAAGGTCTCTGCTGTTATTATTTGCTTCACTGCTTTCTCGTCTACTTATATTCGGCGTTGTTATAACCCGTGCTCAGTTATTCTGTATTTCATTGAATCTTCTCGGTTTGCATTCTGAGTTGTTACATACAAAATCCGCCCACAACAGGAGATGTTAAACTAATACAAACTATTCTTAGGTCTTAAAATCTTCTAAAAATATTCAACGGCGTACATATTGACTAAGGATTCATTTTGATGCATCACCGGAGTTGTCAATAGATCACATATTTCTTATAATTGAAAGAAATTCCATCCTTTCAACAGGGGGCAGTATGTTCAGTATTCACACGAATTCTGATATCATTTCAAGCAGCAAACTTGCATACCAACACACCTATATACTGAAAAACTAAAACAAAAACAAAAAGGTTGAGTATCACGTAGAATTTATACCAATTTCGCAGTAAAGCATGATGATAACTTTATTAACCTAACCAGAAAATCCATCAGAAATTTAAATTATCAACGCGGCAAAAAAGTGAACCAGCTAGAAACAATGGTACACGGGATTATACTGCGCATCTGCACTTGGTAAGTCGACATGAACATCTATTTTTTTTGTACAAAAAAAAAACAAAATTGTTTGAATAGGCAATAAATTCCAGATTGGATAGAAGTAAATCACAAACAATTTTTTTTCTCTCTCTTTGTTTTTTAGATATATGGTTGCATTTCAAAGTGCAGCTGCTATGCCAATTATTGCTGTCATGCGCCTTTGAATGTCGTTCTTTGATGCCGTACGCTATCCATGGCTATATAAAAACAGCAGTGTGACTTGATTCGATCTCCTTTATAATTTGGCAGTGAAGTGATTAACTTGGCGATTTATTTTTCCTAGTGTTTCCTCCCAGTGTTTTACATTTTATTAACCTATAACTGCTTTATTTAATTGACTGCTAGAATAAAGAATATAGTCTGGGTACCGACTGGATTAAGGATTTATTTTGGATAGCAATTAAACTACAGATTCTTATTGTGGGTATCGACTGCAATAAGAATAAATTACTAACACAAAACACTTTATTGCGGGTCTCGACTGTAATAAAGAGTCTTCTTGCGGGTATCGACTGAAATAAAACAATTACTAATAAAACCACTTTACTGCGCGTAGCGACTGTAATAAAGAGTCTTACTGTGGGTATCGACTGTAGTAAGACAAGTACTAACACAAACACTTTATTGTGGGTATCGACTGTAATAACAGAGTCTTATTGCGGGTTTCGACTGTAATAAGACAATTACTTACAAAACCACTTTATTACGGGTATCGACTGTAATAAAGAGTCTTATTGTGGGTATCGGCTGCAGTAAGACAATTACTAACACAAACCACTTTATTGCTGGTCTCGACTGTAATAAAGAGTCTTATTGCGGGTATCGACTCTAATAAGACAATTACTAACAAAAAACTTTATTGCGGGTATCGACTGTAATAAAGATTCTTATTGCGGTTCTAGACTGTAATAAGAAATTTACTAACAAAACACTTTATTGCAGGTAGCGACTGTAATAAAGAGTTTTATTGCTGGTATCGACTGTAATAAAACAATTATTAACACAAATATTTTACTCTGGGTATCGACTGGAATAAAATATATCCTAATCCCTCCCAACCTCAATCAACTCAAAGTCAAGTTAATCAGTTCCCATATATTGATCAGGTGAGTACAAGTCAATTGCAACATTTTTATAAATCAAATTTATATCTTAATCATTTATTAAACATTTGTTTCAGCTTCTTATATTATAAAATATATATATATATATCTTATAGTTCTCAAGTTATCGTATTTATTGAACTTGAAACATTTAGTGTAGTGAATAAACGAATAAAACCGCTACCTTTATACCAGTGCATTCATTTCAGTCACTTAATCATTTATTGCATGTACGCTCTGACTACGGGCAGTACAGGGCATGCAATTATTTGCGGTATATGGTTAAGCCATTGAACTTTCGAGAATTTGATATTTTATCGCTGTATGTATGTATACCTACGTAATCTATTGGAACAAGATTGGAATGAATTTTCAATTAATCTGCAGAATCAAACCACAAACATTTAATGATTTAAAATTTATTGAAATAAATAATATTAGACTGATATAATTAATACTTTTATTTATAAAAACATTTTTCATTTCTTTTTGTGTGTTCTAATATCATATAAATATGAGTAAAGAAGCGAAAGCCACATTAATTCAGAAAAGGGGTCGAATTAAAGGCACTCTTACACGAATTATCACATTCTCAGAAAAAACATCTTCTGATACTCCAGTTGATGACATCAAGGTGCGTCTTCAAAACCTTGACATTGTATGGAAGGAATTTTATACTGTGGAAGATATTCTTATGACAAATGGAGGTTAGGTGTCAGAAATGGAAGGGGATGAAAAGAAATATTTCGAAAGTAAATCCGCTATTATGCGCGGAATAGGTACACGTAAACAATTGGGGAACCCGCAAAAAACGTATTTAATCTTACTACTTTAAACTCAACAATGAATCAACTGGCAGCACAGCAGCAATCCCTTTTTCAAAATACTGATCGGTCGCAAATTCAGCCAAGAATTACATGGCTACCAAGCTTAAACATACCTATATTCTCGGGCGATTACAAAAAATGCTCGTCATTTAAACATTTATTTGAGTCATCCATTCACTCATATGAATCTCTAAGCGGTTCCCAAAAATTTCAATATCTAAAGGGTCTACTCAAAGGCAATGCTGCAGCCCTAATTCGACACCTTCCAGTAAGTGCGACAAGCTATAACGAAGCGTGGGAAAAATTAAAGGCTGGTTTCAACAAGCCCTTGCACATTGCTATGTCATTTATTAAAAATTTCACTGAACAATCTGTAGTTCCCAATTCGTCCACTCGTGCTTTACGTTATCTAGCAAATACTTCAGACGAAGTCATTCGTTGTCTCAAATACCTAGGAAGGGAAGCAGAAGGTCGAGATCCATGACTGCTTTATTTAATCTATCAAAAATTGGATTCAGAGTCTCGTGAAACGTGGTCTCAGGAAATAGTTGGAGAAACATTTTCCACCTTTGACAAGTTTTTAAACTTTTTGAATAAACGATGCGATGCGTTGGAAGCTTCCAACTCTACAGAAAAAAGATCAACCCAGTCCGTCAAAACTTTACATAATTCGGTGCTGCTAAGTTCTTATTCATCTGCTTTATTTATGACCCAACTGCAAATAAAATTCAGTAAACGATCAAAGGTCATTTGTGTTAGCAAAGTCAATACGCTTTCGCTGCTTAGGCTCAAATCACTAAGTCAAGGTTTGTCGCTCGACATTTAAGTGCCGCCAGTGCAAATGTAATCATCATTGGCTTTTGCATCCTACCAATCAATCAGAATTAAGTACAAGTACCAATTCTAATACTGAAAATTCTTCAATCAACCCCTCAACCCCCCACTCCCAATCAACTCTTCACGATCTAACACTTCAATCAACCGTACGAGTTCTCACTCTTCAATCAACCCTTCAACCTCTCGCGTCGCAATAAAACAATCTAATCCTGACTTCACGATGAATCCTCACTCGGATCAATTATCCAGTTCCTACAAGAAAAATCCCAATCGTCAGCATTTAATACTTAAGCAAGTCAATCAGCGCTTATTCAGGCCAATTACATTCGTGGTAATCAACCGTCAATTGCTTTATTGCCTACTGTACTCTGTCATGTTAAGGAATATAGAGGACAGTTCCAATTATGACGACAGCTATTGGATTCGGGATCCCAAATCTCCTGATTTCTCAACATTGTGTTTTGCGTCTCGGGATGGAGGGAGAAATAAGCAGACTTTCTGTGAGCGGGCTTTCTGACACAACGCAAGATGATCGCCGTTTTTACCTACCTCATCACGCAGTCTTTAAAAATTCTCCCGGCTCAAAAATTCATGTAGTTTTCGATGGAACTGCTAGAACGACGTCTGGGGTCGCGTTGAATAATATTCTTTTGGTTGGCCCACAAATTCAAAGAGACTTAGCAAGTATTCCTATAAGTTTCAGGAAGCATCAAGTAGCAATCACAGCTGATGTACAAAATATCTACCGCCAAGTACTTGTAGCGTCACATGATAGGGATTAATAACGCATCTTCTGGCGAGAAAAACCAACACTTCCTATTAAATATTACCGATTAACAACAGTAACTTACGGCACCTCATCAGCAGCTTTCTTGGCCACCAAGGTATTTCATCAAATTAGCGAAGAACACAAGACTATTTTTCCCAAAGCAGCAGCTATAATAATTCAGCAAGATTTCTATGTGGACGACTTGCTCTCCGGTGCTGAATCCTTATCTGACACGATAGAATTGAAAAAACAGCTCATGAAAATGCTGAGTGAAACTGGTTTTCCTTTAGTAAAATGGGGACCTAACTCATCGAGCCCCATACTAAATAATGCAGCTCCTGAAAAGGAAGACTTTCATGAAAACAACGACAACACAGGCATTACTCAGGTTCTTGGAATGCATTGGAACTCAATCAAAGATACATTTTCCTTTAAAATCACTGAGAATATGTCAGATGCGAACACGAAGAGAAAACTGTTGTCAGAGTCATTCAGACTCTTTGATACCCTGGGACTTCTAGCACCTGTCGTGATTATAATAAAAATCCTCTTTCAACAACTATGGCTACTAAACTATGACTGGGACGACGATTTACCTAAAGAAATAGTTCGCCGCTGGGAGAATGTAAAGATTGAAGTACCAGCAGTATCTCAAATCGAAATTCCTCGCTTAATATTATCCAGAAGGGGCTCCATCCAACTGCACGGCTTCGCCGACGCTTCAGAGCGAGCGTACGTTGCAGTAATATACTGCCACACTGAAGATAACCAGGAAGTTATTATGAGACTGACAGCTGCAAAAACGAAGGTAGTCTCCTTGAAACAAGTGAGCCTTCCACGCCTAGACCTATGCGCAGCTGTGCTTCTCACCAGACTACTGAAGAAAGTCACCAACTCGTTATCAATTCAATTCACAATCAGAGATGGACAGATTAAGCAAATGTCTTGGCCTGGTTGTCTGATATTCCTCGGCGCTGGAAGCCATATGTCGCCAATCGAACAGCTGAAATAATAGAAACCATACCCAGAAACCAATGGAGACATGTATCCTCACGATACAACGCAGCTGACTGCACCTCCAGAGGTATCAACACAAAGGATCTGGTCAAACATTCCTTGTGGTGGCAAGGACCAACATGGCTACTACTAAGAGAAGATATCTGGGCAGTCACTCGCAGCGTTAAGGTCATAGCTGATGATCAGGTAGAGGAGAGGAAACCAGAAATACTATCGCATTTCCATGAAATCACCTACGATATATTCGACGAGTTATTTTCTCAATGTTCTTCCTTTTACAAAGTACGAAAAGTCATAGCATATTTCCTAAGATTTATTTTTACTGCTAGGGCCAAGGCTCAAGGTCGAAAATCTGATATACCATCAGTTTCCGAAGACCAGCAAGCAGCCACAATGTGCACAGCCCTTGAAGCACAGGACACAATTACGATGTGCATAAGATCAGTACAAACGAAGTCATTCCAAAGAGAAATAAAATGTCTAACCGCGAAGAAATCGCTCCCTGCAGGAACTCCGTCCCTTCCTCGAGAACATACTCAGAGTTGGAGGTAGACTTCAGAATTCATGCTTCAACTTTAACGCACAACATCCCATAATCATTGCGAATAATCGCACAATAGCAACAATTCTTGCTCGAGACGCTCATAAGATACACCTTCATCCAGGGCCATCTCTCTTTAAAAGCATCATCAGACAACGGTTTTGGATACTAGATGTTACAAACCTCGCAAGCAAAATTTATCGAGAATGCGTGACATGCTTTAAACAAAAGGCAGCTGTTAGCTTGCAGCTCATGGGCAGTTTGCCAAAACCAAGGATGAACATATCTCGACCATTTTCGCAAGTAGGCGTAGACTACGCAGGACCTTTAATGCTCAGCTCAAGGATAGGGAGAGGTTCGAAACTAGTAAAGGGATACATTGCGCCTTTTGTTTGCAAATGTTTATTATGATAACACCGTAGTTATCACAATACCATCATAATTCACGTGGCACTTCACGAACATTCATAATTTCTTGCACTCATTTACATGAGCTCATCAAATAAATTATTATTACATCAGATTTCTTTTCAAAAATGCCTTGTAAAATTTCAACGAGCACAAGTGCCTAATAATATTTTCTAGAAACGTTCTTGCACACGTCAACATAAATTTCTTATTTTTATTGACCGAACCCGCCTTCACTTGTGTATACACGAGCTCGGCATCATATTTCTTGAGCATATACTGCCTTTTTTAGCTGATAACGCGAGGGCCTGAGAGGCCACCTTTTAAAAATCAAATCGAATAAAGTTGAGTTGGAAAGATTATCTTGTACGAGTCGGTTCGCGTATACTTTTTGTCCAGAATATTAAAATTTGTAAACGGATAGTAATGAGGATTTGTTCTAAACAAAAGAAAACCCCAAACAAAATAATTAAAAATTAATAAACGAATTAATTATAACGAAAGCGAAATCGAAATAAAAAATAATAGAAGTGAAAGTAATTTTTCCTTTTCTCTTGAAATACATGTTTCTTTCCAGAACCAACTCCTCCTGACTGGCTCTTCTCCTGACGGAAAGCACGGGCAGCAGGATTACAACACTGGTGGCAGCGGTGTTGATGGTGATAGAATTTGGGACTGCAAATTATCATCATCCATTGGACAAATTCCACCTATTTTCCGAATCGACGACTACTATAGCTACAAAATTTGGATAAGCCAAACAAATTCCTCTGGGCTTAATTACCACATCAGCGGACGACAGCTGACATTATTTTGTCAATAATCAGTTTCTTTTGGGCTCATTGTTTTATCAGTAGTCTCAAAGGATAAAAAATCATCTGAAAAGCCTAGCGTTAATCTACTGTATATACTTAACCAGTCTGAAAGGAAAAAACATCATCTAACCAGCCTTGCGTTAATCTGCTGTATATACTAAACGTAAGTAGATTTTATGTCTGAAATATTCTATTGTAATAACTGTTTTAAATAAATTGACATTCGAAAAAATTTTAATTGGAAAAAAATATATAATTAAATTAGTAAGAAGTGTTTGATACATCCTGCTGAGAAGGAATTTGTTTTTAAATAAATAGATATTCGAAAAAATTTTAAGTGGAAAAAATATATAATTAAATTAATAAGAAGTGTTTGATACATCCTGCTGAGAAGGAATTTGTTTTTAAATAAATAGATATTCGACAAATTTTTAAGTGAGAAAATATATAATTATTAAGAAGTGTTTAATTCATATTCAGAAGGATTCTGCTCTTTAATTTTAAATTGAAAAATACGTAATTAATAAAAATGTAATTAGCGAGAAGTAGATTTAGATTTATTAAATTCTTAACGTACAATAAGATTACACATCTTTTTAGTACAAAGAACGTAGGACTAACTAGCTTACTAATAACTTAAACTAAATACTTTAAATAAAATGTAAAATGCATATGAGAAATATAAAATATAAAATAAGACATAAGTAAAAAAATAAAATAAAAATAAAGATTTATATAATACAAAAGGATATAATGTTGAGAAACAACAAACTAAAATTACAGAAACTATATACTCGATCATTTCCAGGACCACCCCCTTCAGAATGGAAACATTTTAAGTGGTGGTAGTGTAACTCTGTGCCATAAACCACCAGAACCTCTCAGTCGAAAACACACGCTGAGCATCAGTTGGTAAATTATTGCAGGCCTAAATAGCTCGAACAAAGTAAGAGTCCTCCATTATAGAATGTTGCAACCTAGGTATCAATAAGTTGAAATGTCTGCAAGAGTTTAGAAATTCAAGTTGGTTAAAAAGGTAGCGAGTCTTTTTGGAGTGCATAATTTTATGAAGGGATGTAAGAAGCCTACGCCTTAAATATTCCATAAAGGGACAACCAAGCAGATGGCTACTATGTGGCGAAACATGATCAAATCTTCTTAGGCCAAACACAAACCTCGTACAGTCATTGAATGCAATATTTAATTTATGAAGCATACAGAATCCAAGTGCGGGAATATTAGACAGCTAACTGTAAGGTAGGGTAGAAGCTGGGATTTAACCAGCATTGAACAAATGTTAAAAGGTAAAAGTGCAGAAGACAAACACAACCAAAAACTTTTCCCAAAATATGACTAATCTGATCACAAAACTTCATCCGGGAGTTGAGAAAAACCCCTAGATTTCGCACAGTAAATTTTATTACTTGATTATCCAGAAATAGAGGCGGTAAATCAGAAACTTCAATCGGTCGTCGATGAAATGGAATGCATTAGCATTTTTGGCGGTTCAGTTGTAAATCATTATTAGTCGCCCAACTCGAGACATTCGTCAAGTCAGAATTTAAACGGTCGATACAATCGTCCATTAGATAAATGGAACGACCAATTTTAAAATCCTCAATAACCTCAGGAAGATCATTAATATACATGCTGAAAAGCAAATGGCTCAAAATAGATCCTTGAAGTACACCACGAATAAGAGGCAAGGCATCAGAAAACTGTTCCCTATACTTACAAGCTGAAACCTGCCAGACAGAAAACTGCCGATAAGGGAAACTGCAGTTGAATGAAATTGAAAGTTAGTGGACAAATTAGATAATAATTTAGAGTAGCCTACCGAGTCGAACGCTTTAGAAAAATCAAGTAGAGCTAGGACACATCGCTCATACTTATCTAACGAGCTGCGTATATCGGTTGTCACTCTTAATAGAGCCGTTTTGCAACTATATACGATTTGCGGAAACCAGATTGGCATGACTTTAGCATATTATTGGTCTCAAGATATTGAACGATTTGCTAAGTCAATAGCTTTTCCATCACTTTGGCCAGAAAACATAACAGGCTAATTGATCGAAAATCCCCAGAAGGTTTAGCTTTATTGTTTTTAGCCACCGGTACCACCGTTGCGATTTTCAAGCTAGAAGGGAACTCGGAAGTAGTGATGGAGGTATTGATAATATTAATTATAGGGTGGAGTATCCAAGGTAAAAGACTTTTTATAAATTTAGGAGGAATGTCATCAGGAGCGGTTGCTTCTGACTTAATAGCTCTGACCGCAGCAATAACTTCCTCAACTAGTATCTGGCATAGAGCCTTGAAGTGGGGAACCACTAGCAAAGGAGGAATATATATTAGAGAAGTGCATATTCAGTACATTGAGATCAATGTTTGAATCGAACTTGTCTTTGCCACAGGCACCAGCCCTATGCAGGTTATCCCATAATTTTCTCAATGTTACTCCTGAGAAGAGTTTTCGTTCGATATTTATATCACTAAAGTGAGTGAAAATTATTTTTTTTCTCCTGTTCATTGTTTTTAAACAATTCAATCTTGAGAGTTCCTGCTTGTTTGACGGTTTTGAAAAAAATTTCTTATAAAAAAAAAAATAATCCCTTTTATCATGAAAAATGAATAAGTGATGAATGTGTTGTAATTGTAACGAAATTTGTTTTGATTTGAATCATTTTCCTTGTCTCTCTCTCTGCGTTCTTTATCTGAAATTTTTACGGTTTAAATAGCAATTGGAAATGCCGCAAAACTCAGAAGAGTTAATTAATAAGGCGAAAACCCATGATATTTCCAAAAATTTTGATCCACTTTTATTCTTTTTTAATTATTTACATCTGACGGCATGGTTATTAGTGCTTCATTGGAAAACGTATAGTCGGTTTTCAAGTTTAGTTACTTGTTGCGAACGGTACGACAAAACTTGTGATTGATTTGATCGCATTTATCTTAATCAGTGCCGGAGGCCATACTATATTTTAATTAGTGAAACGTACGTTGATTTAATTCCTCTACCAAATTATCACTCGTAGTTGAAATGATATACGTGAGCTTTTCCGAGAAATACCTTTTGACCTCTCAACGGAAATGCCAGACAACGACAATCCCCAACAGCCTCGCAATAACGGTCTATCTCAAGCTGAGATTAGCCTTATTCATGTATATAGGTTGGTGCTAGAATTTGACGGGTCCTCACAACATTTGGATAAGTTTCTAGCCTGTGATAATCTGTTATTTTCTTCCAATCAGACTGCCCGTCAGCAGCAAATGACGCAAACGTGCGAGAGTATCTAATGAAAGAAAATACGAAACTGGCAACTCAAACATTTGAAGATGGTTCGAGAAACCACAGCTTAAAGATCCTGGTGAAAGCACGCTGTGAAGAAGATTTTAAATAATCCATTAATTATGCTACTGGACAAGCAACGCTTCTGGAACGAAGTTTTCCTAACCCTACATATGTTTCCAAAAACCCCTCTTTAAGAAACACTTGCTGCATTATTTGCAACCGAGAAGGACTCACTCGTGATAGTTGTTTTAAGAACAATACCTTTCCAAACTTTCCTCCTCGAACTGCAAAGCGCGAAGTTAACTATCTGATTTGTGCCTATTGTAAAAAGGCCGATTGAAAATTGCAGATTTAGACAATATAAGAACAATCGCTTTTCTCGAGCAAATTTTAGCTCAGCTCCCCCTCAATCAGGAGGTACCGTAAGTCACCCAACAGGAATAACCCTCCACACAAATTACACTATGTACACACGAGAGTAAATAACGCACCTAAAAAGGGTCAGCAAAATATATTAAATGGTAGACAAGACAACTCATCGGTCGGGAAACGGGAACAGCCGGGAGGAAGAAATCGGCACTCCATCCCGAATCTCGCACACAGCCGAAGTCTACCGGACACAAGATGTGTAGAAGATAAAGTTATAACAAAAACAACAATTACACTTTTGTAACCTGAAGCTAATGCTTGCGTACGAATAGCTTTTACATCAACCTCACAAAAATACTCTACTTTCCTAATAGACACAGGAGCAGACGTTAGTCTGCTGAAGTTTCAAACTCTTCACGAAAACAAGGTTCACAAACTTACAAACTCTATCTCCACCATATCTGGTGAACCTAACAACACTAGGAACATTTTGCTACCCTAGATTTATCTAGCAATAATATACCACTGTAATTGAAACACAATTTTTATATTTTGAATACAGATATAAGTCTTACATACGATGGAATAATCGGTAATGATTTTTTGCGAAAATATAACGCGATAATAGATTACGATCAAAATATTTTAGTAATTGAAAGAAACTTATTAAAGATTCCGCCAGTCAAACATGTCAAAAATCAAAGCAAAAACTTTCAAATCGCTACATTGAAAATCTCAGGTCTGGAAATAGAGTGCAATTACCTGATGAAATTGAAATATTTCCAGAAACTGGAAACCTGAATCAAATGCAGCTACCTGCACAGTGTGAAGAATTAGTAAGCCTTCCGTTTCAACATCCAAATCAGGTAATAATACATAGAAAAGAAATCTCTCCGGGTGTGTATTTACCTGAAACCTTAGTTCAACCTAATAACCAGAGAGTAGGCCTTATCTTTTTAAACTCGAACGACTCTGATATTGTCCTGAGCACTGAAAACTTGGACTTAGAGTGGGATAGTTTAGAGCAATATGATATACTAAAACCTAATACAGATAAAGATCCCGTGAAATATAGATTGAAAAGATTGGACAAACTTATAAATTTGCGCCACTTTAAGAGGAAAGAAAAGCAAACTATTACAGATATAGATAAGCATTATAATGACCTTTTTATCTCCAAGGAGATTATCTTTCACACACTGATGCTTTCGAGCATAATATCTTAACAGAGAGTAGTAAGCATCCAATTTATATCAGACCCTACCGACTGCCTGAAGCGCATAGGGATGAAATATACAAGCAAGTGAATGAAATCCTTAGTAATACTGTCATTAGACGGAGTGTCAGTCCCAGGAACTCACCGCTGCTCCTCGTGCCAAAGAAAGAAGATTTAATCGGTAATAAGCGAGGGAGAGTGGTGGTGGACTTTCGCAAACTTAATGAATTAACTGTTGGAGATGCATATTCGCTACCCAATATATCGGACATATTGGATCAGTTGGGCCAAGCCAAGTACTTCAGCACTCTCGATCTTGCCAACGGGAAACCTTGTTAGCGAAGGTGATCGCGAAAAAACTGCATTCAGCACCTCATTTTGGCATTATGAATACAATAGAATGCCCCTTGGATTGAGAAATGCACCCGCAATGTTGCAATGTTTAATGAATAACGTGCTAATGGGATTGCAGGGAAGCAAGTGCTTTGTGTACGTTGACGACATCGTAATATATGGTCATAGCCTCGATGATCATAACTCGAAGTTAGTAGATCTTTTAAATCGTCTGAGAAAACATAATCTTAAACTTCAACCAGAGAAATGTAAATTCATACAAAGGGAACTAATGTAACAATGTCACATAATCTCTGAAAGGTCTAAGTCCTGATCCAGGTAAAATAAGTGTTGTGAAAACTTTTCCTACTCCAAAAAAATGTAAAGAAGTCAAATAATTACTCGTTTTACTGAAAATTTTTCAGACATCGCAAAACCTCTCACAAAACTTTTAAAGAAAAATGTAATTTTCAAGTGGGATGGATTATGCGATGACTCCTTTAGAACCCTTAAATCAAAATTAATAAATTCTCCTATTTTTGCGTACCTAGATTTTCAGAAAGAATTTCTCGTAACTACCGACGCAAGTACACTTAACTCTGCGGAAATGAAATATACTACAACCGAAAAGGCACTTTTTGCAATCGTATTCGCTGTGAAACAATTTGGACGGTACATTTATGGGACAAAATTTACTATCGTCACTGACCATAAGCCACTCAAATGGTTAATGAATCTCAAGGAACGATCCTCTCGGCTCATACGATGGAAAATCCTACTAGAATAGTATAATTACGTAATTGTCTACAAACCAGGGAAATATAATGCGACCACGGATGCCCTAAATCGAATTACTGGGCAAGAGGGTATAGTTGACGAATCCACTACAGTCGAAGTGGTGACACGAAGTCAAAACAGGGAAGAATTTGAGGAGCATATGCCTATAGAAACCCCAAAATTAACCGAAGAATATAAAATCTTCATTTCATCACTAGTAAATTCCTATATAGAAAACAATCTAAGGAACCTTATCGTGCCCTTGGATACAATACAAATTAATGAGCTTAACCTCTTCTTTCAGAAAGACATGGACACAAATTTCGTGCTTCCATTGAGAACTATATCCGACAGAACCAACTTGCAACAAAATTCGAATAACTCTTTTTGGCCTATCGGCTCCACTTTTCAATAAATCTTCTTTTAATGAAAAACAAATCGTATTTTAATGAGATCGTCAAAACATCAAATATTACAATTAAACTATTAACAGACTCGAGAATTTATCTAAATAAGCCCACAGATATTGAAAAAATTATCAGCGAATATCACATATCTCCCTTTAGAGGTCATCAGGGAATATCCCACACAGTTAAAAGACTGAAACTGAAACATTATTGGCCCTCTCTACTTAAAGATGTAAAAGATTTCATAAGAAAGTGCGAATCTTGCAAAAAAAATAAACTTCAAAGAAATCTTCCAACACCAATGAAAATAACAGGAACAAGTTCAAGGCTTTACGAGCGAATAGATCTGGACATTGTAGGTCAATTACCAGTCAGCTATGAAGGAAATAAATATTTATTGACATTTGCAGACGATCTTACAAAGTTTTCTGAGGCATTACCCCTAGCTAACGGGGAAGCCGTTACTGTCGCAAGGGCGTTTGTAGAAAGTATAGTCTGTCGCCACGGTATCCCTGAATCCATTCTTACTGACCAGGGCACACATTTTTTAAGCGACTTATTCAAAGAAGTGTGCAAATTAATGAAAATAAAGAAAGTTAACACCGCACCCTATCATCCGCAAACGAACGGCGCTTTAGAAAGGACCCATCGGACACTTGCCGAATACATATGTCACTACGTGAATAAAGACTCTCTCTCCTGAGAGAGTTGGATACCATACGCAACTTTGGTGTACAATACTACACCGCACTCTAGTACCAACTACATACCATATGAATTACTATATGGACTTGCTCCCAATATACCTAGCTCCTTGGGACAGAAACAGAAACCGCAACTGTCATATAACTACGACAACTACGCCAACGAACTGAAAGCGCGGTTGCAACACGGATATCAGTTGGCACGACAGACCATAAATGAATGCAAATACCGTTCTAAAACTTACTATGATAAAAACACCAGTCCAAAATTTTTTAACGTAAGAGATAAAGCCCTTATCAAAAAACAAGTAAGAAAAGATAAATTCTCACCCTTATAGGAGGGCCCATATAAAATTATAAAAGTGCTATCCAACGGAAAGCTGTAGTAAAAGCGAAGGCAAAGAAAAAAACAATGAACAACAACGATTTAAAACTCTTCACAGAGTAGGAGAAGAAAATGAGAAAATAATATTCCTCGATTGCGCTCACGATCTAATCATAAACCAACATTCACGTTTCTTTATTTACAAAAACAATCTTCTCTTTTCAGTAAAGTTTAATATATGATGACCAACATTCACAGTATAATTCTTTTCCCTTGAATTACATCTCAAGAAAGTCTAAAATATAAAACTTTCACTTATTCTTTTTATATATAGCTTCGCAACACGATTGTCGAGAGATACGATATTAATTGAACTAATGTGTGTACCTGCTCCCTTTTCAGACAATGAATTCTTTCGGAATTCTCATTACTTGAATGATTTATATAATTCCTATTTACGGAAATGGAATTAACATCACCATGGTAAACGATAACCCTGGTATATAATTTGAGGAACTGGGAAAAGTGGAAGCACTTTTTGGTTTCGACTATCAGTTTTTGATCTTTTATTAGGCTTAACAAATAATTCTCGTTGTGTCGCAGTTTCTCAATTTCACCATCATAGTATTTTACGTCTTCTGAATTCAATGTTCCAAATTCCAAAGAGAGTGTTGCTAACCATCGCTACGGCATCAAATAGTGCACGTTTAGCACGTGAACAGTGTGATAAAAGTTTAAGTATTTCCTTTACATCGTGCATGATGTAGTTTATTTCCATTAAGGCTCTGGATTATAAGCTCTACCAGGTTCGGGATTTGATCAGCAGTCTAACTATCGGAAGATATACTTAGAAAATTATGCCTGACTTTGAATCCATCATTTCTTTGATAACACTCACTTTAATGCGTTATCAAAGTATTTCTAATACGATCGTATATTTGGTAACGGATGTCCGACACGGAGAATTCCATCCAGCGATTATTACTCCTAATCAATGTCGCTTTATGGCATAAGTCACGTTAGTACATCAGTTCTTAACTACAAAATCATATACGAATTATGTATACCTCTACCCAAGAAGGAAAACTATCAGCTATTTAACCTATTTAACCTAGCGTTTATACAACTAAGTATGGAATATCTCATAATAGATTATAATAAACAGCACTATTACGATATGTCCCATAGGGAATTCGCTAAACTGTGTCACAGAAGACGATAACATATTTCTGTGCCGAATAAACTACCCAATATTCGTCATAAATACGAATAGAGAGATTTGCGAAATAAATCTTTTACGGAGAGGAAATCAAAGCTTGTCTACGTGCAACTTAAAACAATTCAATCACGATACCATTTGGATACAATTATCCCAAACAAATAAATGGCTGCTTTCAACACTTCAAACCTTTACGGCCGATTATATATGCCATGACAGTATTGTGCCACAAACCATAACTGCCGTAGACATAGTCAAGTTATCCGGGAACTGCTACTTGCGCACACCCGATTTAACAATATCCGGATACGACGTCAAGGAAACCCAATTAAAACATCATTACATACCATCCGTTAACTTAACGAAAATCATAAACAATTTTGTAAATAATGTTCCCATCCCAGCAGCTAGTAATAGAGGTAGGTATTAATGACAACAAAGTTGGACTGGTTAAATACTCTTCCCAGAATGATCTGACTAGCTTATCAGAAAAGATACAATATTAAAAACAACAAGAAAGTAGAAGTTTGCTTCAATTAGAATCTCATGATGTCCATCATTATTCCGTTACTTACATTATTATTCTATTAATAACATTTTATATTGCATTTAAATTTTATAAGAGACGTGAAGCAACAAGCAAACAGGAAAATTCAGGAAATATTGATGTTGGAAATGCAAATGTTGAAAAATCAAATGAAGATTTGAGTGAAGGTCCAAATCATATTCAGAATGTAAAGCCCAAGCCTTTAAATATAAATATATATATAAATATAAAACATAAGTTTCTCATTTTTATTGGCCGAACTCGTCTTCACTTATGTATACACGAGCTCGGCATCATATTTCTTGAGCATATACAAGTGCTCTTTTTTAGCTGATAACGCGAGCGTCTGAGAGGCCACCTTTTAAAAATAAAATCGAACAAAGTTGAGTTGGAAAGATTATCTTGTACGAGTCGGTTCACGTATACTTTTTGCATGGAATATTAAAATTTGTAAACGGATAGTAATTAGGATTTCTTCTAAAAGAAAAGAAAAGCCTAAACTAAATAATTAATGAACAAATTATTTATAACGAAAGCGAAATCGAAATAAAAAATAATAGAAGTGAAAGTGATTTTTCCTTTTCTCTTGATATATATATATTTCTTTCCAGAACCAACTCCTCCTGACTGGTTCTTCTCCTGACGGAAAGCACGGCCAACAGGATTACAACATCTTCAACGAGGGCCCTCAGCACGAAATTTATCATCAGAATTATAAGCATTAGAAAATGTAAGTAGTAAGGAGTCTGATAATGGTAAACAATATTCAGTTAATAGCCAAAATAAAAACATAAAAACTAAAAATACCAATCGTAGGCAACCATGCGCGTAGCTATCTAGGGGCACGGGTGGGCACGGCACACCGCAGTGAACAGAAACGCGGCACCGGTGCACCCCCCGCCACCAGAAACTTTAGGTAGAATAAAAAATTTACAGCTTAGAAAAGATTTTAATAAATCATATTTATTAGATTTATTTGTACTGTATAATATGGTATAAAAAACAAAAGAGACTTCAAAAATTTAAAAGAAATACGCATTTCCAATTATATACATAAAATAAAGCACACAAAAATATCCAGAGTTATACAACACTATAAATTAAATTTTAATATTTGGTTGGATAACGGTTAGATTTTAATACACTTTTCTTATTTTTTTTTTTTTTTTTTTTTTTTTTTGTTAAGTCGGGATTTATTTTGTGCCAGTCTTTTTGAAGATGTTGTTTTAACATAGTTTTGCTGAAAATGTTATGTTTAGTTAAGGACCTTTTTAATTCTGCTCATAAATGTTCTATGGGATTCATGTCCGGCGACTGAGGAGGTGTTCCCAACTGTTTACGTACATTATAAAGTACCCATTCCTTCGTTTTTCTGGCACAATATTTATGATCGTCGTCTTGTTGGAAGACAACATTATTTGCCAGTCCTAACTTTTCTGCAGTGGATTTTAAACTATGTTTAAAATATTGATATAAACATATTGATCCATGATTCCATCAATTAAATGAAGACTTCCAACCCCAGCCGCCGACATACACCCCGTACCATAATAGCACCACCTCCATGTTTAACGGTTGGCTGCAGGATTTCTTTGTTTTGTTGAACCCAATTCCAGCCTTTCTCCAGACAAATTGTTTCCGAGATGAGTTAAATATTTCAAATTTACACTCATCGCTAAAAATTACAGTATCCCAAAAGCTTTGAGCCTCATGAACAAATTTTTTAACGAACTCGATTCTCTTTTTCCTATTGGTTTTATTTATCCACGTTTTTTTTTTTTTTCTTTCAATCCGTCTACGGTATCCGCTTTTCCTTATCGTTCGGCTCACTGTTTCAACACTTACATTTTTGCCAGTACTTTCGCGAACTTCTGCTCATATCTCTTTAGCACTAGTATTCGGATTCACTTTCGCCCGCTTCAGAATTTTTCTTTCTTCTCTTTCTTTTAGTATCGCCCTGTATGCGGTTTATTATGTGAAAAGATATAGTACACATGTCGGAGTTTATAAATGTGTATTTTTTAAATTATTAGCAAATGAACACTTTAATAAATTACATGCAGTTTGTCGGAAAGATTAGATGGGCGGATACTTTTGTGACTAATTGTATATACAAGTCGAAAACGTGGCTGTACAAGTGCCGATATATATCCAGATACTTGTATCGAAGTGTAAACTCATTGACTTTCTCTACTTCGGCCGCCTGATAACAAATCCATCCAATTGCGCCGCATTCTCCTGAAAACCAAGGCTTTAGCATAACGCAACAACGCACTACACTGTCTACGTAGAAACAAACCCCTAAGCACACCGGTTCTGGCCATGTAGTGGCACTGGGCTGTCTTGGACTTATCATACAGCCAGCGTATGCTTGGTTTAACCATATGTGAAGAAGTATGCGCAATGTGCCTAATGTTTGACCTAAAAATTGGGCTCTGTATATTGTTTTTCATTCTGTCCTATTTTCGCTCGCTTTGCATAGCGGTCTAGAATTTAGACATGCCTCAACCTGAGCCAGGACTGTAGAGTATTCTTCGAATGTGCATCTGGAGTGTTGTAATGTTCGGCGTAAATGGTACTTTATTGCCTTTACTCCAGCTTCCCATATCCCTCCAAAGTGTGGAGAGGCTGGAGGATTAAAATGCCAATTGATTTGCTTGGAGGCAAGATATTGTGCTGCTACTGGAGTTGCACCTTTAATTGCTGCTTGCAAATCCTTGTCTCAAATCGCTTTTCCTCCAATGAAGTTGGTGCCACAATCTGAGTATGTCACTACACAATCCTCTTCGTGCCACAAATCGTTTTAATGCAGCGAGGAATGCTTCAGATGTGAGATCTGATACCAACTCCAGATGTACCGCCTTTGTGGCCATACAAATGAAGATGCAAAAGTATGCTTTCAGCAATTTTGCATTTCGTAGGTTTGATGCTTTTATTATTACAGGTCCTGCATAGTCAATTCCTACGTTAAGGAACGGTCTCGTTATATTCACTCGAGACGTTGGTAGATTTCCCATTAATTGGGTTCTTGTGGTAGTGCGATGTTTAAAACAGATAATGCACTTATGTATTCGACTGGTAATTCGGCGTCGGGCATCCAAGATCCAAAATCTATCTCGACTAGTGCTGAGAACTAGTGATGGACCGCCATGCAGAGTATCTACATGTAGTTTATCAATTAGTATTAGTGTAACGTGATGATCACGTGGTAAGATGATTGGGTGCTTCCTATTATATGGCAATGTTGCATTCAGAAGTCTACCACCTAATCGTATTAGACCGTTGTTGTCCAGAAATGGATTAAGCTTGATTAATTTGCTATGTTGTGACAATGGTTTCTTGCCCAACATATTCTTATACTCTTCTGCGAACGCAGTTTGTTGTACGAGTTTTAATATTGTGACTTCAGCATTATTCCATTCCTGCACTGTGAAAGCTTGAACGAGTTTCGATTGCGGATGCCGACAATTGTGTATGAAACGTTGAATGGTTGCTACAATTCGCACAAGGCGAGTATACGACGAATATCGTAAAAGAAGATTGTTTTCTAATATCGCTAAAAAACTTACTGTAGGAAGTTCTTTAGCTTCTAAATTTGTTTCTCCGAAATGTCCTTAAATTTCGGCCAGTTGTCCTGTTCTTCAGCTAACCATGATGGTCCATGCCACCATAAATGATTACTGGTTAAATCTGCTGCAGGAACACCTCTGGAGGCTAAATCTGCCGGATTGTGTTTTGTGGATATATGACGCCACTGTTCGAAGCGTACAACGTCTTGTATTTCGACGACGCGGTTTGCTACGTAGATTTTCCATCGGGCTGGATGTTCCTTGATCCATTGCAAGACAATTGTTGAGTCTGTCCAGGCGAAGATTGGCACATGATATAGGCGCATATCTTCAAGTGTAGCCTGAAGCAGTCGTGCAAGTAATAGAGCTCCATTAAGCTCTAATCTAGGAATTGTTGTTGGGTTAATTGGAGCTACCCTAGTCTTTGCAGTAAGCAAATTGGTATGAATTAAGCCGTTTTGATCGTCTACCCGTAAATAAACGGCAGCTGCAAAAGCCTTTGTAGACGCATCACAAAATCCATGTAATTGGATGCTTGCCTCAGATGAATAGTTGATCCATCTAGGGATTTGTATGTTTTCTATGCATTTCAAGTTACGTTTAAACTTATTCCATTGTTGTTCTATTATCTCCGATACCTTGTTGTCCCATGCACATCCTGTGATCCATAGTACTTGCATGAGCACCTTGGCTGTGATTACCACTGATGCCAGCCAGCCTAAAGTATCGTACAGTGATGCGATGTCAGACAGAATGGTTCGTTTAGTTACCTTGGCATGAACTGTCCATGGTTTGGTTATAATGGAAAAACTATCCAGTTTAGGATGCCAGCGAATTCCTAGTGTTTTTACAGATTCCTGGTCTGTGATCGTTAGTGTTTCTGTGAATTCACGTTGCTCTGCAGGAAGATGGCTTAACAACTCTGAACTGTTGCTTGTCCATTTCCTGAGATTGAATCCTCCAGATTTCATCACACCTATTAGCTGATTTAATAAGCATTTGGCGTCATTAAGATTGTCAGCTCCAGTCAGGAGATCATCCACATAAAAATCTGTGGTTGTAACCGTAGAAGCTAAAGGCCATCTTTGCTGTTCATCATTTGCTAACTGTTGTAGCGTCTGAATAGCTAAGTATGGCGCTGACGCAGTTCCAAATGTCACCGTGTTCAGCTGAAAATCCTGAATCTCCTTAGTTTTAGGCTGTCTCCAAATGATTCGCTGAAATGTTCGGTGATCGGGATGCATGGTGATCATGCGATACATCTTTTCAATGTCTGCGTTCATGGCGACTTTATATTTGCGCCAGTTGAGCAACGTGGCGAACAGCTTAGGTTGCAGAACTGGGCCTTTTAGTAGATACTCATTAAGGGATTTGCCATTCGACGTCTTAGCTGAGGCATCGAATACTACTCTCACCTTTGTTGTCGTGCTTTCCTTCACAACGGCATGATGAGGTATATAATAATGGGGCTGATTGATATTGGGCGGAGGTATTTCCTCCATATGACCCAACAAGAGATATTCGTCCAAACATCTCTCATATTCAACTTTCAAGTCTGGATTTCTGGCTAATTGTCGTTGAATTCCTTGAAAGCGTTTGATTGCTTGTATTCTCGATTGCACCAGAGTAGGGTTCTCGTCGTTTACAAAAGGTAACTTAACTTGATAAGTTTCATTATGCAGACGCTGCTGATTGAGTTGATAACTCTGTAGACATTCCTTGTCTTCTTTTTTGAGAATGGGGTTTGTGGGAAATTCTTCTGTTTCCCAGAACTTCTTGAGTTGAAGAGCCACATCATCAGTTGTGATTGTATATGATGACGTTTTGTGCTCTGCATCATCTATGCTAGACCCTAGCAAACTCCAACCAAATATTGTGTTGACTGCTGTAGGAGTCGTATTTGTTCCTTGCCGAATACCGGTTCGCAATATTTGAGCATAAACTCTTGCTCCAAATAATGCATCTATCCTTCCCGGTTTCCAGAATGTGGGATCTGCGAGTTGCAGTTTCTTTAGCTTCGCGCATTCCTTTTTAGACACTATTCTAGAAGGCAGAGGATCTGTAATGTTCTTAAGTATTAGAAAGTTTTCTTCTAATACTGCTGTAGATCTCGTTGTTCGAGGCCGAAGAGAGAGTATTGTTTGGTGCCTTGAGATGGCTGTATGGCTAGTGTTTAAGCCTGTGATTGAGACTGCAATTGGGCTTTGTACTGCTCCTAATTTCCTGCAAGCTTCCTCCGTGATGAAAGATGATTGCGAGCCACTATCTATCAGACATCGTAGAATATAAGGTTTTCCGCTTTTTGTCTGTGCTACTACTAATGCAGTTGCTAGTAGAGCATTGTGACTTTCTCGGGTTACGAAGTTATGACTAGTGTTTAAGCCATCAGTATTTTTGACTGCTTGTAACCGGGAAAAGCTTTCCTGTGAGGAGCTAGATTGATTAGCTTGACTTGAGCTCAATCTAACCTTGTCATGTGCTGACTTATGCTCATTATGAACAGCTGAGGACTTGGGTTTTTCCTTATTGTGTTCTTCATGAAGGGTGCTATGATGTCTCCTATTGCATTTCAGACATCTAAATTTGCTAGTGCAATTATTTAAGTGGTGAATTCCTAAGCAATTTGAGCACCGACCTGATGCCTTCAATATCTGATATTTGGATGGTATGTCCATCGCTTGATACTTCGGACACTTTTGGAGGTAATGCCTGGCATTGCATGCTGCGCATTTAAATTCATTTGTAACGTGATATGACTTTGTCACATCTGGTGTGGTGTTTGGTTTGTGATGTGGTGTGGACTTAACTAGACTATCTGCTAACGATTCTAAAATTCTTAAACGTGTATTTAAGAACTGCTTGAATGACTTAAATGTTGGGAGTTCTTGTGTGCCTCCCTGCTCTTCTTCCCACATTTTGAGGGTAATGAAAGGTAATTTCTGTACTAACAGATGTATTAGAAGTACATCCCATGATGTCGTATCAACTTCTAAACTTTGTAATTGTTGGATACATTCGTCTGTTGTATCAATTATTGACTTGAGTCCTTTAGCAGACTCTGCATTTAGTTTGGCTTGGTTTACCAAAACCTTTAATTGATGATTAACTAAAATTCTCTTGTTCCCATATCTAGCCTTTAATTTGTTCCATGCTGGCATGTAATCTTCATTTGTTACTGGGGTGTGCCGCAACAATTTCTCAGCATCACCCACTAAACAAGATTTCAGATGATGCAGCTTTTGAACTGGTGTTAGCTTTGTATTGTCATGAACAAGAGAGATGAATAGATCATGAAATGATCGCCATAAATCGTAGTTGCCGTTATACTTGGGCAACTGAATGCGCGGAAGGAAAGATTCCTGTTGAACAACAGTTGTCGAATGAATAGGTACTTGTCCCGAGCTTGATGCTTCAGTAGTTGGGACGAATTTCCGCAATCCTTCTACTAATTCTCCCATATATTCGGAATATTTTAACTCTGTTGAGCTATGATTATCTTGGGCTAAATACTCATGTTGCTTTTCATCAGAACTTTCTAATAAAGCCTGATTTATTGCCATATCTGTATCGCTATATATTTCCCATAGTTTCTTCAAATCTGTAATTTTAGTTTCATAAAAGCCTTGTGTTCGTTTAACCAGGTTCGTTTTCTTTCCATTTTCGATTAACTTTTCAATTCTTGCAAGAAAGGGGAGGGTAGCGATCCCTCAAATTATCGACCAATTGCAATCACTTCAATTCTTTCGAAGGTTTTTGAATCTATCATTAACTCCAAATTAATGAAGTATCTGGAAACCAATCAGCTAATCAACGATCGCCAATACGGCTTCCGGCACGGACGCTCATCTGGAGACCTGCTGACTTTTCTTACGGAACGTTGGAATCGTAGTCTTCACAATTTTGGTGAGTCCAAAATCGTTGCTCTAGATTTTTCAAGGGCCTTTGATAGAGTCTGGCATTCAGCCCTTTTAGCCAAACTCAAAGCACTTGGTCTTTCCCCTCCTCTTCTATTATGGATTGAAAGTTTTTTATCTAGTCGCCAAATACGAGTTGTATTAGATGGCGTTATATCTGATCCTCATCCTATTAATGCCGGTGTCCCCCAGGGCTCTGTTATTCTCCGACTCTATTTCTAATCTTCATTAATGATCTGCTTTCCCTTACTTTCAATCCTAGCCATAGCTTTGCTGATGACAGTACCCTTGATTTCGCATACTCCTTTGACACCCTTGCGGATTCCAGAGGGAACGCCGCATGTGTTAAACGAGACTGCATGATTAGATCATTGAATAACGATCTTGACAATATTCTCGCTTGGGGCAAAGTGAATCGCGTCGAATTCAATGCATCTAAGACCCAAAGCTGTCTCATTAAAACAAGACCATCACTTAACCACTCCCGTTTCGTTTGATGGTGCATTAATTTCTGAATCACCGTCACTAAGCATTCTTGGCATTAATATTTCCAGTAAGTTAAGCTGGACAGATCACATCTTCTCGGTTGACAAAGAAGCATCCAAATGTCTTGGTTTCTTGAAAAGGTGTAAGAAATATTTCAGCCCATCAAATATAGCGCTCCTCTACAAGTCCTACATCAGACCCAGAATGGAATACAATTCCCATATCTGGGCCGGGGCTGGTCACACAGCCTTAGCTTCATTGGATATTGTCCAAAAGAGAGCCTGCAAGCTCATTGGCGATGTGGCAATTACTCGTCATATCGACTCGCTCGAGCACCGTCGCAATGTTGGATGCCTTTCGCTCCTTTATCGCTATATGCATGGCCAATGTTCTGATGAAATATCTAGTCTGATCCCTTGTAGAATAGTTCCTGCACGCAATACCCGCGCTGCATCCCGCGCTCATCCTTTTACCCTTCAAATTACCTTCGGCCGTACACTTAAATTCCGTGATGCTTTCTTATCCCGAACTGTGCGAATGTGGAACAGTCTACCATCTTCTGTCTTTCCTCCGGCATACAACCTGCAAAAGTTTAAGGGCGACATACATCGGCACCTCCGCCACTCTCCTCATATCCCTTAATCCTTTCCCTATCTCCTTCCTGCCACGCTGTGCTTTGCATCATAGGGTATCCCCTGAGCTTGGCTTAATAATAAAAAAAAAAAAAAAAACGCAATATGCTTTCCGTAAGGATTAGTTTATCTACTTAATCCATGTTGATTGATATTTTACGATTAGTTAATTAACCGTGTGGGTTAAATGATGAAGATAATTGAAAGAAGCAATTTAATGCCAGGTGGGATAAATGGAAATTTAGTCGAAGAACGTAAATTGATACCGTGTATGACAAATTGACGTGAAAAATATTTAACTAAATTTTCGTTACTAATTTTAATTAATTTAATTAATCAGCTATTTATTAAGAGTTACTGACATGTAAGTTCAGCAATTAACTATGTAACACGATTTACTGACATGTAAGTTCAGTAATTATAACAGAAATTTCGATAATATTCGAGCTGCCTCGTCTGGGCACCCTGAAGTTTTACGTCTAAGCACGTTTATAAATTAATTTTTGTATTTTTTAATGAGAACTTCCACGTCTAAGCACAGTTATTATTTTGAAAACTTCTTAAAAACTGCCACGTTTCAGCACAATAACCGTAAGAATTGCTTGACTAATTTAATCGTAACTGAATTATTGTCAATCGCAACAGTGGATGGAACCACCAAAAAATGTTTTGTAATGTAGCGGTAATTGAACACTACAGCTATATTACTGCATTTTGGGTGGGTTAGTGTAGCGGTATGTTAAAATGACAAGATATGTGAGCTTGTGTTTACTGTTACTTTATTGAGCAAGAATTCCTTATTTTACGTTAGTCTGAATTCTATTTTATTTTATCACTTCAATTGTACTTAATTAATTTAATTAATAATCTGTAGGTATGTATTCTTGAGGTGTCGTAACATGACGCGTGCTCAATGTCATACCTCAGATTTTCACCAATTTCACTTATATTCGAAAATTCACTGTTTATTATTATTAGTTCTTCATTAATATAATTTACATCACTCTTAATATTAATTAATTCTACTTTGTTTTTTCACATGAAACGTCTAATATGCTTAGCTTGTATGAGTTAAACGCTATGTGAAAAAACCTAAAATTAAAATGTCTGCCACCAAATATATTTTGAAAATGTATAAAAATACTTAGCCTATAATTCCACCAAAACCCTGTAACACCACAGAAGTTAAAATTGCTGCTGCAATCTTTACGTAGCATGTAAATACTGTACCTTGCTTGGCACGTTGATTTATGCTAGAAAGATTCGAAGTAATTTGCACTAATTAATATTTTTCCATTTTAGATTTTTTTTTGAGAACACTGGATCTATGCGAAGTTGCATTTGCGATCGCTGTCAAACTAATGAGAGATTAGTTAGGGAGCACCTCCTTTTTATAATGTCCGAGCCGCCATTTTCGGACAAGTTCCACATGAAAAAATGAAATTTTCATATATTTTTTGCACATTATAAGTCCTTGCTGTAATGTCAAAATTTTCTAAATTATGTGAATTAATTTATTTTTAATTATCCATAATTTTTCCTAATTGATTTATTGCGATATTTCAATTTTTCTAAAATTTATCAATATGGCCGCTCCCTATCATACTATGTTAATTTCCGGTGTGGAACATAAATTCTCTCACGAATTTTCTTCTGTCTCGTTTCCACATCGTTCTCTTTCCCACTCATTATGGGAATTAAAATTACCTTTTTTTTATAAATATTTTCTTACCTGAGCAATTTCGCGTTTTCTAACTATTGCCAACAGGTAGAGCGCGGCCAACTTCGTAAAATTGATTATTTACGTTGTCGCAGTGACAGTTCGGTTCGTGGTTTTTAACTAGTAAAGTGCCGTGTTTTGTGTTGGGTTTTCTCATCAGTAAATGGATTAGTTGTTAAGGTGAGTTGATTTATATATTCTATAAGTGTTAATTAGTGATTTGCCTGTGCATAATTTGCAAGAATCATGCAAATTATGCGAAAATTTTGTATTGAAAAAATTGTTAGTGAAATGTCAACAATGGCAACAATTGTTGAATTTCACTAATAATATTGTGTATGGATTCTGCGAATTCATGTAATTTGCACATTTAAGCATAAATGCAAGTTTTGCAAATGTTTATTGTGCAGAAAATATGAATTTCGCTAAGAAATCCCAATGTTTATGTTTGCATGTAGTGTTGTTGTTGTACTGCCAAGAAATTTGTTTCTTGGCAGTTTGCATGTAACTATATTTTTGTTTGTAATTTTTTGTGATATCTTTGCTCCAGTTAATTGTATTGGACTAATTTATATGCTTCTTCTCATTTCAGATGCTTCATAGACGTAGGAAGGGCGTATGAAGACACTGGAGACTGGGATTTTACTGGGAAGTACTAAATAATGATCCCTATAATTTAATATCCATTTATTTATTTTCAGCTGTGTTCAACAATACTATTAAGAGAATTCCGCGCTATTTTATATACCTACTAAATTTAGAAGTTTCAAAGTTGGGACACGATACTATAATTCCAGGAAATATCTCCCCAAACATTTGAAGAAATTAAAAAAATTTAGAAAAACAAAGATTCGAAAAGTTAATTTAGGCTCCATAAATCGAGATAGTATAAAGGATAAATCCCAAAACGAAAAACCAATGTCGGGAAGCGTGAATAACTTCGTCGACTAAAAATCTTCACAAACTCTGAAAATTTCCAAAAATTCCAAAAGATCGAAAGTTGATCAAGCGAAAAAATATATATATTTTTTTTTCAAAAAGCATACAATTCCTCCCTCACTTCCAGAAGCTAACTACCACACAAGAGGTCAGGTCGCTGTCTCTCTTCCAAGGTCAGAAACAGGATATAGGCAAGTGACGTGAGTGTGTGCGTTGAAAAAAAAATGTGGTGTTCCCAAAGAAATCTAGGAAGAGTCGGGTTGGAGAAGCTAGAGACTGAGAATGATACTAGAGATTCTTCAGCCAGGCAGTTAGCTAACCTTCCAACAGGGCAAAGTCATGAATCTGGAGAGAGTGGTGGAAAGGAGGATAGCTCTGTAAAATAGCTCTGTAGTTAGCTGGAAGCCAAAAAGTCGTCTCACAGATTCATAACTCTGTCCAGTCAGTTGGCCAACAGAGACATGTCTCCGTGAGAGCTCACACAAAAAATTCTGTGAGGCCACCTACCATTTCCATGGCAGAAGGCCAGCGGGAAAGATCATTCCAAAAATTCCAAAAAACTTCAAAAATTGAAAAAACTAAACAAATGTTCGGACTCGAGGCTTGACCAAAGTCAACCCTAGAGTCGAACTTCAATTCAAAAACAAAACTTTCAAAATATTACGTTACTTTAATCATTCAAAAATTCAAAACCTCAAAAACTTTCAAAAACTTTACTTTACTCTACAAAAATTCTCAACAAAAACCAATTAGATCCAGGTCCACATATAACTTCCACTGGATATGAGACTTGACGTCAATCAACTAGCAGATACCAGATGATCATATCGCTCAGAGTCCCAGTCCCCAGTAAAATTTATACTTAGACCACCGAAGTCTAATTGAGGTGGCCCCATTGGGTGCCATTTTGTTATGGTAGTAAAGTTGAGAGTGATGTACTTAGGACGTGAAGTCCAAACTGTCAGCATGAGCTGACAGATCACTCGGTAATAGCGTTAGTGCAGGGCGGCATGCTAGCACCTCGGCTAAGGGAGCGGAGAGTGTGGGGGGATTCCCAAAAGAAACCAGCCGCTGTCACCAACCATAATCAAAAAAATATCATACCTGCATACAAAAACTTGCACTCACCCAGTCCTGAAGGGACCTTTACGTCACTTACCTAAGTTCCAGTGAAGGCGCAGATGTTCTGCCTTCCTTGCCGGGCCCCATCCTCCCATTGATTTTGGCTGGCAGTGTTTCTCCAAAGTCCCTTGTTGACCTGAAAGGAGAGAGAGTAGAGGACCTAAACGACCTTCACGTGCGAGGGCTCCAGGATAGTGAGAGGAAAAGTAATATATAAGACTTCATCTCGTTATAAAATATTAATAAAATTTATTCCAATGGAGACCGTAGTCATCCCTAAGTCGCTACAGTGCTTTAGGTATAGAATTCATCTAGTTAGTGGAGATTACAATCACCCCCGTTGGCATCTTAATGGATAACGAATCAATTCAAAACAAAGCTTAACTGCTTATGTTAATAGGTTATGGCAATAACAAAATACTTGACTCTACCTTGCTTACTTATTAACGAATCAGCAAAAACAAAATCTCAACGCCTTACCGGGACGTAATCTTTCAAAAAATAAGCTTAATTAGTTTATTTTAACGAGTTATTACTTTCCATTTCCGTTTGAGTCTTAAATAAGTACTATTAATTAAAAAAAATCAATTCAGATTACCATTAGAAGGACGGAGGTAAATCCCAGACATAGATGTCGATAAATTACCTATCTAAAAGAACAATCCCTCCACGAAGGCCTTCTGGAGCAGTTGTGTTCCTCAAAATGAAATAAAAGAACAAGAAAAAAACAAATATAACCAATATTCTGCCGGAGATTTCCTTTACACCGTTGTACAACATTTCATTTTACTGGACCGGAACTATACTAGTATCACTTTTGCTCGGGTCTAATTCCATAGGGGGGCATAAACAGGACTGCTGTGTTCTCTTCACTTCAATTGCATAATATATAATTTTTCTTTTTTCACGAACGAAATTACCACTCGAGTATTTATAGTCTCGGCTTTTAAATTAATCCCTCGTTAATGTGAATTTATCAAATTATGAACGAATGACATATGGTCATTTTCGCAAAGGGGGTTCATCAAACGACAGGCTTCTGAAATGGGATAGCCGTTCCTTCTAATGTTAAATTGATCAGAATAGAATTTAATTTAGTATGTAATTCTGTTTTATGTCTATTTATCGAAATATAGACGAATAATCTAATATTATTCATCCTGCTATGCGTTAGCCCAGCATAGTGATAACAATATAGCTCGAATCCAAGGTTCCTTTTAACGAGATATCAACGTATGATTTATCCTAAAAAAATTTATGTTGCAAATATGCAATAGCCTAAATCTAATCCTAAGATAATTTAGTTTTTCTACTGTTTATGTAAAAATAAAAGCTCATGAAATATTTTGATTTGTTCAAAAAGGATGCATTGGCTGTGACACAATACTAAAATACTAAGTATAATTCTACTGAAGTGTTATATATGTATATTCTGATGATTGTTCCAGAAATGCATAAGCAGAGATGCAACACGTAGATAGTAGCTCTTCCAAATATGCTGTCAATATACTATGATCTGTAACTCGTGCTCTAATTTGGTATGAATATTCCTTGCCCAGAGCGAATATGTCAAAAATTTCCACGAAGTCCAGGGAGTAAATAATCCCCTGTCGTTTCATTGTACAAGTTTCCCATTTTTCCGGGTAATTTAGGAAAACAAACTTGTTCTATACAAAAACTACGATACCTTCTCAATGGAATAAGCGTTGAAATTTGAAGCCTTTCCAGCTCGTTGCAATTCCTCGATAATTTCAGCAATCCTCTATGCTAGTCAATTTCTCCCTTTTACTTAGCTTCCCTCTTAATCTGATGTGTTATTTTCCTTCAATCTTTAGACTTTGTTACTTATAGGAAACACTTTTAACTCGAATTTTCTCTCATCAATTTTTCATTGATTTCTTTTTCAATCCCCGAAAACTGGCACATTCCTATCACATTTACAAATCTTGACAACCTCTTCTCTTTCCGCCCGCCAAAAAAAACTCCTCTTCTTCTTTACCTTTTCTTTTTTCGACCGTCCCCTTTCGACTCTCGATTTGGGTGCGTTCTGCGCATTCCGATCTCCATCCATACAGAAGCCAGTTCGCGCCCACTTCATGCTGCTACGGGTCGCTTAGACGTGTATTTAGCTCATTGTAGCATATTGCTATATCATCCTGGTGCTGACGATCGAGTTAGAGTGGTATCAATCAAGAAAAAAGGCGGTGTCATCAAACGCAGTATACAAAAGGTGTGTCCTTTGCCCGTGGAAGCCAGTGATGATTGAAAGTTATTCTTTCAAAGGCGGCGGCATGTTGCATCTTAGTCACAAAATTGTCAGAACTTTTTTATTCTGTGCGCGCAGCATTGCAAGTTGAAAAAGATAACTGGATAACATCGAGATGAGATAAGAGAATTCAATAATTATATCGAGAGGCAATGCAAGCAAAAAATTCTGTATATAAAAAACAAGAAATTCTAGACAAATGTAACGTTACATTTTTGTGTGAAATGTTATATGTGTACATACATATTTGCTTTAACATTTCACACAAAAATGTAACGTTACATTTGTCTAGAATTTCTTGTTTTTTATATACAGAATTTTTTGCTTGCATTGCCTCTCGATATAATTATTGAATTCTCTTATCTCATCTCGATGTTATCCAGTTATCTTTTTCAACTTGCAATGCTGCGCGCACAGAATTTTACAGTCACTAGTTAGTTAGTTGTCAATCAAGAAAGTTGTTAAAATTGGTAAAAATAAAGATTTAAGTAAAACTGAGGCACATGTGAATTTATTTTAATATCACATCAATTCACAAAAAAGCTTGTGAATTCTTCAAGAGGAAAAAGGACTGATAAAGAAAATATATTGACTAATGGCACAGTTAAGAGAGGCTGAAGAAACTACAACGGGGTTAGAAGAAGAGTTGGGGCTCGATCGATCATCACAGAGAAAGTCGATTCAAGACGGTAATAAGGTGAGTACGAGTAAAGGGTTCAAGCCGAGGAAATTGTTATCTTGGGAACAGCATAAAGAGTCAGAAGAAAATTTAGAAAGGGAGCTAATCAGAAGAAAGACGCAGGAAGTAGCACCGAGTGGAAAATTAAGAACAGTGCAGAACCAGATAAGGCTAGAGGAAAGAAACATCACAGTTCAAGACAACATGGCAGACGTGCATGAAAAAGTAATGGACCTAGTGTCGAAGTATGTACACATACTACCTGGCGAAAGGTCATCCAAACTGGCGAAGGAAGTGTATTGCTTTTTGAGCTGCAGTAAGGATCTACACGATAGACTGACACAGGAGGAACAGAAGATTTTTATCATGTGCATAAAGTATCGCCTAACGGACGATGCGTACTACTTGGTAAGCTCACAGGAACCAAAAGATTGTGATGTTTTACAGCAGGTAATCAAATCGGCCTACATGCCAAAAAAATCGTTCAGCGAATTGCGAACGGAAATGCTGGCATGCAGGCAGAGGCCTGATGAGGATATCAGGGAGTTCGCAGACCGGTCTCGGCGAAATACCCAGGAGGTGATACAGGATTGATAGCAGAACTAGAGGCAGATGCAGTAGCGACATTTAAAGCTGGCGTTAGGAGTAAACCTACTTAAGTATACCTCACTGGACGGAAATTCGAATCGCTAGAAGGAGTACAAGAGGAAGCTACCTACTATGAAAAAGATGCACAAAGGCTTCAAGTAAGAGACTCAGAAGTGGTACAGGCAGGTTGGAGGTCCAGCTCATTAGGTACGCAAAAAAGATGGGGAGCAGGTGAGGCCGGGCCCAATCGAGCCCAGCGACCGCAAAGACCGATTTATTCCCCCGCTAAGCCAGTATCACCCATAAGATACCAAGGGCCGGCAGCCAGGGTAACCACACAGAGAAGCATTCATTGCTTCAAATGTGGACAGCGAGGTCACATTGCGAAAGATTGTAGGACACATCCTCCTTACTGCACCAAATATAACAGCTATGGTCATGAAGTAGTGAGCTGTAGGAAACAGCAAGTACGTTTCGCAAATACCGCGGTAGGTAGTCCAGGTGAATGCATTCAACCCGTATCGGTAGTGCTCTATTGTCAGTTCTGTATGACATGTGATCACTATACAGAAAACTGTCTCAGAAAGTACCTAGCAGAACGCGCTGGCCAACGGGGAGCGTCAGCTGGGGAATTCGTCCACAGCTGCCTTCCATTAACAAACCCCAGAGACATATCGCCGAGGGGGATGATATTTCAATAGACTTAAGCTTACTGAATAATTATAGCATCACAGTTGAAGCAAATATAGGGTTAACAGGTAAGTTAAATGTTTTGGTTGATACCGGGTCCACATGTAATTTAATAAAATTCAATAAAATAAAAAAAACATTTATTCCACCTCAACGAACTAATACTACTGGGGTTTTATTTGGAGCTTGTTACATACAGAGCTTCCATTGCCATCAGTTGTTACGTCCCAGAAATCCCTAGGCGTGAACCTAAATGTTGTTTGTTGCGCTTGGGATTATTTGTGATAATTAGTAGCAACTTGTAATCTACCCAGAATTTCTTATTTCCAGGACAACATATTAGAACTTCCAGAGCTCTTACGCTGCCCAGGTTTGAAGGTCTCATGAGGTCTATTTATCTGCCCAGAAATCATCTTCGCGGGTTAAGGATTGTGGGAACACAACGATCATGAAAGGTCTCTCTGGAATGTTAGAAAAAAAAAAAAACCGAAACACACCTCACTAAAGCAGAAGTCACGTCCAACCTCATACCAGCTACTTAGGCCGTACCATCGAATTAGATAAGTAAAAGTAAATCATGTATAGGAATAATAATGGCTTTCACACTCGCATATAGTTATATATTTTCGTTAAGAGAAACAAATTGTCCAGATCCATTTGAATAGATCTGTTATGGTTATCATTGTTAACCTAGCATATTTCTTTTAAAAGTAAATTAGAATTAAGTCAAATGAATTTCCTAAAGAAGATTTTTTTTTCAACCGAATAACTATTAGTAAGCATAAGTAATTGTTCTCGCACAGCCAGCCAGCCTCGCTCTTTATTTAAACTTGTTAGACAAATCTTCCTAACATTCGTAGAAGTAATCAAATTGAGCAATGGTCCTCGTTTAAACCTTCCTTCTCGTTAAAAATCAATGCCATTAATGTCACGATATTGTTCACACCCTGCGCGAGTGGTCAAAGGTGAGTCCAGATTTCCTCAAATACAAGTCCGAAATAGTACAATATACATGGGTTGGGGCACAAACTAAATAAACATCAAACTGGCCTAAATTAGATTGTCAATATTGGCAACATTGCAGCGGTCGGCGAAAAGTTCGAAAATTCGATATCCGTAGCGAGAGGCAGACCGAAGAACGAAGCTGCTCTCTCTCTTCTGTGGTACGTTCGTCTGACGAGTCGCATCGCACAGCCAGAAAGTAATAAAAGTTTAGTGCTACCTTCCTGCAAAAAAAAAAGCAAGAAGTAATAGTAAAGGAACTAGAAAAGTGAGATCCGAACTAGAAAGGAGTTCAGTAGAAAATAAAAACAAAACAAAAAAAAAGAAAAGGAAATTTGGAACACCGCGTGGAAAGGATAGGGGTGATTCCTCGGGACAAAGCGCAGAAGGTTGGTTAGAGGTGAACCGGGAAACAAGCCTTAGTTAACAACGTGCAATATCGAGCAAAAGCCAAGTACTTCTTTACAATATTCATGTTTTCTTTTATTAAAACCTTTAGGTGTTCTGTGCGTGGCTAGTTGGCGACTGCGATTCTATAAAATTGTTTCTTTTGTTGTACTTTGATCCGCCCAGCGGCACATGCGTAGCTCAATAATCTATTATCAGTTATAGTGTTAAATTGCTTGAGGTCAGGACAATACCATAGCGGTGACAAGATACTGCTAAAGTCTAAGATACATGAAGTAAAGGTTCAGAATATCTAGAAAGTAGTTGTTTTGAAGAAATCTGTTTCTATTGGCTTACTGGAAGAATATTTCTATTGTGGCCAACGGGCTATAAGTTTTTTTTGTGTGTGCTTTATTCGCTTTATATAAGAGTGCGGGTGTATCCTGCCGCCTAATACAAATCACTAGGTACATAGCTTAACCACTAACGTATTAGATGCTGAAATCTTGTTCTGCGGTGTGAAAGCCTAATAAGTTTTGTAATGATTAATCAATATAGAGATTTACCCAATTTAGTAACGCGTTCTACTCAATAGGTTTCGTAGTTTAACCTCCCTAGCGGGTAAAACTACGTGGCGCCCTATATGAACCTGAATTTTCCTGGAACCTGCACCTTTCCCTGAGCAGCCGTAGTTACGTTCGGGGGGAACGTAGCATAAATTTGGCGCCCAACGTGGGGCCCGAGCGAATATTGATATCAGTGGAACAGTTGCTCACATCTTGTGAAATCATATAAATAAATTTTCGTGTTGAACACCGACTGTAGACTAAATGGTTAATTAGTCAGCGCGTTGCTAGAAAAGGGAAATCCAGTCGCGACATTCAGAGTATACATCCTCACTAAGGTAAAGTAGCCAAATATTGCAACGACTTAAGTTTTAGCATTCACCTACGTAAAGGTATAAATACATATAGCAAAAGTGTTTCTGTGAACGCACAGTTGGTATAAACGCAAGGGCAAAGTTGCATAGTATTGTTGAGATAGTCGACCAGTTAAGCGAACGCAAGTGGAAGGTTGCCTTGAGTAGTTGACGTTTGACGTCCACGAGATGTGCTGACATTCTTTTTTTTTACGATTGCGGTATTGTGGTGTTATTAAAGTTAGCGTGAAATATCCGCGATATTAACCAAGGACTCAGACTCACCAGTTGATCAACCGAAGTCGAAAGGAACAATAATATTCGCAGAAGGTCGTTCTAAGTACACGACTCAAGTTTGTTGTCGTGGGAAGCGACAAGCAGTTGTTTGATTAAGGGCAATCCGGAAGTACACCTCACAGAATGTAATTAACTGGCGAACAAGCTAAAAGTGATTAATATGAGGAGAATAAATTCAGGATAGGTATTGAAAAAGCCCAACATAATCCAGTGTCAATGGGGCGGAGCATATAAAAGTACAGACAGCATACCATATACAATCGGTCGCCAACTACTACGTTAATTATAATACCACCGACACCTCTTCTATCACCAGTCGGCATAGAGGAAAAGGTATCGTGCTTTATTTTTTTTAAGTGTTATTGTTATGAAATAAATAGAATTGAAGTTTTCTTGGGTAATCAGTGCCCGAAATGAATCAACCTTTTTTTTTTAATTATAGTAACATATATATTATGAACTGATACCTTATAAACCAACATATTTTGTAGATTAGTAAATTACAGCAATATGTATTTTATCAGCCACAGAAATTAATACATGTCTTCTGAATTAATACTGGTTATAGATTAATAATTCATATATCATATATAGTAATATATTTCATTCACCGAAGGAATTGGGCAACAGTTAATGAACGGTGCTACGGAACTATCCCTTCCAAGTACACGCGAATACAATAAATATGTTATAATCTTATAGGATCAGCGGAGCATCAAGAATAAAATACTCCTGTTCTTATAGAAACGGAGCGAAGGTCGTGTGCCCTGACGGCTCACCCAATAAGCGTAATCTAGGGAAGGCCTAGGAGTGCTAATTATTAATTATGTTTGTTTTTGTTGATTCGCGGGTTTATAATTGATCTATTTCACTGTTCACTGCTCAGGTACTTCGACAGTGCCTCTACCATCTTCTGCGAGTATAGAAATGCGAGCGGAAACGGCATAGGATATAAAGAGTTTTTTTTTGTTAGTTTAACTACTCTCTTCACCCATTTTAATTAAGTATAAAAAAAAAAAAAAAATTATCTTAAGTGGAAAAAGTGAAAATAGGTACACGTTGTACCGAAGGATTTTGCCAGAGAATCAAGTACCAGAAAATATGAATTTTTGTTTACGTACCCAAAAGTTATTATAACAAGTTTTTATTTCTTTTTGGTTATTCTTTTTTTGAGATCATTGTTTTATTTGATTTCGCCGAAAATTAATATGATGATGACAGTTTTACTCTCGCTATTGTATATTATTAATTTTGTGGATCTAGATATCGTGGAAAAAAATTTTTGGGTAGCAAGTTAGGCGAAGTTCAATAGTGTTAAAGTGGTTTTATAGAAAGATCGATTATAGTCAGTTAAATTTCTCGCATATGTACCTTAAAAATTTGTGATATAAAATTAAAATCTTAATAATAAATTTAGCTGCGCGTATATTCAGTAGTTCTATATAATAGGTGGACGGCTAGTACGTTTCAATTGTGTCTTATCGAGACGTTTAGGGGGACCCCTTACCCTAGCTCGCGCAGTACGGAAGGAGGTTCTGTAATTAGTATTAGGTAATGAGGATTTTCTCGTTTTTTTTTTCTTTATTTTTTTTTTTTTTTTGTTGGATGGAACAACCTACCGATATATGCGTGATAAATTTGTAAATCGGCTGTCTCCTTTTTATGACCCACATCGGATTTAGGGGGGTCTGTGCCGATATTTCGTGCAACACCGGAAACTACTATTAAAATTGTTTTGGCAAAATGTCACGGGGTTAAGCGAAGCCTGGGCATAATATTAGGATATTGTAATTCTCTCCTTCAGCTTTTAGCTAATACATATATGTTGTAGGTAGCCGCCTGCATATAAATAAACATTTGGAATTATATTTATGATTGTTTTCTCGGCATGGTGTCACAAGGTGCAACCTTACCCTGTGCAGCTAGGTGTTAACTATTAGCCACATTTGATTTTTTTTATTATTGAACCAGGAAGCGGGAAGCGATACGCCCAGGCTGGCGTTCTGTATGACATTTGAAATTATTGTAAGTCTCGTCTTCTAGAGGTGAACATTTAGGTGATAAAAATTAGCCACCTTAGAATATTTTTGTGTGTACCGATAAGTGTGACCACACCCACAATTTGATAAATATACCCGGAAAACCGGTGGATTGTTGAACTGTCCTTTGTCTGGCGAGAGGTACGCCTTACGTGTCCGTGTGCAAGGCTTCTCTACATTCTTATCAACTGATTTTAGTTGACGGGAGGCATTCTCGTATCCATTCTTACTTCAGTGCTGGAAATTGTTTATACCAATTGTTCATCAATATGGAAATCAATCGTTTAAGTCAGGACGAGCTCATTTATGAGCTTACTATAAGAGGTCTTGCGACAGGAAAGGTTGAGGAGATGAGGGTTAACCTTAGAGCAGCCCTAAAAGCTGAAAAGACAGGATACCAGACCATGGTTGACCCTCATCCTTATAAATTTGAAGAAGATATAGATGCTCTGGATAGCAAGGTAAAGGAAATAGGGGAATTACTCGAGTATTTCGTAGGCGAAATCGGCTCGCCTGATTATAAAAAGATAGCAACAAAAATAGAATGGTCATTGAGTAGACTGGGTAGAATAAAAGCAACGAAGGATAAACAGCAAAAAGAGAAGAAAAGGTTAAGGTCGGAGCTAATTATGGCATTGGGTTCACTACGAATTAAGGCAGAGTCTCGAGTCCCCCTGTACAAATGGAACTTGAAGTTCTCTGGGGAAAAAGGACAATCGTTAAACTCCTTTCTGGAACGAGTCTTAGAGTTGGCTGAAGCTAGGGGAGTAACGAAAGCACAACTTTTTCACTCTGCCCTTGACCTCTTCGAGGGACGTGCCTTGATTTGGTACAGAGCTAACAAGAGCAGAGTTCACTCTTGGTCGGAACTGATTAAGGAAATGAGGCAAGAGTTCTTGCCAATGAACTATGATGAGCAACTGACAGAAGAAATAAAAAGAAGAACTCAAGGAAAGGACGAAACAATCGGGACATATGTAGCCGTCATAACGAGCATGTTCCCACGGTTAACGATTCCGATGACAGAGCCTCAACAGCTCAGAATACTCAAAGGAAACGTCAGCCCCTTCTACCAGACGCAATTAGGTCTAACGGAAGTTGAAGGCATACAGCAGCTTATCGATTTGGGTAGGAAACTAGAAGCTATCCGTACGTCGGTCGAATCATTTGCCCCACCTCCATCCAAGCGGAATTCCCATTTGCTGGAACCAGATCTGGCCTACGTATCCTCCTGTACACAAACTGTTGCTAACGTAGAGTCATGTAATGACTCAGCTTCAACCTCTCGTGACAATCAGGTGCGAACCTCTACGAATCGGAAACCATCTCCAAAATGTCATAAGTGTGGCAGAGAAGGGCATATAGCTCGCTTCTGCCGTGCAAATTTCAGGTGTTATGGGTGCGGTAATCCTGGGGTTACTCGCCTAAACTGTAACAATTGCAGAAACACCGCAGATCAACAGCACAATCGACCCGTGAGTAGCAATAGCGGCAGTCAAAATAGTGCAACCAACACTGGCAGGAATAATAGAAGGGTAAACCAACCAAGTCCAAATGTTTCGCCGAATGCATCGGGAAACGAGAACCGAGTTCGTTAAACAGCGGCGAAACGAGCTCTAATGGGTCCGGTAATGCCGCCCGTGTAAAGGATGTAGATAATTGTGTTAGATATGATTCAAAGAATGGACGAGCGTTACACGCGGTAGTGGATTATACCTTTGCTAAGACAAAGAATGATACGCGGCCATTCCTGAAAATATCAATTTTTGGACTTGAAATCATTGGACTTCTCGACTCCGGGGCGTCGCGAACAATTTTAGGTGGGCTGGGTTGGAAGGTATTAAGAGATGCTAAGTTAAAGCTAAACAAGACTAGTATAGATAATGTTATTTTAGCTAATGGGGATAGAGTGGGAATACTAGGAGAAGTTAGTTAGAGCTCCAAGGGAGAGTCAAAGCCTTTGATGTGTTAATAATCCCAGACTTACCCCACTACCTGATTCTTGGCGCAGACTTTTGGAGATTGATGGGCTTATCTGCTAACCTTAGGGATGACGTTTGGGAATTCTCTAATGAAGAGACGGATTGCTTCATAAATGCTATAGAAGAGAGATCGAAATTAACACCCGCGCAGCAAACTGAGTTGGATGACATCATAAAGAGGGCCGAGACTAAGATGGGAAAGGCACTGGGGTGTACAAATCAGGTCGAACATATTATCGAAACAGACTCTGCGCCTATAAAACAACGGTACTATCCTGTCTCACCAGCTATCCAAGCAATCATAAACACGGAACTCGACAAGATGCTGGAAGAGGGAGTAGTTGAGCCATCTAACAGTGCGTGGGCTTCGCCAGTGGTAATAGTAAAAAAGAAAGATGGTACACACAGATTCTGCGTCGACTTCAGAAAGTTGAACAAGGTTACGAAAAAGGACGCATTCCCTTTGCCTTACGTCACAGCAACGTTAGATAAGTTGAGAGAAGCAAGGTATATGTCCTCCCTTGATATCAAATCAGCTTTCTGGCAAGTCCCAATGGCTGAAAAATCTAAACCATACACAGCTTTCACCGTTCCTGGTAGAGGACTTTTCCAGTTTCGGCGAATGCCCTTCGGACTTACAAATTCCCCCGCAACATGGCAGCGTCTTATCGATCGAATTCTTTGTGATAACGTAGAAAGCCGCGTATTCGTCTACCTTGACGATGTGATTATTGTGACTCCTACATTCGATGAACACAAAGAAGTGCTAGACAAGGTTTTAAATAGGCTGCAAAATGCTGGCCTTGTGCTCAATTATGAAAAATGCGAATTTTGTAGATCAGAACTGCGCTATCTTGGGTATGTTGTAGGAGAACACGGACTCCAAGTAGACCCGGACAAAGTGAGATGTATTTTGGATATGTCTAGCCCTAGGAATGTATCCGAGGTTCGTAGATTTATAGGGGTTGTGGCTTGGTACCGGAGGTTCATTCCCAACTTTTCGTCCCTTATTGCACCCATAACAGAATTGCTAAAGAAGAAAAAAAAATTTGTTTGGTCATCAGAGTGTGAGGAAACTTTTAATTCTGTGAAAAATAAGTTGGTCAGTGCCCCCATATTAACCTGTCCCGACTTTAATCTACCATTTACGGTACATACTGATGCCTCAGGCTAAGGGGTAGGGGCAGTCTTGACGCAAAATATAGATGGGGAGCATAAAGTGGTTTGTTATTTAAGTCGTTCTTTGAACCGCTGTGAGCGCAATTATTCTACAACTGAACGCGAATGCCTCGCAGTACTATGGGCCGTGGACAAATTACGTCCTTACATCGAAGGCATGAAATTCACCGTGGTCACGGACCATGCGTCTCTGGTTTGGCTACACAATCTCAAGGACCCCACAGGTAGACTGGCGAGGTGGGCGATGAAGATGCAGCAGCATGATTTCGAGATTATTCACAGGAAAGGTAAAGAACACTTGCTGCCGGACTGGTTATCGCGCTCCGTGCCACTCGTAGATTCGGTAGAAGCGGCCAAAGCCTCAGAAGATAAATGGTATACTAAAATGCTAGGACAAATCAGCAAAAGTCCTTCCAAATTTCCTGATTGGCATATAAGAGATAGAAAGCTCTGGAAGCATGTTAGGCCCAGATACCCAGCTTTGTCCTCTCAATCAGAGTGTTGGAAAGAAGTAGTATCGAAGCAAGGTATGTCAACAATTTTATTGGCCAAAAATGAAGAAGGATGTAGCGGCGTATGTTAAAAGATGCACAATCTGTCAATCAACTAAGCCAGAACTCAGAAAACCAGCAGGTCACACGGCAATCCGAAGAATAGCGAATAAACCCTGGGAAACTATAAGTATGGACTTAATAGGCCCTCTACCTCGTTCTAGTCGTGGATTCGTTTATATACTAACAGTAGTCGACCACTTTAGCAAGTTTCCGTTATTATTCCCCTTACGCTCAGCGACTGCAAGCTCTATCTCCCTAGTGTTGGAGGACTACGTATTTCTAGTTTTTGGTGTGCCAGCCGCAATTATTTGCGACAATGGAGCGCAGTTTAAGAGTAAGGAATTTAAGAAGCTATGTGGGAATTACCAAGTCGAGATAAAATATACCGCTTATTACCATCCGCAAGCTAATCCGTCCGAAAGGACAAACCAGGTAGTTAAGACCATGCTTCATGCGTATGTTGCTGATAACCATCGCAGTTGGGATACACACCTTGCGAAAATAGCGTGTGCCATTCGGACAACTACACAAGAGGCTACAAAATTGTCACCATATTTTATAAATTTTGGACGCGAGATGATAGTTTCTGGTATGTCATATCAATCTTCGGGGCAAGACGAGGAACACGATACGCTCACTCGTTCTAAAGCATTAAAAGAGGTCTTTGCTGACGTAAGACGAAGGTTAGAGAAAGTGGCTGTCAATAGTGGGGCAAGGTATAATTTGCGCAGGACTGACTGTAGGTACTTTGTAAACGATATGGTCTGGAGGAAGAACTATGTTCTTTCTGATGCAACAAAGTACTTTAACGCTAAACTAGCGCCGAAGTTTATTGGCCCATTCCGTGTTAAGAGGGTAGTCTCGCCGTGGACATACGAGTTGGAAGATGATTCCGGGAAAAGCAGAGGCAACTGGCACGCGAAAGGCTTGAAGTCGTATATCCCCGGAGAACGCGATGAATGACATAGAGGTAAATGATTAGTAAAGCTAATCTACATGCCCCCTTACCCAGTCTTCCTGAGTGGTGGACTTACCTTTAATACCTCGTGAGCCGCGTTTAATTTCGGTAATAGGTTTTGTATTGAACACGTAATGTACCGGCAGTCACGAAACATAGTCTTAGAGTCAAGGGAAGAATAAGCACAATTGAGTGTAAATCATACCTAATACCCAAATGCATACATTATGATTGTATCGTTGTTTTCTAGATAGACTGTTCAGCGTAGCGTCCGTAATTACGCATAGAAGCAAACATCTCGCCTGCTCCGGGATAGTAATTTCAAAGCCTCCGCACTGTCGATTCGTGATATCTAAAAAGCTCTAATTTGCTTATCTTAAGGAGGCTCCTTGAAAGCCATTTTGCCTGTATCTAAATTAATTATCAAATTAGTCAATTAATCCAACATTCACCTTAGACAGGTATATATTAACATCTTTTGTTGTGTTTACGGCATTCCTATTTTTCTTTAGTTTATCCACATCGAAAAATTAGTCGAAATTAGGGCTGCGGATTCTGATACTCACCAACACTACATCAATCGAAGAAAACGGGGTCTATAACCTATAATAACGACTAGAAGCCAGAGCCACGGGTTAGGGAATTGTGATCGTTTTCTAATTTTGTACTAGCAACTGGGCCGTGTCACTCGTCCACACATAATTACCGATGTATATACCTTTTTTTTTTAACCCAATTCTCCATGAAATTTCAAGGAAATTTCCCGGGGGTAGAAGAGGTGTGTGTTACGTCCCAGAAATCCCTAGGCGTGAACCTAAATGTTGTTTGTTGCGCTTGAGATTATTTGTGATAATTAGTAGCAACTTGTAATCTACCCAGAATTTCTTATTTCCAGGACAACATATTAGAACTTCCAGAGCTCTTACGCTGCCCAGGATTGAAGCTCTCATGAGGTCTATTTATCTGCCCAGAAATCATCTTCGCGGGTTAAGGATTGTGGGAACACAACGATCATGAAAGGTCTCTCTGGAATGTTAGAAAAAAAAAAACCGAAACACACCTCACTAAAGCAGAAGTCACGTCCAACCTCATACCAGCTACTTAGGCCGTACCATAGAATTAGATAAGTAAAAGTAAATCATGTATAGGAATAATAATGGCTTTCACACTCGCATATAGCTATATATTTTCGTTAAGAGAAACAAATTGTCCAGATCCATTTGAATAGATCTGTTATGGTTATCATTGTTAACCTAGCATATTTCTTTTAAAAGTAAATTAGAATTAAGTCAAATGAATTTCCTAAAGAAGATTTTTTTTTCAACCGAATAACTATTAGTAAGCATAAGTAATTGTTCTCGCACAGCCAGCCAGCCTCGCTCTTTATTTAAACTTGTTAGACAAATCTTCCTAACATTCGTAGAAGTAATCAAATTGAGCAATGGTCCTCGTTTAAACCTTCCTTCTCGTTAAAAATCAATGCCATTAATGTCACGATATTGTTCACACCCTGCGCGAGTGGTCAAAGGTGAGTCCAGATTTCCTCAAATACAAGTCCGAAATAGTACAATATACATGGGTTGGGGCACAAACTAAATAAACATCAAACTGGCCTAAATTAGATTGTCAATATTGGCAACATTGCAGCGGTCGGCGAAAAGTTCGAAAATTCGATATCCGTAGCGAGAGGCAGACCGAAGAACGAAGCTGCTCTCTCTCTTCTGTGGTACGTTCGTCTGACGAGTCGCATCGCACAGCCAGAAAGTAATAAAAGTTTAGTGCTACTTTCCTGCAAAAAAAAAAAGCAAGAAGTAATAGTAAAGGAACTAGAAAAGTGAGATCCGAACTAGAAAGGAGTTCAGTAGAAAATAAAAACAAAACAAAAAAAAAAGAAAAGGAAATTTGGAACACCGCGTGGAAAGGATAGGGGTGATTCCTCGGGACAAAGCGCAGAAGGTTTAGAAGGCCTTAGTTAACAACGTGCAATATCGAGCAAAAGCTAAGTACTTCTTTACAATATTCATGTTTTCTTTTATTAAAACCTTTAGGTGTTCTGTGCGTGGCTAGTTGGCGACTGCGATTCTATAAAATTGTTTCTTTTGTTGTACTTTGCTCCGCCCTGCGGCACATGCGTAGCTCAATAATCTATTATCAGTTATAGTGTTAAATTGCTTGAGGTCAGGACAATACCATAGCGGTGACAAGATACTGCTAAAGTCTAAGATACATGAAGTAAAGGTTCGGAATATCTAGAAAGTAGTTGTTTTGAAGAAATCTGTTTCTATTGGCTTACTGGAAGAATATTTCTATTGTGGCCAACGGGCTATAAGTTTTTTGTGTGTGTGCTTTATTCGCTTTATATAAGAGTGCGGGTGTATCCTGCCACCTAATACAAATCACTAGGTACATAGCTTAACCACTAACGTATTAGATGCTGAAATCTTGTTCTGCGGTGTGAAAGCCTAATAAGTTTTGTAATGATTAATCAATATAGAGATTTACCCAATTTAGTAACGCGTTCTACTCAATAGGTTTCTTAGTTTAACCTCCCTAGCGGGAAAAACTACGTGGCGCCCTATATGAACCTGAATTTTCCTGGAACCTGCACCTTTCCCTGAGCAGCCGTAGTTACGTTCGGGGGGAGCGTAGCACAGTCATACATACATACATGCATTTCTGAGTAGATTTCGTTTACGCAGAATTAAAAAATTCATGCGTCAATAAATAAATGCAAACATGTATATATATATATGTATACCTACAGCATTCTCATTGCATGCAGAATTATAATTCCCAGCTGCAAGTATAGACATATCGACAAAAATATTTACAAAATTCAGTAATTGAATAAAGTCACTCGCTACTGACCTACACCAATTTCTTAATCACATAAAGAAACAAGTGAAGGCAGTAACACAATACCCCTGCGCGCAAGAATTCACACGATGCGCCAGCAGTAGAACTTAGGTGAAAGAAACAATGGTTCACGATGATGTCATAATAGCAGCAAAGCGGCGAACGGTCTACGGAAGTATTTATGTATGTACATATGAAAGCGATGAATGCCGTGATGTAACAACAACAAACCGTCAAAAGCTTTGTGGAAATTAATTTATGAATGCTATAAAGAAACACTTTACGGAAATAATAATTATGTGTATACGAATGCCGTGATGAAATTAAAATTACAAGCGCTTAGCGTAATAAGAAAAAGCAATAGTATTAAGTCAAGAATTATTGTATAAATATTCTTCTGTTTTTGAATAAAGAGTTAGTTATTCAGTAGCAGCAGTACCATCAGAACACAAGTTGTTTCATTTACCCGGAGTAAAGCTAGTAAGCTGCTTCATTCATCCAACTAGGAGTAAAGCTAGTAAGCTGCTCCATTCATCCAACTAGGAGTAAAGCTAGTAAGCTGCTCCATTCATCGACACTAGGAGTAAAGCTAGTAAGCTGCTCCATACACGTCGCTGCTCTACTTATCTCGGGAGAAATAAGTAAAAGCCCAATAATCGTGAAGGTACGTAATCTCAATTTACCGTAACCGTGCCGTGCCCCAGATCAAAATATAAAGGTGCTCAGCTGAGAGTACTAGAAGTACTTAAGAAACTCAATATAATATAAATTCAAAACACTTGAAAAACCTCGATCTTCGAATTTACTTAAACGAGTGCATAAGAGCGCATTATTTTTGAATGTGGCACACAAAAACGAGACGTTTGGCATTTTTAACAGCAATAAAAAGAAGCCCCAATATAAAACAGCATCATATCTGCATAACGGAAAAGACGTTTAAATTTTTTTTTTACTTCTCTACAAGTAAAGTAAAGTAAAGTAAGTTAACAAAAATTGCTAAGAATCTATAGTAAACATTATAAAAGAAGTAGTAGTCACTGCGATATATGTGCATGTAAACAAGAAAAATAGTAGCACAATTTTCATTTAATCATTCTAATTTCTTCGGTTATGAAACAAAATTAACTAAACTACCTGTTTTCTCTTTTCCTCCCTCTCAAATATTGCGTAAAATCTCTGTGAGTGCTGATTTCATGCCCAGGCCTGATCAAAACTCTCCTGGCTCAGATTTTAAGGCAGAAATAAGCTCATTGTCGTTTGACAACACAAGTCCTCCAGACAGCCCAACAGTAGAGCAAAATTCACCCCAAAGCAGACCATCCCTAAATTGGTATCGCGAACATCGCTCAGGTAAACGCTTCAGAGGGCACAATCTAATTAATTTTCTCGCAAGAAATCATAGTTTAGGCCCCCTAGTATCCCAGCAAGCGTTAGCCACACCAAGTTCGAGTATAAACACTCAAACCACTTCCTGCATAGAACAACCAAGTAGAATAGACAAAATGTTTGTAAACTATGAAAAAGTAGTAAAATTGACGGCACAAATGGTGCCTTTGTTCTCTGGGGAAATTAGCACGCAAATCCTTACAGAATTACCGACTTTTATAGGCTGTTGTAAGCAAGTGCAACAGTGTCTAGGGGAAGAGGAAAAGAAAGGCTTCGTGCAGATTTTCCCCACCAGATTGAGAGGAAACGCGTACCAATTAATAGCGTCGAGCTCTCTCACAAAATTTGAAAAAGTCGAACAACTGCTTTACCGAACGAATTTACCTCATGAAACATACCATGAACTAATAAAAAAGTTAATTACTTGCCAGCAATATCCGCCAGAATCATTTAGTTCATTTACAAATAGATTACAAAGTCTCTTAATTCAATGCAACGAAGCAGCACAGAGTAAATACGGATCTGAAAATTTTAAAGTAGTTAGGCAGCAAATAGAAGATTTTGCTATAGCTTCCATAAAGAGTGGTGCAACTAATCCCCATCTAAGCGCCTATATACTCACATTGAATGAAAATTCTTTAGAAAATCTCATCCAAAAGGCATTAGATATGGAAAGGTTGCAACAAGGTCTCTTTTTCATCCCACAACCAACAAATTATATCACTAACCCAACAAACTCTTTCCAAGGGGACCCTTTTCTAAGACATAATATCCCAAATTTCTCTAATACCTGTGGTTATCCTATACCTGACAGTGTAAATTTGTCTTCCTACCCTTACACAAAGGAATTCGGAAGACATAACATAAAAAGTGAAATTGGTATACCTCCAATAGCGGAACCACCAAAGGAAACTTCAGTATCCTTTAGTACAAACGGAAACTCAGAAAATTATTGGCGCTCTCCTCAAACAAGCATAACAAGGAAATCGTTAGGAAGTCCACCTCCAAACAGGAAATCTTTTTACGAGCAGGCAGAATAAAAATACGATAAACACAAATTGCTGTTAAACAAGATCACCTGCAGCTACTGCAATTACAAAGGGCACATGTGTGACGAGTGCCTAAAGCGTAAGAATACTCCTTATTGTACTAACTGCAGAGTGAAGGGCCATGATGCCCAATATTGTAAATAGAACATTTAGGCGCCACCCGAACACGCAAACACTAAAAACAATGCACGGTGAGGCTCTGCAGATAGGGAACAAAGATTTAATCATATACATAATATGTGCGATTTCTGTGGGAGAAGAATTCATACGGTGTCCACATGTCAGCAGAAACAACGATGGGAGGCCACACATTCGGGAGATGGCATACTGTCGACCGAAAAACCCCCGGGTCGACATTAAATAAAACTGCGCAAATTACTTCAGGGTTCTCGCAAACAAAACAACAATCAAATGTAGAAAATGTACCAGTGGTAGATTTACCACTGGACATAGGCAAAAACATAGCCGTTCGGCTGATAGTAGACACTGGAACTGAAGTAAGCATCATAAAAAAGGAAGCACTAGATAACCCAGAACATATAGAACGAAGCCAAAAGGTGACTTTGAAAACTCCATTTGGAGAAGGAGAAAAATTGGGAAACTGCCAAGGCAACTTTTTATTAAGCCGCAGTGTCCCATGCAAACTCCAGGTAGTAGAAGACATTGCTCAAATCTCCCACGATGGGCTGTTAGGCAATGACTTTCTTGCAAAAAATTGTAATATCGAAGGGCCTAATAAATTACTCCGGTTCCCTCACACGGAAACCAACCCCATTGAATTCGCGGTACCTCTCGAAACATCCTTAGAAGATGGACACCAAATAACAAAAATGCCTTACCTCCAATGGAAGAAACTCTGAACACCTCAAAAGAAGATGAAAGTAGGCAATATGAAGTAGTACTTCAGCGATCGAATAGAATACCCCCTCGATCTCAAATGGTACTGAGCATACCGTTACAAATAGACCAAGAAATGATCTGTTTGTCCCAGGAGATCCAAGAAGGAGTACTTGTCGCAAATTGCCTGCTTCATACCGTTATCCATTCTAAATGTAAACACGGAACCAGTCTTCCAAAGGAAATTAACGCTTAAATACCCAAAGTACTTATAAAAAGGGTGCATAAAATAAAAACACTCACAATGTCAAAAAAGACAAATTCAAATTTAATTCCAATCCATATTCAAGAAACGTAAACCATATTAAAAGTTATAACCCAGACAGGGTTGTGGCTTTACGTAAAGAATTACTGTTGAATGAAAATTTAAATCACGAAGAAGAAAAATCAATCCTTGAGTTATGCTATAAGTATAATGATCTTTTTTTATTTAAAGGGAGATAAGTTCACGTGCACTAGTACCATAAAGTACAGCATCCCCATATTACACAATCAGCCAACTATAAATCAAAAGATGTATAGACTTCCAGAAACACACCGGGCAGTCATAAATGAGCAAATTAAGGAAATGTTGGACAACGACATAACCCAATTAAGTAAAAGCCCGTGGAATTCTCCATTGCTGGTAGTCCCCAAGAAAGCTGGGTCTGACGGCAATAAACGTTGGCGAGTAGTAGTAGATTTTCGTAAAGTCAACGAGAAATCCATATGGGATGCCTTTCCATTACCCAGGATAGAAGATATACTGGATCAGCTTGGGCATTCGCGGTATTTTACTACACTTGACCTTGCAAGCGGATATCACCAAGTACTGGTTGACCAAAGGGATAGACCAAAAGCTGCGTTTAGTACCGCTTACGGGCATTATGAATTTAAGGGAATGCCATTTGGCCTGAAAGGCGCACCTGCGACTTTTCAGCGGCTGATGAATTATATTCTAACGGGTCTCCAAGGATTAGAATGCTTTGTCTATCTCGATGATATTGTAATATATGGAAAAAATTTACAAGATCATAACGAGAAACTGGCTAAAGTATTCGACAGACTTCGAGCCCATAATCTTAAATTACAACCCGAAAAGTGTCAGTTCCTTCGCAGAGAAGTAATATACCTCGTACACAAGTGCTCAAATGAAGGAGCACTTCCAGATCGCAGTAAGACAAGCTGTGTCCAAAATTTTCCTCCACCACGAACTATCAGACAAACTCAATCGTTTCTTGGATTGGCAAACTACTATCGCAAGTTCATCTGTAATTTCTCAAAGATAGTTAGACCATTAACAAATCTATTGCGGAAAGACGTCAAATTCAATTGGACACAAAAGTGCCAAGATTCTTTCAATGAGATTAAAAATTCCCTTATAAATCCACCTCTACTCAAATATCCAGATTTTTCCCAACCTTTTAATCTAACAACCGATGATAGCAATGAGGCATTGGGGGCGGTTTTATCACAAGGGGCAATAGGTAAAGACAGGCCAATAGCGTATGCAAGTAGAAGTTTAAATAAGGCGGAACAAAGATACTCCACAATAGAAAACGAGTTGCCTGCTATTGTGTGGGCCGCCAGAAACTTCAGGTGTTATTTACAAAGCAGAGCTTTTACGGTTTACACCGACCGCAAGCCCCTGAAAGGCGTATTTAATGTAAAAGATCCAACTTCAAGACTAGTCAGATTTCACCATAAACTCTCCGAGTTTGAATATAAAATTGAATACACGCCTAGAAAATTTAACACCAATGCAGACGCGCTTAGTAGAATACCTGCCCGAATAAACCACACAAATCCCAATTCGATCATTGTCGAAGCTCAGGTACATCACCGGCTCTAGTCCGACTTAGACGATGATGATTATAATTCTCCACAGACATCAAAACGGCAAGCACAATGCCATACAAGAGCCCAAATAAGGGAGGCACAAAATAATATACAAGAGGTAAATCAGAATAAAGAAACTAAAATTCAAAAATATTCACGGAACTCCCAAAATAGCTCAGTCGAAATCGGGTCAACTAATAGCCCAGAAGGAAGGTAAAAAGGAACAAAGAAGAGAAGCCTCTTTTTGCGAATGTAACAGGAAAAGAAAGTATTAACGTAGTGACATTAGCCGAAGCTTGTCACAGAAGCATTAGTCAATCTAGTAAGGAAAATCCTCGAGAAATCTCAACAGAAACTGTGAGAGATGGTCTCAAACAATAAGAGAGAGATGCCGGTTGTTGAAAAGATAGCTCAGCGTTTTTCAACTTCAAATATAAAATTTTATTCAATAATTCATTTCCTTAACCTAATATCACAAATTCACGAAATTCAAAAAGCTTAAAACTAGAAGTTCAAATTAACAATTCAAATATATTTAAAAAAAAATTCAATAATAAAAAAAAATGGTCCAAAAAACGTGGTCCGTCTCTTTATTTCTGAAAAAAGAAGAAGACCGGAATTAGTTTCTGTCACCTTATAAACTTCTAGAATAAAAATAATAATGCTGCTAATACGTGTGGGCACTAGAGCAGTAAAATGACGCAAATAAGATTTTTCTGCGAATCTATTTGATGGTAGCGGCCCTGTCAGAGAGAAAAGGTGAATAAGCAGCAAAAGGGGTGCAGCAGTGTGCTGCAACGTGTGGTGCAAAACAGATGTAATTAGACCAAACTTTCAGATTAAACTCTGAACAGAATTATACTTCTGTAATAAAGATGGGAATAATTTCAGATTAAACTCTGACCAGAATTATACTTCTGCAATAAGGATAGGAATATATTTTCAGATTAAACTCTGAACAGAATTATACTTCTGTAATAAATTGTTATGGAATTAAGTTGAGAGTGAATGGTTAGGACGTGAAGTCCAAACTGTCAGCATGAGCTGACAGATCACTCGATGACAGCGATACGACAGGGCGGCATGCTAGCACCTCGGCTAAGGGTGGCCGAGAGTGCGGGGAGGTTCCCGAAATTGCCTGCCGCTGTCACCACCCATAATCAAAAAAAATTCTTCATGCCTATGTTATAGTTTGTGAGCCGTGCTCTGGGATGGAGAGCCCAAAACTCGTCTTTAGTAAAGGAATTAAAATTTTCGATGGTAGAAATGAGAACTACACTTCTGTTATTTTTGAGATTATAATATATTTAGTTCGTAATAGGAATTGATACACTAGAAATTAAATTCACTGAACAGGAATTAGTAAAAGAAATTTTAAGCCACTGCGTTTTTGATGCGGAAATAACAATTTTTGTTATATTAGAACTTATAATTCACTGCTTTTTTTTTATATAGATCTATCAATTTTATTAAATTATAAATTATAATTCAGACTAGGAATTAGTAAAAGAAATTTTAATCCACTGCGTTTTTGATGCGGATATAACAATTTTTGTTATATTAGAGCTTATAATTCACTGCTTTTTTGATATAGAACTATCAATTTTGTTAAATTAGAAATTATAATTCAGACTAGGAATTAGTAAAAGAAATTTTAATCCACTGCGTTTTTGATGCGGATATAACAATTTTTGTTATATTAGAGCTTATAATTCACTGCTTTTTTGATATAGAACTATCAATTTTGTTAAATTAGAAATTATAATTCAGACTAGGAATTAGTAAAAGAAATTTTAATCCACTGCGTTTTTGATGCGGATATAACAATTTTTGTTATATTAGAGCTTATAATTCACTGCTTTTTTGATATAGAACTATCAATTTTGTTAAATTAGAAATTATAATTCAGACTAGGAATTAGTAAAAGAAATTTTAATCCACTGCGTTTTTGATGCGGATATAACAATTTTTGTTATATTAGAGCTTATAATTCACTGCTTTTTTGATATAGAACTATCAATTTTGTTAAATTAGAAATTATAATTCAGACTCCACGGTTGAAAAGAAAACTCCCCGATCTTGTCTTTACTTGACGGATTAAAGAAACACACTCCCCGAGGATTGGGCTCGCCGGCCCCAGGTGCCCATGAAAGCTTCTTTTTCTTCTTATCTTACGTGGGAATGTACAAAAAATATAGACACAGTGCATATGCATGAAATCTGATATGCACGTGTGTCTTGAAAAAGTAATATCTTTAGGTGACAAGAATAATCATGTGTATGTATGTACATACGATTAAGTTTTATGAATTTAGGAAAAAGAAACTATGTATGTATAGTACATGCAGATAATTTAACAGAAAAGCTGTATGTAGGTATGTACATAGTACTGCATGTAGGTAAGTATACATGCCGTGTGAACGGAATGTATGACTGATAACAAAATGCAATTTATGCTAAATTGCATTTTGTTGCAGTACGTAAATGCATTTTTAAATGCAAATGAAATTTAAATGAAATTTTAAATGAATTTTATTTTTCAGGGTCAAATTGTAGTACGCCAATATATTGCATAGGGCAAGATATTGGCGTATTGGTTTTATTGTTGTGATTCGGGGTATAGGCACCTGGGTCACAACATCCCTCCCCCCTGGGGAAAAGAAAGTTTTATTCTTTTTAAGAAGAAAACTTTCTTTCAAATAACCAAATTCATTATTCATATACTAAAATAAAATAGTATGTAGCTTATTATAAATAATTACAAAATTCTAGATTTACTATATATTAAAAAATAATTAAAATATTTAAATTAAAACTGTTTGCATCACTAATTATATGTAATTACAAGATATCCTTTTTTTTTATTTGTTTTTATATAGTACCTAATTAATAGTGGAGTTATGTTTAACAAGCAATATTTTTTATTTAATTTCCTTATTTTATTTGCATAGGCTTTTTTTTTTACTATATTTATTTATTTTATTTCCTTTATTGTATTATATATAAAAGATAATTTGTAAATAAAAACTATGTTTATTTTTATTTCTCTTTAGTTTGCTTTTTTTTTTATATATATATATATATATATATAGATATTACTACATTATTAACTATTTTAACTTTTATTTATTTATTAATTTCTACCAGAAAAGAAAAAAAAATTAGTCCTTATTGTAAGGGCTATTTTCCACACAGGCAAAGAAAAATTTTCTATTTTTCTTTTGAATTTTTTTTCTTATGTAAAAAAAAACTTTTGTCTATTCCTTCTAATTTTTATTTATTGGTTAGTTTCTGTCAGAAACGAAAAATATTAATCCTATTTAATGAAAAAAAGGTAAAAATTGATATTTCACAAAAGAAAATAATTTTGGCATCTTCAAAAATGTTTATGATTTTTGGGGTAGGTGATAAATGGGAAAGGTTGCTTTGTCAGTTTTTTGTTCGTTATAGTTTGTTTTGTCCCTGTTTGTATTAATGAGCAATTGCAATTTTGTTTTTGTTTTTCTTCTAGTAAGCTGATCCTCTATTAATCACCATTTACTGGTCGCTTGGCCTCACTTCTTTTCCATTGTTGTTGTCTAGATAAGATTCTGCTGACCTAGTCATTTTGGTTTTAATTCTGTTGCGATTTGCTTTTATCTGAAGATTTTAAAGTGAATATAATATCGTGTGGGATGCGGGTATGTGAAGGGATTTTTTTTGTTATGTTTCTGTTTTGTATTTTGTTTGTAATTGCCTGCTTTATTTTGGATAGAATTGGAGTCTGTTCTCATTTTCAAAATGATTTTCATTCAAGAGGTTGGACGGGAAATTTACCGTGTGCCGGCGTATTTTTGTGTCCGGGTCACCGGGGTGTATGCGCTCCATGTTTTCCCTGGATGGAGGGGGCCCCTTCGGATGGTGTGGTACGCCAATGGCCGGTGGAGTTTGCCTATTTGGGGTGGCCCACCCATTTCTGACATGTACCATAACTGTCAGTTTGTACTGTATCCGGACTACGAGATGGGAGTCTCTTTTCTAGGTGAGTAATTGTGTTTGACTGTTATTTTACAGAACTTCGGATGTTGTGTGATATTTGGTTATATTGCTTGTTTTTTTTTTGTTATTTATATAGGCGGATATGCCGTGCTCGTTGGAGAGTCCTTCCCGCTTCCAATATATCCTTGGATGTCTGGTTCCTCTACTACGGCCGATTGGGACGCTCAGGATAGTTATTAATATAAAAAAAAAAAAATTCTTTATATATGTAGGTCTAAGTTTTATAATGTTTTACTTCTATTTTTTCAATATATATACATTTTACTTTATTTTTTTGTTTTAAATGGTTGTTGTTCAAATCGTTTATAGTTTTTTTTTCTTCTTCCTCTTCTTCTTTTTGTTAACTGTGATGGGTCTCCGTATATTTTGCTTTTGTTTTGCTTTCCGTTCGGGGCATTGATTTCATGGAATTTTTGTTTTATATATATATTGAGCGTCTTGGCTCTTTTGTTTTTCATAGTGATAGTTCTCTGTTTACAACTGTTCTGTTTTGTAATGTCTGTATTTTCTATAAAAGAAGTCCTTGTGCTCGAAACTATTATGTCCATTGGGAGCGTGAGTCTACGAGATATACGATAATATATAGTACATACATATATTTAAATATGTCTAAATTAATTGAAGGAACTCGCTGCAGTTTTTCTTCTGGGGGCTGGAGTTATATTGAAGTTCGACTTTCTTAGTGCCGCAGTAGGCACATTTTCTAGTTGATGTTGAGCGGATATTTCGTTTGATTTGGGATCTTTTGGTCTGTATTTAATGTACAGATAGATAATTAGAATGGTTATTATTAATGCTAATGTTGAATATGATAGCGCATAGTGGTGGACATGGTGTTTGTTTATAGGATTTAGGGAATTTGATTCTTGTTCTTTTTGAAGGTGGATGGATTTTAAAATTTCATCGAAGTCCATGTTGTTTGTGATATTTAAAGGATTTGTTCTTCTGTACGTTTCCATAGAGGGAAGCGTCATATTTTCGATTATGTTGGAAATGTTTGTTGTTGGGATGAAATGGGAGTTAAATTTTGATATTTTTACGTTATGTCCGTGCAAGATAAATTCTTTGCTGCGGACATAACAACCTGGGTAGATAAATATTGTTCCGGTTCCCTGCAGGGTTTCCGAACTAATTGAATCTTCGCAAACGATATCTATATGGAAAGGTTTTTTGAGGGAGAAAAGCCATGCATTTTGCTGTGATAATTGTGTTATATAGTAGCTCTGTTTTGAAGTCAAAATCTTACATTTTGATGTAATAGGTTCCTTTTTTATTAGATTGATTTCACATTGATTTACTCTATTGTTTGTATTTAAGATGGGCGATGAAATTTTACAATAAAAGTGTGTATGATCTAGCGTTGCGCAATTGTGGATTTCCTGTAGTGTTAATTCGATGTAATGATCACGATTGTAATCAATTAATATATATTCCTTTAATGGTTCAATATGTATGAATGAACCGTTTAGGATTGTCGGTAATGGCATTGCTTTGAAAATTTGGTAGGGTTCTTTAAAAGGAAGTGGGATTCGAAGTTCTATAATTATTTTGTTGTTGAAAACATTTGCAGATATTGTGCTTAATTTGTAGATTTGTGAAAATATATTGTCTCTTGAATTTATGGGAAGCATTATTGAACTCGGCAGCTCCTGCCTAATTTTTGATAAAATTTTTTCAATCTTATTAGGTGATATTAGTGTAGGGTGAAATTTTCCATGTTTGGAATCAATTAAAAGATCTATTAATTCTGACTGTGTATTTTGATATCTGAATGCCATTAGTGAAACAAGGGAGATTAATGATTCTAATTCAATGGATATTTGATTATCCAGTGTTCTATTTACCATTAGCGATGTAGATATTTGAATCGAAATTAGTTTTTTATGCATATTCAGGAATTCCTTTTCAATTGCGGCCTTGGTTTTATTAAAAATTTGAGCTGTTGCTTCTATTATCGCGGTTTGGCTTTTCATGAGGGAAAGGAGGGAATTTTGGTTTAAAGTGAGGTTGTGAATTTGTTCATCATATAGCTTGGCATCATCTTCATCTAATGTGCCGAAAAGAGCTTTGGAAATTGATCCTATTACATTTAAAAGTGCTCTTTGGTTTCTGCTTTGAGTTATTAGGAGCATATTTTTATGTTCTATATTTGCTATGATAAGGTTTATCTGTAGCAACGTACCGTTACAAGTGTGTGCCATTGCTGAATTCCCTTCCAATTTCTTGCAGATAGCCGTAATTTGCTCCGTGATGAATTTGATGTTCCTGAATTCTGACTTGAAATTTTCTAGATCGTAGTAGGTAACGATCTTCCACTCGTTGGTGTAGAAATTGGCTCTGCCAATTTCTTCGAAATAAATGCCTGCGTTGGCATTTATTTGATTTATTTTTATCCCCGAGCCTGAGATGAATGGGATGCAGATTAGGAAAAATGCCGTTTGCATCATTGTGAGGACCTGGAAGATGACATTGTTTATTCATTTGCGGTGAATTTGTAGTAGAAGAAATTTTGTATTAATCCGCGAAAAGTTTTAAGTCATTGTTATGGACTCTTTTATTGTTATTATTTATTTTCACCGTGGAGTTCTCAGGAGAATTGATTTCTATAATCACATATGGACCTGTCCAGAGTGGTGAGAATTTGTTATCTCTCACTCTGCTTTTTAACAAGACTTTGTCTCCAATATTGAAAGATTTTTGAACTGTGTTTTTGTCATATTGGATTTTGGACTTTTCTTTATGGGCCATGGCTATGTCTTTCGCAATTTTATAGCTGTGTTGTAGACGTGCTTTTAACTCGTTTGCATAATTATCGTAATTATAGCAAACGGTCGGAGATGATTTTAGGTTATTTGGGATTTCGGCTGGGAATCCGTATAGGAGTTCGCGGGGAGTATAATTTGTACTCGAGTGAGGTGTGGTATTATAGACAAACATGGCATATGGAATCCATGTATCCCAGTCTTGCGGATCTTTCGCTACATAAGATCTGAGGTATTCTGCTAAAGTTCTATGACTCCTCTCCAATGCACCATTTGTTTGAGGGTGATAAGGAGTAGTTTTGAGCCTTTTGATCTTTAGCAGTTTGGATACCTCGGCGAACATGCCACCTATGAGGTTAGATCCCTGATCTGTTAGGATACTTTCTGGAATGCCATGTCGACAAACTATTGTTGTCGTGAAGGCTTCCGCTAATGTCTTAGATTCAGTGTTGACTATGGGAATAGCCTCAGAGAATTTGGAAAGGTCGTCTTGAAATGTAAGGATGTATTTATTTCCAGAATGGGAAATTGGGAGAGGTCCTACAACATCTAGGTATACTCTTTCAAAGGGTTTTGAGCTTATGCTTGAGATTTTCATAGGAATCTTGGGATTTCTGGATACTTTGTTTACTTGACAAAGTTTACATTTCCTTACATATCTTACAACATCGTCTGAAATGCCAGGCCAATAGAATTGTTTTTTAATTCTTTTAATTGTACGGGAGACACCTTGATGGCCTCCCGTTGGTAAAGAGTGGAAATCTTTCAGAACTTGCTCAATATCACTGCTGTTAGATAAATACTTTATGGAATCTTGATGAAGTTTTATATTTATTTTTTGGTTAACGAAGACCTTGGTAAAAATGTTTTTAATAGTTGATAAATTTTGTTTGTCTAACACTGGGAAGGAGATATTTATTTGACTTAACTGATTTGCTTCTGTATATGAGCAGATCTCAGTTAAAATCTTTTCAATGTCTAATCTATCTCTTTGAGATCGGCAAGGTAGATTGACTTTTGAAATGATTACTGTGGAGTCTTTTTTCTTGAAGAAGTTCAGTTCGTTTTCTAGTAGAGGAGGTTTGTCTAAAAGTTTTAGTTTAGATTTTAACACTCTTTCAAGTTCTGTATCCTGCATTGGCAAGATAAAAAATTTGGGATTTGTGTTTTTAGTTAAAAGTAATGGGAAATTGGTCTCAGTTATTATCACTGAGGAACCGTTTACTACTGATAAATCTGGATTTGTAGTAGTAATATTTGGATTGGGTGTATCTAAATTCGCCTGAGCTTTGGCTTGATTCCTGGTTACCACGTTAACAAAGGTGTTAGGTTCCGTTGATTTTACGGAATTTTCTGGGATAGCTCTACTGAGAGCGTCAGCATTTGTGTTGAGCTTTCCAGGTTTATGGACTATTTTATAGTCATATTCCTCAAGACGAATTCTCCATCTCATTAGCCTTGAGGAATGATCCTTTAGATTCATTAGCCATATTAATGGTTTATGGTCAGTTATGATGGTAAACTGTCTACCATAAACGTATGGCCTGAATTGCTCAACCGCGAAAACAATTGCCAAAAGCTCTTTTTCGATAGTTGAGTAACGAGTCTCTGCACCATTGAGAACTCGACTCACATAGGCGATTGGATGATCTCCTTGATCATCTGCTTGGGAAAGAACTGCTCCGATGGCGTAGTCGCTGGCATCGGAGGTGACAAAAAATTCTTTGCCGAAATCCGGATAGGATAAAATTGGTGCTGATATTAATTTTTTTCTTAATTCGCAAAATGCTTCGTCGCAAATTGCATCGAACTTGAAAGGTGTGTCCTTTTTCAGAAGGTTAGTAAGGGGTTTCGCGATTTTAGAAAAATTTGGAATAAAGCGGCGATAATAGCCGACGAAACCAAGGAAGGCTTTTATATCCTTTTCCTTCTTGGGTCTAGGATAAGATTGAACTGATTTAATTTTTGCCGGGTCTGGCTTGACTCCATTTTCAGTAATGATGTGCCCTAGATACATTATTTCCTTTCTTAGGAAATGGCACTTGTCGGGTTGTAATTTTAAATTGAAATCCCGAAGGCGGCTAAATACGTTTGCGAGCCTAATATTGTGGTCTTTAAGATTGTATCCATGGACTACAATATCGTCCATGTATACGAAACAGTAAATGCCTTGGAGTCCGGAAAGGACATTATTCATGGCACGTTGGAAGGTTGCGGGTGCACCTTTTAATCCAAATGGCATACGGTTAAACTCGTAATGACCATAAGGAGTGCTAAACGCAGTTTTTGCTCGATCCTTCCCGTCCATGCGAATTTGGTGGAATCCGCTGGCGAGGTCTAGCGTTGTGAAATATTTAGACTTACCCAATTGATCTAATATGTCTGTAATATTAGGTAATGGGTAGGCGTCGCCGATAGTAATATCATTTACTCGGCGGAAGTCTACAACGACTCGCCATTTTTTGTTCCCATGCTCGTCCGGCTTTTTGGAAACTAGAAGTAGGGGAGAGTTCCACGGACTATTTGAAGGACTTATTATCTCTGAATCCAACATTTCATTTATTTGCCGAGTAATTTCTCTCCGGCTTGTTTCTGGAAGTCTGTACGGTTTAGTATATATGTGAGGTTTATTTGGGACTGTTTCGATTTTGTGCTCGGTTGCATTTGTAAACGTTAGGAAATCCCCTTCTAAGTAGAAGAGATCGTTGAAATCCTTACAAATTTTCCGAATACTCTCGGCTTCTTCCAAGTTACAGTGATCCAATTTAATCAGGGTGTGCAGTTTTTTTATTCTGCCCCTAATTGGATCTCTGTTGGAATCTGTAGAGATGCAATCGAAGTCATTAAGGTCATGGCATTCTGGATTCATGTCATGAATTGCCAGTTCGACGTCCTGCTCATTCGTGTTGAGAACTAGGACTTTTGCCATTCCTTTTGATGGGTTGACTATGGTATTACCTATGAACAACCCTGGCTTTACCTCTTTTTTAAAATATACCGATTCCGTAGTTGACGAAGTTGGAATTTGAATTATGGATTCAGATCGAGCGGGAATTGTAATAATATTATTATTTAGTTCGTCCGATTCATTTCGGTTCTCATTGGATTGGAAAATATGTTCCGCTTTTTGTAGAATATTTGTTTTGGGGTACTTTTCACTTTTGGTATTTAATTCTCGTGAAGTACTGGGTAACTTGCTTTTATTAGCACTTACATTGTCTGTTTCAGACTTCTTGTCATGGTTATCATATCTAAGATATGTATTTGGATAATCTGAGCGATATTGCTCTATGGGATAGGATGAATGACATTGCTTCACCTCTAAGGAAATGTAATTATTTTTATAGTTGATACAAGCGTTGTATCTAGACAAGAAGTCGTGACCAATTAGGCCGTCATATGCCAAGGTTGAGTTTTCTCCTACTATTTGGAAGGGATGTTCTATTATACATTCTTCGTTTGATGTATTTGACATTTTTGCCAATATTAATCCTTCTGTAGTTTTGGATTCTGTAAATAAAGTATTTATCTTGCAGATTGCATCTTTATAGTAAGTGCTGCCTGCTTTCAGTGTATTGAACTTTAATAGACTGATTTCTGCTCCTGTGTCTACGAGGAGTTTTGTTTTTTTATTCTGGCATACATTAGTAGATATGGAAATAGTAATGGAATTAGGACTGATAGTAATTGGGATTTCCAGCGTTATTTGATCTTTTAATAAATGTGTATTATCTAATTTGGGTTGGTGTGTATGTCGGCTTTTGTTTGAATATGCGAGGGGCTGCCGACTAATTCCTCTCGCCTTGATTTGTTTTCCGAGTGTGTTAAAAATATTCTCGGATTTTGTACGTGATCTTTGTTTGATCTTGGTTCGTTTTGGGGTTGTATTGTCGAGGAATGTGAATTTTTTCTAAAATTAGGATTTGGAACCTGGTTGAAGCTGACCTCATTTTGGGGAATTGTAGTTCTATTGGGACTTTCCGTTCGCTTTCTGAAGTTTTGATCAACGGGATTTATATTTCCTCTGTAGAAATTCCCGTGGTTTGCTATTCTCGCCCTGCATACTTCTAGGGTATGTCCTAATTTATGACAATACCTGCATGTAGGGATGGAGCTGTTTAAGGTGCTAGCCAGCTTAGGAGGATTGCTTTTGTTTAGGGCATTAGAAAAACTGTTATTTGGAATTGGTTTTATGCGACTGTTTTGTGGACAATTTGGAGCTAAATGTCCCTGTGTCCTGCATTTATAGCAAAAAGGGTTCTGCACTTTTGTTGATGGGGCGGTGCGTGAAAAACTCGCTGCTAATTTTGTTGCCTTTGATTCTAGGCGTAATGCTTGCTCCCCAATATATGACGTTATGGGCTTTAATGCTCTATTTTCATGGAGTTTGGCTAATGTTTGTAGTTGTTCGCTAATTAGTCCATCCTCTATTGCTCTAATAGCTTGTTTTTCGTTATCCTTTATTAGGGAATTTAACAGCAATTTATCTGTTGTATATGAATGCGTGGCTTCATTCAATTGTGCATGTGTCATATTTATTCGTTGCAAGAATTCTTTGACAGGCTCTCCTACTTTTTGTCTTGTGTTTTGGAGTTTTGATTGGAGGTCAGACTTTTCTAATTTTACTTCGAATGTTTCGAGTAGTATTTGCTTCAAATCTGACCACCTGCTTGTATCATTGTACTTAAGTACATTGTAGGCATCTCCAAATAGCTTACTTTTGATTATTGAAAACAGGGTTGTTTGGTCGGTATTGGGATAAAGTCTATTAATATCATCGCAACATGACACGAATTTATGGAGGTCTTTTGTATCGCCGTTAAAATTAGGTATTAACGATTTAATTTCTGATAGAGAGATGTGTGAAATTTTGACTTCTGTGCTTTCATTGTGAAAGTGTGATGAGTTATTTCGTGTGTCATGTTGGTAATTAGGGAAGCGCGTATCTAGCTGTTCTTGAATAGCAATTACAGTTTCTTCATATTCTGCTTCTGTTTTACCGAAAACATTTTCAGTAAAGTATTTATTTTCTAGGTCTTGTGGCGTAGATTGCATTTCGATTGTATTGTTGAGTTCTTCGAATTCAGCCCAATGTTTATTTAGGATACTCAGTTTTTGTTCTAGGTATGTTTTACTCACTGTAGGTAAAGTATCAGGGTTTAATGATTGTATAACTCTTGTAATTGAGTTAATTTTTGTATTTAGACTTCTGAAAATACTTTCATTTTGTGGACCTTCTGTTTCCTTATTAGGTTCTGTAACTTGTGATTTGGTTGGAATTCTCCACGAAGCTCTGGGTGATGGGATATGAAAGGGTTTTTGCTGGTTCATAGTACTTTCTGAGATTGATTTCAATCTTTCGGAAAGTGTTGCTTTCGTCAACATGTACCAGTCCTCAGTTTTATCTGAGCACGATTCTTTGAAATAATCGTGGTCGGTCGTGAAGTCTTTATGCTGAACTATTTGTTCTTCTGTTTTTTCGAAGGCGCTCCATATTTCTTCGAGTTGCTGTAATTTACCTTTCACAAAGGTATTGGTACGCTTCACTTTACCGGCTTGGTGATAAGCCCCTAGTATTAGACGAATTTCCTTATTTTTTCCTATTTGGGATGAGCAGAGCTCATCGAAAGAAGCGGTTTCTTCAGTCATGACTGATTTCTGAAGTAATAGACGGAAAAATTAGTACAAGTATGATGTATAGTTTTTTAATATTAGGAATGTCTGTTTCAAGCTTCGATTTGGTTGATCTGAGGGGAACTATGGAAGATGTGACAAAATTGTATGGAGTAAGTAGAAGTCAGCTAATTACAGGACAGACGTTTACGTTTCCCAACAGCAGTAACCAGAGAATCAGTTTGTTATGTGCTGATAACTATTTTTTTTTTTAGCAAAACAGAGAGACGGAGAAAGAGAAAAAAAAAATTAATTTTTGTGAGAGAATAGGTAAATAATAATAATAAAAATAAAAAATAAATTTAATTGAGCTAGGAATTTCAATTTATTAACTATTTGTTTGTTAAATTCAATAAATGAATAGTTGTAATTACTGTTTTTACTTATGTAGTCGTATCGCTTGTGGGTTTGTCCGTCGTGTTGTTATGTATATTATGCGTGTAAATTGGGATAAGGTATGTAAGTTAACAGAAAATTGATATTGTGCACACAAAGGAAAAATAAAATCACCTTTTTTTTTTATGGACTATAATCATACTCTAAATTGTTATTATTGCCACTTTTCTCATTGATTGAAGGGATGTGTAGGGATTGGGAATTGCTAATATGAGAAAAAAAAATTTTTGTTGTGAATATTCAATTTTTGAAATAAAATGGGTTGTAGTACAGATCGCTGCTTCCTACCAAAATCTTTCCTCTGATCAACAGGCTTATGAAGCTCTATTGCAGGGGATCGATTATTGATTTATCGAAGTCCTCTGGCCAGCAAGTTCACGAAGCCTTACCGCAGAGGTCGCTTCGTGGGGCAGCGTATTTGCACATACAACAACCGCAAAAATAAATTGTTTCTAGAAATTTATAAATATCAGCAAATATTTGCAGGTATATACAGGGTGTCCCGGACTAATGCTGCAACATTTTGCCAAATGATTCCCACTTACAGGGTGATTAGTAAAATATGCTCTTTTTTCACTAAACACCCTATATCTTAAAAAGTACAGGGTGTACGGTCACAGTTAAGGGCACACTGTATGCAGAACTTCATGGCCTTTCCAACGACAGCTCAACCAGCCCCGTACAGCTCTCCCCTCAGAAGTTATAAAAGTCTAAACTAAAAATTTCGGATTTTCTTTCCTTTTTGTTACTTTGACCTCTATTATTTTTGCAAAAAGGTCATTAACATAACCTTTTTTTATAAAAACTGTAAACTGTGGAGCCTCCTCTTTAATTTGAAGTTCTGCATACAGTGTGCCCTTAACTGTGACCGTACACCCTGTACTTTTTAAGATATAGGGTGTTTAGTGAAAAAAGAGCATATTTTACTAATCACCCTGTAAGTCGGTAGGGTGACATTTTGCCCCACCCCCTGCCATACAATTTTTTGCTTGTCTGGACGAGAGGAATCATTTGGCAAAATGTTGCAGCATTAGTCCGGGACACCCTGTATATGAAAAAGCATAAGATTAATTTCGTCTACCTTATATTTTAATCCAAATTGTAGTTTTTTATCTTGGAAATTAGTTGCGTCGTGCGTCCTGGCTGACGTCTTCTTGGTATTGAAGATGTTGCTGGTGAGTGTGCGTAAAAGTTGGAAGTTTGGTAGTTGTTGCTTGGATTAGCCAATGCCAATAGGATTCCCTGGTAAAAGGTCTTTCTTCCTTCCTTCCTTAACGAACGTCTTGTTGAGGCAGGGATGAAGCCTCGCAAAGGTCCCCCGATGGAGCACTAGGGCGCTCTAAACAATTATATTATTTCCTCTAAGTACCCTGTATTAAGGGTACCCGGGCTTATTTTTTGTTATTTTTTTATAATTTTTTTGTTTTATTTAAGGCACAGTTATTATTTCTGACAGGTTTTTTTTTTTTATATATATATATTTATACCACCAAAATGTTGTTGCATTTATTGTTGTTTTGTGATTATTTTGTTATTTAGTTTTAATTAAATTAGCAAAAGGAAAATTAAGCGTTTATTATTATTATTTATTTATTTTTATGGTATGTTTTAATTTATTTTTTTTACTGGATTTCGTGTCGTTACTTCTGCCACCATTTGTTGTATATTGTGGCCAGGTGTTTGTTATTTTTAATTAAAAAAAATTTTAATTTTTATTTATTGATTTATTCATTTATATATATTTTTTTTTTAAGCTGATTTTGTTTTTTTTTTTGCACTAATTTTTGTACGGAACACTGCTGTCACCAAAATGTTGTTTGTGGCAGATTTTATTGAAAATTTTTTTTTTTATTATTATTATTATTTTTTGAGCACTGATTTATGCTGGTTCCGCTGCCACCAAAATGTTGTACTTTGTGGCAGATTTTGTTATTCCAAGGAAAATTTTGATATCTTTGAAAGCACTGATTTTATATTTCTATGGGTTCGGTTACCGCTGCCACCAAAATGTTATAGTTTGTGAGCCGTGCTCTGGGATGGAGAGCCCAAAACTCGTCTTTAGTAAAGGAATTAAAATTTTCGATGGTAGAAATGAGAACTACACTTCTGTTATTTTTGAGATTATAATATATTTAGTTCGTAATAGGAATTGATACACTAGAAATTAAATTCACTGAACAGGAATTAGTAAAAGAAATTTTAAGCCACTGCGTTTTTGATGCGGAAATAACAATTTTTGTTATATTAGAACTTATAATTCACTGCTTTTTTTTTATATAGATCTATCAATTTTATTAAATTATAAATTATAATTCAGACTAGGAATTAGTAAAAGAAATTTTAATCCACTGCGTTTTTGATGCGGATATAACAATTTTTGTTATATTAGAGCTTATAATTCACTGCTTTTTTGATATAGAACTATCAATTTTGTTAAATTAGAAATTATAATTCAGACCAGGAATTAGTAAAAGAAATTTTAATCCACTGCGTTTTTGATGCGGATATAACAATTTTTGTTATATTAGAGCTTATAATTCACTGCTTTTTTGATATAGAACTATCAATTATGTTAAATTAGAAATTATAATTCAGACTAGGAATTAGTAAAAGAAATTTTAATCCACTGCGTTTTTGATGCGGATATAACAATTTTTGTTATATTAGAGCTTATAATTCACTGCTTTTTTGATATAGAACTATCAATTTTGTTAAATTAGAAATTATAATTCAGACTCCACGGTTAAAAAGAAAACTCCCCGATCTTGTCTTTACTTGACAGATTAAAGAAACACACTCCCCGAGGATTGGGCTCGCCGGCCCCAGGTGCCCATGAAAGCTTCTTTTTCTTCTTATCACTTTCCCACGACGTGAAAAATCGTACGTGGGAATGTACAAAAAATATAGACACAGTGCATATGCATGAAATCTGATATGCACTTGTGTCTTGAAAAAGTAATATCTTTAGGTGACAAGAATAATCATGTGTATGTATGTACATACGATTAAGTTTTATGAATTTAGGAAAAAGAAACTATGTATGTATAGTACATGCAGATAATTTAACAGAAAAGCTGTATGTAGGTATGTACATAGTACCGCATTTAGGTAAGTATACATGCCGTGTGAACGGAATGTATGACTGATAACAAAATGCAATTTATGCTAAATTGCATTTTGTTGCAGTACGTAAATGCATTTTTAAATGCAAATGAAATTTAAATGAAATTTTAAATGAATTTTATTTTTCAGGGTCAAATTGTAGTACGCCAATATATTGCATAGGGTAAGATATTGGCGTATTGGTTTTATTGTTGTGATTCGGGGTATATACAGCTGGGTCACAACACCTACATAAACGAGCCAGCACACACTCGGTCCTGTAGGGACCCTTACGTCACTTACCTATGTTCCATTGAAGGCGCAGATGGCATGCCTTCCTGCCAAGCCCCATCCTCCCATCGACTTTGGGTGGCACAATCGTCCAAAGTCCCTTTGTTGACCTGAAAAAGAGAGTAGTAGCGGACCTAGTCAACCTTCATAATAAGAGGGCTCCGGGAGAGTGAAAGGAGAAATAATCTCAAAACTCAGGACTTCATGACGTTATAATACTTCATTTTATTTACTATCTAACCATTACCTAGTTACAAATGGTCAAATTAATATGCCTAAATACCTCGGTTGAACAATATGTAGCTCTACCCTTAATAAGACCTTTAGTTCGAAAAGCGCGGCAAGTCACCTAATTCACTCTTCTTCCCCACTGATCTGGGTGATAGCAACGAAAAATGTAATAAGAACATGTACCTACAGGTAATTATATATACTGATATACGCAATGATGTAACACTATGATACAAATAAAGGACTGTTACTCGACATACACCTACATGATGACACTCGTACACTAGAAGGAGCTCCTTGTTATCTGACAAAAAAAAATTGAATCCTAATAGCCATTTATCCCGATGCGACGTACTTGTCTTATTTTTGGTTTACAGCGTTCATGTCCATTCGCAAACTTTATAATTTTTACTCCATAATTCTTGGGGTATCTGAAACTCCAGCAGCTTAATTTTCTAACTTACGGAGGTATATAACGTGAAACAGGGTAGATGGAGTAAATCTACACCAGCACCTCGAAAAGATATGTCTAAATCTAAATTAGAACAATTTGTCATGTAATTGTATACTGAAATAAGAAATGAGCTTAAATTCAAATTAGAATGGGTAAGCTAAAGGCCACTCTAAGGCTAGATGTGAAATACCAGATGAATACTGGCATCCCAGAACGTTAATAGCTAATAACGTATTAAATACAACTTAGAGACTATGTGTGCGATTGACTGATGACATATTTAACTTATGATCACCCATATGAGTGTTTATTGCGAATACTACATATATATATATGAGATTACCAAAATAGAATTGCATAATTCAATCGATAACTGCTAGAAAACTAGAATGGAACTATTAGTTCCATTACTCCCTTATTATGATTACTGTAACTATACCTTATTCATACCAATAAGGGGTGATTAAAATTAATAAAAATAAAAACTAATTCGAACCGAGAAGCGGTAGGGCTCCAAAGCATACTACTATTTAATGTGGCTATACAACAGTGTACTATGAACTGCAAATTTAATACTTGTATCCATACTTTGTAAAACCAAAATATATAAAATGTGATGTCAATCCATACCGACTTCTACTTCCCAGGTCTGATTCACATAGAGAAGCACTTAAACTCCTTTATACATAATTGCAGGGATGACATGAGAGATATGACCTTCGGAAAACTTCTTTAGCTGGAAGTGAAGGCTCTCAGTGATATTAATGATGTCGGAGGGTCCCCTTTTTGTATCTGATCGACGCGACGCTGCAAAATAGGGATACAAAGCCAAATATCCGTAGATAGGAATACCGTCTCTAGCTGTTGCGCTGGAATATCTGCAGTGCTGACAAAAGCTAAACACAACAGCAATATAGCAAAATAGTTGAGGGTTCCAATTGGCACTCCCTATCAGCGTGGGGTGCTTTCTCCGGTGAATGTGATATAATATGATGGGTGCGAATCTTTCACACAAGCTGCATGTAAAGATAGTTGCTCGCTTCACGTCGATTACTTCCTGATGGATTGAAAAATTTTTTTTTTTAAAGATAGCGAGAACACCATGGCTACCATCAGCCAGCCGTCTTTATGCTCCTCTTAATTTGTCGACGAGCTAATCCCAAAGAATCTCGAGTTTAACTTTTCTACCGGAATGCGTTTCATCTGCCGATGATGACTTAAAAATTGTACGATTACTTGTTACTTCCAAAAACTAAAAACTGATCTCCCCTTTTCAATTCTACCTCTTTTCTTGTCAACCCGATCTTTTCTTTTTCCTCTTCTTCCTTTTATCTGTCACGTCGACATGGTGCCTGAACGTGAGGAAATGCAATTCTCACGGTCGGGTGCGTTCGCTTTCCGCAGCGGACAGCAGCCGATATACACGCTACAGTACGTGTAGCATATTGCTATATACAATACGCTACGACCATAATAGGGCAGAGTGGTCTGCGCCACCCATGGTTCAGACAACGCTGAAAAATGGTCGACTGAGCTAGCCACGACCCACTGCATATTCCTCATCACTCGGGCTCTACTTGATCGATAACGCATCGAGGACATATCCCCGAAGTCTCGTCAGTCTTTGATCAGACCTCGACATCCCTCTCCATGTGGGAGGCCAAAGGTACATCGACAAGCTGGTAACCCAAAAAAATCCAGCCGGTCGATGTCTCTCTGCTTTCCCTCACCGAGATGCTGAGGAAGCCTTGCGATCAGTAACCTAAAGAACTGATAACTAAGCTTTCCCGGCTCAACATCTCACTTTGATCTCCGACTGGCGATTGTTCAGGGGTGTGTCTCCAAGGCGTTGTCGAAGTAGTGACATGCTGACTCATCCTAAAATTTTCAGAGACATATATTCAGGTGGGATACCTGCGACAGGCTATCTGCCGCAGGGTTACCATGTAGGAGGAGATTAATATAGAGTAGCATTACTATGCTAGTGCGTAGGGGAAAAAGGGGGAAAATTGCACTACTGTCCAAATGGTATGTCGGCCGCTAGGCTGGGAATGTCCTAAGCGGCACATTGGTATCCTGTAGTTGGCCAGTGAAGCTGGCTGGACGCCTTATTAGAACTACCAGGAATAAACGACAATAGCTATAGACGATATTTTCACAATGATGGTCACTGCTTGATGTCTTTGGCGTGATAGACACCTAACAGTTTTCCCCGCAGATCTTCAAGCTCGTATAGGGAATTTCCTTTCTTGGCTCTGACTCGATATTTGACAAATTTCGGTCCCAGTTTTGCACTGGTCTGCTGCTGGAAATTGCTTTGCGCAAAATTCCGTCTAAATACCTCTTGACCCACTTTGAAATCGACAGGTTTCGCCCTGAGATTGTAGGCTCTTGAACCCTGTTCGAATGCATGTTGTAAATTTTCCTGCACTCTCGCACGGAGCAATCTCATCTTGTCTTCTGCATCCACTCTCAATGGCTCACTAAGAGTTCCAAGGCTCCTCAAGATGGTATAGGAGCTGCCATGTTCAATCATTTGTTGACCGAAGAGTGTTCGATAGGGAGAGAAACCAGGCGCTTGATGGAAAGAGCTCCTGAGGGAACTAGCTACATGACTTAGTTTCTCATCCCATCTCGTGTGTTCCTTCTTAATATATGCTTTAATCCCCGACAATAGAGACCTATTCACTCGCTCTGAGGCGTTTGCTTGCGGCGAGTAAGCTGCCGTTCGCAAGTGCTTCACCCCATCCTTATCCAGTAATCTGGTGAACTGAGTCGATCAAAACTGGACTCCATTGTCAGAGACGATCAGTTCAGGAACTCCGAACACGTGGAACACTTCGGTCTCAATGAATTGGCACACATTGAGTGTGGACGCTTTTCTCATAGGTTTGAGAATGGGGAATTTTGAAAAGTGCTCAAGAGCTATCAGAATGCAGACGTTTCCTTTAACTGACCTGGGATATGAACCTAAGAAATCAATGTACAGCTTTTGCAATGGTCGTTCTGTCACAGATTGAAATCTCATAGGTGGTCGCAAAATAGTATTAGGAGCTTTCGTTTCTTTACACACGTCACAGGCGCGTACGTAGTTTCTGACATCAACTGTCGTTCGTGGCCAATACAGATGTCTTCGCTTCCAGTGTTTTCCCTATACCTCCGTGTGAAGCTACTGGCGGATCATGAGCCCTTGAAATGACGTCGTTGACAAGCCCTCGTGGAATCCAAAGCTTCCAAGCTTCTTCTTCCTGAATAGGATCGCCTGTTCTCGGAGCAGTCCGGATATAAACGAAATCATCCCTGACTCAAAGATCTGGTAGTTTGCCAGAAGTCGTTTTAACCTTATGCCTCAGTTCCTCATATTCCAACGAGTTGAAATATGACGAACTAAGGTCAACTTCCGGGCCAGGATCTTCGTTTTTGTTCAGGCTGTCACAATGAATGCGTGACAGCGCATCAGGGCGACGTTCAGGCTTCCTTTTCTGTGCTCAATAGAGAAGTCGAAGCCCTGAAGCTTCAGACTCCACCGTGCAATTCTACCGCTGAGGTCCTTTTGAGACATCAGCCGGAACTTCTGTACGCTCAAGATTGCAGCTAAGCATTCTTGCTCTGTGACGGTGTAATTTCTTTGTGCTGAGTTCAACTTTTTCGAGACGTAGGCTATTGGCTTCTCGTGGCCATCGTCATCTAGTTGAAGCAGCACTCCTCCAATACCTTGTTGGCTCGCATCGCACTGGATAACGAACGGTTTGGTGAAGTCTGGACACACTAGCAACGCAGCAGAAGTAAGTTTCTTCTTTAAAAGATCAAGAGACGTCTGGGCTTCAGGTGTCCATTTGAACTGACTCGGGTTTTTCAAAGTGTCTGTAATGGAGGCAGTCAAATCAGCATAGTTCGGGATGAACTGTCTATACCATTCCGCCATACCTAGTGGGCGTCGGGCTTGCCGAACAGTTTTAGGTGACGGATAGTCAACTATGGCTGAAATTTTGTCAGGGTCAGTTCTTATACCTCCCCTTCCTACAATGAATCCCAAGTATTTAGTCTCCTTGATACAAAACTTACTCTTCTCGACGTTGATAGTAAGGCCAGATTTCCTCAAACAAGCCGCTACACGGGCTAACAGCGTGAGATGAGTATCGAAGTTTGAAGACAGAATTAATAAATCGTCTAGATAGACGAGAACGTTATCACGAAGATCGAAAGGAATGACTTTATCCATGAGGCGACACATAGTTTGTTGAGCGTTGCATAGGCCGAATGGCATCACCGTGTACTGATAGAGAGGATGACCAGGTACTGTCCAATGGGATCTGCCAGAATGCGTCTTTCAGGTCCAGGCTCGTTATGTAATTTGCCGGAGGAAGTCGACTAAGAAGTGCGTCTATCTGCGGTAGCGGATAGGCATCCTTCTTCGTAACAGAGTTGACCTTCCTGGCATCAAAACAAAGCCGGACCTTTCCAGGCTTCCTTACCAGAACAACTAGAGAGCTCCAAGGACTCTGGCTCTCCTCTATCACACCCAGCGATTGCATTCGCTCTAATTCAGCATCCATCAAACTTTGCACTGCCGGCGAGATCGGATAAAAGCGCTGTTTTATCGGGGCGGCGTCATTCGTTTCAATCTTGTGAGTGACCAGTGATGTTTTCCCAAGGCCTAACGAGGCGAAAGAGGGGAAAAGCTGTTTTGTGGCTTCTAAGCGTTGTTGAACGAAACTAGAAAGGATGTGGCAGTCGGTGTCAGAGGTAGCTATTCCACTTGAATTCACTTCTGCGACTATACCCAGGACATCTGGAGCCAACCCAAATAGACGCCAGAAGTCTATTCCCAGATATAGTGCCTGTGTGAGCCCAGGAACCACGTAAAAACGCACGTTTTGGGTCTTACCAGGGAAAGTGACGTCCAAGTTCACATGACCACGAACAGTCGTCATGGCACCATTAGCTACTTGGACCTGTGTCCGATACTTCTTCCATTCGACATCTGCTTCCGCAAGCTTCTCGAGAGCTCCCTGGCCTAGAATACTGACAGTGGCACCACTATCAAGTAATCCATTCTCAGTTCGCCCGAGCAGCTTTACTTCGGCGTACGGTGGAATGTCGTCTGGCATCGACACGGAAATCTGTGCCAGTTTTTTCAATATGGGATGCCTTTCCATTACCCAGGATAGAAGATATACTGGATTAGCTTGGGCATTCACGGTATTTTACTACACTTGACCTTGCAAGCGGATATCACCAAGTACTGGTTGACCAAAGGGATAGACCAAAAACTGCGTTTAGTACCGCTTACGAGCATTATGAATTTAAGAGAATGCCATTTGGCCTGAAAGGCGCACCTGCGACTTTTCAGCGGCTGATGAATTATATTCTAACGGGTCTCCAAGGATTAGAATGCTTTGTCTATCTCGATGATATTGTAATATATGGGAAAAATTTACAAGATCATAACGAGAAACTGGCTAAAGTATTCAACAGACTTCGAACCCATAATCTTAAATTACAACCCGAAAAGTGTCAGTTCCTTCGCAGAGAAGTAATATACCTCGTACACAAATGCTCAAATGAAGCAGCACTTCCAGATCCCAGTAAGACAAGCTGTGTCCAAAATTTTCCTCCACCACGAACTATCAGACAAACTCAATCGTTTCTTGGATTGGCAAACTACTATCGCAAGTTCATCTGTAATTTCTCAAAGATAGTTAGACCATTAACAAATCTATTGCGGAAAGACGTCAAATTCAATTGGACACAAAAGTGCCAAGATTCTTTCAATGAGATTAAAAATTCCCTTATAAATCCACCTCTACTCAAATATCCAGATTTTTCCCAACCTTTTAATCTAACAACCGATGCTAGCAATGAGGCATTGGGGGCGGTTTTATCACAAGGGGCAATAGGTAAGGACAGGCCAATAGCGTATGCAAGTAGAAGTTTAAATAAGGCGGAACAAAGATACTCCACAATAGAAAAAGAGTTGTCTGCTATTGTGTGGGCCGCCAGAAACTTCAGGTGTTATTTACAAAACAGAGCTTTTATGGTTTACACCGACCGCAAGCCCCTGAAAGGCGTATTTAATGTAAAAGATCCAACTTCAAGACTAGTCAGATTTCACCATAAACTCTCCGAGTTTGAATATAAAATTGAATACAAGCCTAGAAAATTGAACACGAATGCAGACGCGCTTAGTAGAATACCTGCCCGAATAAACCACACAAATCCCAATTCGATCATTGTCGAAGCTCAGGTACATCACCGGCTCGAGTCCGACTTAGACGATGATGATTATAATTCTCCACATACATCAAAACGGCAAGCACAATGCCATGTTGTTACAAGAGTCGAAATAAGGGAGGCACAAAATAATATACAAGAGGTAAATCAGAATAAAGAAACTAAAATTCAAAAATATTCACGGAACTCCCAAAATAGCTCAGTCGAAATCGGGCCAACTAATAGCCCAGAAGGAAGGTAAAAAGGAACAAAGAAGAGAAGCCTCTTTTTGCGAATGTAACAGGAAAAGAAAGTATTAACGTAGTGACATTAGCCGAAGCTTGTCACAGAAGCGTTAGTCAATCTAGTAAGGAAAATTCTCAAGAAATCTCAACAGAACCTGTGAGAGCTGGTCTCAAACAATAAGAGAGAGATCCCGGTTGTTGAAAAAATAGCTCAGCGTTTTTCAACTTCAAATATAAAATTTTATTCAATAATTCATTTCCTTAACCTAATATCACAAATTCACGAAAATCAAAAAGCTTAAAACTAGAAGTTCAAATTAACAATTCAAATATATTTAAAAAGAATTCAATAATAAAAAAAAAAAATGGTCCAAAAAACGTGGTCCGTCTCTTTATTTCTGAAAAGAAGAAGAAGACCGGAATTAGTTTCTGTCACCTTATAAACTTCTAGAATAAAAATAATAATGCTGCTAATACGTGTGGGCACTAGGGCAGTAAAATGATGCACATAAGGATTTTCTGCGAATGTATTTGATGGTAGCGGCCCTGTCAGACAGAAAAGCTGAATAAGCAGCAAAAGGGGTGCAGCAGTGTGCTGCAACGTGTGGTGCAAAACAGATGTAATTAGACCAAACTTTCAGATTAAACTCTGAACAGAATTATACTTCTGTAATAAAGATGGGAATAATTTCAGATTAAACTCTGACCAGAATTATACTTCTGTAATAAGGATAGAAATATATTTTCAGATTAAACTCTGAACAGAGTTATACTTCTGTAATAAATATGGGAATTTCAGATTAAACTCTGAACAGAATTATACTTCTGTAGTAAGGATAGGAATATATTTTCAGATTAAACTCTGACCAGAATTATACTTCTGTATGGAGGATAGGAACACGATTCTTATTTTTCAGATTAAACTCTGAATCAGATGAACTCTGAGCAAAGAATGGTGCCATCGATTGCCACTCGTCGGCTTTATATAGCCGTCGTGAACAGCTATGTCCCATCCACTGACATATATAACATGGACTGCCTGATTTTCTATTTCATATGGATCAACTTTTGTTGGCAGGGTGTTACAATTATCTGAATTTCAAGTCTTACTTTCGTTTTAATATTCATATTAAAAGTTCAGCAAATTACAGATAAATTCGAAATTATTTCTATTTTTGGAAGCTTATTTTCTACAACATCAAATATTTTTTAAACTTGAGTTTTAAAGAAAGAAATTTACGCAATTTTTCTGCCTGTCCCTAAAAATAGGTATGGGGGAGAGAGAAAGAATTACAAATACTGTATTGCCATCTATTTCTATTCTATACATTCATTTGGAAAACCACTGAACTGAAACTGGACTATGGTGGATTTTGTATAGAACTTATTATTTATAGTTCAGCGAAAAAAAGTAATTAAACCAAAAAGAGAGAACTATAGAACAGTGGTCCCATAATAATGTCAGTTAATGTAAGCAATATTTGTAGCGTCAGCAGTCCATTGTATATATGTCAGTGGTCCCAGCTCCATTATGTGTTGCCCTGGCAACGCTTGGTTCGATTTGGTTCAATTTTTGATTGTGGCGACACCAGCTGTTTGAGGTAATGTCACTAGATGACATTACGAAATTTGTAAATATACTGGAGATGTATATGATTTGGCCATAGTCGATTTCATCATCGCAGTAGGCGGACGTCTTAAAATAAAAGTAAAAAATAAATAAATTTTTGAAAAAATATATGAATTTGTGTTAAAAATCGAATTACGGTTTATTAAAGGAAAAAATACGAATAAAATCTTTTTCAAAAGATACGAAGAAGTGTTGTGGATTGCAATTAACCGTTCCTTTTTATAAAAAAAAATAAAAAATAGTTTTTCATTCTTTCTAATAAAGATTTAATTTATGAATCAAAATAGTGAAGTTAATCAATCGTTCAGTGTTCTTTAATTCTCTTATCGGTTTCTCTCTATCTATACAAGGTGTAATTACAAGCAATAAGATAAGAAATTATAAATGAAAGTGAAAGCGGAGTGTATTAGCACTCAAAACTCAACACAAACATCATTCAATTAACAACAGCAACAACAACAACTACAAATACAACAGCAACAAAATAATTTAAAAGACATACGAAAGGGATAAATTTTCTCTTTTGTCCACAACACTACGTCATACGTCATTTCATTCTTAAATTTAATGCTTGGGTGAGTATTATTAACGAATTAAATTATATTTTAACAAAGAGGTAGTTTGTTCTTTGATTTTTGGCACGCCACCACAGATATCCCTCGCTAACTTTTTCAGGGCAAATCATGGATGGTGAGGAAGATGAGGCAATGAACGTTGACCCCGGGGGGTCAACCACTAGGCCTCCCTCATTTTTGTCTCACTCCACTCAACCAGAAGCGAATTCCTTCCCTGATGCTTCATTCATAGAGTGTCGCAAACTAACGGAAAACCCCTCGAACTCCAAAAAGGCAAAAGACTTAAGGTCTCGAACTAAGAATGCCTACAAGGCTTTTGACTTTGGAAACAATTCAAATCCTTCCTTTTCCTCAATCGCCAACAATTCCACGGCCCCCCCCCCAAACTCCATAGGAGCACTGCTAAAAAAAATCAATATAACAGGGTTCACGAACATTAAACAACAATCCTTTAATGCTGTACAAGTATTTTTCAGTAATGTTGCAAATGCAAATAAATTAGCATCCTGTGATCTATCGAAACACCTACTCAATGCCTTCATCCGAGCCTCATATGCACGGAAACAGGGCATCATTAAGGCTGTACCCCTGGACATCACCGAGGAAGAACTTATCAACAACATCTCTTCTCCAGTCCCCGTTACAGCAACGGAGAGATTTAAAAAAAAGATTGCTGAAAACCACTTTATTCCCACCAGTATAGTCAAGCTCTCCTTCCAGGCGAACACAATTCCGAAAGAAATTTCAATCTATGGTGCAATACGACGCGTAGATTACTACACGCCGAAACCCAGACTCTGCACAAAATGCCTCAGATGGGGTCACAGAGAACTTCAATGCAAAGCCACCAAATCTACTTGTCCAAACTGCTCCCTTGAAAATTGTCAAGACAACTGCAAATCCACCCCGCTCTGCATTAATTGCAAAGGCAACCACAGAGCCGATTCACCGAACTGCCCAACAAAGTCTTTTGAGTCAGATGTGCTGAAACTCATGGCCATCAAAAGTATCAACCGTAACACTGCAAGGGCTCTGATCACTCAATCTTCCCATGATCCCCCACACACGTCCACATCCAACAGGTTCGACATCCTCACGAATTTAACAGACGACTTCTCCTTTCCAGCTCTGACTTCCTCAAAAAGAGCAAGATTCCCAGAAGTAGAAGCCAACAAGGTTCTAACAAAATGATCATATTCCAATGTGGCTAAAACCCACTCTTTCCCAACTTTTCCCAAACCCATTAACTACTACAAAATGTTTAGCGAGAAGTCACAATCTAGAAATGGAATGGCTATAATAGCGGAAAAAGAAAGAGTAACCGAAATGGAAAGTCTCTTTTCCTGGATCAGCAAAGTCCTAAAGTCAAGTAATGACAAACACCCAACCGATGACTTCATCTCCCTTCTTAAAAAAAAATTACAATCTCTCGAAAACAACTCAGATGCTTTACAAATCCTAAAGGGAACAAACAATATTTCAGCACAGAACACAACGTAATACTCAAACAATTAATGAAACTACTCCATTACAACATCCAAAGCTTTAATGGAAACTAACCATATCTTGAAATTTTCTTAAACTCAAACCCTCATGAAATTCTACTTATCAACGAAACTTGGCTTAAAGATGACTCAATAGCGTCTTTAAGAAACTACAACCTTGTCAGGAAAAACCGCCATGATGGATATGGTGGCTGCCTCATTGCCATAAGCCAAAAACTGTCTTATAACCGAATCGAGTTTCAGTCCGACTTGGACTGTGTTATAATAAAGGCTTTTGATAAAAATGTTAGCTTTGTAATTGCTTCAATATATGTCCCCCCCGCAATAAATCTCAACAAATTCAAAATCAACATTCACAACCTTTTCACTTTTCTGTCGGGTTTTTCAAGTGTTATCCTGTGTGGTGATTTCAACGCCAGAGATCCATCCTGGGATCCGCTCATTAAAACACCTGGCCTAACAACAGCAAAAGGCCGTTTTCTCAAAGATGCCCTTCTACTCAACAACCTCGCAATTACAAACCCCAATATTCCCACTTTCTTTGCAAATCTAAACCCTATGTCCTCAGGCTCGGTAATCGATCTGGTCGTTACAACGCTACCGCCTAATACGGTTAAAGCCAGTACGCTGCAACTGCAAATTGGCTCTTCGCACCACCTACCCGTGTCCCTCAAAATTGACAGTAACCTTAAAACACTTCGAAATAGACCTCACCAAAATCGCGGTAAAATTATTGCTGACACAAACATCCTAGAACCCAGTACGGAGATTTTTTCCAAAATACAGGACATTATTAAAGCGAATACTTTTCAATCACCCCATTCAAAATTTTCACCAAAAGCATGGTGGAATGAAACAATCAACAAGCTTTTTGAGATGAAGAGTAAAATCTTCTCGGAATGTGCAAGGACGACATCAACGACAAATTCAAACAAACTCAGAGCCATCAAAATCAGACTTAAGAAAGAAATCAAGAAGGCTAAAGTCACTCATATATCTGATTTTGTTGAGAGGCTGGAAACCTCTAACTCCAGATCTTTCTTCAACGCAATAAAAAACATCTGTTCTAAATTCAGCTCAATGGACTCAAACACCCAATGGGATGAAACTAACTCGACACCTTTTCTGAACATGCTTGCACTCAAGACCAAATCTGTTAACACAAGCACTGTGACACCCCTAGTGGCTAGCACTTTCCCCAGACTCCCAATTACACTCACCGAACTCAAGCTCTTCCTAAAAAGCAAATCAAACTTTTCCGCTCCTGGAGTTGATGGTATCCCCTTTTTTGCCATAAAGAACCTAAATCCAGCAGCTCTTCAATCATACCTGGATGTCCTTAACAGTTACTGGCTTCAGAACTCGCTCCCTGGGCAACTGAAGATTATAAAAGTTGTCCCTTTATTAAAGAAAAACAAGCCAAGACAGAATGTAGACTCATACAGACCCATCGCTCTCATTCCCACTGCGACTAAATGCATAAATGGCGTTATCACGAAGAGACTAAACAACCTAGTGTCACAACTCAACATACTGCCAGATAAGTGTTTTGCCTACACCAAGGGTAAATCAGTCAACAAATGTCTCAATCACATCTTAAACCAAATTGCTTTCAACAAGTCGAATGGACTCAAGTCAGTGTTACTGTCTATTGACATACAGGCTGCCTACGATTCTGTGGCTGTAGACAAACTCACCAAAATTCTTGTAGGAATGAAAATCCCCCTTGACATTGTCATATGGATCGAAAGCTTTCTCAACTCTAGAACGCTAAAACTAGGCTCCTCCCAAACTGTGGTAAATAATGGACTACCTCAAGGCAGTGTCATCAGCCCAATTCTTTTCAATCTATACACCACCAAACTTCACGAGGCATCAGAAACTGATGTAAAGATTTTTCAATTTGCCGACGACTTCATGTTTGTAGGTTCAGGCTCCTCACATGAATCAGCTCTGGAGGCTCTAAAAAATGCAACACTGCGGTTCTCACAATTTGCAAGCGCCCTACACCTATCGATAAACCCCACCAAAGTTTCTATAGTCCCAATCCACTATAGAGCTGGCCTGCCGGAGTCAGTTTCCATATTGAACTTAAGAGTACCAATAACCTTCGAATTAAAATTCATAGGCAGATTCTTCACCTCCAACCTAATACTGAGGGAACAACTGCTACATGCGACGAAGTCTGCAAATCTACAAGTGAACATGCTAAAACTGCTTACCTCCAGAACCAACCCTTTACACCCAAATCTAGCGCTAAAATTATACAGATCAGTAATCAGATCCAAATTAGAATTTTCGAGCACTTCAATGGCTACACGTCCAAAATACATTGATAAAAGGCTCACAACTTTCTCAAATGCGTGCCTCAGAAAGTGCCTAGGGCTGTCCCCCACCACCCCAGTCCACATTATTTATGCCCTTGCAAACGAACTACCTCCGGACTACCGAGCAACTCTACTTACGGCTAAAGAAATTGGTGGAGCTATAGCACAAAATTCAACAAGTACAAACCGCCTAGATCTCCTAAACCCCAAAATTTCCAGCTATGCATATGTATACAAATTGTTCCCAAACATTTTCCAAATGATTGGGTCTTTCACTCCGGTTAACCAACCCCATAACCTACACATAGTATTAAACACTCTCACTCGCCATGGAGTAAACAAGGATAATGTGCCTGAGGAACTCCTCAAGCAGATCTATCTCAATCTCACGACTGAACACTCCAAAAATGGCTGGCTCATCTATGCCACTGACGCATCCTATTCAAATCCGTTAACGGGAATCAGCGCAATTGAGGCCTCGACTCTTCGCGCTCATACAAGTAAATATGACTGTCTTAGATCTTCCACATCGGGCGAACTCCTAGCTATACAACTGGTCATGGACGTTACCAGCACCTTATCGAGGTCCAAAATTATCATCCTCACTGACTCCAAGTCCGCTTGCACTACCATCCTCAACCCAAATGACTCCTACTACGCACATAACATATGCAAATCTGCCCTAACCAACTCTTCGAACCTTTACAAAATAGTGTGGATTCCAGGGCACAAAGGCCTTCCTTTAAATGAACTGGCTGACAAAAAGGCCAAAGAGGCTCTAGCCCTAGATAGAATTTCGGAACAAAAAATCTCAATCAAAGACTCACTTTCCATGATTAAAGAAAAATTACAATCTGCCTTGCATGACGAATTCTCGTCCAAAAGCCTCATCAAGGGTACCTTTTTTGCAAAAATTTTTCCCCTCCCCCACAAACCCCCGTGGCACGAATGGTGCCTGTCCTCTAAGGAGACCAGATTCCTAAATAGGCTTTTTTCCGGACACAACTATGATGCTAAATTTTTCACAATTATAGGCAAATCGGACCAAGTTATGTGCCCTGAATGTGGCGTGCCAAACACCATCGAACATAGTCTAGTCAGTTGTAAAATGTTGGACAACACGAGAAGCAAGTTCGACATACTAATAAATGCAACCACGTTAGAAGAACTGCTCACTCCGATAAGCCAGGACATTCTCAAGCAGATTGTCAAATTTGCCAGTGAGACTGGACTTCTAGCCTGCTGACCTGATTTTGACGTACTACTCCTACACACAGACAACCTTATCATTAATTTCCACTTCCCGCCCATCAATACATCTACTCTTTCCCCACTTCTAGCCCAGCATCTATTCTCAACACCCACTAATTTGACTCTCACTCTAATCGACACAGCATACACCTATAAACCAAGCTAAGTATCATCATCACCAATAACTTTTCATACTATTTGGCGTTATACCTCGTAAGGTCGAGCCAGGAGAGGAGGAACTCCAGCTCCCACTCAGTGGAGTCCACAGTTCCAACTCTGAAACCAAGATTTGAAGAAGAAGAAGAATGATTTGGTAAGTTTATGATAATTTGGTTAATTTATATGTAATTAATATATTTTCTATTTCAGCTCAAATAATATGTAGGACGGCTGTAGGCAGGATTGGAATGTTTTATATTCGTTGAGGAATCAGATAAGTTTTGTATATAGAACATTGATTCTTTGTGTTGTTTCTTTTTTTGTATTTTTTAGGACAAATGGTTTCATCGAGGGATGTGGAAATTCTGCAAATATGTATGTGGACTGAACATCCTCCCGCCTCAAAAAATAAAAATCATGATAAAATAAAAAAAAATAAACTTACTTACAGATTTTTGAATGAAGAAGTGTAGTTTATTTGCCATTTTGTTTCATTTTTAAGGTTATGCCGCCTGGAAGAGGACATCTACAAAACATTTTTGCCTCTCGGATCATATTCCACGGTATTATGGTTGACTGTAAGATTTGCACGACGTCTGGGGTTGACCATATTGCGTGTTTTAAATCTGCAGGAATTCCAATGGTCGTGATCTCGGTAGATGTTTGTATAGCTGACGTGGTTGGTGTTACTTCGATTATGTTTGATGTAGCTGGCTCGAGTTTAGCTGTCTTTGTGCTTGGTAGATGCTTTGTATATGTTTTCCTTGCTGGTCCTGGTACTAATTTGTGTAAATCTCCAGGTAGACTGGGTAGTGTAGTGTCGGAATTGTGTTTGGGGTGCTTTGCTTTATTATTCTTGCAGTTGAGATGTGGCTGTGAGCTTGTTGGGTCTTTGAATTGCGCTGAGTCCCGAACCTTTGAACGAGATTCGTTCGGTTTTTTGGAGTAGTCAACCGCCTTGGGTGCTTTGCCTAGCCTCTTGGCACTAGTTGGTGAATCGTTGGCGACAACTGTCCTTTTGATGTCAGTAAATGTTTTACGGTGCAAATCCCCAGTGGACTTAACCGTTGTGCTGTAGGTAGCTGTGTGATACAGCGAGGTAAGGTAGGTGATTGAGTGGGGCAACGTGGCTGGGTTGAAACACGAATTCCTGGACTATGTTCCTTCGTTATTGAGGTGATCTTGAAGCAGTCATTGACCTTGGGCTCTTGTTTTAGCTTTTTAATGTTTGTTGACACTGTTCTAGCTTCAAATGGCCTGGATACTTCCTTTATGGGTAATGCTTCGTGAGGTGGTAGTCTTACGACTACCGACTGGAGCCTGTGTCCTTTTTTTTGTGTAGCTGGCAACGGACTGATAGGCCTGACTGGCTTACGGGGCGCCAGCAGCTGTGGAGGTGTAGGTGAAAGATGTGCATCCACAGAATCCAGAGATTCAGAGTTGAAAATTTCTAAGAGTTCATCCATTGTAGACATAATCAAAAAATAATAAAGCAAATGATAACAGAACGAATTTGAATAAAAACCACTGCGCGCATTTGTCACTGTTCAAAACTGAAGTGACTTTTGGCGGGTTGTGGATTCGAATATATTGAAATATAACGGGTGTTTTGGAATTTGGTACGAGCAATATATTTTGGTGGGGATAATTGATAATTGTCAGGAGATGTTGGTGAGAGGGAGAGGGCAAATTTTTGAGATAGGACGGGTGAGAATATTTTTTGTTGTTTTATAGTGACTTCTCTCACTAAGTTATTAGGGCCAGTATGAATTTCAATTATTCCTATTGGGATTTGATCTTCTTTTATCAAGGCGAGAGTTCCGATTTTTAAATTTTCCTTTTCAGTCTGCCATTTATGTCGTTGGTGCAATGTATGCAGGTAATCTATTGACCATTGCTTCCAACAATGTGGGAGAGGGATTGGATGTGCCGCCATCCGTTGAGAGGATGTTGTTGTGGATTAAGTGGGGAAGGTTCTACTATGGTGAGATTGTGTCGACCAGTAAGGAAGTGTCCGGGAGTGAGAATATTGTAGTCTGTTGGTTTATTGAACAGGGGAGAGAGAGGTCTGGCATTTAAACATGCCTCAGTTTGAACTAAAATTGTATATACTTCTTCGTAAGTGAGTTTTGCATCCTTGATTGTTTTATAGATATTACGTTTGGTGGATTTTACACCAGATTCCCATAAGCCTCCAAAGTGAGGTGCTGCAGGAGGGTTGAAGTGCCAAGTTATACCTTGGTTGGATATTTCTTTAGTCAAATTGACTTCCCTTGCTCTCATTGATTTCTCTAAATTTGATTGTTAAATTCGATTCGTTCCTTGATCCGAGTAAATGTGCGAGCAAAGACCTCTCCGTGCAACAAATCGCTTAAGGGCTGGAAAGTTGGTGTTGATAAGTCAGAGACGAGCTCTATGTGTATGGCCTTGGTGGCCAAGCAAACGATAGACAGATGTAAACTTTCGTTAATTTCGCTCCTCTAATTTTTGATGTTTTCATAACAATCGGCCCTGCGTAATCTACCCCAGTGTGTTGGAAGGGTAAAGATATATTGACTCTTGCTGAGGGCACAGAACTCATTAACTGAGAGCTGGGCTTCGCATTGAATCGAAAACAGAAAACACATTTATGGATGCGATGTCTAATCGTATTGCGGGCGTTTATTAACCAATAGTGGTTTCTTATAGTACTCAATATAATTTGAGTGCCTCCGTGTAATGTATAATGATGTATATGATCAATGAGAATGTTAGTTAAGTGATGGTAGTTGGGAAGAATTATAGGATGTTGTTAGTCATAACTTAGCTGAGACTTGGTGAGACGACCTCCAACGCGTAGGATGTTTTCAGAGTCGAACGTGGGATTGAGAGACAGAATTCGACTCCTTTTAGGAAGGGGTAATTTTTTCTGGAGTTGGTTGATTTCGGTAGGAAAAGAGATATTCTGGAGCAGTTTGATTAGACATAGTTCTGCCTTTTTTAACTCAGATACTGATAAATACTGAGTAGTGGACTGTATTTTGCGCATGCGATTGGCCACGAACGTTTTCCAGGTGGATGGATGCTTTCGGAGCCAAGATAGAACTATATTAGAGTCTGTCCATGCTCTAACCTTAACTTTCCCTAGTTCTAAATCGTTGACAACTTGTTTAATAAGTCGGGAAAGTAGGACAGCACCACATAGCTCTAGTCGAGGTAGTGAGACTGGTTTGATGGGAGCTACTGTAGTTTTTGCTGTCACAATTTGTACTGTTTTCATTAGGATGTATTTTTAAATACAGAACTGCTGAATAGGCGTTATTTGAGGCATCGCAAAACCCATGTAGTTCCATCTCGCTTTTGTTAGGCTGGTAGCCTAGCCAATGTGAAATCTGAATGTCCTGAATAGTATGTAGCTGGTCTTTGAAATGATCCCACTCTTTTAAAATTTCTGTAGCTACCGGGTCATCCCAGTCACATTTGGAGAGCCAGAGTTTCTGAATTATGATTTTGACTATAATTATGCATGGAGCTAACCAACCTAGTGGATCGAACAGAGACGATACTTTAGATAATATTGTTCGTTTGGTGTATGTGGTTTTTGGTTCGGGGACATTGACTTTAAAAGAGAAAAAGTCTGTTGTTGGATACCAACGAATTCCAAGAGTTTTTATAGATTCGTTATCAGAGAATTCCAAGTTGGTTTAAATTCTCGATGATCCAATGGTATATGTTTGAGAAGTTCATTATGGTTGGCAGTCCATTTACGTAGGTTGAATGTTCCCTTTTCTAAGGCTTCAATAAGTTCACATTGCAGTTGTATTGCTTCACTAAGAGTATGGGCTCCTGAGACTAAGTCATCAACATAGAACTCTTTCATGATGCTCCTAGCTGCAAGGGGATAATTAGTCATTTCATCTCGTGCTAACTGCTGTAGCGTTTTGATGGCAAGATATGGCGCTGGTGTTGTTCCAAATGTGACCGTAGTCAAGGCATAATATTTCAACTTTTCATTTGGAGTATTTCTCATAATTATTCTTTGGAAATTTTGGTGTTGAGGTGTCATCTGGATCATTCTGTACATTTTCTCTATATCTGCTGTAAAAGCGAACTTGTACGGACGCCATCTTAGTAAGGTAGTCCAAAGTGTTGGTTGGATTAAGTCTGTCTGGTTACTCGAAAGGTTTTACTCGGTGTAAAAACTTTTACGCATTTTTACTCACAAACCGTCTGTTTACTTTTAACTAGTAAAAATCAAGTAAATTTATATGTTTCCCCTCTTGCACAAAGTTGGACATTTTTACTCATGATCAAGAGGATGTGTAACTTTGATATGCAATCGGCTGACTGTCAAAAGTATTAAATTTGAGGTTAAGCCGTTTGTTAGGTTATCGAAAGAATGTAAAATGATAAGCTAAAGAGTCGATATTAAAAAAAAAAAATATTAAAGAGGGTGGGTTTTATTAAAACATATTTCAAATTAATTAATTGTTTTCTGTTTCAGACGGAAAGGTAGCAGCCAAATTTTTGACACATGACAAGCTAAACAAAATTTACTTGAAAAGTGTCTGGCTTAGAATATAGAGACAACAGGAAGTGTTGATACCTGTAAAATTCGTATGCATGAGCGTGGAAGTTTTCATAGTCCCGTGAAGTAGGTCAGCATTATATTGAAGAAAGAGACAAATGTACTTACAGTTGTCAAACGAAATTTTATAATTTGCAACGATTTGAATCTTATTTAAAACTTGTGAAAAGTGATATTGTATTTAACAGTAGTGCTAAAGAAAGTAAAGAGTGTAAGTAATTATCTATTGATATTATAGTGATAAATTTCTAAGTGATGTTGATGTATTTTCAGAATGAAGTGTTCGATAAAAAATTGTTACAACAACACCAAGGTAAGACGTGGGAAATCAATTTTTAGGCAAGTATAGTTATAAAATATTATTTTGTGTACTTTACACACATTTTTATATTAAATTAAATTCAAAATACACAACCAAAACGTTGAAATATCGAAAAATTCCTTCATCCACCGAGATTTGTTTACGTTTATGACAGCTGAGAAACTCTCAGGGTATATAGGTATAGTGACAGCAACTAAGAACATTTTCGTTGGGAGCAAGCGTAATATTTTCAACCATATATCTTGGTGCTCCGCTCTCTATATTGATTCTACTAGACGGCTGCACTGAGCATTCACTACAGCGGCAACAGATACTAACACAACCAGAATTTGACTACGCCGAATTTGGCTTATCACACTTCCTGTACTCTCTATATTCTAAGGTGTCTGGTAACTTTTCTTGATTTATCCCCTCTACCGCATAAAAGTTTTTACTTGATTTTTACGCAAAGATTCTTACTCAAAAGTAAACAGACTGACCTATTGTAGGTCCAACTAGCAGTTGCTCATTTAATTATTTGCCATTTGACGTACGAGCTGAGGCATTGAAAACTATTTGAAGTTTTGTGGTAGAACTCTCCTTAAGCACAGCGTGGTGTGGTAGATAGTAGAAAGGAACGTTTTCGTATGTTTTATTTTTTACTAGTGTAAGTGGGATAGGCTTCATGTGGCCAAGCTGGGTGTATTCATCTGTGCAATCTTTGTCTAATTTGCCAATTTCTGGGTTGGTAGGCGTTTTGTTGTGTTTTTGTACAACGTTTCACAAAGTTGATCTTCGTGTGACAATGTTGGTCGGATGGTGCATTCTTTGAGCTCCCAAAATTTTCTCAACTGATTATTCCACTCGGTATTTATTGTAGTGTGGGTGGATAACACAGTTGTAATGGCGCTCGTTGTTTCTGGTACTGCTCCAACTAGAATCCAACCTAATTCTGTGTTGTGGGCTGTTGGAGAATTGCCAGGTCCTCTTTTTATTCCATTTTTAATAATGGTGGCGTAGATGTCTGCTCCAAGCAGAACATCGATTTCTCCTGGTATTGAGAAGGTGGGGTCTGCTAAAGTCAGATTGGTGAATTGTTTCCAGTTTGACACTGCAATTGTCTGGGCTGGCAATAATTCGGTAATTTTTTTGATACTGAGCATGTTGCTCTCTATTTGGAATTTGGTATATAAGGAGTTAATTGTGACAGTTGCTTCCTTTACAGCGGTGTTAGTGGGTGTTGTGCCAAGTCCAATTAGTTGATGGGTGGTTGGAGATCCTTTAAGCTGTAATCGCTTAAGAGCTCTTTCGGTCATAATGGACACTTGTGACCCAGAATCTACTAATGCTCGGAATGTCATTGTGATTCCGGAGGGTGCTATAATATTAATCAGAGCTGTAGAAAGAAGAGCCCTTTTTAAAAAATTTTGGACTTGCAGTTCATTATTTCTATTGGCGGGTGAGCATTGCTTTGCTTCCATATTAGAATTTTGGGAGATCTGAATAGGTGATTTTGTAACCGAATGATTTTGCTCGTAATGAAGTAATGAGTTACCATTTTTCTTGCAATGATAACACTTCTTACTGCTGGTGCAATTTGAGGTTGAATGGTTGGGTGATAAGCAGTTTTTGCATAAATGCTTATTCAAGACAATAATAATAATAATAATAATAATAATAATAGTTTTTTATTTTACACTTCATTGTCTTAGCGTTCAAATTAGTTATAAACAAATTAGAAAAAGTAATAATAATAATATAATAATATAAATTAATATAAATTAAACTGAAATTAATACTAAGATGCAAATAGCCAATTGACTTAAAAAACTACAACAATGGCTCCAAGGCCGTCTGTCGAGGTTGGCAAGCACTAAGGTAGCATCTTAAGTGAGTCATTTTCATTAGCAATTCAGTTACATGTATGTATTTAGATCTAAGAAACTATAGCATTTTTGATAATATTGAATTATTCATTATATTCTGAAATTAAAAACTTTCTGTATTTCCAGGCTTTTGTAGCAAATTGAAAAAGATCCTTATATTCATTTACTCCATTAAGAATATCTAGTACTTCAGATTCGCTTAAGTTTTTTTTTTCCGAAAATTCTGATGCGAAATTCCGATAGAATAGGACAGATTCCAAGAAAATGCAACAAGTCCTCAGTCTCACCCAAATTGCAGAGGGAGCAAAGGCTAGAGCCATCTCTTCTCCACCAGCTTCCATTCAGACTTATAAGACCACATCTATACTTGAAGACTAAACTAATCTTTCTTAGAGAGAACTCATTTTTGAAATAATTTTGTCCAGGTAAATTGCATATCTTTGGATATAGCTCATGCCTCACGGATGTCCTCGCATTTTCTAAAGCTTTATTCTTTAGCCACACATCCTCCGCTTCTATCAATTCAAAAAATGTTGTTTTGATCTCGACGTAAGTACTATGCAGAATATCTAGAGAGCAATTGTGTTTTTCAGCTAACTCCGTCCATGACCTATGCCAATATACATCTTTTTCTATAACTTTCCGAGTGAGTTTATGGGGTAATCTGTCACCATTATATGTGAAAAGTGTTCTGAGAATATATAGCAAATGACATTTTAAGGTATAGATGTACACATCTGACAAATCTGTTTCAAGGGTGAGAGCGTAATTAGGGGTTTGTTGTGGCAAACTTAACATTTTTTTTAGAAAAAAGCGCTGCAATTTTTCTACATCATTAAATTGAGAAAATCCCCAAATTTGTGCCCCATAACAAAGAATAGATCTAGCAACAGCTTTAAATATTTTAATTTTTTCGGAGTGTTGAATACTGTTTTTTATGAGAAAAGTCTGCCATGCACAGTTAAGGCTTACCTTAGCACTTAGTAGGCGTTGATGTATATGCGCCACCATTGATAATTTTGGAGTTAAAGTAACACCAAGGTAAGTGTATTTTTTAACTACCTCAATATCACTATTTTGAAAAATCCAGTGTTCCGAGCTCTTTCTGGCACCTCCACCACGCTGAAAGACCATTATTTTTGATTTATCTAGATTGAGTTGCAGGTTCCAAAGCTGGCAATATTCCTCTAATCTATGTATCATGGACTGAAGTTTAACTGGATCATCAGAAAGGATGACAATATCATCCGCGTACATTAGCACTTTAATATCAATATCTTCCACAGAAATGCCTACTTCCATGCTATCCTCCAAATCATTAATGAATAATGCAAACAACAGTGGGCTTAAAATACATCCTTGCTTTACACCGCAACTTGTATTAAATCCCTCCGAAAGGGTGACACCATCCCACACAAGCGCTGTGGTATCTCTGTAAAGCTCTTGTAAATTATTAATGAATTTAGAGGATAATCCATAGGAATAGAGCTTATAAAATAACGAGTTACGAGCAATTGTATCAAATGCAGCTTTAAAATCGACAAAAAATCCATAAATCTTCTTTTTATTAGAATTATGGCAAAGTTTAATTGTACATATTAAATTATATATATTATCGATTGTTGAGTATCCTGAGCGAAATCCTGCCTGACTTTCAGACAGTATTTTGTGTCTCTTTACCCAAGTAACAAGTCTCTGATAAAGTAAACCCACATATATTTTAACTACACTATCCATGAAAAAGAGGCCGCGATAATTTTGAACTTGATTAATGTCACCCTTCTTATGTATAGGGAAAATTACTGATTTAGTAAAAGAGGCAGGAACTTTACCTGTTTCATAAATATAATTATAATTGTCAAGTAGTTTTTCCAGAAATATTTCAGGCGCATATTTATAAAATTCATAAGGGACACGATCAGCACCAGGAGCTTTATTATCCTTTAGACTATTTAAAACTTCCAGCAATTCGCTCATCTCAAATTTACAATCTAACGAAGCATCGTAGATTTTAGGAGCTGCATACAATACATTAAGAGTACTTACAGGGGGTGTTAACAAAGACTGAAAATAAGTTTTGAAGGCATCTATATCAATATCAGAACTAATTATATACTTCTTTCCGCGCAATTCTTTTGCTATTTGCCACCATCTCTTGGAGTCTCGAACAGATCCCAGTCTAACAGCGAGGCATTCATAGTATGTTCTTTTCTTACTTTTGCATAGCGTTTTATAAGCTGCATTTGCCTTTAAGTAACTATGACGAGCAAATTCAGAGCAAGTTTTTCTAAAAATATTTAGCCATTTGTAGGATAATCGTCGACTACGTAAACAGTCGCTGTCAAACCACTTTTGCTTATACGTGAAATTCTTGGTGCAAATTGGATTTGCTGATTTTTTTATAGCTTCTACCAACAGTTCAATTGAGTGTTCTGTTATTTCTGAGGGCAAATGTTCGCATAAATTTTCCACTCTTACCCCATATTCTGCAGGTGTCTGAGCTTTCCAATTAAGCTTAGGTAATAAAGTCATTGTCCTTTCTTGGCAGTAAGAAAGAAGGGTGCTCAGATTTACTGATAAGTATAATGGAAAATGATCAGAATAAATTTGGTCATCTATTCTAAATTTATCTACACATCCAATCAAATTATACGAAAGCGCTACTATATCATTCACTGAAGCTCCACCTCCTCCAGTGTAGGTAAAATTTCCCTCAAAATCACCAATAGTTCTCCCATTCAAAATCAATAGTCCATGATCTTCGCAAAGTTCCAGAAATTTCCTACCCCTACTATTAATAACCAGATCTTTTGATACTCTCATATGCCTAATATTTGGACCTAAGTCTACTTCTTCCGGCATTATTTGCAGCTGACCAACTCTAACGTTAAAATCACCAAGAATAACAATATTCACACCACCAAGAGAATTTACAAGTTCCGTAAAGCAGTTAAAGTTACTTTCCCAGTTATTACAATTAACATATGCTGGCAACAAATACACAGCATGGAACAGTCCCTTTAGCTCAATGTAAGGAAAGTTATTAGACCATAGAAATTTACATATAGCTTTCGTGGTCAAATATTTTTTAACACCTAATACCCAGCCCCCACTGGCTCTACCGAATTGAGAGGATCTTGTTGCACTCACCCAGCAAAGGTCATACTGTCCAAAGTACTTCAAAAAACTAATGTAACTCTCCTCCATTACATGAGTTTCGAAAAGACAAATTATATCGAAATTATTTATAAAACTAAAAAAGCCTGGAAAAATTAATTTACTCCGCAAACCAGCAATATTATAAGATAAAACTTTAAAATTATTAATATTTTCAGATATTGACTTAGTAGAGTAAAGAATATGTGGTATACCTGTATTACATGTAGATTTTTCATTAGAGAAGTGCTTATCACTAGATATAATCTCATTTATCACATTATTAGATATCTCCTGACAGACAAGGTTTTCCTATTGCCTATTGCTCACTGCACTTCCAGCACCAATACTATTTACCATGTTATTAACAATGGGTTTTTCATATTTTTGTAGAATATTATTTACTTCTAGCTTATTATTATACAAACTAGAAATTAATTCGATACCTGATCTATTTCCATTCATCAGTCTATTTCCCATCCAAGTAAAACGATGTTGGCCAATAATGAGCTTATCATCACGAACAGCGACCTTGACATCTTTATTTAAATTTACCAAATCCCATCTCAGTCCAAAGAGAGCACGTCTTTTACTTCGCATTAAGCTTGGATAGTCCCTATGAATAATTACCTTAGTGCCCCTCAGTTTTTTAGTGTTTGCTAGTATTTTTTGAACAATTGATTCAGAGATGAATTTAACCAAAATTGGCGGCTCTTTGTTGTTTTTAGGCCCTAATTTAATTATATTAGAAATCTCAATTGGCTCCTGAACATTAAGAATATCCACGCAGATGGATTTCACAGCATATTGTGGATCCTCATCCTCTTTTTGGGTAAGACCTCTAAATATAAGATGATTACGTCTGCATTGCATTTCCATATTTTCAATCCGTTCATTTAGATCATTATTTTTAGACACCAGATCCGCTATGGTATTACACAGTGCGGAATTCTCTTGCTTCAGGATTATTATTTCTGATTTCATTGATTCAAAGTCGTCTTTTGTTGCAAGATTAGAGAGCTGGATGTGAATCACGTTAGATAGGGCATCCATCAATTCACCCATGGTTCGATCACCAACTTTTTCCTGCCTGCCACTCATTGTACAAGTTCGCTTTGAAGAATTTAATTTAGATGCTGTGATATTATCGGGTGATATCTGGTCTGCTCGTCTCTTATTTATGAGTGTATTACTGTAGGGAGACTCCAGCGTATTTATTAATTGATGAGATAAACTCGTAAATATTCCTCAAATTTTTTGTTGGAACTTCACTGTGTAGTTGTCAAGCAGTGCTGTCTAGATCTGTGACAATGATGACTCTATAACTTCCAATGCAAGTCTTCGCCAAGCATGTGATATGTATGCCTCCGTGCGGTGCACTCCAGATAAAAATAAAAATAATTGATTTTTTTAATTTTTGATTTCCATTTACTTCGGCAGAACATATACAGTGCAAAAGCAACAAGATTATTTTACCTTTGCAAAACACAAAAAGAAAGGAACTTCTAGAAGTGACAAAGTGAATTAGGTTATGAGCTGTCAGTTCCTATCGATGCAGATTTTCCTTAAGTTTTATTTAAAATATCTCTTCCAGAGGCTTATCAGTATGTACACCAGTAACTCAAAGTAATAACAATATTTGCAGAGTAGAAATTTAATCGAATTTATTTGTTATTAGATCTTTTCAAGTAAAAATACTGCGAGCGTAAAATGAACACGTTTGACTTAATCAGAGCAGAGTTGCCAACCAATATTCAAGACAACTTCGTGTCGTTGTCGCGTGGTCAGAGTTCTAAAGGTTGGACAATGAAATTTGATATGGTTACCTTTGCAATGACTGCAAGAGGTTTGTGTTGTAGGGGGGTGTATTCGTGTTGAACTCTTAGTATTGTTCAAGAGTCCATATATTGGTTTGGTGAGGATGGTTTTCTTTGTATCGTGTTCGACAATGTATTTTTATTTCCTATCATTTCCAGAGTTCGAAAGCGAGACTCTAGAAATTTTTTTAGTGTGTTTAATTCTGGTAACTCAGAGCTACTATGTAAGCTCTGTTCCCATAAATGATGCGTATCTGGGTGTAATTTCTGTACAGTCAAGTATATAATAATTGGATCCCAATTGTTTGTTTCTACATCTAAATTCTGTAATGTTAATAGTGCTTCTGTTATGTTGTCTAGTAGTCTTTTGACACTTTCGGCGGTATCATGATTAGTGGTTGGGAGAGACAATAATTTTTTTAGTTGTACGTTGACTAGGATTCGCTTATTTGAGTAGTGCTCCTTTAGGAGTTGCCAAGCTGGTTTTTTATAATTTGCGTCACATACTTCATAATGTCTGAGCAGCTTTTCAGCTTCTCCAATTAGATTAATTTTCAGAAAATATAGTTGGTCAACGTCTCTTAAATTATTGTTGTTATGAATAACTGAATTGAATAAATCGTGGAATGAAATCCACGTAGAATATTCTCCATTAACTGTGGGTAGCTTGATTCTAGGAAGCCTTTCATTGTTGCATGACATTGTGCTAGCAGAAGCTGGGGAGGAATACTAACAAACGGCGTTGGTGTTAATCTGTCGATGTCCTCTTCCATGCTTGCTGCCTTTTCAATATAGTATTCCTGAACCTCGCTAAATGTCTCTTTCGTAAAATAATCTAGCTGGCGATCATCTGTTGTTGCTCTTCTCTGTATAGACCTATGTCGAGTTTGGAATTCTTTCCAATACTCAATGAACGTTTGTAAGCGTTTTTCTGTCGCTTTGACAGTCTTCTTTTTATCTTCTCTTTTGTGCCTTTTACATAGTTCTATCATTAGCTCTTTGACTTCGAGTTGGGACTCAATCAACTCTGGCACAGAGTCAATGGTTTCGTCACCAACGTCAGATGAGACAGATTCTCCATCTTTCTGCATTTTGTATTGAGAGGCTTAGAACTGTGATAGTGTTAAGAACTGAATTTAATTTTATATTCTTTCTGACTGAATTATCCGGGTCTGAAGGATCAATGTGAGAGCTGGTCTCAAACAATAAGAAAGAGATGCCGGTTGTTGAAAAGATAACTCAGCGTTTTTCAACTTCAAATATAAAATTTTATTCAATAATTCATTTCCTTAATATATTATCACAAATTCACGAAATTCAAAAATCTTAAAACTAGAAGTTCAAATTAACAATTCAAATGTATTTAAATAAAATTCAATAATAAAAAAAAAAAATGGTCAAAAAAGCGTGGTCCGACTCTTTATTTCTGAAAAGAAGAAGAAGACCGGAATTAGTTTCTGTCACCTTATAAACTTCTAGAATAAAAATAATAATGCTGCTAATACGTGTGGGCACTAGGGCAGTAAAATGATGCACATAAGGATTTTCTGCGAATGTATTTGATGGTAGCGGCCCTGTCAGACAGAAAAGCTGAATAAGCAGCAAAAGGGGTGCAGCAGCGTGCTGCAACGTGTGGTGCAAATTAGATGTAATGAGACCAAACTTTCAGATTAAACTCTGAACAGAATTATACTTCTGTAATAAAGATGGGAATAATTTCAGATTAAACTCTGACCAGAATTATACTTCTGTAATAAGGATAGGAATATATTTTCAGATTAAACTCTGAACAGAATTATACTTCTGTAATAAATATGGGAATTTCAGATTAAAGTCTGAACAGAATTGTACTTCTGTAGTAAGGATAGGAATATATTTTCAGATTAAACTCTGACCAGAATTATACTTCTGTATGGAGGATAGGAACACGATTCTTATTTTTCAGATTATATAGCCCTCGTGAACAGCTATGTTCCAGCTCCATCATGTGTTGCCCTGGCAACGCTGGGTCGATTTGGTCCAATTTTTGATTGTGAGGACACCAGCTGTTTGCGGTAATGTCACTAGATGACATTACGAAAAGTGTAAATATACTGGAGATGTATATGATTTGGTAAGTTTATGATATTTTGGTTAATTTATATGTAATTAATATATTTTCTATTTACTTTCAGCTCAAATAATATGTAGGACGGCTGTAGGCAGGATTGGAATGTTTTATATTCGTTGAGGAATCAGATAAGTTTTGTATATAGAACATTGATTCTTTGTGTGTGTTGTTTCTTTTTTTGTATTTTTTAGGACAATTGGTTTCATCGAGGGATATGGAAATTCTGCAAATATGTATGTGGACTGAACAGAAACAGTGAAACAGCATATTAGAGAAAGAATTACAGGGCTAAAAGACATTCTTGGTAAAGCGATGGCAGCCTCAGACAGCATAGACTGGTATCTAACACAGATAAACGAGAGAAAATGAAAGAGTGGAGAAGAGGACGGAAGACATTGCCCAACAACAATCCCGGGAAGATATCTTCACCGCAACCCTTCATACGGAGGCTGGTCAACGAGATCATCGCCTGGTAAAGGATGAGATCATAACATGGCTTAAAGCGGTGTGGGGTGAAGAGCAGTTTAAGGTAGCTGTTGAACGGGAAAGCGGACTAGGGCATCCTCGCACGGAAGTCCAGTTCAATAATCCCAGAATGAAATCTTATGCACTTGTTCTTGAACCCGAGAGCGCGAATGAACTAATAATACGTTTGAAACCCAGAACAGAGCAACTGGTGAGAATCCCAGTTGATAGTGAGACTGAAATGCTATGTATGGCCGAAGAAATATGTCCCGGAGTGTATTGCGGAAATACACTAATCAGGCCTAAGAACGGACAAGCCTTTGTTGGAATCATATATGCTAGGACTGAGGCCGTGGAGGTCAAAAATTTCAAACCAAAGTTAGAAAGACTGAACCGGTATTCAGTACTACCACTAGCGGATAGTGAAAGGAAGTGTAATAAAAGGCAACAGCGGCTAAAATTAATGAAACAATCACTGTTGTTGGGAGAAGATCTCAATCCATAGGAGACGGAAGCCGTGACTCAGCTTTGTTACGAATACAGTGACATTTTTCAGTTGTCAGGAGACAAACTGACTTATACTCCAACAAAAACCTTTAAATTACCTCTAATGGCCAACACAGGACCCATACATAGAAAGCAGTAACGAATGCCAGAAGCTCACAGAGAAGAAAAGCAACTGGAAAATTTTTTAGAAGATGACATAATAGAGCACAGTGATAGTCCATTTAATTTTCCAGTATTTTTCATTTTCATTTTCGTTATAAATGATTGCCATTTGGGCTAAAGACAGCGCGTTCTTTTTTTCCAATCGCTCTTAAACGGCATATTAATAGGGTTACAGGGAGTAAAATGTTTCGAGTATCTCGATGATGTCGTGATATTTGCAAAAAACTTAGACGAACACAACGATAAGTTAAGGCAAGTACTTCAACGTTTTCGGGATCATAACTTGAAACTACAACCTTCTAAATGTCAGTTTCTGAAAAAAGAAGTGGTGTTTCTGGGTCATGTATGCTCGGAACAAGGAGTAAAGCCAGATCAACGTTTAGTGGAAATCGTAAAGACATTTCCAAGGCCAAATACGGTGCGACAGCTCCAGTCTTTCCTGGGGCTAGCTAATTACTATCGGAAACTCGTCCCTAACTTTTCACTAATCTTGGGTCCAATTAATAATTTATCAAGGAAAAAGGGTAGGTTTGATTGGGGACCCAAATGTGATAAATCATTCACCCTGATAAAGGAGGCTCTCACTACGCCTCCATTATTAATTTATCCGGATTTCACGAAGGAATTCACGTTACTGACTGACGCCAGTGGGGAATCCCTAGGGGCAGTTCTAGAGCAGGAAGGAAGGCCCATCAGTTACGCCAGCCGCACACTCATTCCGGCCGAGAGGAACTACTCTACAACTGAACGTGAGCTACTAGCCATAGTGTGGACCGTAAGTAACTATAAATGTTATCTGTTGGGCAGGCACTTCAATGTAATTACTGATCACCAACCTCTTCGGGGTGTTTTCAAGGTTAGAGATACGACGTCACGTATGGTGCGATTTCATCAGAAATTGTCAGAGTATGATTTCGACATTCTGTATAAAAAGGAAGAGAAAATAGCAATGCGGATGCTTTAAGCAGAATACCCCAGAGAATAACAGAAGCCAAAAACGAGGAAAGCGAAAAGCATCTATGCCTAGCAATCACTCGGGCACAAGCTCGAAGAAAAGATTCCGAAATAAATGACACATCTCCTATGGAATCCGAAGAGGAGTGGGGTGACCTCGATGAGGCAGAAGTAATAGCAGGGAAGGTGATAGGTGATAAGAACCCACAGCATATCACAGATGAAGTTGGGCCGACCTTGAAGGACTTCCATGACTCTCGGTTTGGAGGACATCTAGGAAGAGATGAGACCTTAAAACTAGTAAAGAGCTTCTATCATCGGAAAGGGATGAAAAGCGATATCGCGAAGTATGTTCGGCGCTGCTCGCAGTGTCAGAAAAATAAACAAAGCCGAGCTACAAAGATGCCGTTGGTGATCACTGCAATCTCAAGCAAACCCTTTGAGAAGGTGTAGCTCGCTTTAGTGGGACCATTGCCGTTGAGTAACAATGGTAACAAATACATCTTATCCATGGTGGATGACCTCACTAGGTTCGTTGACTTCGTAGCGATCCCGGATCAGGAAGCGAATACTGTGGCACGACCACTGTTCGAGCGAATTCTCAGCCGATATACTCTACCAAAACAATTAGTTAATGATCAAGGAGCGAATTTTACAGGAGAAGTGCTGAAGGACCTCTCGGAAGTTCCCAGCAGTTTGCAGTGGAAACCTGAACCGCTATATAATGCCGATAAATATCATAATCTGTTACGGTTTAAATTGCAAAAGGCATTCAAACTAGCAAAGCAAAACTTCATCAAAAGTAAATAGTCCGCCAAGAAGTATTATGATAGGTCCGCGAGGGCGATAGAGGTGCATGTCGATGAAAAAGTCAATCTTCAAGGGTCTATATGAAGTAATTTACGTTCATAGCCCAGAAAATGTAACAATCCTTATGGGGGTTCACGTGAATCGTTTAAAAAAATTTGAATGACTTTGAGCAATCAAAATATTGTTATTTAGTATTTTTGTTACAGGTAAAAGTAAAGCAGCACAAGCGTACAAGAACGGACGACAGAAGAAACCTAGTAACCCGACTTGGAATCCGTTCAGGAGACGGACTTGGAAATAAAGGAACACTAATTAAAAAGAAAGGTTAAAAAGGAGAAAATTAAAAAAAAATCGTAAAGTAAAGAAAGAAAAAAAAATTTAAAGGTTAAAGAAAAAGAGAATTAAAAAAATTGTTAAATTAAAGAATGTAAAAAAAAGTAAGGTTAAAAAAGAGAGAATTAAAAAAAATTTAAAGTAAAGAGTGTAAAAAAAAAGAAAGAATTAAAAGAAAACTTAAGTAAAGAGAGTAAAAGAAAAAAAAGTAATATTAAAGTAAAACCATGTTATGGAACTATGTTGAGAGTGATTGGTCAGGACGTGAAATCCAAACTGTCAGCATGAGCTGACAGATCACTTGATGACAGCGATAGCACAGGGCGGCACGCTAGCACCTCGGCTAAGGGTGGCGGAGAGTGTGGGGGAGTTCCCGAAATAACCTGCCGCTTGTCATCACCCATAATCAAAAAAAGTTCGTGCCTACTTACACCAAGCCTAGCACACACTCGGTCCTGAAGGGACCCTTACGTCACTTACCTGCATTCCATGGAAGGTGCAGATGGCATGCCTTCCTTGCCAAGCCCCATCCTCCCATTGACTTTGGGTAGCACAATCGTCCAAAGTCCCTTTGGTTGACCTATAGAAAGATAGAGAGACTAGGCAAGCCTAGACGACCTTGTTCTCACGCGATAGAGGGCTCCGGGATGTGAAGGAAAAAGTGAAAATTTAACTCATCATTACGTTATAATATTTCTCGGTAAATATATATAATATAAATAGGTAAATATGTAAGTTTAGTATTAATCTACAGCTAGATTTTTTTCTTGATTATTATTATTAATTCATTTTCCTAAATAAATGCTTTGGTTATTAAAGTGATCGCCAAAAAAAAACGTACTTTGTTATTCTTTTCTAAATTCTCAAAATATCCCGACTTTATGTATATAATAGATTTTATATACATAACATTTTATGCATTGTATTGCTTACTACGTTCAAAAATATCTATCCCTATACTTTAATATTATATTAATATATAAATAATGTTTTTTTTCTTCTGAGTTATGGCTTATTTTTCACTTGGTATTTATAATGTTATCTACCTATGTATATAAGAGAGGTATCTTAGAAGAATTGCACGGCTTCTTTAATGTTCGTTTTTCTTTTTATAGTAATATTTATGCTCGCCTTATCAAAAACAAATGTTCTTAAAAGCTTTACGGCCGCCTTTTGTGTTTTTTTTTCTTTTTCTTTGTTGTTTTGTTATAAAACATCCAACAATGTCATATTTACATTGTTTTTTACATGCAATAACGTACTAGTATCTTATTTTCAGTTTTGTTTTCTTTTCATTATTGTGAATTGATTCCGAGGTGAGCTCTATTATCTCTTATCATTATTCAATTTTTGTTTATTTTTTGTGTTTAGTTTTAAAATTTGTTTGATAAGTGAGCTGAACTATCGTATGCGTTAATAAAATATACGAATTAATATAGTAAATGAATTAATTAAATAAATGGATAGGATAAGCTATCTTAAAGAGAAGCAATATTAATATTATATTAAAGAATGCAGTATTAAATTTCAACGTTCCTGTGGCAGGTAGATAACAAATATTGCTTGATGGATAATAGAAACTATCGTAACTATGAAATATTTCGTAATAGTTATAACTTTAAAATATATATTGAGTAATATTTAGAAATATAGTTCAAGTAAATCTATAAAGTGCGTTAATAGCTAATACCTATTGACATAGCAGACCATTTGAATATTAGATATCCCTCCAGAGATTACACCTTCTGTGATTATATGAGATGTAATTTGATGGTAGATCCTTCACGAACAGATACAATGCCGCCCGAGCTTGTTGAGCCGGGAGTAGCAGAGCGTTCTGTACTTGGATGAATAAATAACCAACATCCACCGGTCAGTAGATCCAAATTAAATGCACCCCTTATGAGCTTTATATATGATCTAATTTTGCCGATTGTAGTGCGGTTATGTTGGTGCCGCAATGCTCACTGGACGAATGGAATGGTTCAAGAAATATAACACCTTCGCGCTGCACTTGATGTTCCAGTTTAAAACGAGTGTGGGGCTTTCACGGGACCTCTACGTAGAATTATTTTATGGAAATTTGTGCGGCGAGAACTCCAGTGCAGTATTGTACAGCCATCAGAACTTAAGTTTTTCCCATTTCAAAATTCGGACATCAGGTTTGGACTTGTGCATTTGTGAAAAAGCGCACTTTCGCAAAATGGCGCGCGAAGTTAGCTTAGTACCCGCCTGCATGCGATCAGTAAAATTATTGCTATTAAAACTTTCTGGATGATATAAGATGCAAAACTTCATGTATTGTACATAGCAAAAGGCATCGAAGACAAAATGTACCACTTTAAAAACTGAGTGAACAGACTACGAAAAAATATATAAGGAAATTAACACGAGAGAACAATTTCACCAGTCGTGACAGCTTGCTGTCTTCCACTTCTCTGTGTGTAAAAAAAAAGAAGGGAGCACCTATTTTAAAAAAATTAAAAAAAAGAGAAAGGCGGTATAGAGAGTGAGAGATAGAGAGAGAGAGAAGGAGGAAGTGGATGGAAAGTGCAATAAACTAAATCTATACAGTGATTTATTTTATTGCACTAAATAAAAATAGTACTAAATAAATTATATGCAGAGTGGTTTTCTTTTATTTTTTATTTATTTATTTATTTTTATTTATGTATTTATTTATTTATTTCATTTTTGTCTACCGATTACACCATCTTACAGACAAGCACTTAATCTATTAATTAATTTAAGAAGAGTTAACATTTCTATAATTGTCGAAAATACAACATTTAAAATTATCTCTTGGCATAGTAATATCTATAATGGACGAAAATTTATTAAAAATTGAGGAACAATTGGTAATAGGCTCGTAATTACCATAATTTGTTCTATGATGAGGAGTGTATAGCAAGCACCTAGATCGAATTGGCCTTTCCGGAGCATATATACTAATTAATGATAATAATTCGGGCGAGTTAATTCTGTAATGCAAAATATCTTTAATAAATATCGCACAGTTAACCTCCCGTCGCAGTTCCAATTGAGGTAAACCCAACAGTAAACATCTTATAGAATATGAAGGTAAATTATCATATCGGTAGTTGCATTTGTAAAGCGCAAATCGAGTGAAACTTTTCTGTATAGAATCAAGACGGTCCATATGAACCTTGTAATAAGGACACCAAACGACACATGCATATTCTAAAATAGACCTCACGAGAGTGAAGTAGAGCACTTTAAGAGTCTGAACATCTCTGAAGTCTTTAGAATTACGCTTAAGGAATCCTAGACATTTACGAGCTTTACAAACTATAAACTCAACGTGAGGAATGTAACTCAATTTAGTGTCATGTATAACTCCCAAGTCATTAATTTCAAAAACCCTAGGAAGAGTACTGCCATTTATAAGATAATCAAAAACTATTGGGTTGGATAAACGATAAAATGACATAGTTTTACATTTACCAATATTTAAGTGAAAGTTGTTTAAAAAGCACCAATTAGAAATACTATTAAGATCACGTTGAAGGAGTGCGCAATCATCAACAGAATTGACTTTTAAAAACAATTTCAAGTCGTCAGCAAACATCAAGCATTTACTAGATTTGAAACTTACGACTATATCATTAATAAAAAGCAAGAAGAGCAGAGGACCTAAATGACTACCCTGCGGAACTCCGGAATTAGCGTTAATCTCTCTGGAGAGAATCCGACCAATTTTGACATATTGTTTACGATCAGTCAGATAGGATTCTATCCATTTAAAAAAAGATGAGTGAAATCCAAGTATACTAAGTTTATATAAAAGAACAGAAATATTAATCCTATCAAATGTTTTAGAGAAATCCGTGTAAATAACATCAACTTGAAATGACTCTTCCATAGCATTAATAGCATAATGTGAAAAGGAAGTTAAATTAGTTGCACATGATCGTCCAGAAATAAATCCATGCTGTTCAAATGCAATAATTTCTTTAGTTAAAAATGCAACTTTAGAGTTAATCAACGAATCAAGAATTTTAGGAATTGTCTTCATAACAGAGACACCTCTATAATTTTTTATGTCATCTTTTTGTCCCGATTTAAATATTGGTGTAATGAATGAGACTTTCCAATTATCTAAAAAAAATCCCTGATTGTAAGGTTAAATTGAAAATTGAAGTTAAAGAATGTGCCAAGGTATCAGCGCATTTTTTCATTAGAGAAGTACATAAAAAATCAGTGTCACACTTTGTACTAGTTTTCAAATTCCTTAAGCACTGCAATACTTCGCTGGTAGATAAAGAGATTGCAACGATGTCAAGAGAAGACGGAGGCGTAAAATCAGTAACATTAAGATTAGCAGAATCATTAATGTACACAGATTCGAAATAATCAGCAAACAGATCACAACTAGATTCTAAATTAAAGGACTTTTTGTTGTCATATTGCAACATTTTAGGAAGACCTATAGAATTACGTTTTGTATTTATAAATGACCAAAATGCCTTGCTATTGGATTTAATACTGCATTTCATAGACCAAACGTATTGGTTATACATAAATCTAAGTAAGAAGTTATATTCACGTCTAAGCTGACAGTATTTTATTCTATCGGAAAGATCACCAGACTTTTGTAAAGCTTTATGTGCCTTATTTTTTGCATTTTTAAGTTTTATAAGACTTTTATTAAACCATTTTGGATGTTTATTGGATGAAATTTTCTTAATAGGAACATGAATTTTGAGACCTTTATGAATAACTTCTAGGAACCTGCTATTCATTTGATGTAAATCATCAGAGTGTATCAAATTCCACTCATAATTTGAAAAATAGTTATTAAGATTATGGTAATCTGCCTTATCAAAATTATACTCAAAGATGTCCACTTCGTTACAGTGAGAATAAAATTCGTAAACAGAGATTGAAAGATTAACAGCTTTATGATGAAAACCAATAGGCGTTAAAGGAGTACTTATTTCATAAACTTCAAATTTTAAATCATTACTTATAAATATTAGATCTAACAATTTACCAAATATATTTGTTACAAAATTCGATTGAATTAAATCTATCCCTACCAAATTATCTACCATGAAACATTCTATTTCAGATGTGACATCCTTTGGAATTAACATAGATTCCTCTACATTCTATTGCCAGTTAATATTAGGCAAATTAAAATCACCACAATAACATAAAAAATTATCATCGTCATACTTCTCAAATAGTGACAAAGCATTATTTACATGACTCTTATATAGTTCCATTGAAGAAGAAGGTGGGATATAACTTACGCAAATATCCACGGAAATAGAATTAAAACAAGATGATACTCGTACGCATAGTTGTTCGATTTCAGCAGAGTCATTATGCAGATGAATCATCTCGCTCACAAAAGAGGTACGAACGGCAACTAGTACTCCTCCTCCTCTTGAAAGACCTGTCGATCAAGGACAGCGATCTTTGCGGTAAATAATATATTGCCTCTCATCGAAAAGTTCGCCACTAAAGATACGATCATTAAGCCAGGTTTCAGTGAGCACAATAATATCATAGTCGTTTTCAATAACAGCAAGTGAAAAATCATGAACTTTCGTTCTCAAACCACGTACATTTTGATAATAAATGTTCAGCATCTTATAGTTTAAGTTTGAATTTGTCTTTAAGTTTGAACATAAGTTTGGGCCTGAGGTTGCAATTGTGGATGAACTTGAGTGTAAGCCGGAGACTGGGCTACATTCCCTGATATTAAATTTTCTGACATAAACCCCTGATGGCCAGATGTCGGCAATCAATAATTTTGATATTAAATACTCTGGAACTCCCAATTTGAACGTCCTAAATCGAAATGAAGACAAGTCAGCATCCTTTTTCCAAATAGGAAAACAAATGAACAGATCAGATGAAACTCCTGTCTTGACGGAAACGAAAGATATAATTTTATCAGAAGTGGTATCCGGATGTAAACGTGACAGATGCAAGAACTTAAATTTGTTTACAGCTGAGAGATCATCAGCAGCAATATTATTCCCAATAATTTTTTTATTTCGTTTTTTCTTTCGTTGAACAGTAATCCAGCTGGAGCGCTTATCATTATCAACAAATGACGTTGCATTCAATTGAGAAGGGTCATTAACCATATGCGAAGTGGCAAAATTTACTACATCATTACTATCACCATTTACTTGAGAATAATCAATATTAAAAGCAGAGCATTTCGTTGCATGGCTTTGAATGCGTTGCGTTTGAGTATTCATAGTGCCATCGACAACCGTTACTGAATTCCGGACACCAAGTACATTGTCAGCATGCAGAGATACCCGTTGCGGTATTAAAACGTTATCATTGACGTTGGACGAAATTTTATTTAATGTTGGATTAGCAACTTTATTATTATTGTCTTCAAATGGGCGAGAATTACAATTTTTTTCTTTAGAAATCATATTCTTAATCGCACCAAATTCACGAGAGAACTCATTTTTTAAAGACTCTAACTCGTTCGATAACATTAAGAACCGAGTCATAAATTCACCAAGAGATAAGTTAATACATACAGAGCACTTCCAAAAAACCGTCGAATGTTGTTCTAAGCATTTTAACAGACCGTCAGAAGCACTAGAACATCTTTTATGGTAATAATTATTACAAATACCGCATTGAACACTTTTCATATCGGAAAGAAAATCATCGCACTTTGCACATCGATTATTACTAGCCATTGTCAAAGAACACGTCCGCACTCCACTCTAGATTTAGATTCATATACTAGGTAGGATAAAATTAAGAAGGTTGCAATATAGTTAGTTTAGATAAGTTAAGAAGCTGAATATGGAAGCAGTCACCATAATCTTTTTAATGTTCATCAGTTTGTCTTACGCTAGGCAGCTTGGCTACAATAGAAGGCCCCTAATGCAGTCCGGGGTATTGTTCGAGTACGTAGGAAAAGCCAACTTTTATACTAGGCATTGGACTATTCTATCCAAAGTAGAAATGCCGGAATTGGCGGTCGAGCTTGGAATTCGCAAACAATTGCAGCAAGCTGATTATACAGCTCTGCACAAAAATCTACCACACCGAACTCAGGAACAGATGTGAGCTAGCCACTAAGGAAATAGGAAGCTGGATGGCGAAGATCAGGAGACAAGATGATGAGTTGAAGCACCACACCCATGCGGAACCGGCTCGTCGCAGGAAGCGATCTTTCTTTGATGGTATAGAGTCCCTCTCAAAGATACCTTCGGAACCATGGATCATGCAGATTCGGAAAATATCTACTCGGCTTTGAGGGATCTCGATGGAAAAGAAAACCACACCTTCACCTTGCTTCAAGAGCAGACTACAGTGTTCAATGCGTCGCGCGTTCAGGCAGCAGCAGAGCGAGAGGAACTATGGAATAAAATCAATGCCATCACCGCCGCTCAGCAAAGTCAAGACCTGGAGATAACAACGATAACACGGAGGGTGGAGATAAATGAAATATTGACACTAATGACCCTCCAACTGCGAGAACTCAGCGATGTCCAAGAAGGTTATGCGAATATGCTAGTCACACTGAGAATGGGGAAGCTTCACCCCATGATTCTTCACGCCCGACAGCTAACAGAAATTATGACGAACGCTACAAAACAATTGGACTTAGCCGAGGAAGTTCTGGATTTCCAATTGTTGACTCAAATCGCTAAGGTGAGCGCAATGCAGGGTCCGCAAAACCTTATGGTCAGAATAGACATTCCTCAACCGGAAAGAGTGGCTTTTGAACTGGACAAAGTATGTACCATTCCCGCAGCAGTTGATGAAGAGGGCTACCATGTATATGAGTTGGGAGCCGAATTTCTAGCAGCAAATAATCACGATCGCCAGAATGTCCTGCTAGACTACCAGCAATATGGGAAATGCCAACAACTGACAACCCTCGGAAATCATCTGCGTTTCCTGTGCCCACAGTTGGGACCAATCGTCACAGCCATTGGTGATAGCTGTGTGCTCAAACTTTTTCGGAGTTTCAATGTCAACCCGCTGGTATGCAAGGAAAAAATTCTCCCAAAATGGAATGGCCTAGTCCGCATTATTACCAGAAATCACTGGTTGTTCGTGATGGCCGAAAGGACGAAATTAGAGGTAAACTGCGCCGAAACACCTACAGCGATTGGAGAACTATTTTCCACCGGAGTGTTATCAATCAAAGAGCACTGCCACCTTCAGATCGGCGACCTATTGATCACATCAGAGGACCACGCTCAGCGAAATATTACTCTTTGGCAACCCTCCTTTTCGGAATTACCATCATAGCAGAGCATGAGCACGAGAAATAGATCTACAAAGCCTATGGCTGATGGCGATCAAATTCGTAAGGTACGGCTGCCGACAATGCCAACCAAGCCTGGAGAGATCATGCATACTAATACTAACACCGACTAAATGATGAAACGCATGTATTGTTGACCGTTTATTTTTTAAACGTGTCCATGCAGCGAGCTTGTGTTTGGTTCTGATAGTTAAACTTTTGCAATTGGCTAAAACTCTTACGTCTGACGACGGAGAACGAACTGGTAGGTTTGATACAATAAGGAAATGTGCTTTACAGGCTTTTATTATAAATTGTTTGCCTCAATATAGTGTCATACTTCGCAATAATGATCCGAAGACCTTGGCAGATGCTTATGATACAGCAATTCGGGAGGAAAAACTTCAAAAGTTGATCAGACAAAATCGTGGAGAACACCCTATTGTCTGTTCAATTTGTAAGAAGCCTGGACATAAAAGTGTAAATTTCTTTGGTAATAATCAAAGAAATGTAATTCCAAAACGAGTGTTTATGGAAAATACTAATACTTCACCGAAATATGTCCGATTGAAGTACTGCAGCTATTGCAGAATGAATTGCCATACAGATTCGGAATGTCGGAAAAGAAGAACGAATGATAGGGCAAATATGGAAAGTAATTATGGAACGACCCCTAGAGGATCGATTAATAATCGTCCAGGTAATGGATCAAAACGAGTTATGAATTTAAACGCCAATCAGACCAGGGAGATTTCCGCTCGTCTTCAGTTTTTACAAATTCAGGCGGAATCTTACAAAATTCTTAATAAATTAAAGACAACATCTTCTTATATCGACTTAATTTGTGAAAACACAAAAAACAAAAATATTGAAATGCTAATCGATACTGGCTCCGATATATGTATGTATAATAAAGGACGATATATTAAATTCAAATGTTGTAATCAATTATGATGAAGCAATTGATATACGGGGTATTGAAAAGATTAAAACTAAAGGAACTATGACCTTAGGAACTGCTGTTGTTACTTTCGAATTGTCAAATAATGAAACAATAGTTCAAAAGGTTCATCAGAAGATACAAACATCCACTTGGATGGATTAATTGGGGGTGACTTTTTAGAAAATATCTATATGTAAGCATTCAGATTCAGTTTCGAATGAAATTCCATTTCATTAAAGAGGATGTCTTGAAGGCTAGAACAGAAACTTGGATAAAAGTAAATGTAAATAACCCTGAAATTAGAGTAGGAATAGTACCTGAGTTTAAAGATTTGCCCGAGGGAATCCATATTAGCAGAGCTGTTACAGAAGTCGATAAATATAAACAAGTATATATATCTGTATTAAACACTAACGAAGAAGATTTTTATATAAAGTGTCCATATATAACATTGGAAGCAGTTGATATTAAAAATTCATTTCCGTTGGAAACTGTGACTAATTCTAGTATAAATAGGAAACGTTTTCTTCGTACCCATCTTCGTAATAAGCATATTAATGCTGAAGAACTTCAATTTACACTTAATTTGTGCTTTGAATATAATTATATTTTTTATGTTAACGGCGATAAGTTAACTGCAACTGATTCTATGCGACATGAAATTGTCACCACAAATAATAATCCAATTGCCACCAAAACATATAGATTGCCGGCAGCACATAGGGCGGAAGTTAAAAATCAAATTGATAAAATGCTGCCCGAAAATATCATTGAACCATCAAGTTCACCTTGGAGTTCACCTTTGTGGATAGTTCCCAAAAAAGCTGATGCTAGCGCAAAACAAAAGAGGTGTATGGTTGTTGATTATAGGAACCTGAATAATGTTACATCAGGTGACGCTTATCCTTTGCCAAACATTTCCGAAATTCTTGGTAACGCAAAATATTTTACTATCCTGGATTTAGCTTCAGGATTCCATCAGGTGAAAGTTAAGGAGGGAGATAAAGAGAAAACAGTTTTCTGCACTCCAGAAGGATATCATCAGTTTACAAGAATGCCTTTTGGTTTGAAAAACGCTCCTGCTACCTTTCAAAGGTTGATGAATCATGTTTTGTGCCGAGTTCAGGGATTAAAGTGTTTCGTATATTTAGATGACATAATAGTTTATGGCTCATCTGTAAAAGATCACGAGGATAGGTTGAGAGAAGTGTTTTCGAGTGTTATGAATCCACTAAACCCACTATGCCTAACTACCTAATCTCGGATTCATAACGTAAATCAAAACAAATCTCAAACGCACGTCATGCGTCTAACAAAATCACGTTTTTACCTTTTATCCCAAAAAAAAGGCATTTCAAATCTTCTAAAATTCAATAAACTTGTTGCATAATCCTAAAATTACGAATTCCTAACGTAAATGCAACAAAGTATACTTCCACAAACAATAAACAACAACCATCAGGTGTCAGATATTCTATCCCATTTGGCGCGTGCCTAAAATGATCATAAATTCTTCTACAAATGAAATGTAATATGATCCGGCGCTAGTATTCGCTCAACGTAATGATTCATTCATGAAAGCAGACGAAGAAAATCGTCACCAGGCAATTAAGCCCAAATACGTGACTACGTCACCGACCGATCTAAGACCGGCAAAATTACCCAACAGGTGCACCTTTGAATGGCTGCACTTCGTTGCATTGGTAAAGTGTCATGAAGTTTCATGAATTAATGAATTATGATGACCCTGAAATTTTGTTATGCATAGAATCGATCACCGAACTTACAGAAAATTGTTTTTCGATTCGATTTTTTTTGGAATTTGTTATTTCCGCTCAATTTCCTGATTTTGTTATTCAAAACAGAAAATTGAGCGATCATCAATTTTCCCTTAGAAAATTGCTGAATTTTAGAAATTTGTGGAGGGGAGTATCATCCCCGTGTAAATCAATAATATAAATATGATGCGGTTGAACTAGGGAAAGCAGAGAGTATTCTTGAACCAACTAGGAGAGTCCCCCTACCAGAGGTAAGGCCTCCTAAGTTATCAAAAAATTGTTAAATTACAAGTAAAGTAGTTAAAGTGTAAAAATCAAGTTGAGATTTGTAAAGAACATCGCCCTGACTGAGGAACCAGGGAAACTGAATAAAATAAATCTAATCTTTAAAAAAGCTATTCCAGATCTTTTATATTTTGGTATATTGTGTTACCCTGAAGAGGGGTATCAGGTATAACAAAATTTTGGTGGCAGCGGTGCAGATTTTGTAAAGGTTTGTAAGACCTGCAAAAAACCCACAAAACCCAGAGGAAGCAGCAAGATTAAAAAAACAACACGAATGTGCTGGCCCAGAGCAGAATCGCCCCTAAGAATAGAGGAGCCCCTCTTTATTGACGACATATTGGACGACTTCGTCTATTTTTCTGAAGACAGCGAAGACTTTGACCACCTAGACGACTCCCTGGAGAGTTATTCTAGCCCCCAGGAGCATCTGAGCTACATCAGCCCTCCGGACGACAACGCCACGGACGGAGACAACTTGGTGGACTTGCTGATTGACGTCCTCATCGAGAACACCGACCGGACGCCCGAAAGCATCTACAGTGAAATCCACAGAGATATCCTGGAGCGAGAGGAAGAAGATACCTGGGACTTCGACACCTTTAATAAAGTGTGGAACAAATACCACAACAACAGAAGTAATGTAAGTTAGATTAATTATAATTTTAATAAATATATATATAAATTTTGATTTTAATAATTATATTTAAATCTAAGCTAGATAATAAGTTAATCAAAAAAAAATCAAAATCCTATATGTAAGTAGACAATGTAATATATATATATATACATACACTCTACCTTTTTTTCTCAGACCCAGTCACAAATTTCTCTTCTCCTCTAGTCTAAATTTCTATAGGTAAAGGTACTCTCTCCGGTGTTAGGAATTTTTTTTTTAACATCGACAAACTCCTATATAAATTTTTTTTCTTTTGAGGAATATCAAATAAATTCCTATCGAAGTGGAAGGTAGAAAAAAAGTTATAGTCACCAGATCGCAAAGAAGCGTTCGTGACACACTTCTATCAGGGTTAACTTCACACCGAAGGAAACCCACTAAGAAAACAGCACAACAAAAGCGATCAGGGAATAGCAAAATGGCTGAGCCAGAAACACTCACCCTTAATGACGCCAAGTCATTAATACCCGAATTCGACGGGAATTCTGAAAATTTGCATAGGTTTCTGAACCTATGCGAAATGTTTCAAAGAGAGGACTTAACAGAAGCCTCAAAAGCTCTTTATCTACAAGTGATAAAAGCTAAATTAGTCGGAAGGGCATACGACATTGTTAAATATGCCGATATTAACAATTGGAAGGAGCTTCAAAAGGCCCTCCAAGATCAATTCCTAGAATCACGTTCTCGAATCTCTATTCAGAACGAAATTCTATCTCTAAAGCAAGATTCTAAAGAAGAGACTAAAGAATATGCTTTCAGAGCACAAAAATTATTGGCTATTTATAACGACGCCACTTCTAGCCTCACAAACGAGCAAACATTAAAAAATCTCTTATTAGAAGAGAACAAGAAAATGGTACTTAGAGCTTTTGAAGACGGTTTAAAAGACGATTATATCCGTCTCCTCACTAAAGCCAAAAGCCATACAGAGCTAAAAGACTCTATGAAATTCGCTATGGAGCAGGCTGAAAGAAACAGCGCTTTCAGTGAACGCCTCAATAGCTGTTCTAAGTGTCATAAGAAAGGGCACACTGCTGATACTTGCTTTTCGTACAAAGCAAGAACGGAAATCCCCAGACTCGTTTGCTCATACTGCAAAACCCCAAACCATCACGTTTTAGAATGCAGAAAGCGGCTATTCCAGCAACAACAGTACAGGCAACCTGTACACAATTCTGCGCCCAGACCGCAACAATATCCGCAACAAAATAGAGCTTTCCAATATCAGCAGCCAACTAGAGCCCCCCCGCGGCAAATTCCCTCTTATCCGCAAAACAATAGGCCTCCACAGCAATCTACATACTTACCACCTAACACGAATAATCCTAATAGAAATCCCAATATTAGGACCGCGAGCAATTGGAAAAATTCCAAAAAGCAAAGACCAACAAACTCCAGAAATATGGAGAAATCGGAAAACGATCTTCGGCGAGACGAGTTAGCGGAGTCTCAGTCTCGCCTAAATCAAATGACTATCTCAGCAGATATTCATTCCCAACCAACAAATCTACCACAAAATTAAATCTCCCTTTAATAAGTGATCACCATTCGCTAGTAGTGACGATCGCTAATTCAATTACTGCGTTTCATACTAGCACTTTTCTTATTGATACAGGAGCTGAAATATCAGTCCATAAAGCCACTAGAGCACTAGGTGATACCCTAGTAAACAAAAGAGAAAACATCACTGTATCCTCACTAGCAGGAAAACCCTTGTCTACGTTAGGAACAGCTGAATGTAATTTTAAAATAAATGGTGATATATTCACGCACCGTATTCACATGGTAGAGGAAAATTTTAAATTCAAATACGACGGTATATTAGGGCACGATTTTCTTGACAAATTTTCATGTATAATCGATTATAGCAACAAATCACTAATATTAAAATTACCCTTTTATCAAAATGTGGATTCAAATAAGAGGATAGATACACTTAACGAGTATGGAGGTTTGAAAGACCCAAGCTCAGAGGTATCTCCTCAAATAAGAGCAGATAACAGGTATGGAGGTTTGAAAGACCCAAGCCTAAATAAACAGACCCCTTCAAAGAAAGGTGAGTCTCATCATATCCAAGCAAAAACAAATAAATTAAATAAACAGACCCCTTCAAAGAAAGGCGAGTCTCAAAATAATTCTACAAATAAGGAAAGTAGAGCAAATGAATGCAATGCCAGCAGTATTAAAGTACCGGCTCGCACTCAATTGGTAGCCAAAATAAGAATATCACAAAGAGGTAGTTTTCTTTGTGAACACCAAGAGTTGAAGTCAGGATTGTTACTTGGAAGTACACTCATAGAACCTGATCAAACAGGTCACGTGAAAATCCTCCTACTCAACTCTAATCAGCAAGAAGTTACAATAAGTGAAACAGAAATTCGACCACATTTGCATGAGTTAAGGAATTTTGATATTATTAAATTAAACTCGCAAAAGGATCCTATTCAAGAGAGACTCACTAAACTCACATCCAAGTTAGACCTCTCACACTGTAACGCTGAAGAAAATCAGTCCATCCTAAATATTTGTCGTAGGTATAACGACATATTTTATTTAGACGGGGATTTTCTAACCTGTACCAGTGCAGTTAAGCACGAAATTCCTTTGCTACCAGGAAAACCTACCGTTAACGTTAGACCATATAGGTTGCCAGAAGCACAACGTAACGAGATTAATAAACAAATTAATAAAATGCTTGAAGATGAAATAATAAGCCCTAGTTCAAGCCCATGGAACTCACCATTATTGTTAGTTCCCAAAAAACCAGACGCAGCTGGTAATAAGAAATGGAGAGTAGTGATTGATTTTAGGCGTCTCAACGATATCACTGTAGGAGATGCATTCCCCCTCCCTAATATAACTGACATTTTGGACCAACTAGGGAAAGCTAAGTACTTTAGTACCTTAGACCTAGCAAATGGTTTCCATCAGATTCCCATGAATGGAAACGATAAAGAAAAGACTGCGTTTAGTACACCTTACGGGCATTATCATTATAATCGAATGCCCTTTGGTCTAAAACGAGCTCCAGCCACTTTTCAGAGGCTGATGAACAACGTGTTGGTAGGATTGCAAGGCATCGAGTGTTTTGTTTACATGGACGATATAATCGTTTATGGATATAATTTAACAGAACATAATTCTCGACTCCAGCATGTTTTGAGCGGCTCAGGGAACATAACCTGAAGTTGCAGCCTGAGAAATGCCATTTTCTCAGCAGACGGATAGCCTATCTTGGCCATTTAGTCACTGAAAACGGAGTTTTGCCAGATCCTTCTAAGCTCGAAGCAGTCGAACATTATCCAGTACCTCGAAAAGAAAAGGACGTAAAATCTTTTCTAGGTTTTGTCGGTTATTATCGTCGATTTATCCCTAACTTTGCCAAATTGGCCAAACCTCTCACTACTTTGTTAAAAAAGGACACTCCTTTCAAATGGGATGCTTTTTGTGACGAAGCGTTCAAATTATTGAAGGAAAAATTAACTAATTCTCCTATTTTACAATTCCCACGTTTCGACGAAGAATTTATTGTAACGTCGGATGCAAGTGAATTCGCCATCGGCGCAGTACTATCGCAAGGAAAAATTGGTATCGATAAACCTATATGTTTCGCCAGCAGAACTCTAAACCCTGCTGAGACTCGATACTCAACAATTGAGAAGGAGTTATTAGGAATAGTATTTGCGGTTGAACAATTTCATCCTTATTTATATGGTCGCAAGTTTACTATAGTCACTGACCATAAGCCCCTCACGTGGCTCATGAATTTAAAAGATCCCACTTCCCGATTGATGAGGTGGAGAATCAAATTAGAAGAATATGACTACCAAATCATATATAAACCGGGCAAAGCAAATTCAAACGCCGACGCACTCAGTCGTGCTATACCTGAAACAAAGGCTATACAAGCTATTACTAGAAATCAACAAAAGACTCAAGACATTAAACAGAGTCACGATTCTACTCCGATTATCATAGAGGAAAACCCTCCCAACCTACTGCAGACTAGAGGCATAAGAAATAAGTATTTCATGTTACCTATCAATTACAGTACTCAAGAAAATTTGTTAAGAACATATCTGCCCAAAGATTTAGTAATACCAGTCGGAGATATAGTAGAACATAAAACCAAGAATAATTCTTTTATAGTCGGGCGTGCACCTATTCCTACTAGGACTGCAAGCGATAGGAATAAAGTCAGGAATATTTTCAAGAAATTTAAAGAACACATTCCTACTGATAAAACTGTGGCCATTTCAATACCCAGTATTAATGCTCCGAGTTATCTCGACTTAAAATTACTATGCGCCGAGGAATTTCAAAACTCTAATAAGAAGCCTATCCTTTTTTTCAACAAAATAATTCAATTGGAAGACCCCGTAATTATCAAACAAGTCATTTCAGATTATCATATCACTCCTTTAGGCGGTCACCAAGGAGAAACAAAAACCATCAATAAATTAAAGAAAATTTATTACTGGCAAGGTATGAATAAAGACATTAAGGAATTCATAAAAAAATGCTCTTCGTGCCAAGTGAACAAATTAAGACCCAACCAGAAAGTTCCTATGAAGATTACTACAACGAGCAGTAAACCCTTCGAAAAAATTTTCTTGGACATTGTAGGTCCCTTACCATCTAGTTACCTGAACAACAAGTATTTGCTCACGTTCCAAGACGATTTAACAAAATATTCGGAAGCTATTCCATTAAGTAACGCTGAAGCAAATACGATAGCAGAAGCATTCGTTACACATATTGTCTGTAGACATGGCCTACCTGAAGCTATTCTGACCGACCAAGGTTCCAATTTTTTGAGCTCAGTGTTTACCGAAACTTGTAAATTATTAAAAATTCATAAGTTACAGACAACTCCTTACCATCCACAAACAAATGGAGCGCTAGAAAGAAGCCATCGAACTCTAGCCGAATATCTTCGACACTATGTGTCAAAAGATCCTCTAACCTGGGACACTTGGATCCCCTATGCCATGTTCACCTATAATAATTCCACTCACTCAAGCACTGGCTATACGCCACATGAACTTGTGTACGGATTTCATGTAGAAATTCCTTCTTCCATAAAAAAAGACCCCGAAGTCACATATAACTATGATAATTACGTAAATGAGCTACAAGGACGACTCCAATATTCCCACAAAATGGCAAGAGAAAGGCTTATAAAGAACAAGGAAAATTCCAAGTCTTATTATGATAAGGCTACAAAGCAAAAAACAATCGTAATTGGTGATAAAGTATTGATCAAAAACCACACTAGGAAAAATAAGTTAGCGCCTCTATGGGAAGGCCCATACGAAGTGATAGATACCACTTCTGCAGAAAATTCTATTGTGAGAATCAAAAATAAAAATAAGAAAATTCACAATAACAATCTGAAACTATTCATTGACTAAATCCCAAACATTCAATTCCTCCCCTCAGATCAAAATGAACTCACGCATCAACTCATTCGTTCGTGGACTTATTGTATTATTGGCTTTATGCGTCAGCCAAACTAGTGGAACTCAAGTTACACATTTATCAGCAACACCCGGAATCTACTTTGAGGAATTCGGAAATGCACAGCTCTACAGCAATACATGGAAATTAGTTATGTATTACAATTTAGACAATTTTTATTTTGAACTAGAATTATTGCAAATGCAAGCAGAGCAAGCGGAAGACTTATGTCATAATAGTACAAAATACTCAGGCAAAAATCACTGTGAAAACCAAATAAACACCCTAAGATTGATCTTAAATGAAATAGATCAGACCAACGAAATTTTGGAACCCAAAAATTTGAGAAGCAAGCGAGCTCTTTTAAACGTCATTGGTAGTATTAGCAAATCTTTATTTGGGACGCTGGATGAAGAGGATGCTAAACACTATGATGAACAAATACACATACTAAGAGCTAACGAAGACCATCTCTTAGAACTATTGAAATCTCAAACCCTGATTGTCGACAAAACTGTCAATATTTTCAACAAAACCTCAACGGGAATCCAAAATGACATTAAGACGATTAAAGACAAAATTGAGAAAGTCACGAAGTCATTTAATCAACTCGCGACAGATGTCAACGAAAATTTCGCAATATTAGACCTAGAGAACATTCTATCCATCACAATATTGTCTTTGATGAGATACCAAAATGCCCAAAAGGCAATTTTAGAAATGTTATTAGACATAAAGCACGGAACTCCCAATCCGCTCATAATAACCCCATATCAACTTGAGCATCTCTTATCCACTATTCGGAAGAACCTTCCGTCGGGTACTACCTTACCTGTAGCCACTACGCAGAACCAACTCTTAGATCTATATAGAGTTAGCCGTACAAGTACCAATAAAATTAATAATTTAATCATAATAGAAATTAAAATACCCCTACCCTTAAATACAGAATTCCAAATGTATAAAGTAATCCCCTTACCTACCCTAATTAACGATTCATTCATTTATATAAAACCCACTACCGAATACTTGTTAGTCACACTAAATAGGGAAAAACACTATCCCTCCAGTAGTGAAGATATTACAAAATTTTTGCAAAAAACTCCTCATAATTACATTTGTCAAATAACGCATCCAATCCATAACTTAAATGCGAAGGACAACCAATGTGAAATGGAGTTATTAAGGCACTCTCAAACGCCTCCCCTATCATGTGGAATGAACATCTTAAACATTTCCACCTTATGGATACAATTATCCAATCCTAACAAGTGGTTATTCAGTTTGAAATCTCCTCGAACTATAGATAATATTTGCGGTAACAATATCGAACCAATTACGATAAAGGCAACCGGCATTCTAGAAATATCGCCCAATTGCTATATAAGAAGCGATGATCAAACACTCTATGGACATTCCGAAAAAATTTCAATCGCCGAAAAATTCTATTTGCCACCGATCAATCTAACAAACATCACCCTCGATTATCATAAAATTAAGTATAATCCTCCAAATACAATCACTATAAAAAATAGTGAACATCAGGCACTTTTTGAACTAAGCCAAGATATAAAGACCTTAGAAAAGGCTGAAAACAAAAATCTAATTAACGTGACAGCACACGACATTCACCATTATTCCATTATCTATATAACGATAATGATCATTATAATCATATGCGCTATAAAAATAGCCCTACCCTACCTAAAAGCTAAAAGACTTAAAGCGACGGACATTCCACCTCCATCAATTCAAGAGAGTGGTAACGAAAATGAAAATGAAAATAATAAAGAAACCACTAAAACTAATAGATTACCTCTAACCAGAGCATTACCTTAAAAGAAGACAAGGTAGAAGAGAAAGAAAAATACAAATTTCCTTTTATTATTAAAAATGAGCATATATATATATATATATAACAATCAAAAAAGAGAGAGGGCTAAAGCTAAGAATTATATTTACTCAAATACTATTAATTTGAAAACGTTTTGTAAAGCTAATAATTATATTTACTCAAATACTATTAACTCGAAAAATTTTATATATTATAAGAAACATAAATTTTGTTAATCTAAGAAATACATTTACCGAAATACTAGTAATTTAAATATTTAACATTTATGTTGCTACATGAACATAATTATAAACTAAAATTTGTACTAGAATCTATCCTACATTAAGAAAATACGTGTTAACAAAAAAAAAAAAAAACTTCTATAAGCATAAGTCAAAGAACCTAGATAATAAATTATAGATAGAATCTAGAATATAACCAATTACTAGCCTAAGTAAAATAAATTACCATGTAAACTGCAGATACCTAGTTCAACCAACCTAACCTACGTGTAATTTCGATTCTCTTCAAGAATACGAAATTCCTCATTAGGGGGAAGGTGTTATGAATCCACTAAACCCACTATGCCTAACTACCTAATCTCGGATTCATAACGTAAATCAAAACAAATCTCAAACGCACGTCATGCGTCTAACAAAATCACGTTTTTACCTTTTATCCCAAAAAAAAGGCATTTCAAATCTTCTAAAATTCAATAAACTTGTTGCATAATCCTAAAATTACGAATTCCTAACGTAAATGCAACAAAGTATACTTCCACAAACAATAAACAACAACCATCAGGTGTCAGATATTCTATCCCATTTGGCGCGTGCCTAAAATGATCATAAATTCTTCTACAAATGAAATGTAATATGATCCGGCGCTAGTATTCGCTCAACGTAATGATTCATTCATGAAAGCAGACGAAGAAAATCGTCACCAGGCAATTAAGCCCAAATACGTGACTACGTCACCGACCGATCTAAGACCGGCAAAATTACCCAACAGGTGCACCTTTGAATGGCTGCACTTCGTTGCATTGGTAAAGTGTCATGAAGTTTCATGAATTAATGAATTATGATGACCCTGAAATTTTGTTATGCATAGAATCGATCACCGAACTTACAGAAAATTGTTTTTCGATTCGATTTTTTTTGGAATTTGTTATTTCCGCTCAATTTCCTGATTTTGTTATTCAAAACAGAAAATTGAGCGATCATCAATTTTCCCTTAGAAAATTGCTGAATTTTAGAAATTTGTGGAGGGGAGTATCATCCCCGTGTAAATCAATAATATAAATATGATGCGGTTGAACTAGGGAAAGCAGAGAGTATTCTTGAACCAACTAGGAGAGTCCCCCTACCAGAGGTAAGGCCTCCTAAGTTATCAAAAAATTGTTAAATTACAAGTAAAGTAGTTAAAGTGTAAAAATCAAGTTGAGATCTGTAAAGAACATCGCCCTGACTGAGGAACCAGGGAAACTGAATAAAATAAATCTAATCTTTAAAAAAGCTATTCCAGATCTTTTATATTTTGGTATATTGTGTTACCCTGAAGAGGGGTATCAGGTATAACAGATTAAAACTAAAGGAACTATGACCTTAGGAACTGCTGTTGTTACTTTCGAATTGTCAAATAATGAAACAATAGTTCAAAAGGTTCATCAGAAGATACAAACATCCACTTGGATGGATTAATTCTGGGTGACTTTTTAGAAAATATCTATATGTAAGCATTCAGATTCAGTTTCGAATGAAATTCCATTTCATTAAACAGGATGTCTTGAAGGCTAGAACAGAAACTTGGATAAAAGTAAATGTAAATAACCCTGAAATTAGAGTAGGAATAGTACCTGAGTTTAAAGATTTGCCCGAGGGAATCCATATTAGCAGAGCTGTTACAGAAGTCGATAAATATAAACAAGTATATATATCTGTATTAAACACTAACGAAGAAGATTTTTATATAAAGTGTCCATATATAACATTGGAAGCAGTTGATATTAAAAATTCATTTCCGTTGGAAACTGTGACTAATTCTAGTATAAATAGGAAACGTTTTCTTCGTACCCATCTTCGTAATAAGCATATTAATGCTGAAGAACTTCAATTTACACTTAATTTGTGCTTTGAATATAATTATATTTTTTATGTTAACGGCGATAAGTTAACTGAAACTGATTCTATGCGACATGAAATTGTCACCACAAATAATAATCCAATTGCCACCAAAACATATAGATTGCCGGCAGCACATAGGGCGGAAGTTAAAAATCAAATTGATAAAATGCTGCCCGAAAATATCATTGAACCATCAAGTTCACCTTGGAGTTCACCTTTGTGGATAGTTCCCAAAAAAGCTGATGCTAGCGCAAAACAAAAGAGGTGTATGGTTGTTGATTATAGGAACCTGAATAATGTTACATCAGGTGACGCTTATCCTTTGCCAAACATTTCCGAAATTCTTGGTAACGCAAAATATTTTACTATCCTGGATTTAGCTTCAGGATTCCATCAGGTGAAAGTTAAGGAGGGAGATAAAGAGAAAACAGTTTTCTGCACTCCAGAAGGATATCATCAGTTTACAAGAATGCCTTTTGGTTTGAAAAACGCTCCTGCTACCTTTCAAAGGTTGATGAATCATGTTTTGTGCCGAGTTCAGGGATTAAAGTGTTTCGTATATTTAGATGACATAATAGTTTATGGCTCATCTGTAAAAGATCACGAGGATAGGTTGAGAGAAGTGTTTTCGAGATTAAGACAGAATAATCTCAAACTATAACCGGATAAATGTGAGTTCTTGAGAAAAGAAGTAATGTACTGGGACATATCATAACAGCGGATGGAGTGAAGCCTTCACCGGATAAGGTTAAGGCTATTGAAAAATTTCCAACTCCAAAAAATATAAGGGACATAAAATCTTTCCTTGGTTTAGTTGGATATTACAGGAGATTTATGAAGAATTTCTCCAAAATTACAAAGCCGTTGACAAAATTATTTAAAAAAGATGTAAACTTCGAATGGGGATCTGAGCAATGGGAGGCTTTTAATATCCTTAGAGAAAAATTGATTAGTGAACCTATTCTTCAGTATCCAGATTTTGAGAAGCCCTTTAATGAACTATAGGAAAAGACTTACCTATAGCATATGCATCAAGAACATTGAACCATACAGAAAGTAATTATTCAACCATCGAGAGAGAATTTTTGGCAATTATGTGGTCATGTAATCATTTTCGACCATATCTCTATGGAAGAAAATTTAATATTATTACTGATCATAAACTATTAACGTGGTTATTTAGTATAAAAGATCCTGGTTCAAGGCTTGTAAGATGGCGCTTGAAACTAGAAGAATATGAGTATACAATTATTTACACAAAAGGGAAGCTAAATGCAAACGCCGATGGTGTATCACGCATTAAATTATTTGAAAATAATGATGATAAAAGCGGTAACGAAAATGAAAAAATTTATCTTATCACAAAAAAACAAAAACAAAATAATAATCTTTCTGTGCGAGATGATAATCCTCAACAGCGAAATGAAACTAAAGATAAATGGGTAATTGTTAAAAATCCTGAAATTGGAATTAAAACTGAAAAGGAATAATAATAAAAATAATATGGAAAGTGCATCTACAACTGTTGATGTTGGAACTTCAAAAAATCTAATAAATAATTTAAATGTTGATCAGCTTCCAAAAGAGGTTGTAGAAAATTTTCAGCATGAAAGTTACAAGGATTTTATTGAATTTTATAGTCAATCACTCTCACCTAATATATTTTGACTTTGAAGAGAGTAGTAAAAATATTCTAGAAGCCAAAGATAATATTGCTCATTTCGTAACACTCGACATGGTAATCGAGGATGTTATATCAAAAGAAATATTTAATTTATGTGGAAATAGAAATTCAATTATAAAGAATAATCATAAAATATATGGCGTTTTGAAATCCAATAATAACAAAACAAATGGTCATATTTTTCATTGTACATTATCAAAAAATTATTGGGACAAATCAGGTTATGAGGACCTATTTTATGTCTTACAAAACTTAAAGAAAGTCTTGGAAGAAAACAATACATATAGCATTTCATTCTCAAATCCAATCAATAAATATAACCAATTTAAATTAAATTAAATTAAAACTATTATTTTATTTGTCTTTCGAAATTCAAAAATAAAAATACGTATGTATAACAATTTAATTATAAATGTCGAACCAGACAAAATTGAAAGAATTCTTAAAGAAAACCACGACAGTCCAATTGGAAGGTTTCATCGTACTATGCAAAGAATACAGGCAAAATAAAAGTGGGAAAAAATTAAAAAGATATTAGAGAATATATCAAGAAGTGTAAACAATGTCAACAAAATAAAATTGAAAGAAGAAAACTCCAATGGAAATTACTACGACTTCTGAAAGATCAATGGAAAGAATAGCTATGGATATAGTTGGACCATTACCCATATCTGAAAATGGAAAAAGATATGTTCTGACTATTCAGGATGATCTAACTAAATTTGCTTGGGGATTTCCAATTGAAAATCATGAAGCGGAAACTATTGCTAAGATATTAGTGGAAAAACTAAGTTGCTACTTTGGAATACCAAAGCCAATTTTAACTGATCAGGGTCAAGACCTTATGTCGGAATTACTTCATTCTTTAGCTTCCTTATTTGAAATAAAACAATTAAGAACTACAGCATATAGGCCACAAATAAATAGCGCATTGGAGAGAAGTCATGCTACTTTAGTAAATTATCTTAAACACTATATAAATGAAAAACAAACTAATTGGGATGACTGGATGCCTATGGCCATATTTTCATACAATACGTCAGTACACAGTTCAACGAAATTAACCCCTTATCAATTAATATTTGGAGTTAAACCGGTATTGCCCAGTGCAATAACTGAGCAACCAAAGTTTAGATATACTCATGAGGGATATTTGAGTCAATTAAAACTAAAATTGAATAAATCCTGGCAATTGGCTAAGGAAAACTAGTAGTTACGCTATGTATGCTCTGGACAACTGTTTTAACTTCCAGAATTTCGCCACAGACGGCACCACCGTCGCTAGGTGGTTGGAGTCCATACTAAATGTTGGTTTGTGGCTTGGATGTACTGGTTTATGTCCTGGATGTTGGGAATACGAGACCACTTTTAGCACTCTCCAGCAGAGGGAAATAGCATAGGATGTCGATTTAGTTTCTGAAGTTCGCTTATTTTTCATCTCGAGTTTTGGGGATACGAGACCACTTTTAGCACTCTCCAGCATAGGGAAATAGCATAGGATTTCGATTTTGTTTCTGGAGTTCGCTTCTTTTTCATCTCAGACTCGTAGCCTCTAAGTTGACATCAACATTTTTCATCTCGAGTTTTGGGGATACGAGATCACTTTGGGGATACGAGATCACTTTCAGCACTCTCCAGCATAGAGAAATACCATAGGTTTTCGATTTTGTTTCTGGAGTTTACTTATTTTTCATCTCGGAGATCGTAGCTCTATTTATTTGTGAAAGTGGTGGGAACCTTTATTGGTGGAGGTTGCTGGTTAAGTTTGATCTGTTCTTGGAGGCTACAATTTGACCTTGAGGTGCCCCCTCCTGTGTCTGGTACTGGAGGTTGGCTGAGAGCTATAGTGGCAATATTTGATACTATGACAAAGCTTGGGTAGAATGTGTGCGGCTTATGTGTATTAAGTAATGATATGAAATACTCTAAGCGAATTTATATCGGGACTGTATACTTGCCAGCTTGAGTTTGGTTTCAGTTGTTTACTTTAGTATGAGTATGGTATGTTGGGTTGGGCTACTTGGTGGTTGAGAAAACGTTACCTAAGGCGTGTGTGGATGTGTGCAGCTGTGTATTTATGTGGATAAGAAATGTTGTGAAATTCCTTAAGTGAATTAGTGTAATTTGTATTAATATTATAATAATTGCAGTTAACCCTACAATATTTTTCTTCATGCCAATAGATTCCAGAAGGTGTCAGTGGGGAGTCTTAGTTCTAGGGGCGGACAAAATTTTCATCAAAAATCTTCCACGAGCTATAGTTTTAGAGATATTAGCAATATTACCTTTTCAGGTATAATTAATATTAGTAATAATTCTAGTTAACCCTAGGATATTTTCTGTTCATGCCAATAGTATTAGTACTAGGGGGGGGGGGGGTAACATTTTCATCAGAAATCCTCTACGGGCTGTGCTTCGAGATTGTTGTATACACAACATCAGACCCTAAAACAACCAAAAATTACCTAAAAACCCTAAAACCACTAAAAGAAATTCAAGAAAATTAAAATCAAATCATAAAAGGGCTCAATAAGCTGATCACATTTTTAACAACGTGACTAGCTTATCTTTACACAAGCGAAAGAAGTTGCATCAGAAATTTCTTCGCAATTTTACCCTCAGTGAGATTTGTCAGCAAAGAATGAAAATTCAAGTGCGCAACAAAGTAGCACGGCAATAAAGCGATGGAGTGGTGCTCGATATTTATGAAAAGATCGGATATCACCTCCGTCCGGAGAGAAATTCTTGTGGGCATGATTAAACATGCCCAACGATAAATAATTTTCTCAGGCTGGCAATGCTAATTTTCCTGACTGTCGAGACTTAATTGATGAAAAATTAAAAGTCGAAAGTAGAGTTGGTTTTATAACGTCGACCTGATCGCCTCGTAAAAAGGATTATCGTCGAGGTAATGAAAAGTATTATCGTCGGACTTAAGCAAAATTATTTTGCAGCAAGTTAGTTAAAAAGTATTTTCGTCGGATTTAAGTAAGAATATTTTCTCGTTTCGTCGGAACTAAAAAAAAAAAGGTGTTTCTTCAGATTGAATAAGGAATACCTCGTCGATGTAAAAGGGAGTTATTTCCGTAAACTCGCGTTAATCGACTCGCGAATATTTATTGATTGATCATTAACAAAAAGAATGTGACTGGCTTATGGTTCTAACCCGGTGGAGGGTTACCAGATACAAACTGCCGGTTTAGTGAATTAATAAAGGGAATTTAGATTAAGTGAGCACTGTGAATTAATAACCAAAAGTGGAATACCATGTAAGATTCCTGAATAAAACAATAGAAGCGTACGTGTGGAATAAGTAAAGTGTGCTTTATTTTACGGAAAGCCCTCGCCCCACAACTACAAAAATACGCACACGGCCCGAGGTGTGACTACTATAGAAACCGGTGAAAAGTGGTGAAGTTAGAAGGTATTAACGGGTAATACGCAACAAAATTGGCGCAGCCGGTAGGATGGAGGTAGCTTGATTTCGCCAAATAATCAAAAGCTTAAATTCCTTGATCCTGCGAACAAAAAGGGGAACCTTTGACGACGCTATTCAAGCCAAGTCAACCCCAACACTCGGGTAGATTTCATCTGTAGACTCTCTTCTCCAGGCGAGCACGCGTTCACCCCAGTCAGTGCACAAGCACCACCGAGAGAAATCAAGACTACAAAAAGGCAACCAGAAAGACGAATACGAAATCCCGAAGTGCCGAGAAAACAGCAGTCAGCTCGCTCATTAGACGATTTCGATCCAGAGTTGAAGGGGAATCCGAAGGCGGCTTTCCTAGCCCCCCTTTCAACTAACACCAGGGGAAGTTAAGACGGCTCAAGGCCCCCCGGCAGCAAATAAATCAGATGACAGCGGACAAAATTACTCAGAGGGAATACGAAGACGGTTAAGGAAACCCCCCTCCAAACTACATTAAATGGAAATAAGCAGGCCGGAGCCCCCTTTCAACGGACAATTCATGTCAGAAGGCAACAGCTCTAATCCAATCCAACAGGAACCAGAAGCAGCAAAGAGGACAAATCCTCCACTTTTAGCCGACGCGGGATCAGCCCCAGGTGCCAATACTACGCACCTCAGGAAAGGTACATCATCAGCTGCAGATCAACAACCAACACCAACTCCAACAGGACCTCGACTCCGTAGTGGAACGGTATTGTCAGGTCCAAATAGCGAAGTAAGTCTTAATAATTTTTTTACAAAAGTTGTACACAAGAGCACGGGATTCGGACAAGCTCATAATTACTCACTGTGAGGCTTTAGACAAAAAATTAAGTAAAGAACACGAGATCAGACTCGCTAGAATAAAAGAAGTAAAAGAGAATACAGTTCAGTTCAGAAAGGAACTCGAACAGCTGTCCGAACCCTCGCGCTCACTTGATTTATATTTAAATAAAGCTACCAGATTAAGTGATAGTGGTAGTGATAGTGACAGCAATACTGAAGTGACAGACCCAACAACTGAGGACCTTTTAATAGATTGGCTGGAAGAATCCTTAACGGAAACCAGTCCAGAAGATAGTTCCATTAGTCCACCTAATTTTAAATATTCAGCCAAGAGGCTACAGACCGATGAAGAAAATGTGGCTTTCCTTCAGGTTCTCCCCACCAGACTAAGAGGTGATGCATATCAGCTAATCGCTTCAGACGTCCGTAATTCATCTACTGAGGTAGAGGAACGTTTGAACAGTACATACCTTCCCCGTGAGACTTATCAGGAATTGGTGAATAGATTGAGCACCACACGCCAGAACCCATTGGAATCTCTTACTGCTTGTGCTACAAGGTTGAAGCAGCTGTTGACGATCTGCAATGAGGTTGCGACACAAAATTATGGAGATGAGGCAGTCCCGGCTGTGAAAACACAGCTGATGGACTTCGCCAAAAATGCTCTTAAAAGTGGAGTAACTAATCCACATTTGTGTCAATATTTACTCACGCAGGGAGAAGGCCATTTAGAAGCTCTCATACAAAAAGCCCTGGACATGGAGAAACTACAGCAAGGTGCTACATTCGTCCAGAGTCCTCCGGCACAAGCTCCTCTAGTGGCTCCAGTGGACCCAGATTTACGGGTGAGAGCATTCTACAGATCCCCATATTATCAGAGGCCATCAACATCTATGTTCACAGCACCTCGAGCACCGAACCCAAACCATTTCTCACTCCACACAAACAATACAATATCACAGCCACACCACCGAGTACCTGTATACTCTGAAACTAAAAGATCGGACACAGATGCACTAGTCCGTAACATCACGTGTAGCTACTGTCAGCGAAAGGGACACACATATACAGACTGCCTAAAGCGCAAAAACACCCCTTTGCTAGAACTGCAAAAAATATGGACACGACGTTCGTGATTGCAGAACAAATAGACAGACACACCAGGACCTCACTCAGTCTCAACAAAATGTTCCTCAACGCCTCCCCAGCAGACCACCAACAGAACAGCATAACACAAAAGGTCTCCAAGTCTTTAACATAAGACTCAAGTGTAATTTTTGTGGTCACCGTGGACACGCAGATGAAAACTGCAGGCAAAAGAAAAAATGGGAAGCCCGGAGTTAGGGAAACGACATGCAGTCGACCCAAAACTCCCCGGCTCGACTATAAACTCAACTAAAAGTTCACAAGGGTCGCCTCAAGCGCCGGAATCCGGTATCCCTACAGTGAAACTTCCACTGAACATAAGCCTTAACGGCCAAACAAAACTAGTAGTGGGTACTGGCGCATGCACTCTACAGACCCCTTTTGGAACCGGAAATACACTGGGAAATTGCAAGGGCAACTTCAATTTTAAAAATAAAATTCCCTGCAAATTTCAGGTAGTACAAAACCTGCCAGTGTGGAATTACGGATCGCCAGTTGTGGAGGAATAAGTAAAACACGAGTTACTTTTTTTTACTTTAATCAAAAATACTTATCTACTTCAACTTTAAGTTAATTCAACTCTGTGTATAAAAACTAAAATATACTTCAAAAATTATTCGACGAAGCGACCCGTTTCCACTTAACCATCGACCAGCTCGACTCACTGCTTAAGCAAAAGCTAGTGTCAATCTCAATCTTGTTTTTAAGTTCGTCCGTCTTTAAGTATTTGTGTCGCTGTCAGCGGTACATTCTTGGTGAGAAGTATTGCACCTTCTCTATAAAAAGTGCTTCAGCTGGTTCATGTTTGCACTACATCACCCCCCTTCCAGACGGAGGCGTGAACTAGTAATATAAAGATAAAAGTCTAGTTTATGAGTACTCTATGACATGTGTTTCTTTTTCAAAACGGACTTGTTTATATTTGTTATGATTATTAACAACATCTAGTGTGAATGCGGGCTTTAGACGATCTATTGAAATTGTAGCATTTTTACCTTTCATATTCACTACGAAATATTTGCGTAGCCTTCGAACTACTGGAAATGGTCCAGCGTAAGGCTGCCTTAAACTCCTTTTCTCTTCCTGTCTTACGAAAACCTGTTGACAAGTCTTCAGGTCCTTTGGTATATAAAATGGGGTTGTAGACTGACGCGTTTCGATTGGTCGCAAATTATTCATATACTCGCGGAGTTTCGATACTATATTACTTGGATCGGCCGAAAGAGTGCTGCATCCTGGAATGAAATATTCCGCTGGAAGTTTTAACGCTTGGCCGTAAACTAGTTCTGCTGGCGAGCAAGACAGTTCTGCTTTATATGCGGCTCGAATACCTAGCAGTATTGCTGGTAGCTCTTCGCTCCAGTTTGAACAATCTTCTCGACTTTTTAGTGCCTCTTTTAAATGCCGGTGGAAACGTTCCACCATACCATTAGCCTGCGGATGATAGGCCGTGGTATGAATTCTATGTGATCCGAGTAATTTTGTTAGTTCCATTAACAGGTTGGACTCGAACTGTGAGCCTTGATCTGTTGTTATTTTTAATGGTACACCAAACCGGGAAATATATTCGCGAAATAGTGTCAAGGCCATTGTAGAAGCAAGAGTATCTTTCAAGGGGTATGCTTCCGGCCAACGCGTAAATCTGTCCATTGTTGTCAAAATATATGTGAAACCATTTGAGCTACTGAGAGGACCAACAATGTCTATGTGTATGTGCTCGAAACGATCGTTAGGAACATCGAACTTGCTTACTGGTGCTTTAGTGTGTCTTATAATTTTCGATCTTTGACAAGGGACACATGATTGGGTCCAGTGTTTTATGTCAGCATTCATATTAGGCCAAAAGTAGCGACTTTTTATAAGTTTCCTAGATCCTCTAATACCTGGGTGCGCTAATGCATGAAGAGCTTCAAACACTTTCGCACGTAGAGGTTTTGGAACAAAAGGACGGATTTGTGTTGTGGTAACCTCGCACCAAGCTGGCTCTTGAACAGTAGGAATTAAACGTTGTTGTAAAAGGAAATTGGTTTTCTTCGTTTTACTTGAGTCAATTAGTGATTGTAATTCTTCATCTGCTTTCTGTAGTGAGATTAGATTTTTTAGATCGAATTTTGGTGCATCCAAGCCTGAATTCTCGCAGTCTACTGCTCTAGATAAGGAATCTGCTACCACATTGTCGCGTCCTTTTATGTGCCTAATATCATTCGTGTACTGGGCTATGAAATCTAGGTGTCTGGTTTGCCTTGGGCTACGATCTGTTTTTGAAGTGAGAGCTTTTGTCAACGGCTTATGGTCTGTAAAAACGACAAATTTTCGACCTTCTAAGATGTATTTGAAATGCCTAATAAACAGCTAAAAGCTCACGGTCAAAGGCGGAGTATTTCCGCTCTGCTGTATTTAGCCTCTTTGTGAAAAAGGACAGGGGTTCCCAATTTCCAGTATCATTGTTATATTGTTCTAAGGTTGCGCCTACTGCCACGCTTGACGCGTCTACTGAAAGGCGTGGGATCGCACTACTTGAAAAATGCACAAGAAGGGTTGCCGACACCAGAGCTTCTTTTACTTTTTTAAAAGCTTCATTGCAACTATCGGGCCAAGTAAATTCCTTTTTGGCTTTCTTTTTCTTGTTTTTTGGAGTTATCGCTACAATGTGATCATTTATAGGAGCTAAGATTTCTGCAAGCTTAGGAAGGAAACGATGGTAGTAGTTTACCATTCCAATAAGCGTTGTACGCTTCGTATAGATTGCGGGAGTGGGAAGGTTTTGATAGCAGCTACTCTATCTTCTGCCGGTCGAATGCCCTGCTTATTTATCTTATGACTTAGAAAATTAAGTTCTGTTGCTCCAAAAGTACACTTAGATGGATTTATTTTGAGACCATATTCGGTAAGCCGCTGGAATAATCTTTCTAGATGGTGTTTGTGTTCTTTGTGATCCTTACTTGAGACAAGGATGTCGTCTATGTAGACGAAGACGAAATCCAAACCTCGTGTTACCCTATTCATGAACCTTTGGAATGTTTGGGCCGAATTCCTCAAGCCAAAAGGCATTCGCGTGAATTCAAACATTCCAAAAGGAGTCGTAATTGCTGTCTTTTCGATATCATCCTCCGCGACCGGAATATGATGGTATGCTCTGACGAGGTCGACTTTAGAGAAAACCGAGCATCCTCTCAAATTCAATGTAAAGTCTTGAATGTGCGGGATCGGATAGCGATCGGGCACTGTTATCGCGTTAAGTCGGCGATAATCTCCACAAGGTCTCCAGTTATCGGTGTCCTTCTTTGGAACCATATGGAGTGGTGAAGATGTGGGTGAAGATGAGGGGCGACAAATTCCAAGTTGTTGCATCACCTCAAATTCTGCTTGAGCGACTCTATGCTTGACCAAGTCCAAACGTCTTGGACGCGAGAAAGGTAAGTAACCTGCTGTTACAATATGATGTACTACATCATGTTTAATTGGTAACCTATAATCTGGTGCACTTGTTAGGGACGGATATTTTCTTACGAGTTGGCCGTATTCACTATCTACTACTAGTATTTTAGGCGATGGTACGTCTGATTCTATACTTGCGCAATGGGTGGTGAGTTTTGTAACAGAGTCAATTAGTCTCCTCCGTTTCAAATCAACCAGGAGATCGTGTTGCTCTAAGAAATCTGCTCCTACAATTGGTCTGTTAACGGATGCAAGTGTAAAAGCGAATATGAACGATCGGCGAAGACCGAAATCGATTTTTAAGAGCTTTGTGCCAAACGTCTTAATTGGTGTACCATTAGCGGCGGTAAGATTGTATTCTGGTTTATGTGTGCAAGCTGTTGAGAAGTATGAAAATGGAATTACTGACACGTCTGCGCCCGTATCAATTAAAAAACTAAGTTGTGTATTTCGACAACGAAGAAAGAGGCGGCGTGTCTTCAATGACCGAGTGTTGACCACCACAACTCTCGGTTTTACTAGTTTAAATGTTGTTTGGTTCTCGTTGAATTATTTTCAGGTACAAAATCGCAAGGCTGGACGCAATTTGAAGCGTCGCTGCCAAAACGACGGTGGTACCAACAAGGGCCTTTTGATTTCTCGCGACTTCTACTCATTGAACGTTTATTGGAAATTGGGGATTTAGCACGGTTTTTAATAGTTAGTTTACGAATTTCCTTTCTTAATTCATTAATTTCTGCTTTTGTGTCTTTTAACTCTTTTTGTAATTTATGCAATTGATGATTACCTTCAGATCTTTGAGAAATGGAGCTAATATCTGAAGTTCTAGTGACCTCCCAAACTTTATCAGCCAATTCAAGTCTCTGCTCGAATTCCTGGTTAATTGCTACAGCTAGAGGGACGGTGATAGCGGGTGGTAGCTTTCGCTCCCAAAGGGATCTAATTAAATCAGCACCTATCGTTGAAATTGAACCTGCCATATTATGCATGTGACGGTAGAGATCTGATGGGCGGCGATCCCCTAAATCTTCTGCTGATAATAACTGTTCAAGTCGTTTTTGTTCCGATAAGGAATGTCTCTTAATTAGCACTTCTTTCAAGTGCAAATATTTATCTTTCTCAGGAGGGTTACTAAGTATGTCGATAATATTATTTATTGCCTCGACTGGAAGAGAGGCAAGGACATGTGCGTATTTTGTGCTATCCTTCTTAATAGTGCGAACACTGAATTCCGCTTCTACTGCTACGAACCACGCGGCGGGTGCCTTCTCCCAAAATGGAGAAGCTTAATATTAGCGATTTCATTCGAAACCTCGTTTTGCGTGTCATCTGTTTCTGGTGTTGTCATTGTCGAGTCGAAATAGTCCGCGATTTTATTACTAAGCAAACGTAAATTAATTGTTATTTTTTTTAGCTTGTTAATGATTACGAACACGGGTCACCGCGTTCTTTACACAGCACTACACTTATCAGCTTAACAAGAAGAAAAATGTTTCCGAACTATTTGATTGTAAAAAAAATCTTATATTAAATATAATTGTTATATAATATAGAATATATTTTATATACTGTATGAAATGTATTTTTTATATGATTACGTGGTAATTTCGAATATTTAAATATATATTAAAAGAAAATGTAATGACTATATATGTCAATATATATATATCAAAAACTACAAATAAAAACAATAGCAATTCTGTTTCGAAGAAACTTAATTTATGCAAAAAAAAATAATTGATTAATTTTCCAAATGAAAATTTTATATGTAGATGTTTACAAATTTATTTTATTTAATTAGAGAAATACCATTTTTTTACGTCAGCCGGTGATGTGGCACCAAGAAATTACGTGCAGATTGAACTTCGTAATTTTATCAATATTATCGTAATGTTAGATATTGTTGGGCGCCTGCAGTTTTAATTTTTTGTTTCATTGCTGCCGGTATTGGTTGTTGAAATTTTGGGTTATTCACCTCAATATGTTGCTAGCCTGTGACAATTCTGTAATTTGACATCTGAAATTCTTGCGTGCTGATGTATTGTCTCTGTAGCTGTATTGAATTGGTTGGCCTCGTTCCGTTTTTACTTGTAAAGAAGTATGGATACGTTGTACGTGTGACACTTAATGGTGTTCGGCTCTGAATTAGCCGATAAGCCGCTCGTAGTCGGAGTTAGCCGTTAACTGGCTGAATTAGCCGTTGAGCTTCCGCGTAATTAATGATAGCCGTTAGCTGGCTGAATTAGCCGATAAACCTCCACGCGGTTGATGGTTTTTTTGTTTTTATTTCTTCGAATTCCTGTATTATATCGCAATGTAGAAGTGATAATTTCCAGCGTGATTTGGTTGGAATTCGGTAAATGCGCACTGAATCGTTATGCCCTTAGGCTCTCGGGGTCACCACTTGTGGAATTACGGATCGCCAGTTGTGGAGGAATAAGTAAAAGACGAGTTACTTTTTTTAACTTTAATCAAAAATACTTATCTACTTCAACTTTAAGTTAATTCAACTCTGTGTATAAAAACTAAAATATACTTCAAAAATTATTCGACGAAGCGACCCGTTTCCACTTAACCATCGACCAGCTCGACTCACTGCTTAAGCAAAAGCTAGTGTCAATCTCAATCTTGTTTTTAAGTCCGTCCGTCTTTAAGTATTTGTGTCGCTGTCAGCGGTACATTCTTGGTGAGAAGTATTGCACCTTCTCTATAAAAAGTGCTTCAGCTGGTTCATGTTTGCACTACACCAGGTCTTTCCGATGACGGCCTATTAGGAAATGATTTCTTATCAAATCATTGTAATGTTGAAGGCCCAAATAAAGCACTTAAGTTTCCTTGCACGGAAACCAATTCCGAATAGTTTACTGTGCCCTTGTCATACAAAACGGACAAACTGTACTCCAGAAAAGCAGTCGAAGTGAGATCACTGGCAGAAAATATGGAACTTAAACAAGTTAAGCTATCTACATGCAGTGTCTTCAAGGCATGTCAAAAGAGTACTGCTGGCTGACAGGTTCAACAAGAGCCGACGGAGTGCGAAAAGAGCTGTCTGGGTGATCAAAAGACCAGCGAAATGAGACAGCATCTAGTTACCTTACAAGAACCAATATGTATACCTGTGTTGTAATCCTGCTGGCCGTGCTTTCCGTCAGGAGAAGAGCCAGTCAGGAGGAGTTGGTTCTGGAAAGAAATATATATATTTCAAGAGAAAAGGAAAAATCACTTTCACTTCTATTATTTTTATTTCGATTTCGCTTTCGTTTAGTAATTATTAATTATTTTGTTTACACTTTTCTTTTCTTTTTGGAACAAATCCTAATTACTATCCGTTTACAAATTTTAATATTCCGGACAAAAAGTATACGCGAACCGACTCGTACAAGAATATATTTCCAACTCTACTTTATTCGATTTGATTTTTAAAAGGTAGCCTCTCAGACGCTCGCGTTATCAGCAACAAAAGGGCACTTGTAATATGCTCAAGAAATATGATGCCGAGCTCGTGTATACAGAAGTGAAGACGAGCTCGGTCAATAAAAATAAGAAATTTATGTTGACGTTTGCAAGAACGTTGCAAGAAAATATTACTAGGCACTTGAGCTCGTTGAAATTTATTTGATGCGCTCTTGTAAATGAGTGCATGAAATTAGGAATTTTCGTGAAGTGCCACGTGAATTATGGTGACATTGCGATAACTGCGGTGTAATCATAACATCCTTTCCCCCTTAGAGAAAGAGAGTCTGAAAGAAGAGCGAATTTTCGATAAAAGTTTTTGTGTCGGTTCACGTTTACAATAATTTTACAAAATTTGAAGCTAGAAAAAGGAGTAAAACGGATATTATGTATATAATGGCGAAATATCCTAAATACAAACGTTATTGTGATTAATTAACCTACCTTAGGTAACATTATTCAGAATATAAATGTATTAATTAACTTGTCTTAAGTGACATTATTCAAAATAAAATGTTTCGTTACGTTTTTTACCTATAATAAATGATTAAAAACGAAAGAAAAAAGGTTTTTTTAATATTTAGTAAATTACTATACGATTAAACCTATAAATTATTTTTTTTTGGTTTTAATAAATTTGTTTTTTTTTATTACACATTTTTATTTTAACATATAATTAATAATTGATTAATATCGAAAAAGTTTTTTTCTAGTAGATTAGGTCTAATGAACAAATCGATAAACTCTATTAAAAATACATATTTTTTTTCACTTTTACAAGGTTTTTTTGTTTTTTTTTTGTTTTTTTTTTCACATTTTCTGTTGTTTTATTATTATGTATTACCCTATTTTATTTTATAGTTAACACGAATGGCTTGAGCTTTACATTTTGAATATTCTTTGGACCTTCACTCAAGTCTTCATTTGATTTGTCAACATTTGCATTTCCATCATCAATATTTCCTGAATTTTCCTGTTTGCTTGTTGGTTTACGTCTCTTATAAAGTTTAAAGGCAATATAAAATGTTATTTAAAGAATAGTAATGTAAGTTACGGAATAATGATGGACATCATGAGGCTCTATTTGAAGCAACCTTTTACTTTCTTGTTCCTTCTGGTATTGTATCTTTTCTGATAAGCTAGTCGGATCATTCTGAGAAGAGTATTTAACTAGTCCTACTTTGTTATAATTAATACTTGTAGCTATTGACATAGCAGCACTATTTACAAGTAGCAGTTCCCGGATAGCTCGACTATGCCTACGGCAGTTATGGTTTGTGGCACAATACTGTCATGGCATATGTAATCGGCCGTAAAGGTCTGAAGTGTTGAAAAGAGCCATTTATTTGTTTGGGATAGTTGTATCCAAATGGTATCGTGATTGAATTGTTTTAGGTTGCACGAAGGCAAGATTTGATTTCCTCTCCATAAAAGGTTTATTTCGCAAATCTCTGTATTCTTATTTATGACGAATATTGGGTGGTTTATTCGGCACAGAAATATGTTATGGTCTTCTGTGACACAGTTAGCGAATTCCCTATGAGACATATCGTAATAGTGCTGTTTATTATAATCTATTACGAGATATTCCATACTTGGTTGAATAAACACCAGGTGTTCTTCATGTGGAGTTGGTAAGGAAATAACTTCAAATAACTGGTAGTTTTCCTTTTTGGGAAGAGGTATACGTAGTTCGTATATAATTTTGGAGTTAAGAACTGATGTACTTACGTGACTTATGCGATATAGTGACAGTAAGTTATTGTCCTTGATGTTTGCAGGAAGTTTGATATCATTTGCGAAACTTTTGCGGATAGTAACTAACGTGTCTTCCAATTGATTAGGAGTAATAATCGCTGGATGGAATTTGCCGTGTCGGACATCCGTTACCAGATCTACGATCGTATTAGAAATACTTTGATAACGCATTAAAGTGAGTGTTATCAAAGAAAAGAGGGATTCAAACTCAGAGATAAATTTCTGAGTATAGCTTCCAATAGTTAGATTGCTAATCAAATCCCGAACCTGTGAGAGCTTATAATCCAGAGCCTTGACCTGGGTATTGAAAGCACTTTGGGATTTGTTGAATATGTTAGCCGTTGTTTCGACTATCAGTGTTTGATTTTTTATTAGGCTTAACAAATGATTTTCGTTGTGTCGCAGTTTCTCAATTTGACCATCATAGTATTTTGCGTCTTCTGAATTCAATGTTCCGAACAGAGTCTTACTAACCATCCTTACGGCATCAAATAATGCACGTTTAGTACGTGACCCGTGTGATAAAAGTTTAAGTTTTTCCTTTACATCGTGCATGATGTAATTTATTTCCGTTATTATGCTATTACATATTGTTGAGAAGTTTGGATTTTCACTTACACGTTCACACAAGTGGTTTGTGGCTTTCACATACAAGGACACCTTACTGACTGCGTCCTCTAGGTACTTTATATCGTAGAAAGCAATTACTTTCCATTCGCTGGCGTACATCTCCACTTTTCCCAGTTCCTCAAAGTATATACCAGGGTTATCCTTTAACATGGTGATGTTAATTCCATTTCCGTAAATAGGAATTATATAAATCATGCAAGTTATGAGAATTCCGAAAGAATTCATTGTCTGAAAAGGGAGCAGGTACATATATTAGTTCAATTAATATCGTATCTCTCGACAATCGTGTTGCGAAGTTATATATAGAAAGAATAAGTGAAAGTTTTATATTTTAGTCTTACTTGAGATTCAATTCAAGGGAAAAGAGTTATACTGTGAATGTTGGTCATCATATATTAAACTTTATTGAAGAGAGAAGATTTTTCTTTGTAAATAAAGAAATGTGAATGTTGGTTTATGATTAAATCGTTAGCACAATGGAGGAATATTGTTTTCTCATTTTCTTCTCTTACTGTGTGAAGAGTTTTAAATCGTTGTTGTTAATTGTTTTTTCCTTTGCCTTCACTTTCACTACAGAGTTTTCGTTGGATAGCACTTTTGTAATTTCATATGGGCCTTCCCATAAGGGTGAGAATTTATCCTTTCGTACATGGTTTTTGATAAGGACTTTATCTCCTACGTGAAACAATTTTGGGCAGGTGTTTTTATCGTAGTAAGTTTTGGAACGGTGTTTGCATTCGTTTATTGTCTGTCGTGCCAACTGATATCCATGTTGCAACCGCGTTTTCAGTTCGTTCGCGTAGTTGTCGTAGTTATATGACAGTTGTGGTTTCTGTCCAAAGGAGCTAGGTATATTGGGGGCAAATCCATATAATATTTCATATGGTGTGTAGTTGGTACTAGAGTGCGGTGTAGTATTGTACACGAAAGTTGCGTATGGTATCCAACTGTCCCAGGAGAGAGAATCTTTATTAACGTAGTGACGTAGGTATTCGGCAAGTGTCCGATGGCTTCTTTCTAAAGCGCCGTTCGTTTGCGGATGATAGGGTGCGGTGTTAACCTTCTTTATTTTCATTAATTTGCACACTTCTTTGAATAAGTTGCTTAAAAAATGTGTGCCCTGGTCAGTAAGAATTGATTCAGGGATACCGTGGCGACAGACTATGCTTTCTACAAACGCCCTTGCCACAGTAACGGCTTCCGCGTTAGCTAGGGGTAATGCCTCCGAAAACTTAGTAAGATCGTCTTGAAACGTCAATACATATTTGCTCCCTTCATAGCTGACTGGTGATGGACTAACAATGTCCAGAGCTATTCGCTCGAAAGGCCTTGAACTTGTTCGAGTTATTTTCATTGGCGTTGGAGGATTTCTTTGAAGTTTATTTTTTTGGCGAGATTCGCACTTTCTTATGAAATCTTTTACATCTTTAAGTATAGAGGGCAAATAATAGTTCAGTTTCAGTCTTTTAACTGTGCGGGATATTCCCTGATGACCTCCAAAGGGAGATATATGATATTCGGTTACAATTTTTTCAATATCTGTGGGCTTATTTAGATAAATTCTCGAGTCTGTGAAGAGTTTTATTGTAGTATTTGATGTTTTGAAGATCTCATTAAATTACGATTTTATTTCATTAATAGAAGATTTATCGAAAAGTGGAGCCGATAGGCCGAAAAGAGTTATTCGAGTTTTGTTGCAGTACTCTGCAATTAGTATTATAGCATCGTGCAGCTTGGTTTTATCGGCTTTAGTTCTCAATGGAAGCATGGTTTTGATTATCACGAAATTTGTGTCTGTGGCTTTGTGAAAGAAGAGGTTAAGCTCATTAATTTTTATTGTATCGAAGGACACGATAAGTTTCCTTAGGTTGTTTTCTATATAGGAATCTACTAGTGGTGGAATGAAGATTAGTAGTTATTCTATGGCGTTTCTGGCGCACTTTTTTAAGCCTCCAGGATATCGCCACAGATGGCGCCACCGTCGCTAGGTGGTTTGAGCCCATACTAAATGTAGGTTTGTGTCTTGGCTGTATTGGTTTGTGACTTGGATACGCCATTCTGTCTTGGGTGCACCATTGAGTCTCGACTGCACCCTAGAGAGTTTAATGTGTGTGCGCCTAAATGTAGGCTTTTGTTGTTTTCAAGTTTTGCGCCTGGTTTTGAATTAATATTAGTAATAATTGATTTTTCTTGAGCGCCTAAATGTAGGCTTTTGGTTTTGAACTAATAATTAAAGTTAACAGTAGGAAATTTTTGTTCATGCCCATGGATTCTAGATGGTGGGTATGTGGGGGGATAATAAAGACAGGGAGGGGGGTGATGAAATTTTCATCAGAAATGCTCTACGGGCTCTGGTTTTCGAGATATTAGCGTATTAATAATTCAAGTTATTTTTGCTCGTGGAAATGGATTCTTGGCGGTGTGGAGTGGGAGTTTTCATCAGAAATCATCTACGCGCTTTGGTTTTCGAGATATGAGCGACATCTGTTTGAGCGCAAAACGTCATTTCTTGAGTAAGGTACCCTAGCGGCCTTAGCCGGAACTACCACCATGCCTTGGTTTTGCTGTCTTCTGTTATTAGCGGGAGAGTTCTAGATATCGGCATGACGTCATCATGGTTTTGCTGCACCTAAATACGTTTTCTTAGCAGGGAAGTTGTAGATATCAGCATCATTCGAATTTCACAACATGACATCACCATGAACAGATTCTAGAAGATGTCAGTGAGGGTTCTGGTGTATGTGTGTATTGAAAAGTCTTATGTTTTATAAACGTTTGTGTTTATTTCCAATAACATTTCTTATTATAAAAGTGTTTCTTATAGCACATTGTCCAATATGAACTTGGCAAGATGGTGCATTTGTGTTAATCTCCATTAATTTTCCACAGTTGTATTCATTTTCGACGTTGGTAACGATTTCACTCTCTCCAACTGTCTTCTGCATCCAATGAACTTTTTCAGCTCCCTTTACATATATGGTTTTGTTTCGAAGCAGTGGTTCAACTATAGTGTACAGCTTGTGATACGGTATGTTGATTAGATTAGATTCGTAGAGGGGTGTGTAGGCACAGCCTCGCAATCACCGCGACCTAAAAGATCTATTGTGAGTCCCCGTTGAATTTATTCCCTTTCTAGGTTCAGACTGTTAATAAAGTCTAGGATCCTTCCTTCCGTACGTAGTTAGGTGTAGGAAAAGCATGTTCGAGATGGAGTAATCTCCGCCTGGTCAATGCTTCGCAGTTGCAGAGCAGATGCTCCGAGGTTTCATGAGCATCCTGGCAAAAGCGGCAGGATGAAGTCTCAGCCAAGCCCATCTTGTTAAGGTCATACCTCAAGGGGCAATGGCCTGAGAAGAGTTCTGTAATTATTTTGAGCTCTGTTTTCTTGAGGAGTAATAGTTCTTTTGTTTTTCCTCCAGAGGTGTCGATAAACTTTTTTGCCTGACGAAGTCCTTGTAGCCTTTCCCAGTATAGGGATTTTTGTTTGTTCTCCCAGTTATTTAGGGCAGCTTTGAGGTAACATTTTGAGGTGCCACAAAATGGCTCCGGTCCGACAAAGGGAGTTTCCGCTCCTCTTTTGGCTAGGCCATCAGCAATTTCGTTGCCTTTATGGCCCTCATGTCCAGGTACCCACATGAGGATAACTTTGTTTCCTCTTGATAAATCTTTTAGGGTTTGTAGACACTCCCAGACTATCCCTGACTTGATGGTGTAGGACTTTAAGGCCTTGAGGGCAGCTTGACTGTCCGAGAGAATATTAATAGTTGAGCCATTTATGGCTCTTTTAATGCAGGTATTGGCGCATTCTTCTATGGCCAATACCTCAGCCTGGAATACGGTAGGGGTAGAGCCCAGGGCCTTTGATATATGGCATCTGGGGCCGTATACGCCCAGTCCGACTCCACTGTTCGTTTTTGAACCGTCTGTATACCACACCATCGATCTTTGATGAAAGGACGGTTTAGTGGAACGCCATTGCTGTCGGTTTCCCAAAACCACATCGAATGGTCTTACAAAATCCACCTTGGGTGTGATTATATCAGATATTGTCCTCATTTGCTCAAAGCGTATCTGTTTTAAGATACTTAAATGACCAACCAGATTCCCTGGTTTTAACTGTTTCTCCTTTTGCAGTCTAATAGCACTGGAAATTGCTTCCTTTTTCACCTGCAGATGTAGGGGTGGAAGGTTTAGTAAGGCTTCCATGGCTGCTGTAGGACAGGTCCTCATGGCACCAGTTATTCCTAGACAGGCAAGCCGTTGTGTTTTTTGAAGCAGAGCCTCAGCCTTCTTTTCATTAGTTTTTGGCCACCATGCGAGGGCCGCATAGGTGACCATGGGTCTAACAACCGTGGTGTACATCCAGTACATCATTTTTGGCTTCAGACCCCATGTTCTGCCAATGAAGCGACGGCACGTGTAGAGAGATCCTATCGCTCTTTCCGTCACTCTAGACAGATGCGAATTCCAAGAAAGTTTCTTATCTAAGGTGACCCCCAGATATTTGACTTCTTCTGAAAATATCAATTCCGTGTTATCGAGCAGAGGAGCCTTTAGTGAAAGCTTTGATCTTCTCGTGAACGGAACGATAACCGTTTTGTTTGGGTTTACACTGAGGCCTTTGGTTAGGCTCCACGTGCGGACTTTATAAAGGGCTTTTTGCATGAGGTCGAATATGACTTGGTCATGTTTGCCCCGTATCGTGACTACTAGGTCATCCGCGTAGCCTTGTACGGTAAAACCCGAACTGGTCAGCTTCTCTAAGAGATCATCAATCACGATCGACCATAGGAGTGGAGAGAGAACTCCTCCTTGTGGGCAGCCGTTAGCTGCAGTGATCGTGACTGAACAGTTTCCTAGAGTAGTAGTTATCCTCCTGCTTCTAAGCATGGAGTCTATCCAATTAACCGTGGGGGGCTCGAAGCCCTTGTCCTCGGCAGCTCATTTAATTGCTTCGAAGGAGGTGTTATCAAAAGCACCTTCTATGTCTGCAAATGCACATAAGGCCACCTCTTTTGCTTCAAGAGCTTTTTCGAGGTCTTTAACCAAAGTGTGGATGGCAGTCTCGGTAGACTTGCCTGCTTGATAAGCGAATTGCTTAGAATGAAGTGGTGATTTAATCAAAACTTCACTTCGAATATGTAGGTCTAGGATTTTTTCCATGGATTTAAGTAAAAATGACGAGAGACTAATGGGTCGGAACGATTTGGCTAGAGAGCTAGCTCTTTTTCCTGCTTTGGGTATAAATACCACCCTGACGTCTCTCCAGCATTGGGTAATATACCCCAGAGCATAACTGGCTCGAAAGATGTTTTGTAGTGGAAGAAGTATTTCTTCAACCCCTTGCTGTAGTAAGGCAGGAAAGATGCCGTCCCCTCCAGCAGATTTAAAGGGTTTAAACGTACCAACGGCCCATCTAACCTTGTTAGGAGTGAAGGTTCTTCCCGCAAGGCTCTTACCCCTGTTAGAGACCCTGTAATTGCCCACCTCAATTGGGTCTGGAGCTACTATTCCTTGAGCGGGACTGGTAGAGTCGGGGAAGTGAGTTTCTAATAAGAGCCTGACTGTTTCCTCACAACTCTCGGTATAGTTCCCATCTTCTTTTTGAAGTGAGCATCTACCATTCGTGTGATCCTTCGAAAGTACCTTATGGAGCCTGGTAGCTGCGGGCAGTTGATCTATGCCATCGCAGAAGGTCCGCCAGGTTCTTCTTTTAGATCTTCTTAATTCTATGTTATATTCCGTTAGAGCCTTTTTATATTCTCCACAGGTACCGGAGAGCTTGGCTCTGTTAAATAGTTTCCTGACTTCTTTTCTTTTCAAACTCAGTTCCCTATTCCACCAAGGTACCTGCCGATTACAAGTCTTTTGCTTCAGAGGGCAGCTGTGTTCGAATGAAGTCAGTACAGCCGTTTGTAGCTGCGTAGTGGCTGAGTCCAACTCCTCCGTTGTGCTAATGCTACTGCCGGGAGAGTTAACTACAGCCTTAAGATGTTGTCGATAGAGTTCCCAGTTAGTTAATTTAGGGATTCGGTACTCTAGACTTGAGTTAAGTGCGGCTTCTATATCGAACCTGATATGTCTGTGATCGGACATGGAAATCTCGTTCGATACGTGCCACCTGCTTATTTTTGTGCTTATGAACATACTGGCAAGTGTTAGGTCCAGGACCTCTTGTCTGATAGTGTTCATAAAGGTTGGCTTATTACCTCGATTTAGTATCTCTAAATTATTAGATATTATAAAATCGTGGAGGTACTCACCCCTGATGTTGGTATCCGTGCTGCCCCATAGCGTGTGATGTGCGTTTGTATCGCATCCAACGATAAATTGTTTTCCTCTTCGTTTGCAGTAGCTGATTAGTTTTTTTTTAGCTCTGTAGGAGGTAGTGTATCCGCCTCTCCAGGAAAATAGACTGAGGTCACTACTACCTCGTGACTACCTCCCGGAGTTGGTACCTCGAGAGCTACTGCAACTACGTCCCTCGAGATGAACTGCGAAAGAGGAATAAAATTTAGATTAGTGTTGAGCAGCAATGCTGCCCTGGGATATTCATGCTCATTACTATAAATTAACTTACATGATTTTGTGGGAAGTCCTTTGATGCGGCCTTGATGTACCCAGGGCTCCTGTATGAGCGCCAGACTAAGTTTCTCCGAGACAAATCTCCTGCTAAGCACATCTGATGCCGCTTTGGCATGATGGAGATTTATCTGGAAGCAACTTAGATGGTGATTAGCCATGACTAAGATGGCTTTTTATGGCCGCTAGCAGCCTTGATAGGAGATCCTTTCGGATTTCCTTTTTTGCCCTGCTTCGCACGGGCAGGAGGAGGCTTCTTCTTATTTCCTTCGGACTTCTTTGCGGAAGTCCCCGGTTTAGCCTCTGCAGTTCCGACTGTCTTACCGGGGCCAGCCTTAGCCTTGACGGAAAGTTTAGGCCTGCTGGTTCCTGATGTCGATGGCTGAGGCTCCTCAGTCAGAGTTTTAATCTGACCTTGGCCATCCCCAGCCTCCGACACAGTCTTTACTGCCCCACCGTTGGGCCTAAGTTGGACTGAGCCGAACTTGTACCCAAATGTGTATTGAGCCTTTTTTAGCTCCTCCATGGACGTATGGTCCACGGAGAAGGTTAGCTCCGTTACACTAGGTTTTTGTGTCTTGCGTAACACAATCCACTCTGACACCTTTAACCCCGCGTTCTGACCCTCGATGTAGTCGAGAATCAAGTCCGTAGGGTCCTCAGCGCTATTTGGAAAGTATCCCACAAGAACTTGTGGGCGAGGAATTTCACTTTTCTCGACCAGGACAAGGTTGGCTCCTTCCCAGGGTTTTAGCTCCCCAACTACACCTTTTAGCCACGTCACGGTGTCCTGATTGGCGCAGTTGAGGACCATCCACCCTGGTCTAAATGTGGAGCCCAGGAATCTTGGCTTCAGGGGGCTTTGTTTTCTAGCCGCGATTTCTCTCAAGATAGCACTCTGTACGGATTTCAATTGATCCATATTGAGTGCCACCTCAGGATAACCGACGGGAAGAATACCCACCCGAACGCTCTCTGCAACCTCTTTATAGGAGAGCTGCTTACGCAAAGGCTGGGAGACGTGCTTCTTTGAAGGATTCTCCGTTACTGCCTTGCTGCGTTTAGCGCTAGGTTGCACCACCTTAGGAGAAGAGTCGTCAGAGCGAGTCCGTTTTTTAAGACTCTCCTCATTCCGCTGTTCTATCTGAAGTGCAGCAATCCTTCTAGCCTCTGCCTCTGTGTGGCCATGTTTTAAAAGCCATTTAAACCTTTTTTTGGCCGCGCCACTGAGCTTTGGCTTGCGCTCTTTGGATGTGGGAACTGCAGTATTCCCGCTGTCCTGTTGGCTATGGTCTGGTGATCTAAGGAGATCCTCCTCGTCTAGGGGGAGTGTATCCATCGCATAGCCGTCAGATGAAGGACTTGTAATGTCCTGGAAATTTTCGGGTTCGTTAAGAGCCCCGGATTGGGTTTTTGGTACATTTAGAGGTGCACCTCCCTCAGAAAAAATGGACTTATCAATTTTGGTCCCACGAGTATGCTCGGAAAGGTTGGTCCATCTCAGCAGAGCCGGCATGCCGAGATAAGGCTAAGGTTGAAACCGGAGGTCGCCTGGTATCCGGAGTCCATCGTTATAAGACACACTCACGCAGTGCCATTCATCCCATAGGCACGATTGTTTACAACTGGGATTGCGGGTTTTATTGAGTTTTCCTCTCTAGATCCGCCGTATTCAGTCAGGTAGCCAGCTGCACCCCAGGGGATGCCCACCAGCTGCCTGTGCAGGAACACCTCGGGCAGGATGTGACTCTTCGTCACGTACGGACGGTCTTGACAGAGTGCCTTGCATGGCAAGGTCCTCCCCTGATAGGCGTTAACGTAATTAATCACCTTTATCTTGTCCCCGATCCGGTATGTAGCCATCATCCCAGCGGAATCCATGAAAATTGTGTTGAAGCCATTTTACTTGTCTCTTTTTTGCTGAAGTCAAATCTTTGTATCTGAACGGTGGTTGAAATATAAAGTGCTGCATCTGGTTTTCATTGTTTAAAATTGCCAGTTCTTTAGTGATGAATTCATTGAGATTTGTTTTGAATCCTTGCACGTCTACGATGACAGCCATCTTCTTAATTTAACTTTCTAACTTCACTTGTCAGCGGACTGTATTCCACTATTCGATCATGTAGAAGCAGGCAATATGCTGTTGTATTAGCCGGTATATTTTCAGATGTCTTGAATTCTAGCCTTATGTCAACAGGTCCAGTTTTCGTTCCTTCGATCCGTTTGTAATGCTAAGATGATAAATCGAGGTTTCTCCAGTTGAGTGGAAGTCTTAACTGACCAGGTTTGATGCGTGGATTCCGGTAGTACAGGATACTCATATATGTCCCAGCTGCGGAATGGTATTTGTATCGGGCGACCTCTCCCGATAATTTTAAATAGTTGCAGCTTTTCATCATCGGATACTGTAACATGTGGAATTGTTATATATATATCTATATATATTAAGTTGCTTACCGAAGTGTTGTCTGGGTATGATTAAGTATCCAAAACATCAGAACACAAACTTATTTCTTTTTATTACTAAAAATCAAAACACAAACTTATTTCTCTAATTACTCGATAGCGAAACATACACTTATTTCTCTCTTATGACTTAAACTCCGAATACAAACTTATGCCTCTAATTACTCGAAAAGAACGTAAAGCTATTTAGTTTAATTATTCGAAGGCGGAACACTTATTCGTCTTTTATCAGAACACAAACTTATTTCTTTTTCTAAAAATTAGAACGTTAACTTTTTATAATTTTTTTTTGTTCGCGCCTACACTTCCGTTTTTTAACCCGTTTGTTAACCACTTTTTCTACCAAAAAAAAAAAACTCTACTCTTTTTTAAAACTCAACGACTCGAGACCGCCCGCCAACATACCAAAAAACCAACTCAACTCTTGATCACATTCATCGTGATCAAGAGCCGTCGTTCAGGATAGAAAATGCTAAATTGCATTTTCTTATCCTGAGAAAATTTAACTTTTTAACTCTGGACATGTTTGAACATGTCCAGAATTATTCGCGTTGAACGATGGCTGCAAAAATGTAATCTTACACTTTTTTAAAACATCAGCCACCGTTTGAAATCGCGACGCGCATATACATACAATGCATTTATGCGGCGCGCGTTTCTTATCGCGAAAGCTTTTATCGTAATATGTATGTACGTATGTACATACATATTGAATTTTTTCGCGGCAAATCGTACAGAAAGTACGATTTGTCTTTTGATTTCTTTTTCAATTAAATTGTTGAAATGACAAATTTTTAGGTAAAACGACTTGGGTTGTAAACTGAAACTTTTGTTTTTCCCAAGTCGTTTTATGAGAAAAATTTATGGTATGTGAGGAAAATTGCTGATGCAATTTCCTTCACCCATTTAAGAGATAAGCTAACCATGTTTTAAGCATGTTATGTTATGTTATGTTAAAATTTATTGAATATTATATTTTTATGTTTTGCCCTTTTTCAGGTTTATGTAAAAATATTATTTATTTTAGGTATATAACAATCCTTCCCTCTGAGAAAAAGAGAATTATTCTTTGAAGAGGAATAATTCTCAGGGGAAGTTGATGTGGGTGCGTTTTTGGTGGCTAGGTCTTTGGCGGTTTTCGGTTGAGTTTTTATATTCTTGTGTTTGTTACAAAATTTAGTTATTCTAGTCTTAGCGTGTATCGTATATATTATTCTATATATATTTATTCTATTTTCTATAGTCCTTATGGATTTATTTTATTGTATGTAAAAATTAAAAAAAATTTTGTTTTTAGCGATATTGATTAATCTATCCCAAGAAATTCTTTGCCGGCCCCAATTTAAAAAAAAAATGCTCTTTGATAATAAGAAGATGTCATTTCATTTGGATATTGCTCGTAATTTAATATCTCGTGCCGCTGATAAGCGAACGAACTTATTTTTTACTGTAGAGAGAGTGTTTGCACATTGCAAGTGCAATTGTATTTTTTTTTGTGAAGGTTCGGTGTAAGATTGAATTGAATTAAAATGAATTTGATATCTGCCTCAGTAAAAAAAAATAAAAAAAAAATTTTTGGTGCACGTACAGTTGGTATGAGATGGATGAGAGAAAAAAACTACTATTGCTATTGTAGTTGCGTGGGATTTGTGTTTGTAACCAAGATAAGTACACGATGCATTCTAACTGCATCTTGCTAAATTTTTGCTAACGTATGGGGTTTTACCCTTTATATGGGGCGATTTCTGAGTTTATCCTCACAGTTTTGTTAACAATGGAATTCTGCGAGGTGATTTCTCCACGTGCGCCGTATACCAGCCCCATGCCCAATTGCGTGAGGGTGCTGACTATATTTGTGCAGAGTGTGGCCCCCCGGTGGCGTGGGCTCATCAGGCTACTACTGCGGAGGGATGGGCGTCCAGACGTGTGCATCTGGGGTGCTCCGGCCGAGGCGGACACTTTTCATCGTGTGGAGCTATGCCTGTGGCCCCATGGTGGGCGCTCCTGGGTGGCTATGGGTGAGTTTTTTTTTATTCCAATAATTAATTTTCTTGTTAATTTCTCAAATTTCCTTCTAGGAGCGACTTTGGCGCTATCCGGGGAGGTCGGATGGTGTGCTTGCCCTCGTTGCAGGATGCACCCCAACTACCTGGTGCACGATGTGACGACCTGGGTCGGTTCTTCCGGATCCGAATTGGATCTCCCGGGTGCAGCGCCGAGTCCCGCATCTGAGGAGACCTGGGGTGTTTCGTCCGTTCCCGCCCAGGTGGACTGGGATCTGCACGGAGAGGGCCCCAGTCATATCCAGGAGGACTGGGATCTCCCTGAAGAGGCTTCTGGTCCTATCCAGGAGGACTGGGATCTCCCTGAAGAGGCTTCTGGTCCTGCCCAGGGTTAGGCCGAGGACGCTCCCTTATCTCATGGTAAGTTATTTTCACTTTATATTCGAGCCCTTTTTTCTAATTATATTTGCTTTTATTTCAGAATTTTTTGGTTATTTTGGTTCGCGTACCACCACCGTTCTTTAGTTTTCTTTTTCTATTAACTTTTAGTCTTTTCAGAAAAAAATTGTACGTTTAGTTTTATAAAAATTTTAGTTTTAGTTTTACCTGTTTTGTATTCTTATAAAAAATAATAAAAAAAAATTCTGGGCTAAATGGTGAAATATCGTCTTTCATTTTTTGATAAAAAAAATTTTTTTTGTTTTTTCATTTATAGATTTTAGGTAACACAACAATGGACTTGACAGATTTTGAGCTCGATCGTCAATTTCTCTCTGACGCTGGTTTTTGTTTAGGTTTGGGCGGCTCTGAGTGTTGTTAAGCGGCTTTAAGCTTGACTGGCTGTTATTACTGCATCCGGTACTCATACTATTGTCTTGGGTAGTAATATGCACAGTTTGGTGCAATTATAGAATAGTGTCAACTTATAGTCCCTGATTATGAGGGTAGTTGCTATCTCGAATAAGCTATCCTATGAGAGTATTTGGGGTTACTGATAGTCGAAATCTTGTAACTCCGAAAGCTTAATTAGGCGGGTTATCAAAGAAGATTCTTGCATCTCTTTTTCTTTTTGGGCCGACCTTTCGTTGTTTTGTGGTCTTGGAGAAGAATGGTTTACTGTCTTGGTTTGACGGGAATATGCCTGCATATAGAATATATTTCTTATGGGAATATATATAATTTCTACTGTATCTAATATCGTTAAAAAGAATTTTTCTTATTTATTCTACTAATTTAAGTCTCTATTTACTATTTATGTTACCTCTCTATTTAGTATAATCTTAGATGGTTATGTCTATATCTAAGTTAATTGTTATGTATTATTTAACGTTGCTAATATCATTTACTTATTATTTTATTATATCATTTTTGTGTAAATAATCTTCGGTTATGTTTTTACTTTTTAATTCTATTATCTTATGCCTTTCGTTCTTCTATTTATTACCATTATTTTTAGCTTATTTAATTTATTATTTCAACTTTGCTAAGTACTACTTATGTTTATTAATTTTGGGTCTTAGGTACTACTAAATAAAGTTTATTCTTATGTAATATTTATTTTACCTGGTCGCTTATTTCTTATTTGCTATAAATATTTCAAATTATCTTCTAATACCAGTGTAGTGAAAGGATAGTGGTTCCGCCAGTAATAAAAAATGAGACGGGGGCCAGCCAACGAGTATAGATCTTTTTGATTATACTATATTACTTGTATAGATCTCGCTCTGTGGAGACTTTGAGTACGTTTAATTTTCCTTGGGGTGTTGCGTAAACCGGTTCCATAGGAACGTTTTCAGCTGTGGGCTGTTGTCTGCGTTTAGCAATCCATGCCATGAATGCGGGTACGATAATTTGGCTAATCGCCACCTACAGATGCAATTAGCAACAAGAGTCCGGTCATTGATAGGGATGTAATAGAGAGGAATCTTGGCCATTGGTCCAAAGTGCATGTTGTTCACTTTGGTACGGATTTCGTCTAGAGATTTTGTATCTAGGTGGATACGTTGGTTTGTATCATCTCCGAGGAGTAACACTGGGTGTTTCTCAAGGTTTTTTAGGAGCGGATATCTTGGACAGTATTTCTGCCAACTCATCCTGAGTTTCGTTTGTGCCTGGGAAGTAGGTTGGTTGGAGGTTGTCATGATTCCTTGTTTTGCAAGACGATGAGTGAGTAACTGTGAGTACAAGTTATATTTACTATAGTAGCTTCGATTAAGGAATACAGCCACGAATTTGGTCTATTGGAGTTAATTACTGTGTCCCTTGGGGGAATTTGAACCCCTGAAACTACACTGTGGGTTTCGTCTAATGGGTTAAACAAAAGTTTGATGATACATTCATCTGTTTTACTAGCTTTTGTGATTGGTGTATTTAGCTTACCAACCCAAGTATCCTCATCGATTCCCTTGAAATTTTTTTGAAAGATCTCAGGTTTTCTGGCTTCAGCAGCAGAAATTCCTGGGTCTGGATTTGACTCGCCACATGGGAAAATTCGATATCAGGTATAATGAGTGGTTTGAATCCACCCGTATGGGAAAACATCTAATCTGTTGGATTTTCATCTTTGGGAATATTAAATATGGGAAGTTTGATTCGGATAACTAATTTGTCCTGTAACAAATGTGTCTTAACATCTGCTGGTTTGATACAGAACTGACAAACAGTCCTGTAGGTTGGGACAAGTGGAATGAGATTTGTGATAAATTTCTAGCAAGAGATTCGGGGAAATTAAAAGAGGATGAATCTGATTATTCCTGCTGGACACTATTATGTCTAGTAGAGCTTGTTGTCTAAATTCCAACTCTATCATTTGTAGTGTCAAACTAGAAACGATCTCTTGTCTTATTTGGTGGGCTATCAAATCATCCGTTGTATTCTGCAGATGGTTAATCTGATTGGTATCTGATGTTGTCGTTCAGACAGTGAGGATAAGGGTTTTGAATTTGTTCAAAGTGGTTTTTTATTACACTGATCTGTTGCTTTTCCAGATCAGCTAAGGTTTGAGTATTTACCTCTAATTCGCTTAGTCGGCTGTACACCTCTTGTTCGTTTCCGCCTATCCATAGTGCCAAAGAGATAGTGCATCGCGTTACCTATCCCATCGAAGATGGATCGGGGCTTGCGTGATTTAGGCCACTGCCTCTTTAATGACATTGGTGCGTCTCTTGATGTTTTCCATCAGGGCATGTACATGTTTGGTTTGTAGGGTACATAGATCTTGATCAGAGGATTTGCTACCACATAATTGATGTACGTAGTGTTCCGCGCGTTCCGCCAGTTTTGTCTGATTGTCCAACTCCGCCAGATCTAACTCAGTTATGATGCTCCAAGTATCGTGGTAAACTGATAGGCTTCCAAGATCCTCAAATAGTATTCCCGTATTATTTAGGGGCGTTATAGTGTAAGTTCCTCCGCGAGGGCTCCTATCGTGATCAGGATCAGTCCGTAAAAAATTATTGACCGCATTGTTATCTAGGAGCGGATAGGGTAGGATATTAAACATGGGGGTTTTTGTTGATTTTGTAGCTTACATTCTATTATATATGTATCTTAGAATTACTTAGATTATGGTTGACACCATGTTATTCGTAGAAAGGTTTTAGACGATTGTTATGTACCGTCACCTCTCGTTTGCGAATTTTAATTGTTGTGTTTACTGAACTGGGGGATGCCGGTTACCGTATAGGGTCCTACCCAAATCTGGGAGAGCTTATGTTTGCGACTCTCGCTCTTGAGTAGAACCTTGTCTCCTCTGTGAAATGTCAGGGAACGTACAGCTTTGTCATAGTAATTTTCGAGCGTTGTTTACTCATCAGAAGGTTTTTTCGTGCCATGGCGTTAGAGACTTCTGAAGCTTATATATATATGGTAGTAGCTCTCCGTGATTATATATGGTTCGAGGCTCGCCTTAAGTTGGACGGGACGTCCCGCTGTAAAGCCGTAGAAGGCAGTCCATGGGAGTTAATTTTGTCCCTTCGTGTACACTGTTATTGTACACGAAAGCAGCGGTTCGCAGATAACTATCCCATGAGCTGGGATTTTCGTCCACTATAGTTCGTAGATATTCAATCAATGGTCTATGTGCACGTTCGAGTGCTGCATTTGATTGGGGATGATAAGCTGAAGTCTGCAGCTTATTTATCCTGAGGAATTTGCATACCTTTTTGAATAGGTCACTCAGGAAATTACTTCCCTGATCGGTGACTATTCTTTTGGGAATGCGGTAGCGCGTGACGATTTCGTCGAAGAAAATTTGCGCTACCGTTATTGCTTCTCCATTCGGTATGGCATACCAATCTACAAATTTCGTGAGGTTATCCTGAAACGTTAATATATATTTGTTTCCGGATTCTGTCTCCTCTAGTGGGCCGACTATATCTAAATAGATCTTATCGAATGGTTGTTCCGCTATGTCTGTAATCACCATCGGCATTTTATACTGTGGTGAGGCTTTCATGGTTTGACATTTGGCACACTGCTTAATGTGCTTTTTGATGTCACTAAGCATGTGCCTCCACCAGTACTTTCTTCGAATCCGTTTATAGGTTTTTATCACTCCCTGATGGCCGCCAAAGAGAGAATCATGATAATCTTTTAAGATTAATTGAATCTCCTCTGGGCTTGTGATTACTTCAGGGGGACGAGTTTCGTCTCTGATTTGTGGATTGGTACTAGGTGGACTGTCATGGTCTGCGGCCTCTTCTGGATGATGAGTTTGTTCTTTTTGTTTGGACTGGCTGTCTTGGTTTGTTCCAGTTTCCTGAATATTTCGTGTCTGGGCTCTGGTTACTGCATTGCATTGCAGACACTCCTTTTGGTCCGATGAGTGTTTTTTCTCCTCCATATCCGAGTCCATTTGATGGTGGACTATCGCTTCTACCGTGAAGGTTGTAGTTTCCTTGTCTTTGTTATTATCCCGTGGAATGCGGCTTAAAGCATCGGCATTCGTGTTGTACTTTCCGGGCTTATATTCAATTTTATAATTGAACTCGGAAAGTTTATGGTGAAATCTCACCAGACGGGATGTGGGGTCTTTAACATTGAAGACACCCTTGAGTGGTTTGTGATCTGTATAGACCGTGAACTCTCGGCCTTGCAGATAACACCTGAAATTTTTAGTCGCCCAAACTATAGCCAGTAACTCTTTTTCAATAGTGGAATAGTTACGTTCGGCTTTGTTCAGGGTACGGCTGGCGTAGGCAATGGGCTGGTCACTTCCTACCTCTCCTTGAGATAGGACTGCTCCAAGAGCCTCGCTGCTGGCGTCTGTAGTAAGGTTAAAGGTTTTTGAAAAATCGGGATATATTAAGAGTGGAGGGGAAATTAAAGCGTTCTTAATGCTTTGAAATGCCTCTTGGCATTTCTCAGTCCACTTAAACTTTACATCCTTTCGGAGTAAGTTTGTTTGAGGACGTACTGTTTTTGAAAAATCGGGTATGAATTTTCTGTAGTAATTCGCAAGGCCTAAAAATGATTGCACTTGCTTTACTGTCTTAGGAGTGGGGAAAGTTTGGACGCATGCCGTTTTGCTAGGGTCAGGTAGTGCTCCTTGGTTAGAACATTTGTGTCCTAAGTACACTACCTCGCGCCTGAGAAATTGACATTTCTCAGGTTGAAGTTTCAGGTTATTTTCTCTTAATCTGTCAAAGACTTTGCGAAGCTTTTCGTTGTGGTCTGCCAGACTTTTTCCATAGATGACGATGTCATCTAAGTAGACGAAACATTCTAGGCCTTGTAGGCCAGTTAATATGAAATTCATTAAACGCTGAAATGTGGCCGGGGCTCCTTTAAGCCCGAACGGCATGCGTTTGAATTCATAATGCCCGTAGTTGGTACTGAAAGCCGTTTTTGCTCGATCTTTCGGATCGACGAGTACCTGATGATAGCCATTGGCTAGGTCTAGGGTGGTGAAGTATCTTGAATGGCCCAGTTGATCGAGGATATCCTCAATCCGTGGTAGCGGGAAGGCGTCGCCAATCGTTTTTTCGTTCAACTTACGGAAATCAACGACGACACGCCACCTTTTCTCACCATCTGGTCCCGCTTTTTTGGAGACGACTAGCAGTGGCGAGTTCCATGGGCTTTTGCTGGGCTGGACAATGTCGTTGTCCAGCATTTCTCTGAGTTGCTCGTTTATGACATTTCGCTGTGTCTCTGGTAACCGGTACATCTTTTGGTTAATAGGTGCTTGGTCTTGCACCAAAGGGATGTCGTGGGTGATGGCATTTGTATGCGTAAGCCTGTCACCTTTTAAGAAGAATATGTCATCATATTCATAACAGAGATTTGTTATTGACGCTTTTTCCTCAGTGTTTAGAGTTTCATCCAGACTGAGTTCTTGCTCTAGTCTGGTGAGGCGGGGCTGAATACTGGTGTCTTCTTGTTCGGCATCGTTTGGGAACAAGTACTTTATATGTTGTAGGGTGGCCGTCTGTTCAGCGCTTATTGCCCTATTTTTATTTTTATTAAATCTAATCTTCTTTAACGATTTTGTATTACTTATTTTAACTCTTAACCTACTTGTTTTATATATGAGAGGCGCTGGGTCAGATGGATCTGCGGGAGTTGCTATCGGCAGACCGTTTGTGTGCTGGTCAGCGCCTGACGTTGGGGTTTTCATGAGGGACCCGCAAGCATCTTGGAGCAGTTTCTTATGACCGCTTAGTTGGCTGGGGCTCTTGTGCCCTATTTTCTTAATTTTAGATCCAATTATATTTTGATGCTCACCATCGCTGTCATTTCGACTCATGGGATTCAAGGGATGGGCTGTTGCAATATCTTTATCTGGCTCTCGTTTGATGGGGACGACAGTGTAGTCTTTAATGGGAACCAGACTTAGGTTCACGCTGTTTAGGACTACTTGTGAACTGCGTGTGTTGAGGATTCCTATAGGGACTGCCTTTAACCCAGCTGAGAGTAAGCTGTTGGCTAAGAAGAATCCGTCGTCTATTTCTTTTGACAGACTGAGCATTTCTTCCTGCAACTGCAACGGAACTTTGACTACGATCTGAGACCTTGCTGGTATGCACACAGGTTCATTTAAATTTACCTGATGCTGGCCAGTCTTACAAGCCAGATTTTTGGTAATCAATTCACCCTTATCGCGTTCTTGTTTATCACAGCCGACTTCCTCTGACAGAGAAGCATTGAGAACACTTCGGGTAGAAGGTGTATCCCCTTCGGGTTTAATATCTTCTACCAGTGTCTCTTTGTTGACTGTGTTTTGTGAACACGGGTTGTCCGATGCGGTTTCTAATGGAACAGCAAACTCTTCTGGATTGGTTTCCGTGCGAGGAAATCGCAGAACCCTGTTGGGTCCCTCAACATTACAGTTTTTGGCTAGGAAATCATTTCCTAGCAAGCCGTCGTCGGAAATACCTGGGATGTTTTTTACCACCTGAAAGTTGCAGGGTAAGTTGCTTTTTAGCATGAAGTTTCCTGGGCAACTTCCTAAGGTTTTTCCGGTGCCAAAAGGGCTTTGAAGCGTTAGTTTTTTGTTGGTGTTTATTAGCTCGCGAGATTTGAGAGCTTTTTTCTTAATTATATTAATCTCAGCGCCGGTGTCCACTATTAGCTGGGCCTGACCATTTAGACCTATGTCTAGAGGAAGTAGTCTGGCGGTGGGCACACTGAAGTTGGGCGGCTGAGAAGACCCTTGTTTATTGCTGGTAGGGTTTATAGTCGAGCCGGGGAGTTTTGGGTCGACTCTTTGTCGTTTCCCTGTTTTTTATCCTCCCACTTTTGCTTTTGCCGACATTCGTCGATCTTATGTCCACGGCGCCCACAAAAATCACATTTTTGTCTTATGTTAAAGACTCTGGGGCCTTTTGTATTGTTCGGGTCTGACTGTGGTTGATTGTTAGGCGACCCTCGTGTGAAACGATTTGCAGACTGTGTTTGGTTGTTTCGACAGTCGCGAATGTCATGCCCGTAACTTCTACAGTTAGTGCAGAAGGGGGTGTTTTTGCGTTTTAGACACTCCGTGTAGGTGTGTCCCCGCTTCTGGCAGAAATTGCAAGTGATGTTTTGTACCAGATTCTGTGTATCCGGTTGTCTAGATTCCCTTCATGGAAATGGCGGGCGTAGTGGTTGAGCATGTACGTATGGGGGATTAAACTGTCGGGGCTCTTGTGCTCGTGGTGATGCATACATGGGTGGCTGTGGTGCTTGATTGTAAGGGGTTCGGCTGAGAGCCCGAACTCGAAGACTAGGGTCTATTGATGCCATTGGATATGGCTGTTGCGTTAGCGGCGTTTGGACGAAAACTGTGCCTGCTTGTAGCTTTTCCATGTCTAGAGCCTTTTGTATCAGCTGCTCTAGATCATTTTCTACCAGAGTGAGGAGGTACTGGCATAGGTGGGGATTGTTCACTCCACTTTTGAGGGCATTCTTGGCGAAGTCCGCCAACTGTTTCTTCACAGCTGGGGCTGCCGTTGCTCCGTACTTCAGTACCGCTGCCTCGTTGCAAAGCGTCAACAACTGCTTCACTCTTGTTGTGAAGGCAGTGAGAGTTTCCAACGGGTTTTGCCTCATTGTGATCAATTTGTTGACCAACTCCTGGTACGATTCTCGTGGTAGGTAGGTTCTGTTCAGACGTTCCTCCACCTCACTAAAAGTAGTTGGAACGTCCGAAGCAAACAGCTGATAAGCATCGCCACGAAGTCTTGTGGGCAAGATATGTAGGAAGGCTGGTTTTTCTTCCTCACTTAAACAGTGTAGGGCCTGTTTGCAACAGCCAATAAATGTTTGTAGCTCACGACCTAGCTGTGGGGTATTTTCACCCGAAAACAGAGGAACTAGTTGTGCCGTGAGCTTGGCCACCTTCGCATAATCTACCATTGTGATTATCTTTTTATTTAAACTTTTGTAGGGTTGTCTACTTGTGCTTTGTCGGGTTTCAGGGCTGGTTTCTGGACTAGAATCCGTGAAGGATACTTCTAGCCAGCCACTAAGGAGATTTTCGGCGGTTGTTTGGTCCGCTTCGTCACCACTAATATCACTGTCACTTTCAGCGCTTACAACTACACTGGCTGAGCTCTTATCTAAACCTAGTGAACGTGAAAGCCCGGCAAATTCGATAAGCTCCTGTTTGAATCGCTCTGTATCTTTTTTAAATTTTTCGATTTTTGTCAGCCTCTGCTCTCTGCTTTGACTTAATCTGTGGTCAAGAGCGTCGCAGTGCGTGACAGTGAGCTTATCGGATTCACGTGCCTTTTCTAACAACTTATCTAAAAACTTATCTGGACTTACTTTAGATACAACTGTGGGCCCTGTTAAAACAGTGCCGCTTCGAAGGCGAACTCCTTTTCTTTCTTGCTGTGATGGGTCTGGATTCTGGCTAGTTGATTGTGTTGGGTTGTCTTCTGGGGCGTTGTCTGTACCTTCCCGGAGGTGATGAAGATTTTCACCTGGGGATTTCTCCGCGTCGGATGAAGGTATGGAGTTTAATCTCGTGCCTGTCTCAGGTGCCGGTGTCGGGTTTTCTCCTGACATATGCGTCCCGCGTTGTCCAAAAGGGGGGCTTCCAGCCTTCTTGGAGTATTCCCTTCTGGAATGTTTCTTGCTACTAGGGGGGCTCCTGCCGTCTTATTTCCCTTGGCTGAGATTGAAAGGGGGGCTTTTGCCGACTTCGAGATCCCTTTCAATCCTGGAACGAAGTTACAATTTCCGGTGCTTCTGTTTGCTGCCGGGGGGGCTCTAGGCCTACTTATTTCCCCTGGATATGGTTGAAAGGGGGGCTTAAAACCTTCTTCGAAATCCCCTTCAACCCAGGAACGATGATATCTTCCTTCTGGAGTTGGTTGCTGAGTGGGGCTGTCTTCGTTTTCCTCCTTCTCGGTTTTGAATGGGTGTCCGTTGTCCTGACTTCTTCTCGGTGCTGGGAAAGAGCTTCTGGTAAAGTCCCTTGCTGATGTTTCTTTTTTCACTCACTGGGGTGAACGCTTGCTCGCCTGGAGCAGAGGCGCCTATAGATGATATCTACCCCGAGCGTTGGGGGTGACGTGGCCGTATAATGTGGCTAGTGTCACAGGTTCCCCGTAGATTCTTGCAGGATCAAGGCTTTTCAAGCGTTTACGATCTTTTAACTCTGACCAAGCTTCCTTGATCCTACCGGCTGCGCCAATTGTTATATATATATCTATATATATTAAGTTGCTTACCGAAGTGTTGTCTGGGTATGATTAAGTATCCAAAACATCAGAACACAAACTTATTTCTTTTTATTACTAAAAATCAAAACACAAACTTATTTCTCTAATTACTCGATAGCGAAACATACACTTATTTCTCTCTTATGACTTAAACTCCGAATACAAACTTATGCCTCTAATTACTCGAAAAGAACGTAAAGCTATTTAGTTTAATTATTCGAAGGCGGAACACTTATTCGTCTTTTATCAGAACACAAACTTATTTCTTTTTTCTAAAAATTAGAACGTTAACTTTTTATAATTTTTTTTTGTTCGCGCCTACACTTCCGTTTTTTAACCCGTTTGTTAACCACTTTTTCTACCAAAAAAAACAACTCTACTCTTTTTTAAAACTCAACGACTCGAGACCGCCCGCCAACATACCAAAAAACCAACTCAACTCTTGATCACATTCATCGTGATCAAGAGCCGTCGTTCAGGATAGAAAATGCTAAATTGCATTTTCTTATCCTGAGAAAATTTAACTTTTTAACTCTGGACATGTTTGAACATGTCCAGAATTATTCGCGTTGAACGATGGCTGCAAAAATGTAATCTTACACTTTTTTAAAACATCAGCCACCGTTTGAAATCGCGACGCGCATATACATACAATGCATTTATGCGGCGCGCGTTTCTTATCGCGAAAGCTTTTATCGTAATATGTATGTACGTATGTACATACATATTGAATTTTTTCGCGGCAAATCGTACAGAAAGTACGATTTGTCTTTTGATTTCTTTTTCAATTAAATTGTTGAAATGACAAATTTTTAGGTAAAACGACTTGGGTTGTAAACTGAAACTTTTGTTTTTCCCAAGTCGTTTTATGAGAAAAATTTATGGTATGTGAGGAAAATTGCTGATGCAATTTCCTTCACCCATTTAAGAGATAAGCTAACCATGTTTTAAGCATGTTATGTTATGTTATGTTATGTTAAAACTTATTGAATATTATATTTTTATGTTTTGCCCTTTTTCAGGTTTATGTAAAAATATTATTTATTTTAGGTATATAACAATCCTTCCCTCTGAGAAAAAGAGAATTATTCTTTGAAGAGGAATAATTCTCAGGGGAAGTTGATGTGGGTGCGTTTTTGGTGGCTAGGTCTTTGGCGGTTTTCGGTTGAGTTTTTATATTCTTGTGTTTGTTACAAAATTTAGTTATTCTAGTCTTAGCGTGTATCGTATATATTATTCTATATATATATATTCTATATATATTTATTCTATTTTCTATAGTCCTTATGGATTTATTTTATTGTATGTAAAAATTAAAAAAAAATTTTGTTTTTAGCGATATTGATTAATCTATCCCAAGAAATTCTTTGCCGGCCCCAATTTAAAAAAAAAGATGCTGTTTGATAATAAAAAGATGTCATTTCATTTGGATATTGCTCGTAATTTAATATCTCGTGCCGCTGATAAGCGAACGAACTTATTTTTTACTGTAGAGAGAGTGTTTGCACATTGCAAGTGCAATTGTATTTTTTTTTTGTGAAGGTTCGGTGTAAGATTGAATTGAGTTAAAATGAATTTGATATCTGCCTCAGTAAAAAAAAATAAAAAATAAATTTTTTGGTGCACGTACAGTTGGTATGAGATGGATGAGAGAAAAAAACTACTATTGCTATTGTAGTTGCGTGGAATTTGTGTTTGTAACCAAGATAAGTACACGATGCATTCTAACTGCATCTTGCTAAATTTTTGCTAACGTATGGGGTTTTACCCTTTATATGGGGCGATTTCTGAGTTTATCCTCACAGTTTTGTTAACAATGGAATTCTGCGAGGTGATTTCTCCACGTGCGCCGTATACCAGCCCCATGCCCAATTGCGTGAGGGTGCTGACTATATTTGTGCAGAGTGTGGCCCCCCGGTGGCGTGGGCTCATCAGGCTACTACTGCGGAGGGATGGGCGTCCAGACGTGTGCATCTGGGGTGCTCCGGCCGAGGCGGACACTTTTCATCGTGTGGAGCTATGCCTGTGGCCCCATGGTGGGAGCTCCTGGGTGGCTATGGGTGAGTTTTTTTTGATTCCAATAATTAATTTTCTTGTTAATTTCTCAAATTTCCTTCTAGGAGCGACTTTGGCGCTATCCGGGGAGGTCGGATGGTGTGCTTGCCCTCGTTGCAGGATGCACCCCAACTACCTGGTGCACGATGTGACGACCTGGGTCGGTTCTTCCGGATCCGAATTGGATCTCCCGGGTGCAGCGCCGAGTCCCGCATCTGAGGAGACCTGGGGTGTTTCGTCCGTTCCCGCCCAGGTGGACTGGGATCTGCACGGAGAGGGCCCCAGTCATATCCAGGAGGACTGGGATCTCCCTGAAGAGGCTTCTGGTCCTATCCAGGAGGACTGGGATCTCCCTGAAGAGGCTTCTGGTCCTGCCCAGGGTTAGGCCGAGGACGCTCCCTTATCTCATGGTAAGTTATTTTCACTTTATATTCGAGCCCTTTTTTCTAATTATATTTGCTTTTATTTAGTTCTTTAGTTTTCTTTTTCTATTAACTTTTAGTCTTTTCAGAAAAAAATTGTACGTTTAGTTTTATAAAAATTTTAGTTTTAGTTTTACCTGTTTTGTATTCTTATAAAAAATAATAAAAAAAAATTCTGGGCTAAATGGTGAAATATCGTCTTTCATTTTTTGATAAAAAAAATTTTTTTTGTTTTTTCATTTATAGATTTTAGGTAACACAACAATGGACTTGACAGATTTTGAGCTCGATCGTCAATTTCTCTCTGACGCTGGTTTTTGTTTAGGTTTGGGCGGCTCTGAGTGTTGTTAAGCGGCTTTAAGCTTGACTGGCTGTTATTACTGCATCCGGTACTCATACTATTGTCTTGGGTAGTAATATGCACAGTTTGGTGCAATTATAGAATAGTGTCAACTTATAGTCCCTGATTATGAGGGTAGTTGCTATCTCGAATAAGCTATCCTATGAGAGTATTTGGGGTTACTGATAGTCGAAATCTTGTAACTCCGAAAGCTTAATTAGGCGGGTTATCAAAGAAGATTCTTGCATCTCTTTTTCTTTTTGGGCCGACCTTTCGTTGTTTTGTGGTCTTGGAGAAGAATGGTTTACTGTCTTGGTTTGACGGGAATATGCCTGCATATAGAATATATTTCTTATGGGAATATATATAATTTCTACTGTATCTAATATCGTTAAAAAGAATTTTTCTTATTTATTCTACTAATTTAAGTCTCTATTTACTATTTATGATCTTATTACTTTACCTCTCTATTTAGTATAATCTTAGATGGTTATGTCTATATCTAAGTTAATTGTTATGTATTATTTAACGTTGCTAAATATCATTTACTTATTATTTTTATTATTATCATTTTTGTGTAAATAATCTTCGGTTATGTTTTTACTTTTTAATTCTATTATCTTATGCCTTTCGTTCTTCTATTTATTACCTTATTTTTTAGCTTATTTAATTTATTATTTCAACTTTGCTAAGTACTACTTATGTTTATTAATTTTGGGTTCTTAGGTACTACTAAATAAAGTTTATTCTTATGTAATATTTATTTTACCTGGTCGCTTTATTTCTTATTTGCTATAAATTATTTCAAATTATCTTCTAATACCAGTGTAGTGAAAGGATAGTGGTTCCGCCAGTAATAAAAAATGAGACGGGGGCCAGCCAACGAGTATAGATCTTTTTGATTATACTATATTACTTGTATAGATCTCGCTCTGTGGAGACTTTGAGTACGTTTTAATTTTCCTTGGGGTGTTGCGTAAACCGGTTCCATAGGAACGTTTTCAGCTGTGGGCTGTTGTCTGCGTTTAGCAATCCATGCCATGAATGCGGGTACGATATATTTTGCTAATGCCACCACAGATGCAATTAGCAACAAGAGTCCGGTCATTGATAGGGATGTAATAGAGAGGAATCTTGGCCATTGGTCCAAAGTGCATGTTGTTCACTTTGGTACGGATTTCGTCTAGAGATTTTGTATCTAGGTGGATACGTTGGTTTGTATCATCTCCGAGGAGTAACACTGGGTGTTTCTCAAGGTTTTTAGGAGCGGATATCTTGGACATGTATTCTGCCAACTCATCCTGAGTTTCGTTTGTGCCTGGGAAGTAGGTTGGTTGGAGGTTGTCATGATTCCTTGTTTTGCAAGACGATGAGTGAGTAACTATTGAGTACAAGTTATATGTACTATAGTAGCTTCGATTAAGGAATACAGCCACGAATTTGGTCTATTGAGTTTAATTACTGTGTCCCTTGGGGGAATTTGAACCCTGAAACTACACTGTGGGTTTTCGTCTAATGGGTTAAACAAAAGTTTGATGATACATTCATCTGTTTTACTAGCTTTTGTGATTGGTGTATTTAGCTTACCAACCCAAGTATCCTCATCGATTCCCTTTGAAATTTTTTTGAAAGATCTCAGGTTTTCTGGCTTCAGCAGCAGAAATTCCTGGGTCTGGATTTGACTCGCCACATGGGAAAATTCGATATCAGGTATTAATGAGTGGTTTGAATCCACCCGTATGGGAAAACATCTAATCTGTTGGATTTTCATCTTGGGAATATTAAATATGGGAAGTTTGATTCGGATAACTAATTTGTCCTGTAACAAATGTGTCTTAACATCTGCTGTTTGATACAGAACTGACAAACAGTCCTGTAGGTTGGGACAAGTGGAATGAGATTTGTGATAAATTTCTAGCAAGAGATTCGGGGAAATTAAAAGAGGATGAATCTGATTATTCCTGCTGGACACTATTATGTCTAGTAGAGCTTGTTGTCTAAATTCCAACTCTATCATTTGTAGTGTCAAACTAGAAACGATCTCTTGTCTTATTTGGTGGGCTATCAAATCATCCGTTGTATTCTGCAGATGGTTAATCTGATTGGTTATCTGATGTTGTCGTTCAGACAGTGAGGATAAGGGTTTTTGAATTTGTTCAAAAGTGGTTTTTATTACACTGATCTGTTGCTTTTCCAGATCAGCTAAGGTTTGAGTATTTACCTCTAATTCGCTTAGTCGGCTGTACACCTCTTGTTCGTTTCCGCTATCCATAGTGCCAAAGAGATAGTGCATCGCATTACCTATCCCATCGAAGATGGATCGGGGCTTGCGTGATTTAGGCACTGCCTCTTTAATGACATTGGTGCGTCTCTTGATGTTTTCCATCAGGGCATGTACATGTTTGGTTTGTAGGGTACATAGATCTTGATCAGAGGATTTGCTACCACATAATTGATGTACGTAGTGTTCCGCGCGTTCCGCCAGTTTTGTCTGATTGTCCAACTCCGCCAGATCTAACTCAGTTATGATGCTCCAAGTATCGTGGTAAACTGATAGGCTTCCAAGATCCTCAAATAGTATTCCCGTATTATTTAGGGGCGTTATAGTGTAAGGTTCCTCCGCGAGGGCTCCTATCGTGATCAGGATCAGTCCGTAAAAAATTATTGACCGCATTGTTATCTAGGAGAGGATAGGGTAGGATATTAAAATGGGGTTTTTGTTGATTTTGTAGCTTACATTCTATTATATATGTATCTTAGAATTACTTAGATTATGTTGACACCATGTTATTCGTAGAAAGGTTTTAGACGATTGTTATGTACCGTCACCTCTCGTTTGCGAATTTTAATTGTTGTGTTTACTGAACTGGGGATGCCGGTTACCGTATAGGGTCCTACCCAAATCTGGGAGAGCTTATGTTTGCGACTCTCGCTCTTGAGTAGAACCTTGTCTCCTCTGTGAAATGTCAGGGAACGTACAGCTTTGTCATAGTAATTTTTCGAGCGTTGTTTACTCATCAGAAGGTTTTTTCGTGCCATGGCGTAAGACTTCTGAAGCTTATATATATATGGTAGTAGCTCTCGTGATTATATATGGGTTCGAGGTCTCGCCTTAAGTTGGACGGGACGTCCGCTGTAAAGCCGTAGAGGCAGTCCATGGGAGTTAATTTTGTCCCTTCGTGTACACTGTTATTGTACACGAAAGCAGCGGTTCGCAGATAACTATCCCATGAGCTGGGATTTTCGTCCACTATAGTTCGTAGATATTCAATCAATGGTCTATGTGCACGTTCGAGTGCTCCATTTGATTGGGGATGATAAGCTGAAGTCTGCAGCTTATTTATCCTGAGGAATTTGCATACCTTTTTGAATAGGTCACTCAGGAAATTACTTCCCTGATCGGTGACTATTCTTTTGGGAATGCGGTAGCGCGTGACGATTTCGTCGAAGAAAATTTGCGCTACCGTTATTGCTTCTCCATTCGGTATGGCATACCAATCTACAAATTTCGTGAGGTTATCCTGAAACTTTAATATATATTTGTTTCCGGATTCTGTCTCCTCTAGTGGGCCGACTATATCTAAATAGATCTTATCGAATGGTTGTTCCGCTATGTCTGTAATCACCATCGGCATTTTATACTGTGGTGAGGCTTTCATGGTTTGACATTTGGCACACCGCTTAATGTGCTTTTTGATGTCACTAAGCATGTGCCTCCACCAGTACTTTCTTCGAATCCGTTTATAGGTTTTTATCACTCCCTGATGGCCGCCAAAGAGAGAATCATGATAATCTTTTACGATTAATTGAATCTCCTCTGGGCTTGTGATTACTTCAGGGGGACGAGTTTCGTCTATGATTTGTGGATTGGTACTAGGTGGACTGTCATGGTCTGCGGCCTCTTCTGGATGATGAGTTTGTTCTTTTTGTTTGGACTGGCTGTCTTGGTTTGTTCCAGTTTCCTGAATATTTCGTGTCTGGGCTCTGGTTACTGCATTGCATTGCAGACACTCCTTTTGGTCCGATGAGTGTTTTTTCTCCTCCATATCCGAGTCCATTTGATGGTGGACTATCGCTTCTACCGTGAAGGTTGTAGTTTCCTTGTCTTTGGTATTATCCCGTGGAATGCGGCTTAAAGCATCGGCATTCGTGTTGTACTTTCCGGGCTTATATTCAATTTTATAATTGAACTCGGAAAGTTTATGGTGAAATCTCACCAGACGGGATGTGGGGTCTTTAACATTGAAGACACCCTTGAGTGGTTTGTGATCTGTATAGACCGTGAACTCTCGGCCTTGCAGATAACACCTGAAATTTTTAGTCGCCCAAACTATAGCCAGTAACTCTTTTTCAATAGTGGAATAGTTACGTTCGGCTTTGTTCAGGGTACGGCTGGCGTAGGCAATGGGCTGGTCACTTCCTACCTCTCCTTGAGATAGGACTGCTCCAAGAGCCTCGCTGCTGGCGTCTGTAGTAAGGTTAAAGGTTTTTGCAAAATCGGGATATATTAAGAGTGGAGGGGAAATTAAAGCGTTCTTAATGCTTTGAAATGCCTCTTGGCATTTCTCAGTCCACTTAAACTTTACATCCTTTCGGAGTAAGTTTGTTTGAGGACGTACTGTTTTTGAAAAATCGGGTATGAATTTTCTGTAGTAATTCGCAAGGCCTAAAAATGATTGCACTTGCTTTACTGTCTTAGGAGTGGGGAAAGTTTGGACGCATGCCGTTTTGCTAGGGTCAGGTAGTGCTCCTTGGTTAGAACATTTGTGTCCTAAGTACACTACCTCGCGCCTGAGAAATTGACATTTCTCAGGTTGAAGTTTCAGGTTATTTTCTCTTAATCTGTCAAAGACTTTGCGAAGCTTTTCGTTGTGGTCTGCCAGACTTTTTCCATAGATGACGATGTCATCTAAGTAGACGAAACATTCTAGGCCTTGTAGGCCAGTTAATATGAAATTCATTAAACGCTGAAATGTGGCCGGGGCTCCTTTAAGCCCGAACGGCATGCGTTTGAATTCATAATGCCCGTAGTTGGTACTGAAAGCCGTTTTTGCTCGATCTTTCGGATCGACGAGTACCTGATGATAGCCATTGGCTAGGTCTAGGGTGGTGAAGTATCTTGAATGGCCCAGTTGATCGAGGATATCCTCAATCCGTGGTAGCGGGAAGGCGTCGCCAATCGTTTTTTCGTTCAACTTACGGAAATCAACGACGACACGCCACCTTTTCTCACCATCTGGTCCCGCTTTTTTGGAGACGACTAGCAGTGGCGAGTTCCATGGGCTTTTGCTGGGCTGGACAATGTCGTTGTCCAGCATTTCTCTGAGTTGCTCGTTTATGACATTTCGCTGTGTCTCTGGTAACCGGTACATCTTTTGGTTAATAGGTGCTTGGTCTTGCACCAAAGGGATGTCGTGGGTGATGGCATTTGTATGCGTAAGCCTGTCACCTTTTAAGAAGAATATGTCATCATATTCATAACAGAGATTTGTTATTGACGCTTTTTCCTCAGTGTTTAGAGTTTCATCCAGACTGAGTTCTTGCTCTAGTCTGGTGAGGCGGGGCTGAATACTGGTGTCTTCTTGTTCGGCATCGTTTGGGAACAAGTACTTTATATGTTGTAGGGTGGCCGTCTGTTCAGCGCTTATTGCCCTATTTTTATTTTTATTAAATCTAATCTTCTTTAACGATTTTGTATTACTTATTTTAACTCTTAACCTACTTGTTTTATATATGAGAGGCGCTGGGTCAGATGGATCTGCGGGAGTTGCTATCGGCAGACCGTTTGTGTGCTGGCCAGCGCCTGACGTTGGGGTTTTCATGAGGGACCCGCAAGCATCTTGGAGCAGTTTCTTATGACCGCTTAGTTGGCTGGGGCTCTTGTGCCCTATTTTCTTAATTTTAGATCTACTTATATTTTGATGCTCACCATCGCTGTCATTTCGACTCATGGGATTCAAGGGATGGGCTGTTGCAATATCTTTATCTGGCTCTCGTTTGATGGGGACGACAGTGTAGTCTTTAATGGGAACCAGACTTAGGTTCACGCTGTTTAGGACTACTTGTGAACTGCGTGTGTTGAGGATTCCTATAGGGACTGCCTTTAACCCAGCTGAGAGTAAGCTGTTGGCTAAGAAGAATCCGTCGTCTATTTCTTTTGACAGACTGAGCATTTCTTCCTGCAACTGCAACGGAACTTTGACTACGATCTGAGACCTTGCTGGTATGCACACAGGTTCATTTAAATTTACCTGATGCTGGCCAGTCTTACAAGCCAGATTTTTGGTAATCAATTCACCCTTATCGCGTTCTTGTTTATCACAGCCGACTTCCTCTGACAGAGAAGCATTGAGAACACTTCGGGTAGAAGGTGTATCCCCTTCGGGTTTAATATCTTCTACCAGTGTCTCTTTGTTGACTGTGTTTTGTGAACACGGGTTGTCCGATGCGGTTTCTAATGGAACAGGAAACTCTTCTGGATTGGTTTCCGTGCGAGGAAATCACAGAACCCTGTTGGGTCCCTCAACATTACAGTTTTTGGCTAGGAAATCATTTCCTAGCAAGCCGTCGTCGGAAATACCTGGGATGTTTTTTACCACCTGAAAGTTGCAGGGTAAGTTGCTTTTTAGCATGAAGTTTCCTGGGCAACTTCCTAAGGTTTTTCCGGTGCCAAAAGGGCTTTGAAGCGTTAGTTTTTTGTTGGTGTTTATTAGCTCGCGAGATTTGAGAGCTTTTTTCTTAATTATACTAATCTCAGCGCCGGTGTCCACTATTAGCTGGGCCTGACCATTTAGACCTATGTCTAGAGGAAGTCTGGCGGTGGGCACACTGAAGTTGGGCGGCTGAGAAGACCCTTGTTTATTGCTGGTAGGGTTTATAGTCGAGCCGGGGAGTTTTGGGTCGACTCTTTGTCGTTTCCCTGTTTTTTATCCTCCCACTTTTGCTTTTGCCGACATTCGTCGATCTTATGTCCACGGCGCCCACAAAAATCACATTTTTGTCTTATGTTAAAGACTCTGGGGCCTTTTGTATTGTTCGGGTCTGACTGTGGTTGATTGTTAGGCGACCCTCGTGTGAAACGATTTGCAGACTGTGTTTGGTTGTTTCGACAGTCGCGAATGTCATGCCCGTAACTTCTACAGTTAGTGCAGAAGGGGGTGTTTTTGCGTTTTAGACACTCCGTGTAGGTGTGTCCCCGCTTCTGGCAGAAATTGCAAGTGATGTTTTGTACCAGATTCTGTGTATCCGGTTGTCTAGATTCCCTTCATGGAAATGGCGGGCGTAGTGGTTGAGCATGTACGTATGGGGGATTAAACTGTCGGGGCTCTTGTGCTCGTGGTGATGCATACATGGGTGGCTGTGGTGCTTGATTGTAAGGGGTTCGGCTGAGAGCCCGTACTCGAAGACTAGGGTCTATTGATGCCATTGGATATGGCTGTTGCGTTAGCGGCGTTTGGACGAAAACTGTGCCTGCTTGTAGCTTTTCCATGTCTAGAGCCTTTTGTATCAGCTGCTCTAGATCATTTTCTACCAGAGTGAGGAGGTACTGGCATAGGTGGGGATTGTTCACTCCACTTTTGAGGGCATTCTTGGCGAAGTCCGCCAACTGTGTCTTCACAGCTGGGGCTGCCGTTGCTCCGTACTTCAGTACCGCTGCCTCGTTGCAAAGCGTCAACAACTGCTTCACTCTTGTTGTGAAGGCAGTGAGAGTTTCCAACGGGTTTTGCCTCATTGTGATCAATTTGTTGACCAACTCCTGGTACGATTCTCGTGGTAGGTAGGTTCTGTTCAGACGTTCCTCCACCTCACTAAAAGTAGTTGGAACGTCCGAAGCAAACAGCTGATAAGCATCGCCACGAAGTCTTGTGGGCAAGATATGTAGGAAGGCTGGTTTTTCTTCCTCACTTAAACAGTGTAGGGCCTGTTTGCAACAGCCAATAAATGTTTGTAGATCACGACCTAGCTGTGGGGTATTTTCATCCGAAAACAGAGGAACTAGTTGTGCCGTGAGCTTGGCCACCTTCGCATAATCTACCATTGTGATTATCTTTTTATTTAAACTTTTGTAGGGTTGTCTACTTGTGCTTTGTCGGGTTTCAGGGCTGGTTTCTGGACTAGAATCCGTGAAGGATACTTCTAGCCAGCCACTAAGGAGATTTTCGGCGGTTGTTTGGTCCGCTTCGTCACCACTAATATCACTGTCACTTTCAGCGCTTACAACTACACTGGCTGAGCTCTTATCTAAACCTAGTGAACGTGAAAGCCCGGCAAATTCGATAAGCTCCTGTTTGAATCGCTCTGTATCTTTTTTAAATTTTTCGATTTTTGTCAGCCTCTGCTCTCTGCTTTGACTTAATCTGTGGTCAAGAGCGTCGCAGTGCGTGACAGTGAGCTTATCGGATTCACGTGCCTTTTCTAACAACTTATCTAAAAACTTATCTGGACTTACTTTAGATACAACTGTGGGCCCTGTTAAAACAGTGCCGCTTCGAAGGCGAACTCCTTTTCTTTCTTGCTGTGATGGGTCTGGATTCTGGCTAGTTGATTGTGTTGGGTTGTCTTCTGGGGCGTTGTCTGTACCTTCCCGGAGGTGATGAAGATTTTCACCTGGGGATTTCTCCGCGTCGGATGAAGGTATGGAGTTTAATCTCGTGCCTGTCTCAGGTGCCGGTGTCGAGTTTTCTCCTGACATATGCGTCCCGCGTTGTCCAAAAGGGGGGCTTCCAGCCTTCTTGGAGTATTCCCTTCTGGAATGTTTCTTGCTACTAGGGGGGCTCCTGCCGTCTTATTTCCCTTGGCTGAGATTGAAAGGGGGGCTTTTGCCGACTTCGAGATCCCTTTCAATCCTGGAACGAAGTTACAATTTCCGGTGCTTCTGTTTGCTGCCGGGGGGGCCCTAGGCCTACTTATTTCCCCTGGATATGGTTGAAAGGGGGGCTTAAAACCTTCTTCGAAATCCCCTTCAACCCAGGAACGATGATATCTTCCTTCTGGAGTTGGTTGCTGAGTGGGGCTGTCTTCGTTTTCCTCCTTCTCGGTTTTGAATGGGTGTCCGTTGTCCTGACTTCTTCTCGGTGCTGGGAAAGAGCTTCTGGTAAAGTCCCTTGCTGATGTTTCTTTTTTCACTCACTGGGGTGAACGCTTGCTCGCCTGGAGCAGAGGCGCCTATAGATGATATCTACCCCGAGCGTTGGGGGTGACGTGGCCGTATAATGTGGCTAGTGTCACAGGTTCCCCGTAGATTCTTGCAGGATCAAGGCTTTTCATGCGTTTACGATCTTTTAACTCTGACCAAGCTTCCTTGATCCTACCGGCTGCGCCAATTGTTATATATATATCTATATATATTAAGTTGCTTACCGAAGTGTTGTCTGGGTATGATTAAGTATCCAAAACATCAGAACACAAACTTATTTCTTTTTATTACTAAAAATCAAAACACAAACTTATTTCTCTAATTACTCGATAGCGAAACATACACTTATTTCTCTCTTATGACTTAAACTCCGAATACAAACTTATGCCTCTAATTACTCGAAAAGAACGTAAAGCTATTTAGTTTAATTATTCGAAGGCGGAACACTTATTCGTCTTTTATCAGAACACAAACTTATTTCTTTTTTCTAAAAATTAGAACGTTAACTTTTTATAATTTTTTTTTTGTTCGCGCCTACACTTCCGTTTTTTAACCCGTTTGTTAACCACTTTTTCTACCAAAAAAAACAACTCTACTCTTTTTTAAAACTCAACGACTCGAGACCGCCCGCCAACATACCAAAAAACCAACTCAACTCTTGATCACATTCATCGTGATCAAGAGCCGTCGTTCAGGATAGAAAATGCTAAATTGCATTTTCTTATCCTGAGAAAATTTAACTTTTTAACTCTGGACATGTTTGAACATGTCCAGAATTATTCGCGTTGAACGATGGCTGCAAAAATGTAATCTTACACTTTTTTAAAACATCAGCCACCGTTTGAAATCGCGACGCGCATATACATACAATGCATTTATGCGGCCCGCGTTTCTTATCGCGAAAGCTTTTATCGTAATATGTATGTACGTATGTACATACATATTGAATTTTTTCGCGGCAAATCGTACAGAAAGTACGATTTGTCTTTTGATTTCTTTTTCAATTAAATTGTTGAAATGACAAATTTTTAGGTAAAACGACTTGGGTTGTAAACTGAAACTTTTGTTTTTCCCAAGTCGTTTTATGAGAAAAATTTATGGTATGTGAGGAAAATTGCTGATGCAATTTCCTTCACCCATTTAAGAGATAAGCTAACCATGTTTTAAGCATGTTATGTTATGTTATGTTATGTTAAAATTTATTGAATATTATATTTTTATGTTTTGCCCTTTTTCAGGTATATGTAAAAATATTATTTATTTTAGGTATATAACAGAATGCTCCATTGAAGTTTGGTAATTTCAATTTTCACCACATCAGTGGGTGATATAATGGCATTATCGTCTGTCCTGCTCCGGATCAATATGAGCTCATGTTTGGAATTTATCAGAATTTTCTTGTAATCTTCAGCGAATCCCAATAAATATTTCAGAAGTACACAATAGTTAAACAGTCCATTCGCTGGTATAACGGATGAATCTGGTGAACAACTGCCGTTGAGTAGTATCCTGCTTACATTTGCATTTAGCGATACGTAGTTTTTTAATGTTGTCGCAATCTCAAGATTTCTTGTACGATCGATTTCCACTGCATTCAATTCATAGCGTATTTCCTCAAAAAGAAATGGTAGAGCGTTGTTAGCTAATTTTGCAGTTGCTGAAACGGTTCCATCCAGCTTTGTTAGCGACCTCAATATAAAGAAAACTCCTGCTGGGTAGAAGATTCAAGTCCTGATATTGTACAGAGATACGGATTTCATCGCTGTTTTTAAATGATGTTAGAAATGGCGAATAAGAGTGATGTTCAAATTTGGTAACACTGTTATCAAAGTGAGCGTCTGGTGCAATATCTAGTATTCCTTTATTCATTGTTTCAGCGTTAAGCCTATCGATTGTAAATATGCTGTATTTGCAGGTGTTAATGTAGGTCTTGATCGCTTCAAGTTTGTCCGCTGACTAATGATCTTGTCTGCTCCGAACTCGTATTTATCATTATTGTATATCAACATGCTGTGGCTTCAAATGTAACCTGATGGTTATAGTCTCTCCTCTGAAGTTGATTAAGTCACCGTCTTGGTCAAGGAGCTTTAATGTTAGAGAACTTATACGTTTGGTGTTCACAGGCAAATAGATTACATTTTTGGGTACCTCCACTATTTTATACCCAGGCCCAACGTTCGGGGAAAACTCGTGGAGAGTGTGTACTTGTGTGTTGTTGAAGAATGATCCTGATATAATATTACATTCGATGCGTATAGTATTTACTTTAATGATGTTGACTGGCAACTCTGATGTATGCACTATATTAGCAGTCAAGTTTCTTTTACTGAATCCTAGCAGAGGAGCTATGGATCTCTGTTTTTCAAAATGTATTTCTTCAGTTGCCTTAACTTCACTCTTCAATGTATTATTGTTAGCCTTTATTGTAACCTTTATGCTTCTCCCTTCTTTATCCAAGTATCCTTGTACATATTTTGCTATATCATCAATCTCATAGGATCCAACAGGTATCTCAACAACCTCATTCCCTACATGAACCAGATTATTGCTCACATCAATATTTGGTATAGAGTTGTATGTTTGAAAATCAATTAATCCACAAACATAATCCGTTGCTAGCTCCAGCGGGGGAAAGTACTCAGCAGTGAGTAGAGATGAATTTCCCGTGAGAGTAAGTGTTAATGACATGGTGGTTGATAATGAGCAGTCACAATTTCAATATAGATACATTTATTTATAGATAATAATTAATGGCTATAACAATTATATAAAAACTCTAAACATAAGTGACCGCAAATTACTGCATCATAATTCTGATAAGAACTGTAGTTGTACGTAATATTACTACCCAAGTAGTTTATGAGCTGCCTTGGTGGTTGGAGATTGCCAAAGCTGTCAAAGTATTCCATGTTGTCACCTTTCTTGTAGTACGCTACCCAGTGTGTTCCTGCTCCAGTTGAGATGTCCAAGTTAACAATTCCGCTTTCTCGCTTCCATGGCTTTTTAGGAAGATTATCACGCATAAATACTCCTCTGAAGTGCGGCAAGTGTGTGGTATACTTGTGAAGATCCAACTCGTTTAGCGGTCTTTTGGGTAGCGTCTTTAATAGTTTTTTGGTTGAGGTTGTAGATAGAGTCCAAGTCCTTTTCTGTACGGCTTCAGGAACAGCCCGTTTCCATCTTTACCAACCGCTATAGTTTCCATTACTTGGCTATGACGTTTGCTTTCTTCCAATTTTGCCTTTGCGGCACTGGTATCATTTACTGCTTTAGCTATGCCTGCTGCACCTCCCGATAGTGCTCCCAATGCTGAAAGCCCAGCAAACAACGGGATGAGGAACGGAAGTGCTCCACCAACCTTTGGTACAGGTATCACTCGTGGAGTTTTAATTGATTTGTTCTTTCTTTTCACAATATTTTTAGATGCACTAAGAGTTATTTTTGTAGCTTCCATCAAGTCTTTTGGTTTTTTGATTTTTAAAATCTTACGTGCATTTCGTACTGCTTCTCGGAACGTGGCTTTGCGTTTATTTTTAGCCTTAAGACCCATACCTAGCGTAATTTTAGCCTTCATTGCGTTTGTTATAAGCCAGGCATTGGCACGTTCACTCAAATTTGCATCCGTAGATTTTGCACGCTGCCAGGCTTTTTCAGCTAATATTTTATCAGCTATATGTCTATCACTTGTATCTTTATATCGCGAGTATGCTATATCATGTTCCTTGCAGGCTGCGTCCAGTGGATTAATGCCTGGATCTCCTCTCGCCAATCTTTTTTGTAACTTTTTTCCTGGTCCACAGTACTGATATCCCGGTAGATGTAATTCTACAGGTAATTTGTTGATGACTGAATTTAATAGTCCTCTGCCCCCTTTCAAAGATTTTCTTGAGCGTTTCGATTTGTGATCCGACATCTTATAATGTTCCGATGATACTGTTGAAATGTAATATAAGCAGGTGTATTTATAGGAATCCCGTTAGTCTTCAATATGCGGTTCATTAAACAACAACAAGCTTTTCCTGTTCGAAATGCTGATGTAGCTGTATGAAGGTGAAAAAGAAGCATGGTCCCGTATGGCCTAATAGTATAAGGAGCATCATTGTTGGACCATCCAGTTGTGCAAAAACTAATGTTATGATAAGTTTGCTGGAACATCCCAATGGTCTGAGATATGAAAATATTTACATATATTCAAAATCTTTACATAAACCAAAGTATGAATACTTGAAGCGAGTGATGACTCCCATATCAGGATTGGGGTATTATACATTCTCAAACAACTGCGACGTTCTAGCACCAGAGGAAGCCAAATCACATTCAGTGTTTATTTTCGATGATGTAGCATGTGAAAAGCAAGATAATGTGCGATCCTATTCTTGCATGGGTCGCCACAAAGATATAGACAGCTTCTATCTCTGTCAAATATATACGCATATACCAAAGCACTTAATACGTGACAATGCTAATTTAATCATCTTATTCAAGCAAGATGACTTGAATTTGAAACATATCTATAATGATCATGTGAATACAGACATGAAGTTTGATAAATTTCGAAGAGCCTGTGCTGAGTGTTGGAAGGATGAATATGGTTTCTTGATGATTGATAAGGATAACTCATTAAACAAGGGGCGCTACCGTAAAGGATTTGATACCTTCATTGTACTATAAAAGGATGGAACATGTGAAATCTTCATAAGTCGAAGCTGTAACTCAGACGAAAGCACACCGAATCCTGTGGACCTGCTGAGTAGATTAAAGCTGTTCACCTATTACCAGACCTGTTTGAAAAGCTGTTAAGCTGTTATCAGAGCTGTTTGGAAAGCTGTTAAGCAGTTATCAGAGCTGTTTGAATAGCTGTTAAGCTGTTATCACAGCTGTTTGGAAAGCTGTTAAACTGTTATCAGAGCTGTTTGGAAAGCTGTTAAGCTGTTATCAGAGCTGTTTGGAAAGCTGTTAAGCTGTTATCAGAGCTGTTTGGAAAGCTGTTAAGCTGTTATCAGAGCTGTTTGGAAAGCTATTACTGAGTTAATAACGAAGATGAATGAAAATCTATTAAAAGAAATTATCAAGACTAGGAATGCAGTGCGAAGGAAATTAAAAGCCCTAAGGATGGGAAAAATTGACGCAGAAGCTCGACTTGAAGAAACCTTTAAGCCAATCACTAAACCCTTAAAAGAGTTTGTTAGAACAGTTAAATACGAGCCGCCGGATATAGTCAAATTTGAGACAAAAGATGTAAAAGAAGAAGAAGAAGAAGAAGCAGAAGAAGAAGAATCCAATGAGGTTGTGGAACCTTTTACCGCTCCAAAACGAAAATATGTTAAAATGGAGGCCAGTAGCACACCTATAAATTATGGAGATTATTCCTTAACATATGAGGAAGAATTCGCAACACCTGAATATTCAAGTTCATTGAGAGGAAGGTCTCCTGTCACCTCCCCCGATACGTCTGGATACATAGTTTCAAACTATTTAAAGCTATTCACTGATAATAGCCCTAAAATTGATCCAACCTATGGAGTTTACTATGATGATAGCGCGTGGAGAATCGGTAATTCAACGCGTGATGTTGATGATGTAGGAAATATTGTTATCAAGGGGAAGAGCTATAAAACAACTTTGGGGTTATGTGAGCTGCTATTTATGAAAGATCCTGTAAAAAGTCTATATACTAAAGAGGATTTAACTAATTATGGATCTATTTTGAAAGATACCAATGCATATAAACGTGCTGAAGATGGATAAAAGGTACTAGAGCGGATAAGTATAATGCTATAATCAGTAAACTTATACTAATGCGTCTGCCTAAAGAAAACATTGATCACATTTACTGGGATGATCCAAATGAATTATTGGATAGACTGCGCCTTCTAATGGCATCAAAGCAGGCTGGAAACACCAGTCATAACAATGAAATTGTATCTATACTGGAGGAGTTGCGAGAAGCAGATATTATAGTTTAAATACCACTCCATTGCCATACCTCTACACAATCTACAGATGAGCGTTGACAAGTTTGGACGTTTCTCTAAGCGGGGATATTTTGGGAAAGCAGGTGAACGTGGACCAACAGGAGCTCAGGGAACAGCCGGTGAACAAGGAATTCAAGGATCAGCTGGTAAACAAGGAGCACAAGGTCCAGCTGGTGAACAAGGAGAGCGGGGTATTGGATTTAATTTAACGATAAACGGAGACTACGATCTAAACTCAAAGTGTATAAAACGACTTGGTGAACCCCTTGAAAATGATGATGCTACTACCAAAGACTATGTTGATAAGAAAATTAAAATAAGTGTTGAAGAAATATAAAAACTATTAATATAGAGGTAGCAAATTTAACGCTATATATCAATGATGAAATCACGAAGATTGAAAACTATCTGTTTACTTCAGTAATAAATAAGAAAAACTTGACAACGAAAGATGGTGTATATGAGTAAAAACTCTTGAGAAATCGGTTTCATTTATAATTACGATGAGTAAGAGGCAAGTGGTAAATGAGCTGCATAAACCAGCGAGAAAAAATTTCGAAAGGCGTCATGAGATCATCAAAGGACTAGATGAATTGTGGCAGGCAGACTTGGTTGAAATGGATCCCTACAAGTATGTGAACAAGGGTTACCGCTATCTGCTGACAGTAATTGATACCTTCTCCAAATATGCATGGGCAATTCCAATTAAAAGAAAAACTGGTGGAGAAGTAAGAGATAACATGCAATCTATATTAAGCGAGGGACGAATACCTAAAAACCTGCAGACTGATGATGAAAAGGAATTCTACAACAGCCTCTTTAAAAATCTATTGATGAAGCATGCAATTAATCATTACTCTACGTACAGTTTCCTCAAAGCATCAATAGTGGAACGATTTAACCGAACTCTGAAGGATATGATGTGGAAGGAATTCAGTTTTAATGGAACTTATCAGTGGATTGGAATGGTAAAGAAACTGCTCACTGAATACAACTCAAGAATACATCGAACTACAAAAATGAGATCACGTGATATCAACATCTCCAATGAGAAACAACTGCTTTCAACTGCATACAATCATATAAAAATTGTTGTTCCTGCAAAGTATAAAGTTGGGGATTTTGTGCGCATCAGCAAATACAAGCATGTATTTGAGAAAGGCTATACACCAAACTGGACAGCTGAGATTTTTAAAATTATTAATCTTCAAAACACAAACGCCATCACATATCGGCTGGAAGATTATCAAGGAAATCCAATCACAGGATGCTTTTACGAATTGGAGCTGCTGAAAGTTAAACACCCAAGCCTATACCTCGTAGAGAAAATCTTAAATAAGAGTGGAGATAAAGCTTACGTTAAATGGCTCGGATTTTCATCAAAACACAATTCTTGGATCAATAAAAGAAGTGTTTTATAATTTCTTGAAAAACACCTATAATACAATTTCAAATAAATTTATAATTATAATACTTTAATTACTTTAATAAATGAAACTAAAACTATAATACATAATTTATTTACACTACACTTAGATTCTTTCAGCGGTTGCCACTTGTTGATCTGATGAAATGGAGTAATGCCCCCATGGTAGAGCATTCGTCATTCCGCTCATAATATGTTAAGCCACACACACACACACATTCTACCCAAGCCTTGGAACAGGGAACGTAGCCCAATCCAACACAGTTGTGTTTTTATGCTAACAACACGAACTATTCCATCGACACCTGGATGAACTGCTACAACACGACCCAAAGTCCACTTGAGCGGGGGTAGATTATCATCTTTAATTATGGCCAAAGTATTGATGGGTATGTTGACTGGAGAGGCGTTCCACTTAGACCTTTTTTGCAAGGACTGCATATATTCACGGCTCCAACGTTTCCAAAAGTGTTGCTGCATAGCTTGTATTTTCTGCCAACGAGATAAATGATTAATATTAATGTCTGTGATATCGGGTTCAGGTATTGAAACTAAGGGCTCTCCAATTAAAAAATGCCCAGGAGTGAGCACACTAAGATCATTGGGATCAGAAGAGAGCGCAACAATTGGTCGCGAATTTATGACTGCTTCAATTTGGCAAAGCAACGTGTTTAGTTCCTCGTAAGTAAGAACGGAGGCTCCTGCGATTCGACGAATATGATGTTTAGCTGCCTTAACTGAAGCCTCCCATAGGCCCCCAAAATGTGGGGACCTTGGTGGAATAAGCTTCCAGCTGATTCCATCTTTTTGACACATCTCCATTACGAGCTCTTAGTGATCCTGCGACATGAAGAGATTCTTTAAATCTTCCAGCTCCCTGCTGGCTCCAGTGAAATTAGTCGCGTTGTCCGAAAATATTGTTGATATTTTTCCCCGACGAGCTATAAAACGTCTTAAAGCGCTTAAAAAGGCTTCTGTAGTTAGATTGGATACCAGTTCGATATGAACGGCCTTCGTTGAGAAACATATGAAGATACATCCGTATGCCTTGATTGGTTGACGACCTCTAACTAGCTGAGTTACAAAAAAAAAGGCCCAAAGAAATCAACGCCGGTGTAGGTGAATGGACGACTGGGAGTTACGCGTTCTGCAGGTAGTAGTCCCATAAGCTGCTCTATACTTCTTGGTTGCGTGCGAAAACATTTAATGCAGCGGTGCACAACTTCTTTTGTTATGTGTTTGCCGCCAATTGGCCAATATCTAGTTCGAACTATGGCCAAGAGTGTTTGGGAACCAGCATGGAGATTCGCAATGTGATAGTGTGATACGAGTGCTTTGGTGAACGGATGTGACCGTGGTAATAGTATTTGATGACGGCCGTCGTAATCAAGAACGGACCGTTGTATCCTACCTCCAACCCAAATGAGCCCATTCGAGTCTAAGAATGGGTTAAGAGATCTTAGCCGGCTATTTTTTGCTAAGCTTCTAATGGTCATTAATGATGTGTAATCTTCGAAGAATGTTGTCTTCTGTACGAAACGAATGATGGCGATTAGTGCAGCATTAAGTTCTTCGCTTGTCACTGGACCATATGATCTATTTAGCGGTGTGCAAGTGCAAAGACCCTTTGTAACTTCATAAACGAATTACAATATTTTGATGTTGCAATTATGTCTTCAGCCGTTGCAGCGACTAGTGAGATCTTGGTTCAACGCCTTTCAGGTAGATCTTTACGAATAGGAACAAAATGCTCGGGCCAGCCTGTTTGCTGCTTTAATAAAAATTCTGGACCTTGGAACCAGAGACTCGATGTCAAAAGCTCTTGCGGTGTTGTACCTCGGCTCACTAGGTCGGCAGGGTTTTCACGAGTTGAAATATGTTTCCAGCAGTAAGGTTTAGTTAACTCCTGAATTTTGGATATCCTATTGGCAACAAATATTTCCCATTCGCAAGGTGGTGAAGATATCCAGGATAGGACTATGGAGGAGTCCGACCAGCAAAATACAACTTCTATATTTTTTGAGAGTGTGCGATGAACGCGACTGATCAATTCAGCTAGTAGTAATGCAGCACATAATTCTAGGCGGGGAATAGATATAGTTTTTAGTGGCGCAACTCGTGACTTGGCGCATAGCAATTGAGACGAAATTATACCAGAGTTGTTTCGAGATCGAATATATACGCATGCTCCATATGCACTAGAACTGGCGTCAGCAAATCCATGTAGTTCTAGGTATTCGGAGTATATTTCAATATTTCTAGGAAAACTTATATTGTTTATTAAGTGGAGTTGTCCGACAAAGCTTGTCCATTTCGTATGAAGTGCAATTGGAAGGGACTCATCCCAATCTAACTTCAGTTTCCATATTTGTTGAAGAAATACCTTTAGTTTTACGATTATAGGATTTATTAATCCTAGGGGATCATAAATGCTTGCCATTTTTGATAAAATAGATCGTTTTGTAACTGTGGTGATGCTTTCTACGTTGGAAAATCTGAAACCAAGTGAGTCATTACTGGGCTGCCAAATTAAGCCAAGTGTTTTTACTACTTCATTTTGGCCGATTTTAAGATATTTCTCCTTGTATTTTTCTGGTACGTTCCTTAAAATTTCCTGATTATTCGAGCACCATTTGTGGAGAGGAAATCTACCTCGTTTTAACAATTCCTCCACCTGGGTCCTTATTTGTAAAGCTTCATCTACTGTATTGGCCCCGGTCAGCAAGTCGTCGACGTAAAAGTCCCTTTGAGCAATTGCGCCCCCATTGGAAATTCTGACGATTCCTCCACCTCAAGTTGTTTCAAACTTCTAGTAGCTAGGAATGACGCAGATGAAGTTCCGTAGGTGACAGTGAGTAGCCGATAAATTTGCAGCTTCTTTGAAGAGGGTTCACGCCATAGTATACACTGCAGAAGATTGTCAGGTGCTTGAACTTCAATTTGCCGATACATCTTGGAGATGTCAGCAGTAATAGCATATAGGTAGGTTCGAAATCTCAATAAAATGCTGAGTAAGTCATCTTGAATGACTGGACCAACCATCAGGATATCGTTGAGTGATCGACCTGTTGAAGTCTTACAGGAGCCGTCAAAAACGACACGATATTGAGTCCTGGTGCTTTCCGGCTTTAGTACGCAGTGATGAGGAAATAAATAGTGGCTTGACCCGGAAATTTGCGAAAATTCCACTGGTTCCATATGTTTTAGGTTTATATATTCCGTCATGAAGGCTGAATATTTTTCGCTTAAGGCAGGGTTTTTTGATAGTTTGTATTCTAAACGGAAAAATCTCTTTTTAGCAATTTCAAGAGAGTCACCCAACACTAGTGGATTTTCTCGAAATGGTACGCGGACAGCAAATCGACCAAACTTATCCCTTTTATAGGTACTCAGATAAAATTGCTCGCACTCTATCTCTTCAATTGTAAGCTGAGTAGGTGCTGAAGAGGCGTAATCCTCTATTTCCCAAAATTTTCTCACGAGGCTGTCTAACGAATGATCGCAATTGATGCGATTAGCAATAGCTGCTGTCATATGACAGGTTGATTGGTTTGTTCCCTCTTTACATGGCCCAGAAACTATCCATCCAAGTATAGTTTTTTGTAACTTGGGAAGACACTCACTAAGCTGTATTTGACCTACCATTAAAAGGTCGAAGAATAGTTCCGCCCCTATTAGCATATCCACTCTCTGAGGTTCATTGAAGCAGGGATCCGCAAGTTGAACGTTTTTTGGAATATTCCAGCTGCTTACGTCAAGGTGGCGATCAGGCTGATGTGTGGTAATTGCTGGTAAAGCTAAAGCACTAATACTGGTGACAAAATCATTTAATCGGCATTTTAATGTAATAGTGGTTCGATATTTAACGGAAGCATTTGACGTTCCTATTCCACTAATAGGGATGTCTACTCGAGTTTTCCTTAAATGCAACTTTTGACATAGTCGCTCTGTCACAAAATTCAGTTGGGAGGCAGAGTCAAGAAGAGCCTTAGTCTTAATAAAGCAGCCGTTACCATCTTTCACTTCTATTAAGGCAGTTCCCAGAAGTATGTAAGGAGACTGTTGTTCTACACCGAGTTTTTTTATATCATAGCAAGCATTAAGCGAAGTGGGACTGGAGCTTGGAATATGAGCACTTTGTAGGGAGGCTATGCTTGTAGTATTGTTATTAGAATGATCCTCAATTGTCTCAGGCGAACTCGTTGCTGGATCTGCGTTTAATGACGACATGTGTAGTAAAGAATGATGTTTGAAGGAACAATGACGGCATCTACCCCATTTACATGATTTGACAGAATGACCAATACGGAGGCAGTTTACGCATAAGCCCAAGCGTTTTGCTTCCTGATAGCGTTTTATAGGTGGAAATGCAACAAAGCTAGGGCAATTAGGAATAGGATGCTTAGCCCCTTTACAGAGTATGCAAACACTTATAGAATTTGAAGTTAGTAATGAAGTTTTTCTTTGTAAATTGTTAGTTCTTTTAGAAGAATTAAAATGTGTACTTGCCGTTTTAACATCTGTGGGGTGGGCGTATCCTTGAGCCTGGGCAATATTCCCCATTGTTTGACAGCGTCGCTGGATGAAGGATGAGAGCTCGGTCCATGACGGGATGACATCAAGCTGAGCTTCATCTTCGCACTTGACTTGAGTCTGCGAATCAAACTTACTGGTGATGACATGAATTAATAATCCATCAGCTATTTGTTCCTTGGAGGCCAACGACAATAAGGCACGCATGTGTACATTAGCGGCATCGCTGAGATTTCTAAGGTTACCAGCAGAACATCTTTGAATTGAGGGAAGCTTAAAAACTTCATTTATATGCGCCTGAAAAATTATACGTTTATTATCAAATCGTTTTTTAAGTAATTCTAGAGCTGTTTCATAGTTTTCGGAAGTCATTTCAAGAGACTGTATTGTTCGTAGGGCATTATCTGACAAGCATGAGCGTAAGTGCTGGAACTTTTCCACGGTAGTGAGCTCTTCATCTTTATCCACAAGGATGGTAAACATTGAAAAAAAGTCTGGCCATTCAGTAAATTTTCCCGAAAATTTGGACAGTTCTAATTTAGGAAGGCGAGCAGTTTTCGCACGTTGAATGACACTAAAACTGTGATCTGTATTTAAGGCGAGAGAGCCCCGAACTTCCTTTTCGGATTTATAAGTCAATATTTTAGTTTTAATTTCACAATACGTTTCCTCAAAGATCTCTCTTTCGCAATTTTTAGTTTCTTCAACGTCCAAAGACTCAATATTCGATTGTATTATATTAAAATTTGATAGATAGCCTTCTAATGAACCTAATCTCGTGTCCAACTCGGCTATGCACGCTTCTTTACCATTTTTGTCAATATAGGCCTTCATTTTAGTTTGTCGACCTTTTAATGTACCGCGGTGCACTTTTAAATCTGCCAACTTGCTCGCACTGTCCATTTTCGACATAATTACACTTTAAATAAACGATATCGTATCAGATTCAATGCTGACAATTTATTTGCTCACTTACGCTCAATTCTACGTGATGTGATGAATTAAACTATGTGTGGGATATACTGCTAATTGAATTGGAAATGAATTCCTTACTTTAGAGGGTTTTCTATATACGCTACCTGCTGTATTCAACAAATTATAAATTGCAGCGAATTATAGAAGAAATTCGGCCGATGATGCTGATGAGATTACTGATGCTCTTGTCCCGTAATTTCCAGTTGCACTGCAAGCAGTGATGCGATGAATGTTTTAATATTTTGCTTTAGCGGGCAGCAGTTCAGCAATGTGCGAAATGATCTTGTTTACAATTTGAGATTAAATCCGATAAGCCTCCAGCGAGTTCGAGATACGAGGGGATAAATGTGTAAACACGTGTTGTAAAATAATTTCTGCAGCAATTCCTCGATGATTTATCTGCTATGCTAAATCCGGATTTGAATAACCTTTGTTGATTATTCAAGTCTTTTTGAATAATAATTGTGCTATTTGCAAGCGAAGTTATGGACTGTATATTAGCCGCTGGTTGACGATTGTAAAAAGAGAGAGAGTTTTATTCAATGCTCTTCTATATATATAATTTTACAAAGCAGTACTGACAAAATGCAAAAGAAAAAATCTAATACCAAAGTATAAGTTACAATTTCAAAATTATGACACTTTACAAGTTAAGCTTTAAGTTAAGTTCACATGATGTTTGTTTGAAAATAAATTGAAAGTTTATAATTGAAATTTTGTAAATGCTAAATTCTTGGACGTAACAGAATTTAAGAACACGAGCTTTTTCGAATTCTGACCTTTAATTTCACAAAATTTAATTATACATAGAAAAAACTAAAATTTAGTTACAAATTATAAAATTATATAAGTGGACTGTAGAATAAACTATATCTCCGCACATGTGCCCTGGTCGAAGTGTTGAAGTTGAGTTTTTGTTTTTGAAGTGTTCCCCGGAAACAGCATGGCGTCCACTCGTTATGGAGTCTAAGCGGAACCCACTGTGCCATAGTTGAACGAGCCCTTAGTTGCGCGTTAGAGTTTGAATTTAAATCATATTTTATAATGTCTAAGAGTTTTATAGTGTCTATGAAATTCATATTTTAACACGCCCTATCTTTATTATCCCCCCACATACCCACCATCTAGAATCCATTGGCATGAACAAAAATTTCCTACTATTAACTTTAATTGTTAGTTCAAAACCAAAAGCCTACATTTAGGCGCTCAAGAAAAATCAATTATTACTAATATTAATCCAAAACCAGGCGCAAAACTTGAAAACAAGAAAAGTCTACATTTAGGCGCACCACACATCCAAAAAAGTTAAGCAAAAAACTTCCCAAAACCGTAGCATGCTGCCACGTGTGGGCAAAAGTGAAGCAAAACACTTCCCAAAACCGTAGCATGCTGCCAGGTGTGGGCAAAAGGTGAAGCAAAAACCTTCCAAGAGAACCGTACCACACATCCAAGAAAGCCGTATTACCGGAGCATGCTGGTAGTATCGGCTAATGTCTCACTGACATCTTCTAGAATCTGTTCATGGTGATGTCATGTGTGAAATTCGAATGATGCTGAACTCTCCCGCTAATAAAAGACCGGAGCATGCTGATAGTACCTGCTAATGCCGCTAGGGCGCAGTCAAGACCAAATGATACATCCCGGTAGTACCGGTTAATCCCGCTATGGCGCAGTCGAGACTCAGTGGTGCACCCAAGACACAATGCCCGAACAGATGTCGCTAGAAAACCGTAGGACCGGAGCATGCTGTTAGTACCTGCTAATGCCGCTAGGGCGCACTCAAGACCAAATGATACATCCCGGTAATACCGGTTAATCCCCCTAGGGCGCAGTCGAGACTCAATGATGCACCCAAGACATGCTGAGCATGCTGGTAGTACCTGCTAATGCCGCTAGAGCGCAGTCAAAACCAAATGACACATCCCGGTAGTACCGATTAAACTCGCTAGGGTGCAGTCGAGACTCAATGGTGCACCCAAGACACAATGGTGTATCCAAGTCACAAACCAATACAGCCGAGACACAAACCTACATTTAGCATGTGCTCGGACCACCTAGCGACGGTGGCGCCATCTGTGGCGATATCCTGGAGGCTTAAAAAGTGCACCAGAAACGCCATAGAATAACTACTAAGATTTTATATTTTAGCTCGCGGTCTTTGAAAATTGACTCACTACTCTCGACGATTTTAAGTTCTTCTGTTAATTTTGGGGTTTCTATAGGCATCTGCTCCTCAGGTTTTTCCCTGTTTTGACTTCGTGTCACTACTCCGACTGTATTGGATTCGTCAACTATGCCCTTATCTTGTCCAGTAATTCGACTTAGGGCATCTGCGTTCGCATTATATTTCCCCGGTTTGTAGACAATTACATAATTATACTCTTCTAGACGGATTTTCCATCGCATGAGCCGCGAGGATGGTTCCTTGAGATTCATTAACCATTTGAGTGGCTTGTGGTCAGTGACGATAGTAAATTTTCTCCCGTAAATGTACGGTCTAAATTGTTTCACAGCGAACACGATTGCAAGAAGTTCCTTTTCGGTTGTAGTATATTTCATTTCCGCTGAGTTAAGTGTACGACTTGAATAATATATGGGCCGGTCTTCGCCTATTATACCCTGCGAGAGGACAGCGCCTATTGCAACATTGCTTGCGTCGGTAGTAACGAGAAATTCTTGCTGAAAATCTGGGTACGCCAAGATAGGAGAATTTATTAATTTTGATTTAAGAGTTCTAAAGGAGTCATCACATAATCCATCCCACTTGAAAATTACATTTTTCTTTAAGAGTTTTGTGAGAGGTTTTGCGATGTCTGCAAAATTTTCAATAAAACGACGGTAGTACCCTGCAAATCCCAAAAATGATTTCACTCCTTTACATTTTTTTGTAGTAGGAAAAGTTTTCACAACACTTATTTTACCTGGATCAGGACTTAGACCTTTTTCAGAGATTATGTGACCTAGGTACATTAGTTCCCTTTTTACGAATTTACATTTCTCTGGTTGAAGTTTAAGATTATGTTTTCTCAGGAGATTTAAAACATCTACTAACTTCGAGTTATGATCATCGAGGCTATGACCATAAATTACGATGTCGTCAACGTACACAAAGCACTTGCTTCCCTGCAATCCCATTAACACGTTGTTCATTAAACGTTGGAACGTTGCGGGTGCATTTCTCAATCCAAAGGGCATTCTGTTGTATTCATAATGCCCAAATGAGCTGCTGAATGCAGTTTTTTCGCGATCACCTTCGCTAACAAGGATTTGTTGAAACCCGTTGGCAAGATCAAGAGTGCTGAAGTACTTGGATTTGCCCAACTGATCCAATATGTCAGATATATTGGGTAGCGGATATGCATCTCCAATAGTTAATTCATGAATTTTGCGAAAGTCCACCACCACTCTCCATCGTTTATTACCGGCTGAATCTTCTTTCTTTGGCACGAGGAGCAGCGGTGAGTTTCAGGGACTCACACTTGGTCTAATGACATTATTACTCAGCATTTCATTCACTTGCTTGTATATTTCATCCCTATGCGCTTCAGGCAGTCGGTAGGGTCTGATATAAATAGGAGGCTTATTGACTTCTGTTAGAATGTTATGCTCAAAAGCATCAGTGTGTGAAAGATAGTCTCCTTCGAGATAAAAAAGGCATTATAATGTTTATATATGTCTGTAATAGTTTGCTTTTCTTCCCTATTACAGTGGTTCAAATTTATAAGTTTGTCCAATCTTTTTAATCTATATTTAACGGGATCTTTATCAGTGTTGGGTTTTAGTATGTCATATTGCTCTAAACAATCCCACTCTAGGTCCAAGTTTGCAGTGTTCAGGACAAAATCAGAGTCGTTCGAGTTTAAAAATATAAGGCTTACTCTCTGGTTATTAGGTTGAACTAAGGTTTCAGGTACATATACACCCGGAGAGATTTCCTTTTTATGTATTATCACCTGATTTGGATGTTGGAATGGAATGCTTACTACTTTTTCACACCGTGCAGGTAGCCGTATTTGATTCAGATTTCCAGTTTCTGATAATGTTTCAATTTCATCAGGTACTTTCTCTGTATTTCTAGACTTGAGATTGTTAATGTGGCGATTTAGAAGTTTTTGCTTTGATTTTTGATATGTTTGACTGGCGGAATCTTTAATAGGATTAGTTTCAATTACTAGAATATCTTGATCGTAATCTATTATCGCGTTATATTTTCGCAAAAAAATCGTTACCGATTATTCCATCGTATCTAAGACTTATATCTGGATTTAAAATATAAAAATTGTGTTTCAATTCGAGAGGTGTATTATTGCTAGATAAATCTAGGGTAGCAAGTATTGTTCCTAGTGTTGTTATAGGTTCACCAGATATTGTGGAGATAGAGTTTGCAAGTTTGTGAACCTTGTTTTCGTGAAGAGTTTGAGACTTCAGCAGGCTAACGTCTGTTCCAGTGTCTATTAGGAAAGTAAAGTATTTTTGTGAGGATGGTGTAAAAACTATTCGTACACAAGCATTAGCTTCAGAATTCAAAAGTGAAATTGTTGTTTTTGTTATAATTTTATCTTCTACGCATCTTGTGTACGGTAGACTTCGGCTGTGTGTGAGATTCGGGAAGGAGCGCCGATTTCTTCCTCCCGGCTGTTCCCGTTTTCCGACGATGAGTTGCCTTGTCTACCATTTAATCTATTTTTCTGACCCTTTTTAGGTGCGTTACTTACTCTCGTGGGTACATAGTGTAATTTGTGTGGAGAGTTATTGCTGTTGGATGCTGTACGGTGACCTCCTGATTGAGGGGGAGCTGAGTTAAAGTTTGCTCGAGAAAAGCGACTGTTGTTGTATTGTCTCAATCTGCAGTCGTTAATGTGCTGATTGGCCTTTTTACAGTAGGCACAAGTTCGATAGTTAACTTCTCGCTTTGCAGTTCGTGGAGGAAAGTTTGGAATGGTATTGTTCTTAAAACAACTATCGCGAGTGTGTCCTTCTCGGTTGCATATATTGCAGAAAGTGTTTCTTATAGAGGGGTTTTTAGAAACGTATGTAGGGTTAGGAAAACTTCGTTCCAGACGCGTTGCTTGTCTAGTAGCATAATTAATGGATTTTTTTAAATCTTCTTCACAGCGTGTTTTCACCAGGATCTTTAAGCTGTGGTTTTTCAAACCATCTTCAAATGTTTGCGTTGCTAGTTTCGTATTTTCTTTCATTAAATACTCTCGCACGTTTACGTCGGTTACTTCGGAATAAGTAGCAGAGTTCAAAGAGGATAGAGCTAACAGTATTCTATCTCCAAACTCTCTAATACTTTCTCTACCGTTCTGTTTAATGGACATTAGGTTGTTTTGCGCACTCGCTCGAGACTTTTCTTCTTTAAAATGGGATTTTAAATCTTGAACTAAACTATTCCAGCTGGTATAGGATGTGTACTGGACAACTGCAAAGGCTGGTCCTCTCAGCTTGGTTTTAACGATGTCCAGAAAGAGTTTCTGCTGAGGGGCAGTCTGAGTGGAAGAAAATAACAAATTACCACATGCTAGGAACTTATCCAAATCCTGTGAGGATCCGTCAAATTCTGGCACCAACCTATATACATCAATAAGGCTAATCTCAGCTTGAGATACGCCATTATTGCGAGGCTGTTGGGGATTGTCGTTGTCTGGCATTTCCGTTGAGAGGTAAAAAGGTAACTCTCGGAAAAGCTCAAGTACACCAGCTCGACTACGAGTGATAATTTTGTACACGAATTAGATCAACGATCGTTTCACTAATTAAAATAAAGTAAGGCCACCGGCACTGATTAAGATAAATGCGATCAAATCAATCACAAGTTTTGTCGTACCGTTCGTAAAGAGTAACTAAACTTGAAAGCCGACTATACGTTTACCAATCAAGCACTAATAACCATGTCGTGCGATGTAAATAATTAAAAGGAATGAAAGCGGAACACAATATTTGGAAATATCAAGGGATTTCGCAGCACTTCCAATTGTTATTTAAGCAAAATTTCAGATAAAATAACGCAGAGATAGACAGACAAGGAAAATGGTTCAACTCAAAACAAATTTCCTTACAATTACGACACATTCATATTCATCACTTATTCACTTTTCATGATAAAAGGGATTATTTTTGTTTTTTATAAGAGATTTTTTTTCGAAACCGTCAAACAAGCAGAAACTTTCAAGATTGAATTGTTTAAAAAACAATGAGCAGGAGAAAAAAACGAGAATTCTTCTCAGGAGACTTCTTGCTAACTATATTTGTATCAATTACGTATTTTTTTTTTTTTTTTTTTCATTTAAAATTGAAGAGTAGAATCGTTCTGAATGTGAATTAAACATTTCTTAATAATTATATATTTTCTCACAAAAAAAATTTATCGAATATCTATTTATTTAAAAACAAATTCCTTCTCAGCAGGATATATCAAACACTTCTTACTAATTTAATTATATTTTTTTTTCACTCAAAATTTGTTCGAATATCTATTTATTTAAAACAGTTATTACAAGAGAAGATTTCAGACGTAAAATCTACTTACGTTTAATATATACAGCAGATTAACGCAAGGCTGGTTTGATGATCTTTTCCTTTTATACTGGTTGAGTATATACAGTAGATTAACGCAAGTCTTTTTGGATGATTTTTTTTCCTTTTAGACTGCTGATGAAACAATGAGCCCAAAAGAAAATGATTATTGAAGAAAAATATGTCAGCTGTCGTCCGCTGATATAGTAACTCAGTCCAGAAGAATTTGTTTGGTTTATCCAAATTTTGTAGCTAAGTGTAGTCGTCGGTTCGGAATAAGTTGGAGTTGGTCCAATGGATGACGATAATTTGGAATATCAAATTCTATCACCATCAGCACCGCTGCCACCAGTGTTGTGATCCTGCTGGCCGTGCTTTCCGTCAGGAGAAGAGCCAGTCAGGAGGAGTTGGTTCTGGAAAGAAATATATATATTTCAAGAGAAAAGGAAAAATCACTTTCACTTCTATTATTTTTATTTCGATTTCGCTTTCGTTATAATTAATTCGTTTAGTAATTATTAATTATTTTGTTTACACTTTTCTTTTCTTTTTAGAACAAATCCTAATTACTATCCGTTTACAAATTTTAATATTCCGGACAAAAAGTATACGCGAACCGACTCGTACAAGAATATATTTCCAGCTCTACTTTATTCGATTTGATTTTTAAAAGGTGGCCTCTCAGACGCTCGCATTATCAGCTAAAAAGGGCACTTGTAATATGCTCATGAAATATGATGCCGAGCTCGTGTATACATAAGTGAAGACGAGCTCGGTCAATAAAAATAAGTAATTTAAGTTGACGTTTGAAAGAACGTTGCAAGAAAATATTACTAGGCACTTGAGCTCGTTGAAATTTTACAAGGCATTTTTGAAAAGAAATTTGATGCAATAATAATTTATTTGATGCGCTCATGTAAATGAGTGCATGAAATTAGGAATTCTCGTGAAGTGCCACGTGAATTATGGTGTAATCATAACACCTGCGAGGTCACAAATTATCACCACAGTCCCATTGCGACTGAAGGAAGAAATGCTCTGTGTATCAAAAGAGATAGGCGAAGCAGTCTTCCTGGCCAACAGTTTACTCCCTACTTGGAAAGAAACAGTGCTAGTTGCCATACTCAACGTTAACAACTTCCAAGTAGTTTATTATTAGAACTGCTCCCAATACATGACTACGCCGTCATCCCAACAAGAGAAGACACTGATACACAACACGTTCTCAAGCCGCATAAAACGCAAGCGAGTAACACAAACACCAGTGAGCTTCTCAAGGCGAAACACAAGTCAAGCAAACTTCTTTTTAAAAAATACCTAGATATAAGTTACTAACGCGGCCTAAGAGCCCTATACAAGACGCGTGCGAGCTCAGTAAGACCCGAGTAGAGGCAAAAATGATTCCACCGTCTAATAAAATAAGTTATAAAAATTTTACATGGCCCCAGAGTCAAATCAGAGATGCGAGCGAGCTCCAAAAGCCGACAAGCAAAATGCAGCAGACTCCTCCATCCAATATACCTAGATTTACGACAATTACAAGGCATAAGAGCCCAAGTAAAGGCGCGTGTGATATCAAAAGTACTCGTTCAAAGGCAAAGCCGACTCCACCACCTAAAAAAGTTAATATTAAGAACCAAATGAGACCCCAGAGTCCTACGAAAGATGCGTGCGAGATCCGTAAGACCTCATTAAAGGCAATGTTGACTCCACCATCAAATATAGTTAAAGATACCAATTTCTCACGGCCCATAAACCAAAGTGTCAATGCGTGCGAGTACTCGGACCAATCGAAAGTATCTGTAAAACATGGTACTCAACCATTAAAACTGCAGGAAGCCCATTCCCTGCCATCTAGTAATGTAAGTAAACCAGAAAGTAAGTACACAACTACACAAAATGAGGAAAGAAACGCAAGCTTTTCAGAAAATACGGCTATCTTACAGCACGTAAGATACTTATTTCCGGATCATGAAGATCCCACACACACTCCGCGAGTCAATAGGCTCGACGAAGAGCTCAGCTTAGACCCAAATCTAAATGCGGAAGAAAAAGCTTCGATATCCGAACTCTGTTTTGAGTACAATGATCTTTTACCTTAAATGTGATAAGCTTACTTATACAAACGCTATCATCCATAACATTCCATTGATCAGGCCCAAATAAACCAAAAGGCCTATCGATTACCAGAGACCCAGAGACAGGTAATAAATGAGTAAATGCGAGAAATGCTAGACAACGGGATAGTCCAAACTAGCAATTCACCCTTATTAGTAGTCCCGATGGGACCCGATGGTGAAAAAGGTGGCGCGTCGTTGTCGATTTTCGCAAATTAAACGAAAAGACAATTGGCGACGCATTTCCGCTACTCCGAATAGAGGATATTCTTCACCATCTGGGTCATGCCAGGTACTTTACCACTCTCGACTTGGCCAACGGCTATCACCAAGTCTTAGTCGACAAAAAAGATCGACATAAGACCGCTTTTAGCACTATTTACGGGCACTACGAGTTTAAGCGTATGCCATTTGGACGCAAAGGAGCTCCCGCTACATTCCAACGCCTCATGAACTTGGTACTGACAGGCCTACAAGGCCTCGAATGTTTCGTTTATCTTGACGACATCGTCATTTATGGTAAAAACCTAAATGACCACAATGATAAACTTCGCAAAGTCTTCGACAAATTGAGAGAGAACAACCTCAAACTGCAGCCAGAGAAGTGCCAGTTTTGAGACGAGAAGTTATTTACCTAGGGCACAAATGCTCTAGCGAAGGTGCATTACCAGACTCCAGCGAAACGGCCTGCGTCCAAACATTCCCTGTTCCTAGAACAGTCAGGCAAGTTCAGTCCTTTTTAGGACTTGCCAATTACTACAGGAAGTTCATTCCGGACTTCTCTAAAATAGTTCGTCCAATTACGAATTTACTCCGCAAGGACGTAGACCGAGAAATGCCAAGAAGCATTTCAAAGCATTAAAAATGTCTAATTTCCCCACCACTTTCAATCTATCCAGATTTTTCTAAACCTTTCTACCTTACAATGGACGCCAGCAACGAAGCATTAGGCGCTGTTCTTTCCCAAGGAGAAGTGGGAAAAGACCAGCCTATCGCCTATGTAAGCCGAACGCTGAACAAAGCCGAGAGAAATTACTCCACTATTGAAAAGGAGTTATTAGCTATAGTCTGGGGCACTAGGAATTTCTAATGCTACCTTCAGGGCAAGCAATTCACGGTCTATACTGACCACAAGCCTCTCAAAGGTGTCTTTAATGTTAAAGACCCGACTTCCCGTTTGGTGAGATTTCACCATAAATTATCAGAATTCGATTATACCATCGAATATATACCAGGGAAGTATAATAGCAAAGACTATACATGCAACACTTTAACGATACAAGCCCAAGTCCACCACACTATGGACTCTGATGTGGAGGAAAATAAACCCCCAAATAAAAAGAAAACCAAGAAACCCGCTCATTGCTTCGCCTTGACCAGAGCTCAAAAACAGAAAACCCAAGAGGCCAATACCAGCTCCAGCGCTGAAACACAAAAACACAGAAAACAAACTCCCGGAGGCAGAAACCCTCTGCTAAACTTGAACAAGATACAAGTCCAGTCAAGGCACCTGAGATAATCACGAGCCCCAAGGAAGTTTCAACAATCCTAAAGGATTACCACGACTCTCCTTTCCACGGTCATCAGGGTGTCATTAAGACTTATAAAAGAATTATACGCAATTATTAGTGGAGACACATGCTTGGCGATATAAAAAAATGCCCCAAGTGCCAAACAAATCAAGATGCCCATGGTAATAACGGACATCGCAGAACAACCTTTCGACAAGGTTTACCTCGATAAAGTAAGTCCACTAGAAGAGACCATATCAGGTAATAAATATATCTTAACTTTTCAAGATAACCTTACCAAATTTGTCGATTGGTATGCCATACCAAATGGAGAAGCAGTGACGGTGGCGCAAATCTTTTTCAATGAGATTGTCACGCGCTATCGCATTCCAAAGAGAATAGTCACCGATCAGGGAACTAATTTCCTAAGTGAGCTATTCGAGAAGGTCTGCAAACTGTTAAAGGTAAAGAAGTTACAGACTTCCGCATACCACCCACAGTCTAATGGAGCACTAGAGCGTGCCCATAGATCAATAATCGAATATCGAATATCGTAGACGAAAATCCCAAACTTGGGATCAATTCCTGCGAACCGCTGCATTCCTGTACAATAACAGTGTACACGAGGGTACTAAATTAACCCCAATGGATTGCCTATACGGCTTCACAGCGGATGTTCCACCTAACTTAAAACGGGATCCTGAACGCGTTTATAACCACGAAAGTTATTACCATATGCTAAAGTACAGATTACAAAAATCATATGCCGCGGCTCGTAAAAATCTCCTAGCCAGCAAACAACGCTCGAAGGCATATTACGACAAAACAGTCAGGCCTCTCACTTTCCACTTAGGAGACAAAATCCTCCTCAAAAGTGAGAGTAGGAAATATAAACTGTCTCTAATATGGGTTGGACCATATCTGGTAATCAATGTACCCAGTCCAACAAACACTACCATAAAAATAGGTAAGCGGCAGGTTGTAGTACACAACAACCGTTTGAAACCCTATTACGAATAGTATACCGGTACATACACCTTTAGAAAATAAGTTCCACTGAAACAAAATTTCGCCAGTTAAACTAACAACTACCTACTTAAAGGTTCCGCACTCGGAATTATTCCCTATGGCTCCCGAAGTCAACCCTTACCTATATTTTATTTAAATTAATAAAAAATACGCTAAATAAACGTACCCATATATACGATGTTACTTATAACAAAATAAAAATAAATCGGGACATATAACAAATAAATTTTTACTTTTTAGTAGCTATGAGTAAATTAAACATTTTACCAAAAAAAAAAAAATTTTTTTTTGGAAAAGAGCAATGCTCATCGACTTAGAAGCTCATAGAGAAGTTGATGAAGTTTAGCATGCTCTAACTTACACTCCCCATACCTTGTTTTGGTAGTTACGAGTAAATTAAATATTTTTTCCAGTACAATTTTGTGAAAAAAGTACAATGCTCTTAACACTAAAAACCCTACTCTATATTTACGAGATTCAACATGAATTTTTATGTTTCAATGATTCTGTTCTATCTCGATTTCCTTATTGCAAGTAAGCCCCCATTATATAAACTATCAATCGTCCAATTAAGCAATGCTATATCTAAATATTACATGCTATTTAGTATGACCACCTGACTAATGAAGCCTATCCTTCATCTTTCTGCAGACCATGAAGCACATAATTGTGTTAATGTACTGCCTCCATCTGACAATGGGACAAATACCAGCGGATCCCTACACCATAAGCCCCCTAAACAACACGGGAATACTATATGAAGATCTGGGAAAACTACGAGCGTACCACAACGCATGGAATGTTTTAACGGAAATCAATATGATGGAACTGGACAACCAATCGCTTATGGCAGAACAGGCGGAACATTTAGTATGCCGACTATGCTCAAATCGTTCTCAAACGGATGAGCTATGCCTGGTTCAACAAAAACACGTTCATTCACTCTTGGAAAATATCAAGAGAAGAACAAGTGTCATTCGAGAAGTGGTTCCACTGTCGAGATCCACAAGATCTAATTTCGATGGAATAGGGAATGCAATGCGCTACCTATTCGGAACCATGGACAATACTAATGAACAGGAGGTATATAGCCGACTCGAGGACCTCGAAACAAATACCAAAGCACTAGCCGATCTGGAAAGACAGCAGATCAGTGTAGTCAAAACTACACTTTAGCAGATCCAAAAGTCGTTGACATCCCTGCAGGAAAGACAGCGCCAAATAACTCACCAGGTAAATACAATGCAAAATATCACCGATGAATTGCGGATGAGACAACTGAGGCAGGAAATAATCTCTAGCCTCACTTTGCAAATTGTAGAGATTGAGTATAGGCAGTAAGCCTTACTCGATATAATAGTTGCCAGAAAAATCATCAACTGCACCCGCTAGTGGTGTCTCCCAAAAGGTTACTTGAAATATACCACAAATCCCATGCTACTTGTCCAAATGCACAAAACTGTCTATCTCTATTATATCAGACAGCCGAGACAAAAGCTCATCTAGTCCAAGACAAATTAGTCATTCGAATACAACTTCCGATTTTCAATCTACCACAAATGAAGTTGTATCGAGTACACACTTTCTCCAAACACGTTAATAAAAAACAATCTTTGGTACCTGAAATAGAGTACTCGCACGTAGCACACCAAGTACACACACAGGATATTCTATTGTTAAAACCACAAACTCTTAGGACCTTTAAAAAGATCACCCAAAACTCAAAGGAGGGCACTTTCATCGCAAAGCTCGACATTCCCATAACAAAGGCTACGATGTTTAAGGAATGCGTAGTGAAACTGCTCTTTAATCCATTAAAGGAAGAGCCTCAGTGTCAATTCAGAGCACAAATACCGCCCAGACACCTACTTATTAAACTGAGTAAGCCAAATTCTTGGATATTCTCGTTGATAGAGCCAACCATAGTACACCTTCAGTGTACCCAACAATTCCTAACCTAGCAAATAGAAGGCCAAGGGATAATAACTATCAACCATCCCTGCCAATTACAAGTGGGATCGCAAATCCTACACTATGAGGCAGAGAATATCCAAAAATTAAGTCTCAGACAACCTAATTACTTCCCAAACACAACCTCACTAGAAAGAATAGTGAACCAATTTCTGAACATAACTAATGAAAATATTAAAACAGAACTATATTCAGGAGATGATACAAATAATCTTATCTTGAAAGGTACCCAGTCATTAAAAGATCTGGACAAAAAATTAATAACATAACGCCGTACTTAAGTCACCACCCTACACATGTACTAGCAACAACTTCAATTTACCTAACTGGTGTTGTCATCACATGTATGGTACTATACCTCCTCGCCAAATAGCTAGTCCCATTTATTAAAAATTACCGCTTACGCAAATCTTAAAGAAACCCAGCGTCGGAGGGACAAGTCGAACAAATCGAACATCAAATCTTTACATCAACCAATCTTTACATCAACCAAAGTATGAATACTTGAAACGAGTGATGACTCCCATATCAGGATTGGGGTATTATACATTCTCAAACAACTGCGACGTTCTAGCACCAGAGGAAGCCAAATCACATTCAGTGTTTATTTTCGATGATGTAGCATGTGAAAAGCAAGATAATGTGCGATCCTATTTTTGCATGGGTCGCCACAAAGTTATAGACAGCTTCTATCTCTGTCAAATATATACGCATATACCAAAGCACTTAATACGTGACAATGCTAATTTAATCATCTTATTCAAGCAAGATGACTTGAATTTGAAACATATCTATAATGATCATGTGAATACAGACATGAAGTTTGATAAATTTCGAAGAGCCTGTGCTGAGTGTTGGAAGGATGAATATGGTTTCTTGATGATTGATAAGGATAACTCATTAAACAAGGGGCGCTACCGTAAAGGATTTGATACCTTCATTGTACTATAAAAGGATGAAACATGTGAAATCTTCATAAGTCGAAGCTGTAACTCAGACGAAAGCACACCGAATCCTGTGGAACTGCTGAGTAGATTAAAGCTGTTCACCTATTACCAGACCTGTTTGAAAAGCTGTTAAGCTGTTATCCGAGCTGTTTGAAAAGCTGTTAAGCTGTTATCAGAGCTGTTTGGAAAGCTGCTAAGCTGTTATCAGAGCTATTTGGAAAGCTGTTAAGCTGTTATCAGAGCTGTTTTAATAGCTGTTAAGCTGTTATCAGAGCTGTTTAAAAGCTGATAAGCTGTTATCAGAGCTGTTTTAAAAGCTGTTAAGCTGTTATCCGAGCTGTTTGAAAAGCTGTTAAGCTGTTATCAGAGCTGTTTGGAAAGCTGTTAAGCTGTTATCAGAGATGTTTGGAAAGCTGTTAAGCAGTTATCAGAGCTGTTTGAATAGCTGTTAAGCTGTTATCAGAGCTGTTTGGAAAGCTGTTAAGCTGTTATCAGAGCTGTTTGGAAAGCTGTTAAGCTGTTATCAGAGCTGTTTGGAAAGCTGTTAAGCTGTTATCAGAGCTGTTTGGAAAGCTGTTATTGAGTTAACAACGAAGATGAATGAAAATCTATTAAAAGAAATTATCAAGACTAGGAATGCAGTGCGAAGGAAATTAAAAGCCCTAAGGATGGGAAAAATTGACGCAGAAGCTCGACTTGAAGAAACCTTTAAGCCAATCACTAAACCCTTAAAAGAGTTTGTTAGAACAGTTAAATACGAGCCGCCGGATATAGTCAAATTTGAGATAAAAGATGTAAAAGAAGAAGAAGAAGAAGAAGAAGAAGCAGAAGAAGAAGAATCCAATGAGGTTGTGGAACCTTTTACCGCTCCAAAACGAAAATATGTTGAAATGGAGGCCAGTAGCACACCTATAAATTATGGAGATTATTCCTTAACATCTGAGGAAGAATTAGCAACACCTGAACATTCAAGTTCATTGAGAGGAAGGTCTCCTGTCACCTCCCCCGATACGTCTGGATACATAGTTTCAAACTATTTAAAGCTATTCACTGATAATAGCCCTAAAATTGATCCAACCTATGGAGTTTACTATGATGATAGCGCGTGGAGAATCGGTAAATCAACGTGTGATGTTGATGATGTAGGAAATATTGTTATCAAGGGGAAGAGCTATAAAACAACTTTGGGGTTATGTGAGCTGCTATTTATGAAAGATCCTGTAAAAAGTCTATATACTAAAGAGGATTTAACTAATTATGGATCTATTTTGAAAGATACCAAGGCATATAAACGTGCTGAAGATGGATAAATAAAAGGTACTAGAGCGGATAGGTATAAAGCTATAATCAGTAAACTTATACTAATGCGTCTGCCTAACGAAAACATTGATCACATTTACGGGGATGATCCAAATGAATTATTGGATAGACTGCGCCTTCTAATGGCATCAAAGTAGGCTGGAAACACCAGTCACAACAATGAAATTGTATCTATACTGGAGGAGTTGCGAGAAGCAGATATTATAGTTTAAATACTACTCCATTGCCATACCTCTACACAATCTACAGATGAGCGTTGACAAGTTTGGACGTTTCTCTAAGCGGGGATATTTTGGGAAAGCAGGTGAACGTGGACCAACAGGAGCTCAGGGAACAGCCGGTGAACAAGAAATTCAAGGATAAGCTGGTAAACAAGGAGCACAAGGTCCAGCTGGTGAACAAGGAGAGCGGGGTATTGGATTTAATTTAACGATAAACGGAGACTACGATCTAAACTCAAAGTGTATAAAACGACTTGGTGAACCCCTTGAAAATGATGATGCTACTACCAAAGACTATGTTGATAAGAAAATTAAAATAAGTGTTGAAGAAATAAAAAAAACTATTAATATAGAGGTAGCAAATTTAACGCTATATATCAATGATGAAATCACGAAGATTGAAAACTATCTGTTTACTTCAGTAATAAATAAGAAAAACTTGACAACGAAAGATGGTGTATATGAGTAAAAACTCTTGAGAAATCGGTTTCATTTATAATTACGATGAGTAAGAGGCAAGTGGTAAATGAGCTGCATAAACCAGCGAGAAAAAATTTCAAACGGCGTCGTGAGATCATCAAAGGACTAGATGAATTGTGGCAGGCAGACTTGGTTGAAATGGATCCCTACAAGTATGTGAACAAGGGTTACGGCTATCTGCTGACAGTAATTGATACCTTCTCCAAATATGCAGGGCCAATTCCAATTAAAAGAAAAACTGGTGCAGAAGTAAGAGATAACATGCAATCTATATTAAGCGAGGGACGAATACCTAAAAACCTGCAGACTGATGATGGAAAGGAATTCTACAACAGCCTCTTTAAAAATCTAATGATGAAGCATGCAATTAATCATTACTCTACGTACAGTTTCCTCAAAGCATCAATAGTGGAACGATTTAACCGAACTCTGAAGGATATGATGTGGAAGGAATTCAGTTTTAATGGAACTTATCAGTGGATTGGAATGGTAAAGAAACTGCTCACTGAATACAACTCAAGAATACCTCGAACTACAAAAATGAGACCACGTGATATCAACATCTCCAATGAGAAACAACTGCTTTCAACTGTATACAATCATATAAAAATTGTTGTTCCTGCAAAGTATAAAGTTGGGGATTTTGTGCGCATCAGCAAATACAAGCATGTATTTGAGAAAGGCTATACACCAAACTGGACAGCTGAGATTTTTAAAATTATTAATCTTCGAAACACAAACGCCATCACATATCGGCTGGAAGATTATCAAGGAAATCCAATCACAGGATGCTTTTACGAATTGGAGCTGCTGAAAGTTAAATACCCTAGCCTATACCTCATAGAGAAAATCTTAAAGAAGAGTGGAGATAAAGCTTACGTTAAATGGCTCGGATTTTCATCAAAACACAATTCTTGGATCAATAAAACAAATGTTTTATAATTTCTTGAAAAACACCTATAATACAATTTCAAATAAATTTATAATTATAATACTTTAATAAATGAAACTAAAACTATAATACATAATTTATTTACACTACACTTAGATTCTTTCAGCGGTTGCCACTTGTTGATCTGATGAAATGGAGTAATGCCCCCATGGTAGAGTATTCGTCATTCCGCTCATAATATGTTAAGCCACACACACACACACATTCTACCCAAGCCTTGGAACAGGGAACGTAGCCCAATCCAACACACCCATACAATCCTATATCGACAACTTCCCTGCTAAGAAAACTTATTTAGGTGCAGCAAAACCATGATGACGTCATGCCGATATCTAGAACTCTCTCGCTAATAAAAGAAAACAGCAAAACCAAGGCATGGTGGTAGTTCCGGTTGAGGCCGCTAGGGTACCTTACTCAAGAAATGGCGTTTTGCGCTCAAACAGATGTCACTAATATCTCGAAAACCAAAGCCCGTAGAGAATTTCTGATGAAAACTCCCACTCCACACCGCCAAGAATCCATTTCCATGAGCAAAAATAACTTGAATTATTAATACGCTAATATCTCGAAAACCAGAGCCCGTAGAGCATTTCTGATGAAAATTTCATTTACCCCCCCCCCCCCTATCTTTATTATCCCCCTATCTTTATTATCCCCCCTATATTTATTATCCCCCCACATACCCACCATCTAGAATCCATTGGCATGAACAAAAATTTCCTACTATTAACTTTAATTGTTAGTTCAAAACCAAAAGCCTACATTTAGGCGCTCAAGAAAAATCAATTATTACTAATATTAATCCAAAACCAGGCGCAAAACTTGAAAACAACAAAAGTCTACATTTAGGCGCACCACACATCCAAAAAAGTTAAGCAAAAAACTTCCCAAAACCGTAGCATGCTGCCACGTGTGGGCAAAAGTGAAGCAAAACACTTCCCAAAACCGTAGCATGCTGCCACGTGTGGGCCAAAGGTGAAGCAAAAAACTTCCAAGAGAACCGTACCACACATCCAAGAAAGCCGTAGTACCGGAGCATGCTGGTAGTATCGGCTAATGTCTCACTGACATCTTCTAGAATCTGTTCATGGTGATATCATGTGTGAAATTCGAATGATGCTGAACTCTCCCGCTAATAAAAGACCGGAGCATGCTGATAGTACCTGCTAATGCCGCTAGGGCGCAGTCAAGACCAAATGATACATCCCGGTAGTACCGGTTAATCCCGCTATGGCGCAGTCGAGACTCAGTGGTGCACCCAAGACACAATGCCCGAACAGATGTCGCTAGAAAACCGTAGTACCGGAGCATGCTGGTAGTACCTGCTAATGCCGCTAGGGCGCACTCAAACCAAATGATACATCCCGGTAATACCGGTTAATCCCCCTAGGGCGCAGTCGAGACTCAATGGTGCACCCAAGACATGCTGAGCATGCTGGTAGTACCTGCTAATGCCGCTAGAGCGCAGTCAAGACCAAATGACACATCCCGGTAGTACCGATTAAACTCGCTAGGGTGCACCCAAGACACAGTGGTGTATCCAAGTCACAAACCAATACAGCCAAGACACAAACCTACATTAGCATGTGCTAGCGACGGTGGCGCCATTTGTGGCGATATCCTGGAGGCTTAAAAAAGTGCGCCAGAAACGCCATAGAATAACTACTAAGATTTTATATTTTAGCTCGCGGTCTTTGAAAATTGACTCACTACTCTCGATGATTTTAAGTTCTTCTGTTAATTTTGGGGTTTCTATAGGCATCTGCTCCTCAGGTTTTTCCCTGTTTTGACTTCGTGTCACTACTCCGACTGTATTGGATTCGTCAACTATGCCCTTATCTTGTCCAGTAATTCGACTTAGGGCATCTGCGTTCGCATTATATTTCCCCGGTTTGTAGACAATTACATAAGTACACTCTTCTAGACGGATTTTCCATCGCATGAGCCGCGAGGATGGTTCCTTGAGATTCATTAACCATTTGAGTGGCTTGTGGTCAGTGACGATAGTAAATTTTCTCCCGTAAATGTACGGTCTAAATTGTTTCACAGCGAACACGATTGCAAGAAGTTCCTTTTCGGTTGTAGTATATTTCATTTCCGCTGAGTTAAGTGTACGACTTGAATAATATATGGGCCGGTCTTCGCCTATTATACCCTGCGAGAGGACAGCGCCTATTGCAACATTGCTTGCGTCGGTAGTAACGAGAAATTCTTGCTGAAAATCTGGGTACGCCAAGATAGGAGAATTTATTAATTTTGATTTTGAAAATTACATTTTTCTTTAAGAGTTTTGTGAGAGGTTTTGCGATGTCTGCAAAATTTTCAATAAAACGACGGTAGTACCCTGCAAATCCCAAAAATGATTTCACTCCTTTACATTTTTTTGTAGTAGGAAAAGTTTTCACAACACTTATTTTACCTGGATCAGGACTTAGACCTTTTTCAGAGATTATGTGACCTAGGTACATTAGTTCCCTTTTTACGAATTTACATTTCTCTGGTTGAAGTTTAAGATTATGTTTTCTCAGGAGATTTAAAACATCTACTAACTTCGAGTTATGATCATCGAGGCTATGACCATAAATTACGATGTCGTCAACGTACACAAAGCACTTGCTTCCCTGCAATCCCATTAACACGTTGTTCATTAAACGTTGGAACGTTGCGGGTGCATTTCTCAATCCAAAGGGCATTCTGTTGTATTCATAATGCCCAAATGAGGTGCTGAATGCAGTTTTTTCGCGATCACCTTCGCTAACAAGGATTTGTTGAAACCCGTTGGCAAGATCAAGAGTGCTGAAGTACTTGGATTTGCCCAACTGATCCAATATGTCAGATATATTGGGTAGCGGATATGCATCTCCAATAGTTAATTCATGAAGTTTGCGAAAGTCCACCACCACTCTCCATCGTTTATTACCGGCTGAATCTTCTTTCTTTGTCACGAGGAGCAGCGGTGAGTTTCAGGGACTCACACTTAGTCTAATGACATTATTACTCAGCATTTCATTCACTTGCTTGTATATTTCATCCCTATGCGCTTCAAGCAGTCGGTAGGGTCTGATATAAATAGGAGGCTTATTGACTTCTGTTAGAATGTTATGCTCAAAAGCATCAGTGTGTGAAAGATAGTCTCCTTCGAGATAAAAAAGGGCATTATAATGTTTATATATGTCTGTAATAGTTTGCTTTTCTTCCCTATTACAGTGGTTTAAATTTATAAGTTTGTCCAATCTTTTTAATCTATATTTAACGGGATCTTTATCAGTGTTGGGTTTTAGTATGTCATATTGCTCTAAACAATCCCACTCTTGGTCCAAGTTTGCAGTGTTCAGGACAAAATCAGAGTCGTTCGAGTTTAAAAATACAAGGCTTACTCTCTGGTTATTAGGTTGAACTAAGGTTTCAGGTACATATACACCCGGAGAGATTTCTTTTTTATGTATTATCACCTGATTTGGATGTTGGAATGGAATGCTTACTACTTTTTCACACCGTGCAGGTAGCCGTATTTGATTCAGATTTCCAGTTTCTGAGAATGTTTCAATTTCATCAGGTACTTGCACTGTATTTCCAGACTTGAGATTGTCAATGTGGCGATTTAAAAGTTTTTGCTTTGATTTTTGATATGTTTGACTGGCGGAATCTTTAATAGGATTAGTTTCAATTACTAGAATATCTTGATCGTAATCTATTATCGCGTTATATTTTCGCAAAAAAATCGTTACCGATTATTCCATCGTATCTAAGACTTATATCTGGATTTAAAATATAAAAATTGTGTTTCAATTCGAGAGGTGTATTATTGCTAGATAAATCTAGGGTAGCAAGTATTGTTCCTAGTGTTGTTATAGGTTCACCAGATATTGTGGAGATAGAGTTTGCAAGTTTGTGAACCTTGTTTTCGTGAAGAGTTTGAGACTTCAGCAGGCTAACGTCTGTTCCAGTGTCTATTAGGAAAGTAAAGTATTTTTGTGAGGATGGTGTAAAAACTATTCGTACACAAGCATTAGCTTCAGAATTCAAAAGTGAAATTGTTGTTTTTGTTATAATTTTATCTTCTACGCATCTTGTGTACGGTAGACTTCGGCTGTGTGTGAGATTCGGGAAGGAGCGCCGATTTCTTCCTCCCGGCTGTTCCCGTTTCCCGACGATGAGTTGTCTTGTCTACCATTTAATCCATTTTTCTGACCCTTTTTAGGTGCGTTACTTACTCTCGTGGGTACATAGTGTAATTTGTGTGGAGAGTTATTGCTGTTGGATGCTGTACGGTGACCTCCTGATTGAGGGCGAGCTGAGTTAAAGTTTGCTCGAGAAAAGCGACTGTTGTTGTTTGTCTCAATCTGCAGTCGTTAATGTGGTGGTTGGCCTTTTTACAGTAGGCACAAGTTCGATAGTTAACTTCTCGCTTTGCAGTTCGTGGAGTAAAGTTTGGAATGGTATTGTTCTTAAAACAACTATCGCGAGTGTGTCCTTCTCGTTTGCAAATATTGCAGAAAGTGTTTCTTATAGAGGGGTTTTTAGAAACGTATGTAGGGTTAGGAAAACTTCGTTCCAGACGCGTTGCTTGTCTTGTAGCATAATTAATGGATTTTTTAAATCTTCTTCACAGCGTATTTTCACCAGGATCTTTAAGCTGTGGTTTTTCAAACCATCTTCAAATGTTTGCGTTGCTAGTTTCGTATTTTATTTCATTAAATACTCTCGCACGTTTACGTCGGTTACTTCGGAATAAGTAGCAGAGTTCAAAGAGGATAGAGCTAACAGTATTCTATCTCCAAACTCTCTAATACTTTCTCTACCGTTCTGTTTAATGGACATTAGGTTGTTTTGCGCACTCGCTCGAGACCTTTCTTCTTTAAAATGGGATTTTAAATCTTGAACTAACCTATTCCAGCTTGTATAGGATGTGTACTGGACAACTGCAAAGGCTGGTCCTCTCAGCTTGGTTTTAACGATGTGCAGAAAGAGTTTCTGCTGAGGGGCAGTCTGAGTGGAAGAAAATAACAAATTACCAGATGCTAGGAACTTATCCAAATCCTGTGAGGATCCGTCAAATTCTGGCACCAACCTATATACATCAATAAGGCTAATCTCAGCTTGAGATACGCCATTATTGCGAGGCTGTTGGGGATTGTCGTTGTCTGGCATTTCCGTTGAGAGGTAAAAAGGTAACTCTCGGAAAAGCTCAAGTACACCAGCTCGACTACGAGTGATAATTTTGTACACGAATTAGATCAACGATCGTTTCACTAATTAAAATAAAGTAAGGCCACCGGCACTGATTAAGATAAATGCGATCAAATCAATCACAAGTTTTGTCGTACCGTTCGCAAAGAGTAACTAAACTTGAAAGCCGACTATACGTTTACCAATCAAGCACTAATAACCATGTCGTGCGATATAAATAATTAAAAGGAATGAAAGCGGAACACAATATTTGGAAATATCAAGGGATTTCGCAGCACTTCCAATTGTTATTTAAACAAAATTTCAGATAAAATAACGCAGAGATAGACAGACAAGGAAAATGGTTCAAATCAAAACAAATTTCGTTACAAGTACGACACATTCATATTCATCACTTATTCACTTTTCATGATAAAAGGGATTATTTTTGTTTTTTATAAGAGATTTTTTTTTCGAAACCGTCAAACAAGCAGAAACTTTCAAGATTGAATGGTTTAAAAAACAATGAGCAGGAGAAAAAAACGAGAATTCTTCTCAGGAGACTTCTTGCTAACTATATTTGTATCAATTACGTATTTTTTTTTTTTTTTTTTTTTTTTTTTTTCATTTAAAATTGAAGAGTAGAATCGTTCTGAATGTGAATTAAACATTTCTTAATAATTATATATTTTCTCACAAAAAAAATTTATCGAATATCTATTTATTTAAAAACAAATTCCTTCTCAGCAGGATATATCAAACACTTCTTACTAATTTAATTATATTTTTTTTTTCACTCAAAATTTGTTCGAATATCTATTTATTTAAAACAGTTATTACAAGAGAAGATTTCAGACGTAAAATCTACTTACGTTTAATATATACAGCAGATTAACGCAAGGCTGGTTTGATGATCTGTTCCTTTTATACTGGTTGAGTATATACAGTAGATTAACGCAAGTCTTTTTAGATGATTTTTTTTTCCTTTTAGACTGCTGATGAAACAATGAGCCCAAAAGAAAATGATTATTGAAGAAAAATATGTCAGCTGTCATCCGCTGATGTAGTAACTAAGTCCAGAAGAATTTGTTTGGTTTATCCAAATTTTGTAGCTAAGTGTAGTCGTCGGTTCGGAATAAGTTGGAGTTGGTCCAATGGATGATGATAATTTGGAATATCAAATTCTATCACCATCAGTACCGCTGCCACCAGTGTTGTGATCCTGCTGGCCGTGCTTTCCGTCAGGAGAAGAGCCAGTCAGGAGGAGTTGGTTCTGGAAAGAAATATATATATTTCAAGAGAAAAGGAAAAATCACTTTCACTTCTATTATTTTTATTTCGATTTCGCTTTCGTTATAATTAATTCGTTTAGTAATTATTAATTATTTTGTTTACACTTTTCTTTTCTTTTTAGAACAAATCCTAATTACTATCCGTTTACAAATTTTAATATTCCGGACAAAAAGTATACGCGAACCGACTCGTACAAGAATATATTTCCAGCTCTACTTTATTCGATTTGATTTTTAAAAGGAAATATGATGCCGAGCTCGTGTATACATAAGTGAAGACGAGCTCGGTCAATAAAAATAAGAAATTTATGTTGACGTTTGAAAGAACGTTGCAAGAAAATATTACTAGGCACTTGAGCTCGTTGAAATTTTACAAGGCATTTTTGAAAAGAAATTTGATGCAATAATAATTTATTTGATGCGCTCATGTAAATGAGTGAATTATGGTGACATTGCGATAACTGCGGTGTAATCATAACACCTGCGAGGTCACAAATTATCACCACAGTCCCGTTGCGACTGAAGGAAGAAATGCTCTGTGTATCAAAAGAGATAGGCGAAGCAGTCTTCCTGGCCAACAGTTTACTCCCTACTTGGAAAGAAACAGTGCTAGTTGCCATACTCAACGTTAATAACTTCCAAGTAGTTTATTATTAGAACTGCTCCCAATACATGACTACGCCGTCATCCCAACAAGAGAAGACACTGATACACAACACGTTCTCAAGCCGCATAAATCGCAAGCGAGTAACACAAACACCAGTGAGCTTCTCAAGGCGAAACACAAGTCAAGCAAACTTCTTTTTAAAAAATACCTAGATATAAGTTACTAACGCGGCCCAAGAGCCCTATACAAGACGCGTGCGAGCTCAGTAAGACCCGAGTAGAGGCAAAAATGATTCCACCGTCTAATAAAATAAGTTATAAAAATTTTACATGGCCCCAGAGTCAAATCAGAGACGCGAGCGGAGCTCCAGAAGCCGACAAGCAAAATGCAGCAGACTCCTCCATCCAATATACCTAGAGTTAAGACAATTACAAGGCATAAGAGCCCAAGTAAAGGCGCGTGTGATATCAAAAGTACTCGTTCAAAGGCAAAGCCGACTCCACCACCTAAAAAAGTTAATATTAAGAACCAAATGAGACCCCAGAGTCCTACAAAAGATGCGTGCGAGATCCGTAAGACCTCATTAAAGGCAATGTTGACTCCACCATCAAATATAGTTAAAGATACCAATTTCTCACGGCCCATAAACCAAAGTGTCAATGCGTGCGAGTACTCGGACCAATCGAAAGTATCTGTAAAACATGGTACTCAACTATTAAAACTGCAGGAAGCCCATTCCCTGCCATCTAGTAATGTAAGTAAACCAGAAAGTAAGTACACAACTACACAAAATGAGGAAAGAAACGCAAGCTTTTCAGAAAATACGGCTATCTTACAGCACGTAAGATACTTATTTCCGGATCATGAAGATCCCACACACACTCCGCGAGTCAATAGGCTCGACGAAGAGCTCAGCCTAGACCCAAATCTAAATGCGGAAGAAAAAGCTTCGATATCCGAACTCTGTTATGAGTACAATGATCTTTTACCTTAAATGTGATAAGCTTACTTATACAAACGCTATCACCCATAACATTCCATTGATCAGGCCCAAAAAAACCAAAAGGCCTATTGATTACCAGAGACCCAGAGACAGGTAATAAATGAGTAAATGCGAGAAATGCTAGACAACGGGATAGTCCAAACTAGCAATTCACCCTTATTAGTAGTCCCGATGGGACCCGATGGTGAAAAAGGTGGCGCGTCGTTGTCGATTTTCGCAAATTAAACGAAAAGACAATTGGCGACGCATTTCCGCTACTCCGAATAGAGGATATTCTTCACCATCTGGGTCATGCCAGGTACTTTACCACTCTCGACTTGGCCAACGGCTATCACCAAGTCTTAGTCGACAAAAAAGATCGACATAAGACCGCTTTTAGCACTATTTACGGGCACTACGAGTTTAAGCGTATGCCATTTGGACTCAAAGGAGCTCCCGATACATTCCAACGCCTCATGAACTTCGTTCTGACAGGCCTACAAGGCCTCGAATGTTTCGTTTATCTTGACGACATCGTCATTTATGGTAAAAACCTAAATGACCACAATGATAAACTTCGCAAAGTCTTCGACAAATGAGAGAGAACAACCTCAAACTGCAGCCAGAGAAGTGCCAGTTTTTGAGACGAGAAGTTGTTTACCTAGGGCACAAATGCTCTAGCGAAGGTGCATTACCAGACTCCAGCGAAACGGCCTGCGTCCAAACATTCCCTGTTCCTAGAACAGTCAGGCAAGTTCAGTCCTTTTTAGGACTTGCCAATTACTACAGGAAGTTCATTCCGGACTTCTCTAAAATAGTTCGTCCAATTACGAATTTACTCCGCAAGGACGTAAAATTCACTTGGACCGAGAAATGCCAGGAAGCATTTCAAAGCATTAAAAATGTCTAATTTCTCCACCACTTTCAATCTATCCAGATTTTTCTAAACCTTTCTACCTTACAATGGACGCCAGCAACGAAGCATTAGGCGCTGTGCTTTCCCAAGGAGAAGTGGGAAAAGACCAGCCTATCGCCTATGCAAGCCGAACGCTGAACAAAGCCGAGAGAAATTACTCCACTATTGAAAAGGAGTTATTAGCTGGGGCACTAGGAATTTCCAATGCTACCTTCAAGGCAGGCAATTCACGGTCTATACTGACCACAAGCCTCTCAAAGGTGTCTTTAATGTTAAAGACCCGACTTCCCGTTTGGTGAGATTTCACCATAAATTATCAGAATTCGATTATACCATCGAATACAAACCAGGGAAGTATAATACCAATGCGGATGCATTAAGCCGCATTCCACAAGTATTAAACGAAGACTATACAGGCAACACTTTAACGATACAAGCCCAAGTCCACCACACTATGGACTCTGATTTGGAGGAAAATAAACCCCCAAATAAAAAGAAAACCAAGAAACCCGCTCATTGCTTCGCCTTGACCAGAGCTCAAAAACAGAAAACCCAAGAGGCCAATACCAGCTCCAGCGCTGAAACACAAAAACACAGAAAACAAACTCCCGGAGGCAGAAACCCTCTGCTAAACTTGAACAAGATACAAGTCCAGTCAAGGCACCTGAGATAATCACGAGCCCCAAGGAAGTTTCAACAATCCTAAAGGATTACCACGACTCTCCTTTCCACGGTCATCAGGGTGTCATTAAGACTTATAAAAGAATTATACGCAATTATTAGTGGAGACACATGCTTGGCGATATAAAAAAATGCCCCAAGTGCCAAACAAATCAAGATGCCCATGGTAATAACGGACATCGCAGAACAACCTTTCGACAAGGTTTACCTCGATAAAGTAAGTCCACTAGAAGAGACCATATCAGGTAATAAATATATCTTAACTTTTCAAGATAACCTTACCAAATTTGTCGATTGGTATGCCATACCAAATGGAGAAGCAGTGACGGTGGCGCAAATCTTTTTCAATGAGATTGTCACGCGCTATCGCATTCCAAAGAGAATAGTCACCGATCAGGGAACTAATTTCCTAAGTGAGCTATTCGAGAAGGTCTGCAAACTGTTAAAGGTAAAGAAGTTACAGACTTCCGCATACCACCCACAGTCTAATGGAGCACTAGAGCGTGCCCATAGATCAATAATCGAATATCGAATATCGTAGACGAAAATCCCAAACTTGGGATCAATTCCTGCGAACCGCTGCATTCCTGTACAATAACAGTGTACACGAGGGTACTAAATTAACCCCAATGGATTGCCTATACGGCTTCACAGCGGATGTTCCACCTAACTTAAAACGGGATCCTGAACGCGTTTATAACCACGAAAGTTATTACCATATGCTAAAGTACAGATTACAAAAATCATATGCCGCGGCTCGTAAAAATCTCCTAGCCAGCAAACAACGCTCGAAGGCATATTACGACAAAACAGTCAGGCCTCTCACTTTCCACTTAGGAGACAAAATCCTCCTCAAAAGTGAGAGTAGGAAATATAAACTGTCTCTAATATGGGTTGGACCATATCTGGTAATCAATGTACCCAGTCCAACAAACACTACCATAAAAATAGGTAAGCGGCAGGTTGTAGTACACAACAACCGTTTGAAACCCTATTACGAATAGTATACCGGTACATACACCTTTAGAAAATAAGTTCCACTGAAACAAAATTTCGCCAGTTAAACTAATAACTACCTACTTAAAGGTTCCGCACTCGGAATTATTCCCTATGGCTCCCGAAGTCAACCCTTACCTATATTTTATTTAAATTAATAAAAAATACGCTAAATAAACGTACCCATATATACGATGTTACTTATAACAAAATAAAAATAAATCGGGACATATAACAAATAAATTTTTACTTTTTAGTAGCTATGAGTAAATTAAACATTTTACCAAAAAAAAAAAAATTTTTTTTTGGAAAAGAGCAATGCTCATCGACTTAGAAGCTCATAGAGAAGTTGATGAAGTTTAGCATGCTCTAACTTACACTCCCCATACCTTGTTTTGGTAGTTACGAGTAAATTAAATATTTTGTCCAGTACAATTTTGTGAAAAAAGTACAATGCTCTTAACACTAAAAACCCTACTCTATATTTACGAGATTCAACATGAATTTTTATGTTTCAATGATTCTGTTCTATCTCGATTTCCTTATTGCAAGTAAGCCCCCATTATATAAACTATCAATCGTCCAATTAAGCAATGCTATATCTAAATATTACATGCTATTTAGTATGACCACCTGACTAATGAAGCCTATCCTTCATCTTTCTGCAGACCATGAAGCACATAATTGTGTTAATGTACTGGCTCCATCTGACAATGGGACAAATACCAGCGGATCCCTAGAGCATAAGCCCCCTAAACAACACGGGAATACTATATGAAGATCTGGGAAAACTACGAGCGTAGTTACCACAACGCATGGAATGTTTTAACGGAAATCAATATGATGGAACTGGACAACCAATCGCTTATGGCAGAACAGGCGGAACATTTAGTATGCCGACTATGCTCAAATCGTTCTCAAACGGATGAGCTATGCCTGGTTCAACAAAAACACGTTCATTCACTCTTGGAAAATATCAAGAGAAGAACAAGTGTCATTCGAGAAGTGGTTCCACTGTCGAGATCCACAAGATCTAATTTCGATGGAATAGGGAATGCAATGCGCTACCTATTCGGAACCATGGACAATACTAATGAACAGGAGGTATATAGCCGACTCGAGGACCTCGAAACAAATACCAAAGCACTAGCCGATCTGGAAAGACAGCGGATCAGTGTAGTCAAAACTACACTATAGCAGATCCAAAAGTCGTTGACATCCCTGCAGGAAAGACAGCGCAAAATAACTCACCAGGTTAATACAATGCAAAATATCACCGATGAATTGCGGATGAGACAACTGAGGCAGGAAATAATCTCTAGCCTCACTTTGCAAATTGTAGAGATTGAGTATAGGCAGTAAGCCTTACTCGATATAATAGTTGCCAGAAAAATCATCAACTGCATCCGCTAGTGGTGTCTCCCAAAACGTTACTTGAAATATACCACAAATCCCATGCTACTTGTCCAAATGCACAAAACTGTCTATCTCTATTATATCAGACAGCCGAGACAAAAGCTCATCTAGTCCAAGACAAATTAGTCATTCGAATACAACTTCCGATTTTCAATCTACCACAAATGAAGTTGTATCGAGTACACAGTTTCTCCATACACGTTAATAAAAAACAATCTTTGGTACCTGAAATAGAGTACTCGCACGTACACCAAGTACAGACACAGGATATTCTATTGTTAAAACCACGAACTCTTAGGACCTTTAAAAAGATCACCCAAAACACAAAGGAGGACACTTTCATCGCAAAGCTCGACATTCCCATAACAAAGGCTACGATGTTTAAGGAATGCGTAGTGAAACTGCTCTTTAATCCATTAAAGGAAGAGCCTCAGTGTCAATTCAGAGCACAAATACCGCCCAGACACCTACTTATTAAACTGAGTAAGCCAAATTCTTGGATATTCTCGTTGATATAGCCAACCATAGTACACCTTCAGTGTACCCAACAATTCCTAACCTAGCAAATAGAAGGCCAAGGGATAATAACTATCAACCATCCCTGCCAATTACAAGTGGGATCGCAAATCCTACACTATGAGGCAGAGAATATCCAAAAATTAAGTCTCAGACAACCTAATTACTTCCAAAACACAACCTCACTAGAAAGAATAGTGAACCAATTTCTGAACATAACTAATGAAAATATTAAAACAGAACTATATTCAGGAGATGATACAAATAATCTTATCTTGAAAGGTACCCAGTCATTAAAAGATCTGGACAAAAAATTAATAACATAACGCCGTACTTAAGTCACCACCCTACACATGTACTAGCAACAACTTCAATTTACCTAACTGGTGTTGTCATCACATGTATGGTACTATACCTCCTCGCCAAATAGCTAGTCCCATTTATTAAAAATTACCGCTTACGCAAATCTTAAAGAAACCCAGCGTCGGAGGGACAAGTCGAACAAATCGAACATCAAATCTTTACATCAACCAATGTATGAATACTTGAAGCGAGTGATGACTCCCACATCAGGATTGGGGTATTATACATTCTCAAACAACTGCGACGTTCTAGCACCAGAGGAAGCCAAATCACATTCAGTGTTTATTTTCGATGATGTAGCATGTGAAAAGCAAGATAATGTGCGATCCTATTTTTGCATGGGTCGCCACAAAGATATAGACAGCTTCTATCTCTGTCAAATATATACGCATATACCAAAGCACTTAATACGTGACAATGCTAATTTAATCATCTTATTCAAGCAAGATGACTTGAATTTGAAACATATTTATAATGATCATGTGAATACAGACATGAAGTTTGATAAATTTCGAAGAGCCTGTGCTGAGTGTTGGAAAGATGAATATGGTTTCTTGATGATTGATAAGGATAACTCATTAAACAAGGGTCGCTACCGTAAAGGATTTGATACCTTCATTGTACTATAAAAGGATGAAACATGTGAAATCTTCATAAGTTGAAGCTGTAACTCAGACGAAAGCACACCGAATCCTGTGGACCTGCTGAGTAGATTAAAGCTGTTCACCTATTACCAGACCTGTTTGAAAAGCTGTTAAGCTGTTATCCGAGCTGTTTGAAAAGCTGTTAAGCTGTTATCAGAGCTGTTTGGAAAGCTGCTAAGCTGTTATCAGAGCTATTTGGAAAGCTGTTAAGCTGTTATCAGAGCTGTTTTAATAGCTGTTAAGCTGTTATCAGCGCTGTTTAAAAGCTGTTAAGCTGTTATCAGAGCTGTTTTAAAAGCTGTTAAGCTGTTATCCGAGCTGTTTGGAAAGCTGTTAAGCTGTTATCAGAGCTGTTTGGAAAGCTGTTAAACTGTTATCAGAGCTGTTTGGAAAGCTGTTATTGAGTTAATAACGAAGATGAATGAAAATCTATTAAAAGAAATTATCAAGACTAGGAATGCAGTGCGAAGGAAATTAAAAGCCCTAAGGATGGGAAAAATTGACGCAGAAGCTCGACTTGAAGAAACCTTTAAGCCAATCACTAAACCCTTAAAAGAGTTTGTTAGAACAGTTAAATACGAGCCGCCGGATATAGTCAAATTTGAGATAAAAGATGTAAAAGAAGAAGAAGACGAAGAAACAGAAGAAGAAGAATCCAATGAGGTTGTGGAACCTTTTACCGCTCCAAAACGAAAATATGTTAAAATGGAGGCCAGTATCACACCTATAAATTATGGAGATTATTCCTTAACATCTGAGGAGGAATTCGCAACACCTGAACATTCAAGTTCATTGAGAGGAAGGTCTCCTGTCACCTCCCCCGATACGTCTGGATACATTGTTTCAAACTATTTAAAGCTATTCACTGATAATAGCCCTAAAATTGATCCAACCTATGGAGTTTACTATGATGATAGCGCGTGGAGAATCGGTAATTCAACGCGTGATGTTGATGATGTAGGAAATATTGTTATCAAGGGGAAGAGCTATAAAACAACTTTGGGGTTATGTGAGCTGCTATTTATGAAAGATCCTGTAAAAAGTCTATATACTAAAGAGGATTTAACTAATTATGGATCTATTTTGAATGATACCAATGCATATAAACGTGCTGAAGATGGATAAAAGGTACTAGAGCGGATAAGTATAAAGCTATAATCAGCAAACTTATACTAATGCGTCTGCCTAAAGGAAACATTGATCACATTTACTGGGATGATCCAAATGAATTATTGGATAGACTGCGCCTTCTAATGGCATCAAAGTAGGCTGGAAACACCAGTCACAACAATGAAATTGTATCTATACTGGAGGAGTTGCGAGAAGCAGATATTATAGTTTAAATACTACTCCATTGCCATACCTCTACACAATCTACAGATGAGCGTTGACAAGTTTGGACGTTTCTCTAAGCGGGGATATTTTGGGAAAGCAGGTGAACGTGGACCAACAGGAGCTCAGGGAACAGCCGGTGAACAAGAAATTCAAGGATCAGCTGGTAAACAAGGAGCACAAGGTCCAGCTGGTGAACAAGGAGAGCGGGGTATTGGATTTAATTTAACGATAAACGGAGACTACGATCTAAACTCAAAGTGTATAAAACGACTTGGTGAACCCCTTGAAAATGATGATGCTACTACCAAAGACTATGTTGATAAGAAAATTAAAATAAGTGTTGAAGAAATAAAAAAAACTATTAATATAGAGGTAGCAAATTTAACGCTATATATCAATGATGAAATCACGAAGATTGAAAACTATCTGTTTACTTCAGTAATAAATAAGAAAAACTTGACACCGAAAGATGGTGTATATGAGTAAAAACTCTTGAGAAATCGGTTTCATTTATAATTACGATGAGTAAGAGGCAAGTGGTAAATGAGCTGCATAAACCAGCGAGAAAAAATTTCAAACGGCGTCGTGAGATCATCAAATCATCATCGAATTGTGGCAGGCAGACTTGGTTGAAATGGATCCCTACAAGTATGTGAACAAGGGTTACCGCTATCTGCTGACAGTAATTGATACCTTCTCCAAATATGCATGGGCAATTCCAATTAAAAGAAAAACTGGTGCAGAAGTAAGAGATAACATGCAATCTATATTAAGCGAGGGACGAACACCTAAAAACCTGCAGACTGGTGATGGAAAGGAATTCTACAACAGCCTCTTTAAAAATCTAATGATGAAGCATGCAATTAATCATTACTCTACGTACAGTTTCCTCAAAGCATCAATAGTGGAACGATTTAACCGAACTCTGAAGGATATGATGTGGAAGGAATTCAGTTTTAATGGAACTTATCAGTGGATTGGAATGGTAAAGAAACTGCTCACTGAATACAACTCAAGAATACATCGAACTACAAAAATGAGATCACGTGATATCAACATCTCCAATGAGAAACAACTGCTTTCAACTGTATACAATCATATAAAAATTGTTGTTCCTGCAAAGTATAAAGTTGGGGATTTTGTGCGCATCAGCAAATACAAGCATGTATTTGAGAAAGGCTATACACCAAACTGGACAGCTGAGATTTTTAAAATTATTAATCTTCAAAACACAAACCCCATCACATATCGGCTGGAAGATTATCAAGGAAATCCAATCACAGGATGCTTTTACGAATTGGAGCTGCTGAAAGTTAAACACCCAAGCCTATACCTCGTAGAGAAAATCTTAAAGAAGAGTGGAGATAAAACGTTAAATGGCTCGGATTTTCATCAAAACACAATTCTTGGATCAATAAAACAAATGTTTTATAATTTCTTGAAAAACACCTATAATACAATTTCAAATAAATTTATAATTATAATACTTTAATTACTTTAATAAATGAAACTAAAACTATAATACATAATTTATTTACACTACACTTAGATTCTTTCAGCGGTTGCCACTTGTTGATCTGATGAAATGGAGTAATGCCCCCATGATAGAGTATTCGTCATTCCGCTCATAATATGTTAAGCCACACACACACACACATTCTACCCAAGCCTTGGAACAGGGAACGTAGCCCAATCCAACACACCCATACAATCCTATATCGACAACTTCCCTGCTAAGAAAGCTTATTTAGGTGCAGCAAAACCATGATGACGTCATGCCGATATCTAGAACTCTCTCGCTAATAAAAGAAAACAGCAAAACCAAGGCATGGTGGTAGTTCCGGCTGAGGCCGCTAGGGTACCTTACTCAAGAAATGGCGTTTTGCGCTCAAACAGATGTCACTAATATCTCGAAAACCAAAGCCCGTAGAGAATTTCTGATGAAAACTCCTACTCCACACCGCCAAGAATCCATTTCCATGAGCAAAAATAACTTGAATTATTAATACGCTAATATCTCGAAAACCAGAGCCCGTAGAGCATTTCTGATGAAAATTTCATTTACCCCCCCCCCCTATCTTTATTATCCCCCTATCTTTATTATCCCCCCTATATTTATTATCCCCCCACATACCCACCATCTAGAATCCATTGGCATGAACAAAAATTTCCTACTATTAACTTTAATTGTTAGTTCAAAACCAAAAGCCTACATTTAGGCGCTCAAGAAAAATCAATTATTACTAATATTAATCCAAAACCAGGCGCAAAACTTGAAAACAACAAAAGTCTACATTTAGGCGCACCACACATCCAAAAAAGTTAAGCAAAAAACTTCCCAAAACCGTAGCATGCTGCCACGTGTGGGCAAAAGTGAAGCAAAACACTTCCCAAAACCGTAGCATGCATGAATCTGTTCATGGTGATGTCATGTGTGAAATTCGAATGATGCTGAACTCTCCCGCTAATAAAAGACCGGAGCATGCTGATAGTACCTGCTAATGCCGCTAGGGCGCAGTCAAGACCAAATGATACATCCCGGTAGTACCGGTTAATCCCGCTATGGCGCAGTCGAGACTCAGTGGTGCACCCAAGACACAGAGCCCGAACAGATGTCAGTAGAAAACCGTAGTACCGGAGCATGCTGGTAGTACCTGCTAATGCCGCTAGGGCGCACTCAAGACCAAATGATACATTCCGGTAATACCGGTTAATCCCCCTAGGGCGCAGTCGAGACTCAATGATGCACCCAAGACATGCTGAGCATGCTGGTAGTACCTGCTAATGCCGCTAGAGCGCAGTCAAGACCAAATGACACATCCCGGTAGTACCGTTTAAACTCGCTAGGGTGCACCCAAGACACAATGGTGTATCCAAGTCAAAAACCAATACAGCCAAGACACAAACCTACATTTAGCATGTGCTGGCGATGGTGGCGCCATCTGTGGCGATATCCTGGAGGCTTAAAAAAGTGCGCCAGAAACGCCATAGAATAACTACTAAGATTTTATATTTTAGCTCGCGGTCTTTGAAAATTGACTCACTACTCTCGACGATTTTAAGTTCTTGTGTTAATTTTGGGGTTTCTATAGGCATCTGCTCCTCAGGTTTTTCCCTGTTTTGACTTCGTGTCACTACTCCGACTGTATTGGATTCGTCAACTATGCCCTTATCTTGTCCAGTAATTCGACTTAGGGCATCTGCGTTCGCATTATATTTCCCCGGTTTGTAGACAATTACATAATTATACTCTTCTAGACGGATTTTCCATCGCATGAGCCGCGAGGATGGTTCCTTGAGATTCATTAACCATTTGAGTGGCTCGTGGTCAGTGACGATAGTAAATTTTCTCCCGTAAATGTACGGTCTAAATTGTTTCACAGCGAACACGATTGCAAGAAGTTCCTTTTCGGTTGTAGTATATTTCATTTCCGCTGAGTTAAGTGTACGACTTGAATAATATATGGGCCGGTCTTCGCCTATTATACCCTGCGAGAGGACAGCGCCTATTGCAACATTGCTTGCGTCGGTAGTAACGAGAAATTCTTTCTGAAAATCTGGGTACGCCAAGATAGGAGAATTTATTAATTTTGATTTAAGAGTTCTAAAGGAGTCATCACATAATCCATCCCACTTGAAAATTACATTTTTCTTTAAGAGTTTTGTGAGAGGTTTTGCGATGTCTGCAAAATTTTCAATAAAACGACGGTAGTACCCTGCAAATCCCAAAAATGATTTCACTCCTTTACATTTTTTTGTAGTAGGAAAAGTTTTCACAACACTTATTTTACCTGGATCAGGACTTAGACCTTTTTCAGAGATTATGTGACCTAGGTACATTAGTTCCCTTTTTACGAATTTACATTTCTCTGGTTGAAGTTTAAGATTATGTTTTCTCAGGAGATTTAAAACATCTACTAACTTCGAGTTATGATCATCGAGGCTATGACCATAAATTACGATGTCGTCAACGTACACAAAGCACTTGCTTCCCTGCAATCCCATTAACACGTTGTTCATTAAACGTTGGAACGTTACGGGTGCATTTCTCAATCCAAAGGGCATTCTGTTGTATTCATAATGCCCAAATGAGGTGCTGAATGCAGTTTTTTCGCGATCACCTTCGCTAACAAGGATTTGTTGAAACCCGTTGGCAAGATCAAGAGTGCTGAAGTACTTGGATTTGCCCAACTGATCCAATATGTCAGATATATTGGGTAGCGGATATGCATCTCCAATAGTTAATTCGTGAAGTTTGCGAAAGTCCACCGCCACTCTCCATCGCTTATTATCGGCTGAATTTTCTTTCTTTGGCACGGGGAGCAGCGGTGAGTTTCAGGGACTCACACTTGGTCTAATGATATTATTACTCAGCATTTCATTCACTTGCTTGTATATTTCATCCCTATGCGCTTCAGGCAGTCGGTAGGGTCTGATATAAATAGGAGGCTTATTGACTTCTGTTAGAATGTTATGCTCAAAAGCATCAGTGTGTGAAAGATAGTCTCCTTCGAGATAAAAAAGGCATTATAATGTTTATATATGTCTGTAATAGTTTGCTTTTCTTCCCTATTACAGTGGTTCAAATTTATAAGTTTGTCCAATCTTTTTAATCTATATTTAGCGGGATCTTTATCAGTGTTGGGTTTTAGTATGTCATATTGCTCTAAACAATCCCACTCTAGGTCCAAGTTTGCACTGTTCAGGACAAAATCAGAGTCGTTCGAGTTTAAAAATATAAGGCTTACTCTCTGGTTATTAGGTTGAACTAAGGTTTCAGGTACATATACACCCGGAGAGATTTCTTTTTTATGTATTATCACCTGATTTGGATGTTGGAATGGAATGCTTACTACTTTTTCACACCGTGCAGGTAGCCGTATTTGATTCAGATTTCCAGTTTCTGAGAATGTTTCAATTTCATCAGGTACTTGCACTGTATTTCCAGACTTGAGATTGTCAATGTGGCGATTTAAAAGTTTTTGCTTTGATCTTTGATATGTTTGACTGGCGGAATCTTTAATAGGATTAGTTTCAATTACTAGAATATCTTGATCGTAATCTATTATCGCGTTATATTTTCGCAAAAAAATCGTTACCGATTATTCCATCGTATCTAAGACTTATATCTGGATTTAAAATATAAAAATTGTGTTTCAATTCGAGAGGTGTATTATTGCTATATAAATCTAGGGTAGCAAGTATTGTTCCTAGTGTTGTTATAGGTTCACCAGATATTGTGGAGATAGAGTTTGCAAGTTTGTGAACCTTGTTTTCGTGAAGAGTTTGAGACTTCAGCAGGCTAACGTCTGTTCCAGTGTCTATTAGGAAAGTAAAGTAATTTTGTGAGGATGGTGTAAAAACTATTCGTACACAAGCATTAGCTTCAGAATTCAAAAGTGAAATTGTTGTTTTTGTTATAATTTTATCTTCTACGCATCTTGTGTACGGTAGACTTCGGCTGTGTGTGAGATTCGGGAAGGAGCGCCGATTTCTTCCTCCCGGCTGTTCCCGTTTCCCGACGATGAGTTGTCTTGTCTACCATTTAATCCATTTTTCTGACCCTTTTTAGGTGCGTTACTTACTCTCGTGGGTACATAGTGTAATTTGTGTGGAGAGTTATTGCTGTTGGATGCTGTACGGTGACCTCCTGATTGAGGGCGAGCTGAGTTAAAGTTTGCTCGAGAAAAGCGACTGTTGTTGTTTGTCTCAATCTGCAGTCGTTAATGTGGTGGTTGGCCTTTTTACAGTAGGCACAAGTTCGATAGTTAACTTCTCGCTTTGCAGTTCGTGGAGGAAAGTTTGGAATGGTATTGTTCTTAAAACAACTATCGCGAGTGTGTCCTTCTCGGTTGCAAATTTTGCAGAAATTGTTTCTTATAGAGGGGTTTTTAGAAACGTATGTAGGGTTAGGAAAACTTCGTTCCAGACGCGTTGCTTGTCTAGTAGCATAATTAATGGATTTTTTTAAATCTTCTTCACAGCGTGTTTTCACCAGGATCTTTAAGCTGTGGTTTTTCAAACCATCTTCAAATGTTTGCGTTGCTAGTTTCGTATTTTCTTTCATTAAATACTCTCGCACGTTTACGTCGGTTACTTCGGAATAAGTAGCAGAGTTCAAAGAGGATAGAGCTAACAGTATTCTATCTCCAAACTCTCTAATACTTTCTCTACCGTTCTATTTAATGGACATTAGGTCGTTTTGCGCACTCGCTCGAGACTTTTCTTCTTTAAAATGGGATTTAAAATCTTGAACTAAACTATTCCAGCTTGTATAGGATGTGTACTGGACAACTGCAAAGGCTGGTCCTCTCAGCTTGGTTTTAACGATGTCCAGAAAGAGTTTCTGCTGAGGGGCAGTCTGAGTGGAAGAAAATAACAAATTACCACATGCTAGGAACTTATCCAAATCCTGTGAGGATCCGTCAAATTCTGGCACCAATCTATATACATCAATAAGGCTAATCTCAGCTTGAGATACGCCATTATTGCGAGGCTGTTGGGGATTGTCGTTGTCTGGCATTTCCGTTGAGAGGTAAAAAGGTAACTCTCGGAAAAGCTCAAGTACACCAGCTCGACTACGAGTGATAATTTTGTACACGAATTAGATCAACGATCATTTCACTAATTAAAATAAAGTAAGGCCACCGGCACTGATTAAGATAAATGCGATCAAATCAATCATAAGTTTTGTCGTACCGTTCGCAAAGAGTAACTAAACTTGAAAGCCGACTATACGTTTACCAATCAAGCACTAATAACCATGTCGTGCGATGTAAATAATTAAAAGGAATGAAAGCGGAACACAATATTTGGAAATATCAAGGGATTTCGCAGCACTTCCAATTGTTATTTAAACAAAATTTCAGATAAAATAACGCAGAGATAGACAGACAAGGAAAATGGTTCAAATCAAAACAAATTTCGTTACAATTACGACACATTCATATTCATCACTTATTCACTTTTCATGATAAAAGGGATTATTTTTGTTTTTTATAAGAGATTTTTTTTTCGAAACCGTCAAACAAGCAGAAACTTTCAAGATTGAATTGTTTAAAAAACAATAAGCAGGAGAAAAAAAATAATTTTCACTCACTTTAGTGATATAAATAACGAACGAGAATTCTTCTCAGGAGAATTCTTGCTAACTATATTTGTATCAATTACGTATTTTTGTTTTTTTTTTTTTTCATTTAAAATTAAAGAGTAGAATCGTTCTGAATGTGAATTAAACATTTCTTAATAATTATATATTTTCTCACAAAAAAAATTTATCGAATATCTATTTATTTAAAAACAAATTCCTTCTCAGCAGGATATATCAAACACTTCTTACTAATTTAATTATATTTTTTTTTCACTCAAAATTTGTTCGAATATCTATTTATTTAAAACAGTTATTACAAGAGAAGATTTCAGACGTAAAATCTACTTACGTTTAATATATACAGCAGATTAACGCAAGGCTGGTTTGATGATCTTTTCCTTTTATACTGGTTGAGTATATACAGTAGATTAACGCAAGTCTTTTTAGATGATTTTTTTTTCCTTTTAGACTGCTGATGAAACAATGAGCCCAAAACAAAATGATTATTGAAGAAAAATATGTCAGCTGTCATCCGCTGATGTAGTAACTAAGTCCAGAAGAATTTGTTTGGTTTATCCAAATTTTGTAGCTAAGTGTAGTCGTCGGTTCGGAATAAGTTGGAGTTGGTCCAATGGATGATGATAATTTGGAATATCAAATTCTATCACCATCAGCACCGCTGCCACCAGTGTTGTGATCCTGCTGGCCGTGCTTTCCGTCAGGAGAAGAGCCAGTCAGGAGGAGTTGGTTCTGGAAAGAAAATATATATTTCAAGAGAAAAGGAAAAATCACTTTCACTTCTATTATTTTTATTTCGATTTCGCTTTCGTTATAATTAATTCGTTTAGTAATTATTAATTATTTTGTTTACACTTTTCTTTTCTTTTTAGAACAAATCCTAATTACTATCCGTTTACAAATTTTAATATTCCGGACAAAAAGTATACGCGAACCGACTCGTACAAGAATATATTTCCAGCTCTACTTTATTCGATTTGATTTTTAAAAGGTGGCCTCTCAGACGCTCGCATTATCAGCTAAAAAAGGGCACTTGTAATATGCTCAAGAAATATGATGCCGAGCTCGTGTATACATAAGTGAAGACGAGCTCGGTCAATAAAAATAAGAAATTTATGTTGACGTTTGCAAGAACGTTGCAAGAAAATATTAGTAGGCACTTGAGCTCGTTGAAATTTTACAAGGCATTTTTGAAAAGAAATTTGATGCAATAATAATTTATTTGATGCGCTCATGTAAATGAGTGCATGAAATTAGGAATTTTCGTGAAGTGCCACGTGAATTATGGTGACATTGCGATAACTGCGGTGTAATCATAACACCTGCGAGGTCACAAATTATCACCACAGTCCCGTTGCGACTGAAGGAAGAAATGCTCTGTGTATCAAAAGAGATAGGTGAAGCAGTCTTCCTGGCCAACAGTTTACTCCCTACTTGGAAAGAAACAGTGCTAGTTGCCATACTCAACGTTAATAACTTCCAAGTAGTTTATTATTAGAACTGCTCCCAATACATGACTACGCCGTCATCCCAACAAGAGAAGACACTGATACACAACACGTTCTCAAGTCGCATAAATCGCAAGCGAGTAACATAAACACCAGTAAGCTTCTCAAGGCGAAACACAAGTCAAGCAAACTTCTTTTTAAAAAATACCTAGATATAAGTTACTAACGCGGCCCAAGAGCCCTATTCAAGACGCGTGCGAGCTCAGTAAGACCCGAGTAGAGGCAAAAATGATTCCACCGTCTAATAAAATAAGTTATAAAAATTTTACATGGCCCCAGAGTCAAATCAGAGACGCGAGCGGAGCTCCAGAAGCCGACAAGCAAAATGCAGCAGACTCCTCCATCCAATATACCTAGATTTAAGACAATTACAAGGCATAAGAGCCCAAGTAAAGGCGCGTGTGATATCAAAAGTACTCGTTCAAAGGCAAAGCCGACTCCACCACCTAAAAAAGTTAATATTAAGAACCAAATGAGACCCCAGAGTCCTACAAAAGATGCGTGCGAGATCCGTAAGACCTCATTAAAGGCAATGTTGACTCCACCATCAAATATAGTTAAAGATACCAATTTCTCACGGCCCATAAACCAAAGTGTCAATGCGTGCGAGTACTCGGACCAATCGAAAGTATCTGTAAAACATGGTACTCAACCATTAAAACTGCAGGAAGCCCATTTCCTGCCATCTAGTAATTGTTATATTGCGAGGAACAACTGAAGGGAATTAATCAATCAAACACCACTTTACTTCAATATAAGAGAAAACTGATTTTAATTATTTTATTATATTAAAAACTCTTTCACAAAAATGCTGTATATTTTCTTTATACTAACAGTATACTATCATACTAAGACGAAATCCCTTTTGGGATTTTTGAGGTGCGCGCGCCGCGAATATTTTAACTAGACTCCGCGTATATTTTCTTCACTCCAAAAGCGATAGCGACAAACAAAAAAAATGCTTGATTAGCAGATATGTACTTACACTGATCGTGTGCAAAAAAAAGGCGACTCGAGAAGCGATAGCCAGAAACAGAAAATGCTTAATTCGCATATATTTACTTATTCGGGCAACTCAAGAGTTTATGTTGCGATCTAGCTTGCAATACAAAGTATTCTTGTAATCAAAAATTGAAATTGGAGCCTCAGTCACGTTGACTGGAATGTGATTGAGGATGTAAGTACATGTGAAAAGATTTATTTGTTTCATTTTCAGTTTTAATTACGATTGAAAAATTGAAATTGTTGGGGATCGAATTGTTGGTGATCGATTCACAACATCCCTCCCCCCTTTTAAAAAGAAAACTGAAATTCTGAAGTTTTCGAAAAAAAAATGTTTTCGAAGCGAACGCACCTCAAATTTGGCTAAAGATAACATTTAAGTATATTTGGTTATTTGTAATTACTTTTATGAAATATATTTTTTTGTATTATTATTTAATATATAAGTATCTTTGTTTTATATAAAATAATATTTTTTTTTGTATAAATGGTTATAATAGTATAATGAACTTTTACTTCATGTTACTTATGGTAAATCAACAAAAAAATTTTTTCGCTTTTCTTTTCCGTTGCGTAATTGTATAATTATGGATAGAAAAATATTTTTGGTTGTTTAGTGTTACAGTAATAATTTTTATCCTACATCCTAATGAGATAAAAAGTCATTTAGGCATGATCCAAAACAAATATATTATCAAAATTTTTTTTTTTTTTTTTTTGTAAATATAAGAGAAATATAAAATTTATTCATTTTTTCTTTCTTTATCATATAGTATCGTATATAACTACAAGTTTTGTTTGTATTCACTTTTCCTTTTTTTCATATTCTTATTTTTATTTACTCTTCTTTATATTCTACAATATTTTTAAAATGAAATAACTAAATTTATATATACATATACCATGAGTGAAGTAACTTTTTCTGATTTAAACCTTTAGTGTGAGTTTAGTCGACTTGGTCTGACTTTTGTCCTCGTTTATTTCAACATTTTCTTCGTGGTCTTGTGTCTTTTGGTTGTCTTTAAAACGAATGTTTTCGCGTATTTTCCCAAGGGACAATTTACGCCAAGTAAAAAGTTTGTACAATGCAAAAGCAAGTATTATCAATAGTAAAATATAGCCTAGGGAGTAGTGGTGGACATGATGAGTATTTATACTGTCTTGGGGAATGTCTAATTTTTCTTGGCCTCTAATGGCTTGCAATAATGTGTCCAGATCATTTCTGGCCGAATACTTAAGCACGGCAGTTTGTGGTTGATCAGGATAATCTGACCTTACAGAGAAATTCAAAAAATTTTGTGTAATATTAAATGCCGGAATAAATAAGTTCGGTTCCATTTTTTCCTTTATATTATTAGCTTGTATCGTAAGTTCTTTACTACGTAAATAACATTCACGAGGGATATGAACAATGCCAGTATTTTTTAAAACCAAAGGATTTATTTTGTCCTTACAAATAATGTCTACAACTATATCTTTATCGATGGAGAATAACCAGTTATTGGCAGTAGCCAATTGAATCCAGAATGAATTGAGTTTAGTTAATTTGATAGTGCAAATGTCTGATGCGGGGTTTTCTCTTCTGAGTAGGGTAATTTCGCACAGGTGGTTCCTAGAGAGCGAGTTTAAAAGCGGATGATGCAATTGACATAAATATTCTAAACTATTTTCTATATGACAACTTACGAGATCATTTTTGTTAAGACTATAATAATGCTCTCTGTTATAATCTACTGCTAGAAATTCAGTAGAAGGCTGAATATAAACGAATGTCTTGTTAAAATGTGTGGGCAAAGGAATTACTTTATATAATTGGTACTTTGCATTGAAGGGTAAGGGAATAGTAAGCTCAAAAATTATTCTATTTTTATGTATTGCAGTGCTCATTCTGGCAATTTTGTATACTTTTAGTAGATTGTTATCTCCTGGATTTACTGGTAATGATAAAGAGCTTGGTATTTCCTTTTGAATTGTTTGTAGTATAGTTTCTAGCTGATAGGGTGTTAAGATGGAGGGATGAGATTTTTCGTGTCGGGCATCTGTAACTAAATCTATAAGGATGGATTGTGTTGACAACATCCGGAACAGGATCAAAGTAATTAAGGTGGAAATTGATTCAATTTCCATAATAGCCTCGTTAGTTAAATTAGAATCCGACAGACTTTGAAGTTTGGAGGCAATGGTAACGTATTGCGCATTAATAGTAGCGAGTGTCTTATTGAACACGTTTACAGTAGAATCTAATAGGTAGGTGTTGTTTCTCACTAGATTTTCCAAATGTTTGTCGTTTTTACGTAATAGATCTATTTGGTCGTCATAATACTTTGCGTCCTCGTCATTTAAAATTCCGAAAAGTGATTTACTTACGACGCCTATTATATTGAACAAACCACGTTTTTGTCGGATACGGTTTTCCAGAAGGTTATTTTTTTTGAGCTATGTCTGAAGTAATATGGTTAATTTCTGCAACTATGGTTATACATATCTGTGTTAAATTCTCATGCTTTTTTAGCGTTCCACAAATTTTGTTTAATTGAGTAACATACCATTGTATATATTTTAATTCTGTTCTCAAAGTATCAAGATCAAAATATGAGACAACTTTCCATTCATTAGAATACAGCTTCACTTCCCCCACTTGTTCGAAGTACATTCCCGGATTGTCGTTGATCGGTGTTACCTTGGCATTCTGAGCCGTAGCAACTGCAACCCAGATTAGAAAAAGTTTTGTATCCATTTTCTGAAACGAGTGTTTTTACACTTATAAGTTTTATTCAATAAACAGCTTTAAATTATTGTTGTGAATAGTTTTGTTCTTTTTTCCTAGTTTAATTGTTGTAGTTTCGACCGAATTGGTCTTAACAACGGTATAGGGTCCCTCCCATAATGGTGAGAGTTTACTTCTTTTCTGATTTCTTAGTAACACTTTATCTCCTATTTTAAATTGACAGGGTTTAGTACCTTTATCATAATAAATCTTACACTTTTCCTTTACGGTGTTTAGTGAATCTTTGGCTATTTGATACCCGTGCTGTAATCTGGACCGTAACTCATTAACATAGTCTTCGTAGTTATAGCAAACTTGGGGCTCTACTGTAAGCGTAGAGGGAATTCTTGCAGGGAAACCGTAGAGGAGTTCGAAGGGAGTTAAGTTTGTACTGCTGTGTGGCGTAGTATTATACGTAAACATTGAGTATGGGATCCATGAATCCCAGTTCATAGCATCTCTATCGACATAATGTCGAAGATATTCCGCTAATGTACGGTGGCTTCGCTCTAAAGCTCCGTTTGATTGCGGGTGGTACGGTGTAGTTTGAAGTTTCTTAATTTTCAATAATTTGCATGTTTCCTGAAATAATTTGCTCAAAAAGTTCGACCCTTGATCTGTGAGAATAAAAGCCGGTAGACCAAATTGACATATTATTCCTTTTACAAACGTCTCCGCTATTGTATGAGCTTCCGCGTTCTTAATTGGGAACGCAGAGGAAAACTTGGTTAAATCGTCTTGGAAAGTTAAGATATAACGATTTCCTTCATAACTAGTATTCAGTGGGCCAACGATATCGAGGGCCACTCGCTCAAATGGTCTCGAGCTCGTAGTAGTTATTTTCATCGGCAAAGGCGATTTCTTACAAAGCTTGTTCCTTTGACAAGATGGACATTTTCTTATATAATCCTTTATATCTTGAAACATGGTGGGCCAACTAAAACATTGTTTTAATCGCTTAAACGTACGCGATATGCCCTGGTGACCTCCGAGAGGATTATCATGAAACTCGCGGAGTACTTTATCTATTTCGTCTCTGCTAACTAACTTTGTTTTATTGTCCACGTATAAGGTACAGATTATCTTATTAGGTTCGAATATATATGAGCACATTTTTCTTATATTTTCCAATGAGCTTTGGTCTACTGTAGTTATTAATATATTTACTCTACTTAAATTGTGTAGCAGACTATATGATAGAAACTCGGTTAATATTCCGAAAAGTATTTTACTGTCGTTTTGTGAGCGAATGGGTAGGAAAGCTTTTGAAACAATATAACTTGATCCATTCGACTTCTTAATTTTAATTTCACTAACCTGAGGGTTGGTACTATCGCCGATACACTCTTTTACTTTATCTTTTAAATTCCCAGTAGGGGTTAAGATAACAAATTTGTGCGTTATTTTATTTAAGTCTATCAATGAATCTTGGTTTATTTTTACATCTGAACTAAGTACTTCAGTTTTCAAGAAATTTTCATAGGTTACATTTTCTCCCATTTCATTTGCTTTTATTTTCGTTGCTGAAACTGGAAGCACGTTATCTTCTTCCCTTTTTTTCATTTGGTGACGGGTAACTACCATTATATCGTTTTTGCTGTTAATCTGAGTCACGTCTTCAGTAGGATTGTCTATTTTTATACGACTTAAAGCATCCGCATTGATGTTATATTTTCCTGGTTTATACAATATCTCATATGAATATTCCTCCAGTCGAATTCGCCATCGTATTAATCGAGAAGTAGGATTTTTAAGGCCAAGGAGCCATATAAGCGGTTTGTGATCCGTTATTATCTTGAAGTTTTTACCATATAGGTAAGGTCTAAATTGTTCCACTGCAAACACAATTGCCAACAGCTCTTTTTCCGTAGTAGTGTATCTAGTCTCCGCAGGATTAAGGGTTCGACTGGCAAAACACACTGGTTTGTCTGTCCCAATATTTCCCTGCGAAAGTACTGCGCCAACAGCTTGATCACTGGCGTCAGTGGTCACTAAAAACTCACGGTCGAACTGAGGATACGCAAGAACAGGTGCAGTTGTCAACTTTTCCTTCAGACAACGAAAGGCTTCATCGCAGAAAGTATCCCACTTGAACGGAGTGTTTTTCTTTAATAAACTTGTCAGTGGCTTCGATATTTTCGCGAAGTTATCGATAAAGCGCCTATAATATCCCGCAAGTCCGAGAAAAGACCTAACATCCTTTTCGCGTTTTGGTATGGGATATAACGTTATCGATTCTAACTTCTTTGGATCAGGTTTCAATCCTTTTTCGCTTACGATATGTCCTAGGTACATTAGTTCTTTCCTCAAAAAGTTACATTTGTCGGGCTGTAGTTTAAGTTTATGTCGGTTAAGACGTTCTAGAACACGTATCAATTTCTCGTTATGATCATTTAAATTATAGCCATGTATTACTATGTCGTCCATATATATAAAGCAATGAATACCTTGGAGGCCAGTCATGACATTATTCATGAGCCTCTGAAAAGTGGCAGGAGAGTTCTTTAAACCGAATGGCATTCGGTTATAGTGAAAATGCCCAAAAGGAGTGCTAAAGGCAGTCTTTTCTTTATGTTCGTTACTCATAGGTATTTGATGGAATCCCTTCGCTAGATCTAGCGAGCTGAAGTATTTAGACCGACCCAACTGATCTAATATATCTGATATATTAGGCAGTGGGTACGCGTCTCCTACGGTGATTTCATTCAACCTGCGGAAATCGACCACAACTCTCCACTGCTTATTTCCGGCGCTATCGGCCTTCTTGGGGACCAAGAGTAGTGGCGAATTCCATGGGCTGTAACTTGGGCTGATAATTCCATCGTTTAGCATTTCTTGAACCTGTTTATCAACTTCAGCCTTTTGGCGTTCTGGCAGACGATAGGGTTTAACATAAATTGGGGGTCTGTCTAGAGGAGTATGAATTTCGTCCTTTATAGCATCAGTGCAGGTAAGAACGTCTCCTTTCAAGTAAAATAGGTGGTTATATTTTCTACAAATGCTTAATATAGAATTTTTTTCTTCATTATTGCAGTGATCAAGCTTAAGCAATTCTTCTAATTTCTTGAGTCTATTGACTACCGGATCTTCCTCGCAATTCATGGCTAAAATACTGTAGTTATCTAAATTATCGTACTGGGCTTTTATATCGTTTACGTTTAACTCAATATCATTTTCATTACAGTTTAGAATTGAAACTTTCGCTATCAAATTCTCTGACCGGACCATTGTATTACCTAAATATACACCAGGTTTTACTTCCTTTTTAAAGTAAACAAAGTCGCCATCACGGGTCGTGGGCAAATTTATAATTGCTTCACTTCTGGCCGGGAGGGTAATCTTATTCATTTTATGAACACGTGCTGAAATTTCCTTGGGACCACTTACATTCGGTTTAATTTTATTAAATTGTTCAGCAGGTATTCTGCTGGGGTCCCTATATTTAATACATAATTCCAATTTGTTGGTTAAATAATCTATCCTAGCATTATATTTACTCAAGAAATCATTTCCAAGCAGGCCGTCATATTTCAAATTAGAATTTTCAGGTATAAAATGATACAAATGTTCAAAGTTATATTTGTTAGTTCCGTCAGTTAACTGAAAAGTACCTAGAGCCTGGCCAATAGTTGCAACAGATTCTCCTGATAAAGTCGATATGACGCACCTTTGCAAATGTGCACTGTCATTTAAAGGCACATTATTTGATTTAACTAAGCTAATTTCGGCGCCCGTATCTATAAGGAATGTAGAGTAAGGCTTTTGGGAAGGAATAAATGGTACACACACACTCAATGAATTTTCAAACTTTTTTAACATTATAGATACATTAAAAGTATTTTCTTTGTCGTAAGTTTTTACAACTCGTTGTGTATTTCGGCTGTTACTTGCTGCATTCGGTTGCGGGAGGGTCTGCCGGCTGTTCCCACCCGCGCTCTTTCGTTTCCCTTGTATTGAGATTCACGTTGATCTTGAACTTGATTGGTTTGATTTTCAATAATGTGAGCGCTATGAGCATTTGGAGCGTAGTCAACATTTCGACGAACGGGCTGAGACATGACACTGTTGCGACGGCCTCGAGTGTAAACTTCACTAGCTCTATACAAATTTTGTTGAGGATTTTGATTAGAACTTGACTTAGAATTGGGTACATTATTTCGCCCCATTCTTGCATAGCAATTATTAATAGTATGGTTGGGCTTCCTACAGTAACTACAAACGATATGCTGAACCTCTCTTTTTATCTGTGCCGGTTTGAAATTTGGTAGGTTCCTATTGTAATAGCAATTATCTTTAAAATGTCCCATACGACCACAGATTTGACAGCTCGGAAGGGGAGGCCTTGAGATACTTCGATTAAATTGTGTTGTTTGGGGAGTACGTTCCAACCTATTAGAATGGTCTATAGCAAATTCTATAGCCTTTCGCAAACTATTTTCTGCTCGAGCTTTTACCAGTAACCTAACCCGCTCATTTCTCAGGCCGTCTTCGAAAGTTTGTATAGCCAACTTTTCATTTTCATTAAGTAGGAATTTCTGAGCTTCTGTCTCAGTCACGCTTTCGTACGTACTGGTATTCAAACTAGACAATAACTTGGAAACCTTTTCTCCGAAATCTCTAACATTTTCCCGAAAACTTTGCCTTGCGGCTAACAATTCGTTTTGGGCAACTGAACGTGATTTTACTTGCGAAAACTCTCCTTTGAGAGCATTTTTAAGATCTTCCCATTTTTCAAATGTTTTATATTTGATAAATTCATACGCGGCGCCACTTAATCGAGTTCTTACTATGTTAAGATACAACTGTTTATCCTGTTCGGAAACGCTTGAAGTGAACAATAAATTACAACAAACCAAAAACTTGTGTAATTCTGTGGAGTCACCATTGTACTCTGGTATCATACACCTGACATCAGAAAGACTAATTGATTTGATTTCGTCTTCGTTTGCCATGGTGAATGATTCCGAGTGGAAAGGTAACTCCTCAAACTCTCGAACGAGTTTGGCGCGACGTCGGGAAAGAATTGTTTTACGAGTTAAGATACAGATTTTAGACAAACTCAGAACTTTGAAGAAATTGTTGAATTTCACAGATAAAACTTCACTTGGGGATCAAGCACTTCACTTTGGAATCAACATGTATAAAAATTTGATATATATATAATCTCCACCGTGTTAATATATAATATAGTATAATAATATATAATAATAGTATAATATAGTAATATATATAATAATAGTAATATATATAATAATAGTATGATAACTAGAAATATTTTCAATTTACAATTATTAAGACTTACTGAGACTTATGAAGGCAAAGAAAAATTTTCCGTCTTAAGTCAAAAAAAGAAATTTCTTCGTGATATACGTAGTTGAAGTCGTCACTGGTTTAACGTCGTTGTGTTGTTATTGTTACTACGATTTGGTGATTTCCTGTAGGGCTATAGGGAAAATCTCGTATGTCAATTACTTATTACAGATGTGCTCTTTAGTAAATCATAAAATTTCAAATGCTTGCTGTTGTATATTTTGCATCATTTATTGGCTGTTGTGGCGCGCCGTTCCTCGTCTTTATGATGTTATTCCTCTTAATATTTTAACCTTTTTTTTTTATCACTTGATCATTTATTACTTGATCATTTATTTCTTTCACTTTGATAGCCGTTTGGTGTGTAATTATTATTTATTTTTTTTATTCTTTGGGCATGGCAGGTCTTACTAACCTTTACCAATATCGCACCGCTGCCACCATTTGTTATATTGCGAGGAACAACTGAAGGGAATTAATCAATCAAACACCACTTTACTTCAATATAAGAGAAAACTGATTTTAATTATTTTATTATATTAAAAACTCTTTCACAAAAATGCTGTATATTTTCTTTATACTAACAGTATACTATCATACTAAGACGAAATCCCTTTTGGGATTTTTGAGGTGCGCGCGCCGCGAATATTTTAACTAGACTCCGCGTATATTTTCTTCACTCCAAAAGCGATAGCGACAAACAAAAAAAAATGCTTGATTAGCAGATATGTACTTACACTGATCGTGTGCAAAAAAAAGGCGACTCGAGAAGCGATAGCCAGAAACAGAAAATGCTTAATTCGCATATATTTACTTATTCGGGCAACTCAAGAGTTTATGTTGCGATCTAGCTTGCAATACAAAGTATTCTTGTAATCAAAAATTGAAATTGGAGCCTCAGTCACGTTGACTGGAATGTGATTGAGGATGTAAGTACATGTGAAAAGATTTATTTGTTTCATTTTCAGTTTTAATTACGATTGAAAAATTGAAATTGTTGGGGATCGAATTGTTGGTGATCGATTCACAACATAATGTAAGTAAACCAGAAAGTAAGTACACAACTACACAAAATGAGGAAAGAAACGCAAGCTTTTCAGAAAATACGGCTATCTTACAGCACGTAAGATACTTATTTCCGGATCATGAAGATCCCACACACACTCCGCGAGTCAATAGGCTCGACGAAGAGCTCAGCCTAGACCCAGATCTAAATGCGGAAGAAAAAGCTTCGATATCCAAACTCTGTTATGAGTACAATGATCTTTTACCTTAAATGTAATAAGCTTACTTATACAAACGCTATCACCCATAACATTCCATTGATCAGGCCCAAATAAACCAAAAGGCCTATCGATTACCAGAGACCCAGAGACAGGTAATAAATGAGTAAATGCGAGAAATGCTAGACAACGGGATAGTCCAAACTAGCAATTCACCCTTATTAGTAGTCCCGATGGGACCCGATGGTGAAAAAGGTGGCGCGTCGTTGTCGATTTTCGCAAATTAAACGAAAAGACAATTGGCGACGCATTTCCGCTACCCCGAATCGAGGATATTCTTGACCAACTAGGTCATGCCAGGTACTTTACCACTCTCGATTTGGCCAACGGCTATCATCAAGTCTTAGTCGACAAAAACGATCGACATAAGACCGCTTTTAGCACTAATTACGGGCAGTACGAATTTAAGCGTATGCCATTTGGACTCAAAGGAGCTCCCGCTACATTCCAACGCCTCATGAACTTCGTTCTGACAGGCCTACAAGGCCTCGAATGTTTCGTTTATCTTGACGACATCGTCATTTATGGTAAAAACCTAAATGACCACAATGATAAACTTCGCAAAGTCTTCGACAAATTGAGAGAGAACAACCTCAAACTGCAGCCAGAGAAGTGCCAGTTTTTGAGACGAGAAGTTGTTTACCTAGGGCACAAATGCTCTAGCGAAGGTGCATTACCAGACTCCAGCGAAACAGCCTGCGTCCAAACATTCCCTGTTCCTAGAACAGTCAGGCAAGTTCAGTCCTTTTTAGGACTTGCCAATTACTACAGGAAGCTCATTCCGGACTTCTCGAAAATAGTTCGTCCAATTACGAATTTACTCCGCAAGGACGTAAAATTCACTTGGACCGAGAAATGCCAAGAAGCATTTCAAAGCATTAAAAATGTCTAATTTCTCCACCACTTTCAATCTATCCAGATTTTTCTAAACCTTTCTACCTTACAATGGACGCCAGCAACGAAGCATTAGGCGCTGTGCTTTCCCAAGGAGAAGTGGGAAAAGACCAGCCTATCGCCTATGCAAGCCGAACGCTGAACAAAGCCGAGAGAAATTACTCCACTATTGAAAAGGAGTTATTAGCTATAGTCTGGGGCACTAGGAATTTCCAATGCTACCTTCAAGGCAGGCAATTCACGGTCTATACTGACCACAAGCCTCTCAAAGGTGTCTTTAATGTTAAAGACCCGACTTCCCGTTTGGTGAGATTTCACCATAAATTATCAGAATTCGATTATACCATCGAATATAAACCAGGGAATTATAATACCAATGCGGATGCATTAAGCCGCATTCCACAAGTATTAAACGAAGACTATACAGGCAACACTTTAACGATACAAGCCCAAGTCCACCACACTATGGACTCTGATGTGGAGGAAAATAAACCCCCAAATAAAAAGAAAACCAAGAAACCCGCTCATTGCTTCGCCTTGACCAGAGCTCAAAAACAGAAAACCCAAGAGGCCAATACCAGCTCCAGCGCTGAAACACAAAAACACAGAAAACAAACTCCCGGAGGCAGAAACCCTCTGCTAAACTTGAACAAGATACAAGTCCAGTCAAGGCACCTGAGATAATCACGAGCCACAAGGAACTTTCAACAGTCCTAAAGGATTACCACGACTCTCCTTTCGACGGTCATCAGGGTGTCATTAAGACTTAAAAAGAATTATACGCAATTATTAGTGGAGACACATGCTTGGCGATATAAAAAAATGCCCCAAGTGCCAAACAAATCAAGATGCCCATGGTAATAACGGACATCGCAGAACAACCTTTCGACAAGGTTTACCTCGATAAAGTAAGTCCACTAGAAGAGACCATATCAGGTAATAAATATATCTTAACTTTTCAAGATAACCTTACCAAATTTGTCGATTGGTATGCCATACCAAATGGAGAAGCAGTAACGGTGGCGCATATCTTTTTCAATGAGATTGTCACGCGCTATCGCATTCCAAAGAGAATAGTCACCGATCAGGGAACTAATTTCCTAAGTGAGCTATTCGAGAAGGTCTGCAAACTGCTAAAGGTAAAGAAGTTACAGACTTCCGCATACCACCCACAGTCTAATGGAGCACTAGAGCGTGCCCATAGATCATTAATCGAATATCGTAGACGAAAACCCCAAACTTGGGATCAATTTCTGCGAACCGCTGCATTCCTGTACAATAACAGTGTACACGAGGGTACTAAATTAACCCCAATGGATTGCCTATACGGCTTCACAGCGGATGTTCCATCTAACTTAAAACGGGATCCTGAACGCGTTTATAACCACGAAAGTTATTACCATATGCTAAAGTACAGATTACAAAAATCATATGCCGCGGCTCGTAAAAATCTCTTAGCCAGCAAACAACGCTCCTTCGCATATTACGACAAAACAGTCAGGCCTCTCACTTTCCACTTAGGAGACAAAATCCTCCTCAAAAGTGAGAGTAGGAAATATAAACTGTCTCTAATATGGGTTGGACCATATCTGGTAATCAATGTACCCAGTCCAACAAACACTACCATAAAAATAGGTAAGCGGCAGGTTGTAGTACACAACAACCGTTTGAAACCCTATTACGAGTAGTATACCGGTACATACACCTTTAGAAAATAAGTTCCACTGAAACAAAATTTCGCCAGTTAAACTAACAATTCCGCACTCGGAATTATTCCCTATGGCTCCCGAAGTCAACCCTTACCTAAATTTTATTTAAATTAATAAAAAATACGCTAAATAAACGTACCCATATATACGATGTTACTTATAACAAAATAAAAATAAATCGGGACATATAACAAATAAATTTTTGCTTTTTAGTAGCTATGAGTAAATTAAACATTTTACCAAAAAAAAAAAAAAAAAAAAAAAATTTTGGAAAAGAGCAATGCTCATCGACTTAGAAGCTCATAGAGAAGTTGATGAAGTTTAGCATGCTCTAACTTACACTCCCCATACCTTGTTTTGGTAGTTACGAGTAAATTAAATATTTTTTCCAGTACAATTTTGTGAAAAAAGTACAATGCTCTTAACACTAAAAACCCTACTCTATATTTACGAGATTCAACATGAATTTTTATGTTTCAATGATTCTGTTCTATCTCGACTTCCTTATTGCAAGTAAGCCCCCATTATATAAACTATCAATCGTCCAATTAAGCAAGGCTATATCTAAATATTACATGCTATTTAGTATGACCACCTGACGAATGAAGCCTATCCTTCATCTTCCTGCAGACCATGAAGCACATAATTGTGTTAATGTACTGGCTCCATCTGACAATGGGACAAATACCAGCGGATCCCTACACCATAAGCCCCCTAAACAACACGGGAATACTATATGAAGATCTGGGAAAACTACGAGCGTACCACAACGCATGGAATGTTTTAACGGAAATCAATATGATGGAACTGGACAACCAATCGCTTATGGCAGAACAGGTGGAACATTTAGTATGCCGACTATGCTCAAATCGTTCTCAAACGGATGAGCTATGCCTGGTTCAACAAAAACATTCACTCTTGGAAAATATCAAGAGAAGAACAAGTGTCATTCGAGAAGTGGTTCCACTGTCGAGATCCACAAGATCTAATTTCGATGGAATAGGGAATGCAATGCGCTACCTATTCGGAACCATGGACAATACTAATGAACAGGAGGTATATAGCCGACTCGAGGACCTCGAAACAAATACCAAAGCACTAGCCGATCTGGAAAGACAGCAGATCAGTGTAGTCAAAACTACACTATAGCAGATCCAAAAGTCGTTGACATCCCTGCAGGAAAGACAGCGCCAAATAACTCACCAGGTAAATACAATGCAAAATATCACCGATGAATTGCGGATGAGACAACTGAGGCAGGAAATAATCTCTAGCCTCACTTTGCAAATTGTAGAGATTGAGTATAGGCAGTAAGCCTTACTCGATATAATAGTTGCCAGAAAAATCATCAACTGCACCCGCTAGTGGTGTCTCCCAAAAGGTTACTTGAAATATACCACAAATCCCATACTACTTGTCCAAACGCACAAAACTGTCTATCTCTATTATATCAGACAGCCGAGACAAAAGCTCATCTAGTCCAAGACAAATTAGTCATTCGAATACAACTTCCGATTTTCAATCTACCACAAATGAAGTTGTATCGAGTACACAGTTTCTCCATACACGTTAATAAAAAACAATCTTTGGTACCTGAAATAGAGTACTCGCACGTACACCAAGTACAGACACAGGATATTCTATTGTTAAAACCACGAACTCTTAGGACCTTTAAAAAGATCACCCAAAACTCAAAGGAGGACACTTTTATCGCAAAGCTCGACATTCCCATAACAAAGGCTACGATGTTTAAGGAATGCGTAGTGAAACTGCTCTTTAATCCATTAAAGGAAGAGCCTCAGTGTCAATTCAGAGCACAAATACCGCCCAGACACCTACTTATTAAACTGAGTAAGCCAAATTCTTGGATATTCTCGTTGATAGAGCCAACCATAGTACACCTTCAGTGTACCCAACAATTCCTAACCTAGCAAATAGAAGGCCAAGGGATAATAACTATCAACCATCCCTGCCAATTACAAGTGGGATCGCAAATCCTACACTATGAGGCAGAGAATATCCAAAAATTAAGTCTCAGACAACCTAATTACTTCCCAAACACAACCTCACTAGAAAGAATAGTGAACCAATTTCTGAACATAACTAATGAAAATATTAAAACAGAACTATATTCAGGAGATGATACAAATAATCTTATCTTGAAAGGTACCCAGTCATTAAAAGATCTGGACAAAAAATTAATAACACAACGCCGTACTTAAGTCACCACCCTACACATGTACTAGCAACAACTTCAATTTACCTAACTGGTGTTGTCATCACATGTATGGTACTATACCTCCTCGCCAAATAGCTACTCCCATTTATTAAAAATTACCGCTTACGCAAATCTTAAAGAAACCCAGAGTCGGAGGGACAAATCGAACAAATCGAACAAATCGAAATAATTGAACCTATCTCTCTCAAAAGGACACGCACCTTACCAGCCACAAGGTCGGTGCAAGTGGTATAATATTTCCACTTCGTAAGGTCACTCGTTCTAAAAGGTCACTATCTAACAACCACTAGCCGACACTTAAAATAGATAGAAACAAGGCACTAGTAATAGGAAAAACATAAAATATAATGTAAATCCCAATAGGAGAGAGAATAAAACAGAAAAAAAAGAAGAACAACGAAAAACGAAATAAATAAATAAATATAGACATAGCAAATACAAACAAATAAATTATAATATTGTAAAAAAAAAAAAAAAGACATAGCAACAGAAATTTTCTTTGTTAAAAAAACAAATATATATATAGATATTGCTCTCACTAGAGAATTAGTAATAAATCATAGAAATAATAACAAAATATATTATTCAAATAATATTAAGGTAACAACACTAATCTAGTATAAAACAAAAACGTAACAAAAACTAACACTAGGTTAGACATTATATATGAATATTATTAAATTAGTTTTTTTATTACATAATAATATGGAAAAAAAATGTTCATGTAAAATACGGCATAGTAATAAGTAATTGAAACGACCATGTTTTCGCAAAGGGTTAGAACCATGCCAAGCCCAAAAAATGTGCCTATCTTTTTCACATAAAATACGGTACAACAAAGTAATTAAAACAAAGATCGGGTCTAACACCTCGCAAAAATCAGAACGGGATAAGAAAAATCAAAACACGGAACTTTCCAATTGTAATTTTTTTATTTAGATTAAGCACACAAAACAAAACAGGAAACAAAATTTTATTAAAAAAAAACCCCATATCGGTGACTAACTACTCTTCGTCCTCCAAGTCAGACCAATCAACACTGGCCGGGTACAAGGGAGGGGTGACGGTGAACTCCCTCGCCAAACTCGTCGCCGGCGAATCGAAACAGCTGTGACAACAGGTACACAACCCACGAACACCTACCTACTTGACATTGGGTAGGCTTCGGGCCATCTGGTGTAACGATCTATAATGGTTAAGATGTACTGTTTGCCATTGGATGGCGGTAGTGGTCCTACTAAATCCATATGAATATGGTCGAAGCGACCGTTTGGAATTACGAAGTTTTCTAGTGGACTCTTAGTATGCCGATATATTTTTGATTTCTGACAATTGATGCAATTTTTGGCCCAGACGCCTATGTCGATATTCATTGATGGCCAAAAGTATTTACTAGCGACTAGTTTCCGAGTTGCTCTATTTCCCGGGTGCGAGAGAGAGTGTAGTTTTTCGAATATTTGTCTACGCATTTGTTTTGGTATGTATGGACGAATCTTACTAGTAGAAGTGTCGCACCAGATCTTTTTGTTTGCTATTGTAATTGGAATATGTTCGAGTTTAAACTTAGATTTTTCTGACTGTGACGATAGCTTTTTTAAGTCTGACTCGTGTTCCTGAAGTTGAGTTAACTGTTCTATGTCAATTCCGGTATAGTCTATTACTACTATTCTGCTAGAATTTTCTATGTCGCAGGGTCGTGACAAGTAGTCGGCGACAATATTTTGTTTACCTGAGACGTGATATATGTCGCTCGTGAACTGGGCTATAAATTCTAAGTGCCGTATCTGTCGAGGGCTACGCTCAGTCTTAGACGTTATTGCGGATGTCAAAGGCTTATGATCGGTAAAAATTGATACTTTTCGGCCTTCGACAAAATGTCTAAAATGCTTTATTGTTAAATATATCGCGAGCAATTCCCGATCGAAGGTGGAATATCTGGTGTCCGCTGGTTGAAGCTTTTTTGAAAAAAATGATAATGGACACCAGTAATCTTTTTGAGTGTCAAATTGTTGTAGTACAGTACCAACTGCTACGTTTGAGCTGTCTGTTGTTATGCTAAGCCTTGCGTCTTTTTCCGGGTGGACTAATAATGTAGCTGTTTCTAGTGCTGTTTTTGCTTTGGCAAAACTTTCTTGGCATTGCTCTGTCCAAGTGAAAGTGTTCTTTTTCTTGTCCTGTTTAAGTAACTAGGCTAAATGACTGTGAATGGGAGCCAGAATTGTAGCTAGAAGTGGTATGAATCTGTTGTAGAAATTAATCATCCCTAAAAATTGTTGGATTTGTTTAATATTTGTAGGATGCTTCAATAATTTTATGGCTTCGACTCGTTCTTGTGATGGTAAAATACCGTGTTTGGTTATAATGTGCGACAAAAATACTAGCTTATCTACTCCAAAGACGCATTTAGATATTTTTATTTTAATGTCATATTCGGTCAGTCGCTGAAAAAGTAATCGAAGGTGAGTTTTATGTTCTTCTTCAGAGCTACTAGCGATAAGAATATCGTCTAGATACGTATAAGCGAAATCTATACCTTGTAGGACTTCGTTTATAAATCGTTGAAACGATTGAGCGGCATTTCGAAGTCCGAAAGGCATTCTTTTGAATTCGAAGAGTCCAAAAGGTGCTATTAATGCCGTCTTATATATGTCTTTTTCTACTATAGGTATGTGATGATACGCTCTGACTAAATTTATTTTGGAAAATATTTTACATTCCTTTAAATGCATAGCGAAATCCTGTATGTGTGGGATCGGATATCGGTCTGGAATCGTACAAGCATTCAGACGTCTGTAATCCCCACACGGTCTCCAATCGTTCACATCCGTTTTCTTTACTAGATATAGAGGGGATGAGACTGGAGAGGAAGATGGCTGACAGATTCCTAGATTTACCATATGTTGGAATTCATCTTTCGCTAAGTCGTACTTTGATTTATCTAGCCTGCGCGGTTTCGAAAATGGTAATATTCCTTTCGTATTTATTTAATGAACTACATTATGTCTCACTGGTTGATTCTATTTAGGTACAGAACTGAGCTCCGGGAATGTTCGAATAATGTTCGCGTACTCATTTTCCATTGTATATAGTTTTGGCGAGGGTGTATTGACGTTAGCAGAAAATGCGTTTACTTTTAACGATGTGACGTTGTCGAGTAATTTCTTGCCTTTTAAATCCACTAGTAGGTTAAAAATTGAAAGGAAGTCCGCGCCTATAATGGGACTGTTAACGGAAGCGATGTGAATGGATGGGTAAAATTTCGTCGCAAGCCTATATCCAAATTTAATAATTGAGAGCCGTACGTATGGATGGTAGATCCATTGGCTGCTGATAAATAACCATCGCTATATTTCTTGTCCCTAGGGAAAAATGTAAGTGGGACTACTGAAACATCCGCAGCCGTATCTACTAGGAATGTAAGTTTTGTTTTCCTACATTTTATAAATAAGCGGCGTGAAACAGATTGATTGTTGACCACCACGTTGTCAACAATCCGATTTAGTTTTTTTGTTTTTCTTTATTGCACTTAAATTGGCACGGTTCTTGGCATTTGCGGGCTTTATCACCAAATCTGTGATGATAAATACAATTGGGAAACTTTTTAACTTGACTCTTACTCCGATAGCTTTTACTATTTTTAGATCTACTTCGGGATCTCGAACTATTTTCATAAGCTCTGTTCTCTCTTGAATTTAATACTTGGAATGATGCGACCGAAAGTTTGTTTAATTTCTTCTCAATAGCTTCTCATTTCTGCGTGATCAAAAATTCTGAATCATTTTGAATGGCTGATACACTTGGTTGCCCGACTTCGAAAATCTTATCAGCTGTTTTAATCAGATTGTCTGTATCGGATGGGCTAATGGAAACTAAAATTGATTTTAGATGACTTGGTAAACCGTTCAACCAAATTTGTCGTAATAAATCTTGGTTAATTGTTGTCGAATTGCCTGCTATAAATTCAAGTCGTCTATAATAACGCGAAGGATTATCGTCGCCTATAGCAACACCATCTAATAATTTTGTCAGTCTTTTAGTTTCACTGTCTGAATATCGAGAAATTATAGTTTCTTTAATTGTTTCGTATTTTTTTTCTTTTGGTTGAGTTCTCACTAAATCTGTGATTAATAGTAGAATCTCTTCTGGAAGTGCGGTAAGTACGTGATGATATTTTAATTCATCGCTTTTAATCGAATTAATTACGAAAGTTGATTCGACCAGAGCAAATCATGTTGAAGGACTGCTATGATAGAATGTCGGTATTTTAACTCGCGGAATTGCTGAAGCGCTTATGTTATCAGATTGATCCAAATTAGTATCATTTTCTTGGATACTTATATGTGTATCGTTATCCGGCATGTTTGAAAATATGTATGTTTATAAATTCGGTTCTGTTATTTATTTATATAAATTTTTTTAATTAAAAAAGTATATATATTTTCGTAAACTTTGCAAACAGAATTTAATTTAAACATAAAAGCAGCTTGCGGCGCACAAAAATTCTTGACTAACCTTTTTATCTATCGGTTCTTCTGTATGTATATCACTCAATGGAATCCGTTGTTTATGGGCAATTACAACTTGCAAATTACAACTGTAAAAAAAATGAAATATTATTTGGCGTATGAGCTGTTCTAAGATTTAATACAGATTTACTTATTTATTTAATCCAATTTAGGTAATTGCAGTTACTGTCGCTCGATAGATTTAATTTTTTATTTAATGTGGCTGTTCTTCTTTTCCTGGCTGCGTATTTTTCCAAGTGTTACCGATTTTTCTGCCACTGTATGTTCTGGAAACTGTTGACTGCTGTCTAGTTTAATGTCGGTGTATGCTGTTGTCTCGCTTTGTGTCGCTATGTGTGTGTAACTTGAGACTTTGTGTTTTCCGCTATGTTTTGTGAGCACCGCTATGATTTGATGATTTGCTATTTTACAAAGATTAGCAACAAATCTTCTGGAAATCCAGTTAAATTTATCTGACGAATTTCGTTTTGAGGCTCCAGTTAGCTGGTTGCTTCTTTTTCGGGGTCACCAATGATGTGGTTATTTTGAAATGTAAAACTCACGATATGATTTCATTACTTCTCCATGCTTTTTAATTCATAATATTTCTTGTATACACATCTACTTTAACTTCCTTAACACTACTTCTTCTTCGATTTATCATCAATTTAATTTAATTTTAATTTTAATTCTTTTGCCCACAAAAAACTGATGCTTTACGTCGGAAAACCTTTTTATTATATCACACGTCGTTCTGACAACTTTTGTTCTCATTCTCTTTTACACGTCACTAATTTTTGTGCTGCTCGCGTGCAACTGTGACTTTTCAATACAAGCACCCCCTAAATCCAATAATATTAATTTGCTGCGAAAACATCAAGCCAAGCTGATGTCATGTTGTGAAATTCGAATGTTGCTGATATCTACAACTTCCCCGCTAAGAACACTTATTTAGGTGCAGGATTTGAAAACAGCAAAACCATGATGACGTCATACGTGATATCTACAACTTTCCCGCTAATAGAAGAAAAAAAAACAGCCTAGGCACAACATTTAATATTTGACACCCAGAACCCTCACTGACATCTTCTAGAATCTGTTCATGGTGATGTCATGTTGTGAAATTCGAATGATGCTGATATCTACAACATCCCTGCTAATGAGAATTACGCATCACACCACATTACTAATTGCCAATTAGCTAATTACCAACCAAGCTGCTAATTGCCAATTAGTAATTATTTAATTGTCAATTAGCTAATTGTTTGAACAAATGTCGCTAATATCTCGAAAACCAAAGCCCGTAGAGGATTTCTGATGAAAATTTCATTACCACCCCACCCTATCTATAGTATCCCCCCCACATACACACCATCTAGAATCCATTAGCATGAACAAAAATATCCTACTATTAACTTTAATTATTACTAATATTAATTCAAAAACCAGGCGCAACACTTGAAAACAACAAAAGCCTATATTTAGGCGCACCACACATCCTAGGAGATGAAAAATGTTGATGTCAACTTAGAGGCTACGAGTCTGAGATGAAAAATAAGCGAGCTCCAGAAACAAACTCGAAATCCTATGCTATTTCCCTATGCTGGAGAGTGCTAAAAGTTGTCTCGTATCCCCACAGTGGTCTCGTATCTCCAACATCCAAGACATAAACCAGTACATCCAACACACAAACCCACATTTAGTTTGGACTAAAACCATCTAGCGACGGTGGCGCCATCTGTGGCAAAATCATGGAAGCTAAAACAGTGGTCCAGAACATATTTAGCGTAACTACTAAACTTAATTCAACAAAAAGTAAAAACAAAAGAGTTTTATGATAAGAAGAGAAAAAATTATTGATTATAAAGTGAGAGATAAGGTTTATGTTTTAAATAATAAGGCAACAGGAAAATTTATGCAGAGGTATATAAGACCTTTTGAAATAATAAAAATAAATTCCAACGTTAATATTACTGTTAAAATGACTAGGAAAAATGTTGTTCTTCATAAAAATCGCATCAAACATGCTTTTTAATTATCGTTCCAGATTTGCATTTGTGGTGTCCGTGGTATGTGACTCCTCCGTTTCGAATTATTGTAATGTAACAAAACTGGAGAAACACAGTAGTATTTACTATGAACATATTAGTGATATAAAATTCTATAATAGTTATTGGAAGGTAGTTAACTACTTAAACATAGATTTCTTGATGAAAAAGTTAGATTTGATCACATCTAAAATGTTGCCTACAGACTCTTTGTGTAGAAGTGCACAGGCACCCTCTGATAAATTTTATTGTCAACAAACTTTAAATTTCCTAGATTTAAAAATCAAAAATCTACACCAGAAAGAAAATTCAATTAAAAATATGTTAGGACATAGGATATAAAAATAAGAGCAGAGTTAAACAAGGCTGGATTAATATAATAGGAACACGATTTAAAACATTATTTGGTTTAATAGATTCTAAGGATGCAGAATACTACGATGAAGCGATAAATCGGGTATCGAATGATGATAAAAATATAGTGCTATTGTTTAAAGATCAGGTTCAGGTGACTTAAAGTGCTATAAGTAATTTTAATGAAACTATAAATCATTTAAAGGTAAGTGAGCAAAAATTAAACGAAAATATCATTAAATTTAATAATTTTTCAAATGCAATTGTGAATGAGATAGAGGAGCTTAGAATCTCTGAGTTAATACTAGATCATGTCACAATGTTGACTTATCTTTCAAACGAATTGGAAACGGAGTATGATAATCTGATAAACGCAATTTTATTTGCCCAACAGAGTCTAATTCATCCTATGGTGATAAACGCAGATACTTTGGTTGCAGAATTAAAGTACGCTCGACAACATTTACCATCTGGTAAATATTTTCCAATTGATGTTACTTCTGAGAATATACATATTTTTAGTCATATGACCGAAATGAAACTTTTTTACATGAACTCCAAATTGGTGTTCATACTAATGATACCTCTAGTTGATGAGTTGTCATTCAACTTATATGAGTTAGTACCTATACCAGTTCATCAAGGTAAAGATAACATAATATATATTCAACCAAGTCCAAAATACTTAGCATATTCAATAAATAAGGCTTAGCATGTTTTGATGGAGAACATTGATAGTTGTAAATCCTTAGATGATGTGCACTCAATTTGCACGATTCTTAAACCATTAAAAAGCACCTTCGTAAATTCAGTATGTGAAACTGATTTGTTGGCTTTTATCTTGGTAATTCCTAAATCCTGTAATGTAAAAATAGTAATAGGAAAAATGGAAATATTTCATAGACTTAAGGCACGTAATAAATGGCTTTTTGCTTTAACAGAGCCAGAGGCTTTAACAATTGTGTGTCATGATACACATGATGTCAAATTAGATTCTATTGGCTTAATATCAATAAATGAAAGTTGTAAATGATATACAATTTCAAGTATTTTAAGCCCAGAAAAGGTTCTTGTACATGAAATAAAATCTTTAATTCCACAAGTAGACATATTACAAGATGACTGTTGTACTAAGGCAAAAATTAATAAGACATTAGAGCACTTTTATATTGATCCTGTACATTTTTCAAATATAAATTTGGATAATCTAAAAATAGTTTCAAATAAACTAAATCACTTTGATGAAGAAATAGATAAGCTCTATGCGCAAAAACCAAAATACAACAAAATTTCAATATCCCAGACATTTATGTATGTAGTTTGCGGATTAATTTTATTGTTCATTACTTATAAGTTAATCCTAATGTGTTTGAAATGTTAGTCAAGATATAACAATAGCGATTAAAGAATTTGTATAAACATTAATAATTGTTTAAAATCCACCAAGCGTTCTGAAAGTGAAGAATATGAAGTTGTGAAATTCGATCGACGGCCAGTTGGCGAAAGAAATTCAGGGGAAAGAATAATAATTTCTCCTAGAAATAAAGTTGGAAAAACGAAACCAAGTTTTGGTGATTTTTAAATTTAAAATATATTTATTTCTTTTAAATAACTATATTTTTCTTATGGGGGAGGTGTTATGTACCCTGATACATTTTTTATGTACCCTGATACATTTTTTATGTATGTACATTGATACATTATCTCTCTATCTACCTTACCTATTCAAGGAAATTCTCACATAAAGTATACAAGCAGTAATTGATTCTCAATTACTCATCATATAAAACTCTGTACACTAATTATGCATAAAATCTAATTGATCTTCTGGTATTATATCAATATTCGTTCTTGTTTATTGATTACATCTTTAAGAAACGGATCGGCTTAAGTGCTTGAATCCATTTGCGCCGGTGATGATTGAGGCTTTATGTTTGTATGATGCAAATGAATCTGATTTGATAACATAATTATCAAACGTATTATTTTATGAAGGGTTTCAATCTAATGGACTCGTATGAGTAATATAAACATTTTCGGTAGTCTAAAGGACTCGTATGAGTAACTAAAATATAACAAAACGCTTGGATGGTAGGGATAATTTGTTAGCATTGAGATTTAATAAATATAGTTGTAGTATAATAGTTATAGTCAGTATTTTTAGAGTCGTTCATTAATTCAATAAAAAATAGTAACTTTAAGTTCTGCATAGTATATTCTTCTATTAAGAAATGTTTAAATAAAAATTAAATATAAAAGTGAAACTTCGTTTATATTGCAAAATCCCCATAAAACAAGACCATAACAATGGAACGAAAAATAATTTAAATGCAGTAAAAAAAAAAAACACACAAGGTTAATTATGTATTAATTAAATATTTTACTGCTACAAAATCGTTATTATGTTAATACATTTATCACACGTTGAGGATAGAGAGGCTTTTCAACAATAACTCTTGGGTTTTCCGAGCCCCAGATGCGACAGTTTTGCTTGTTGACGAAGCCATCGAGGTAGAAATGGGCCTCATCACTCAACATGAGTTTACGATGGAATTCCGGATCATTCTCATGCATTTCAAGGACCCAATCAGCAAAGACTCGACGTTGTTGATGATCCGCTGGCTTGAGTTATTGTGTTAACTGAACTTCATAAGCCTTAAGACCCAAATCTTTATGAAAAATACGGTGTAATGACGTTTGTGGAATGCCTAATTCCAAAGAACGACGAGGAATGGACAAACCTGGGTTTTCTTCAACACTTTTGGCTACAGCAGCAATATTCTCGGCTGTTATTGAGCGACGTGCAAAAATGTTCGAGTTTAACGAACCGTCTCTGCCACATTTTCACCATTTTTATAGTGAATTTTAATAATTTCAATGCGTTGTTGAATCGTGTATCGTTCCACTTTTATTAATGGCGTAGTTTCTACTTGTCAAATGTCAAAAAATGACAGCTCCAAAAGTAACATCTACCGAAATAGCGGGCTAATTGGAATAACACCTCTTATTGGAAAACCCTTTACATCTTTTTACCTTATTGAACTTAAAGTGCCTTCACATCAAAACCGAAAAACTCAATTTATTCCATTTTAAAACAATATTTTTGCTCCAATGATTAATAAAATCATGGAAAATAGGATAAACTAATAATTTTACTAATAAAATAGAATATTTATCTGAGATTTTGAAGAAAAACACAACTTTTATCTTTTTTCGACCGAAAAACGAAATTTCGGTTGTATCTGTCAATTTCTTTTCGGTTTACACATGTGGAACGTTTCGGGACGAAAAATTTTGTCGGTCGTACAAAACCTCACTTTTGTGTTTACATTGAAAATTATATTATTTTATTTTATTATTTATTATATTATTATAATATGGATAGGGAATTCGAAGTAAAATTAATGTTTTGTGTTATCCAAGAGTTTGGATTAATTTGCGAAATGAAACGATGCGAAATATTGTAAGCGATACGAAAATTGTAGGTGATGCGAAAATTGTAGTGAACTGTAGATAACGATGTGAATGAAACAAGAGATTGAGAGAAAGTGACATTTTTATTACAAAAAAAAGAAGGCAATAGTATGACAAAAAAAAATACTACCAACATCGAAGTTTAAAGTTAATTTATGATTAGGCTACGTTCACGAATATTGCAAATTCAAATATAATGGTGTTCGGTAGCTTTAGTTTTAAAATTCAAAATACAATATTTATGAGAATTCTTTCTTAATGGTAGGAACAATTAAAATACGTTTTTTGTATGAGCTCTCATCATACAACTTTTATGATAATTAAATATTACTTCTATTTAACCGACAAAAAAGTCTTTGGTTTTTTATGTGAAAGCAAAAGCGAATTTCCGGTGTAGAACTTATCGGTTTTCGAATTTCGGTTTCGATGTGAAAGTGCCTTTAAGGCACTACATCTGAAGCTAGCTACACATGAAGTTGTAGCGCTGATATTAGCCAAATTCAAATATTGTAGCTGGAATAACACCAACATGATAATGAAGTAAAGTCATATATTTCATGTATTGACAATCAACTGTAGCTCCATCAAGTTGGCTGCTTTTTACTTTTTACCACGTCAACTTTTACTTTTTAAATTTGATTGTTGGATAGTAGTTTTTTTCGAAAATCTAAATAGAAAATTCACCATAAAGTTAGCCGGAAAATTCTTATTTTTAATTTAATTTGATTTATAACCAGCTTAATCAATGCGTAATCTTTTGTTGGACTGGTTTTTATTAAAAACCGTTTGTTGGTCCCTCAATTCTTCGCTAATTACAAAAGTAATTTACCTAAGCTGCACATGAAGCTGTAGCTGATATTAGACAAATTCTAATTTTGTAGTTGAAGCTTAAGTAACACCGACAAGATAATGAGAATTTCACGTCTTGTCAATCAAGTTGGCCGGTCAACTATAACTTCTTAATTTTAACCTTGTCAGCTTTTATTTTTTAAATTTTTTATTACACATATCGATTGCTGGTGGATTGTTGGTGAGTGTTGGCTTAATTAAAACATTTGTTGGGAAACAGTTTTTCGCAAATCTAAAAAGAAAATTCGCCATCAAGTTAGCCGGAAAATTCTTATTTTTAATTTAATTTGATTTATAACCAGCTCAATCAATGCGTAATTGTTTGGTGAACTCATTTTTATTAATAAAATCGTTTGTTGGTCCTTCAATTCTTCGCTAATTGAAAAAAAATTCACCTAAGCTACACATGATGTTGTAGCTGATATTACCCAAATTGTCATTTTGCAGCTGAAGCTGCAGTAACACCAACATGATAACGAAGTAAAGCCACAAGGAATATAGAATACCGTTATTCTCGGTACGAACCACGTTCCACCATTTTGTCTAGAATGGAAATTGTGATGGCGTCACTCTATGTCTAATATGTACTCTATATATAGAAAAATAAAACAATTTTTGATATATGGCAATAAATTACTAAAATTATATGTAAAATGAAACTTTCGAATATTTTAGATGTTTTTTTATAAAGCTTTTACCATAAGTAAAGGCACTTTCACATTGAACACTCGCTTTTGCATTCATACCAAAAATCGAAATTTTTTTTTGGTTAAATACAATTAACATTGTTATGGTCGTAGCGCATTGCATATAGCAATATGCTACATGACTTACTGAAGCGTGTATGCCGGCTGTCTGCTGTCCATAGCAGAAAATTTGAACGCACCCCGTACGAAAGAAATGCGCTTCCTCAAGCTCAAAAATGACATGCTGATTGTGAGAAGGAAGAAGAAGAGGTCTGTCTTCCTGTCTGTCTGGAACGAAAAGGTGGTCGAAGATATGAGGTCTGCTAGAAAAACCGAAAATTATCGTAGACAGCAAATAAGATTGTGAGATAATAATTAAATTCATGACGCGGAGGTACGGAAACGCGCATATTTATATATTTGATAAAACGCATAAAAAGGACCGACACCGAAAAACAGAGCCACCAGGCTGGCAGTAAAATTTTTTGGCGGACAATGGTGCGATAGAGTCTACCCTGACGGCCCAGAACTGCACATAAGTGCCCATCGTGCACATGGTGTTAAAGTATTTACTTACGCAGGACATTAGTGCGGCAGATTGGCAGTGCAGGCATTATCAAATATCCAAGTGGCGTTAGTACAACTAATTTGGCAGGGCATGCTGGTGCGCTTATTAAATTTAATGATCATATTAGTTTGCGGAATCAACAATTTGAGCTGGACAATAACCCAATTGAAAGTTTAATACAGCGGGAGAAACTTTAAATTTTAATTGCTGGCGATCCCGACAAATCTAACTGACCATATTTCTACAAGATGGTAAATTAATCTCGGCGTTAGGACCAACAAGATCCGGCAAAATTTCGACACCGCACGCATAGATGCTGTAATTTCTGTATTGGCTATAGGCGAGCAAGGATTATCGTCCATACATATTTCGTTCTGTTCGGGAAGACTGGCGGCCTCCCATGAAACAAGGCAAACCCTATATATTGTGTATCTTTTATATTGCATATGTATATATTGTTGCATTGTAGCTTCATTTTCACGGCACTTAACTAAGCATATCTGCAGTATATATAATGGATGGTAGGAAATAGGCAAGAACAAAAGCAAACAGGAACAGGGTAAAATCGTCCTGATGTGTTTGAAGAGACTATAATGATACCCGAGGTATTAGTTTGTTTGTTTTCCAGCACTATAGCGTCGTGCAGCCACCTCCAGGGAGCTGCTTAGGGGAAAAGCTCCAGCTGTGAGTACTGTGAGTAATTTTTTTTTTAATACTTTTGTGTGTGTCATTATACTCTTCGACGAAAAATAATCTCTAGTTCCAAAGGAACTATACAAATAATTACATCGAACAAACAAATTTTATCGAATTATTGAATTATTATTGGTAATGAATATCGTTCACTTGGATTATTGTAAAGTGAATGGAAAGTAGTATGGTTTTAGACTATTTTGTTTGAACAAACAACCTTTGACACTCTTGGTCAGGTCGAAATATGCTGTGCTTTTGTTTCTGGTTATTTGAACAGATTAGGATCGGAAAGACAAGTACAGAAAAAATTAGTATGTATAACGAATCATTTTGAATAAATTTTTTTGTTACTGTCACTGATTAGAAAACACAATGAATACCGTTCATCCAGAATGATTTAGAACAATTAAACAGAAAAATTAGTATGTATAACGAAACATCTTGAATAGATTTTTTTTAAATTTTATTGATTACGAAGTACAGTGGATAGAAATCATCCTGGATAAGTCTTTTGAAAGTTTTTTTGATATTTCGAATTTTTGATTGAGCAAAGTAAAGTAACGTAACGTTTTAGATTTTTGAAAGTTTTGAATTGAAGTTCGACTCTAGGTTTGACTTTGGTCAAGCCTCGAGTCTGAACAATTGTCTAGTTTTTGAAAGTTTTGAATTTTTTTTTTAATTTTTTTTTTAAATTAATCTTTCCCGCTGGCCTTCTGTCATGGAAATGGTAGGTGGCCTCACAAAATTTTTTGTGTGAGCTCTCACGGAGACATGTCTCTGTTAGCCAACTGGCTGGACAGAGTTATGAATCTGTGAGACAACTTTTTGGCTTCCAGCTAACTAGTTGACCAGATTCATGACTCTGCCCGGTTGGAAGGTTAGCTGGACATGACAATCAGGTGAAGAGGAAGGAAAGAGTTGTTGGAGGATGGAAGTGATGCTGGAGACCTTCAGTAATCAGGAGTTGCCCTACTGCTAACTACCTAGCTGAAGAATCTCTAGTATCATTCTCAGTCTCTAGCTTCTTCAACCCAACTCTTCCCAGATTTCTGTGGGAACTCCACATTTTTTCTTCAATGCACACATTCACGTCGCTTGCCTGTATAAAGTTTCTGACCTGAGAAAAGAAAGAGTGATCTGGATGCCGTTTATGTTGAGCGGTAGCTCCCGGAAGTGAAGGAGAAATCGTATTATTTTGATTGGATTGTTTTTTTTTTTTTTTTTAACGCTTAATTGAACTTTTGGTGACTTCTCCGAAAATTTTGCATTGGCTTGAACTTTTAGAAAGAAGATTTTTAGTCGAGGAGTTTGCTATCTCTTCCGAACGCCTGCATTTCCTCTTGTTAAATCGATATTGCTGTTAACTCGAGTTAGGAAAACTTTACAAACTTCTCCGAACCCTTGATTTTTCTTGAATTCATTTTGACAACTTCTCCGACCTTTCGGCTTTTTAAATTGGTATTCCGGTATACGAATTTTTGGAGAGTCTGTTAGCTTCCGGACTCTTAAATTTTTTCTGATTTTCCTGACATTCCTTCCAAACCCTTGAATAGTCTTGAAAGCTTGACTGCACGATTGAAAGATTGCATCATGGTGGGGACCGTGAGAACACCCCCTTCCACGACAGACAGTGTGAATGGGTTGCTTGAACAGTGCTCTATCTGTCAAGATAGAGACTGGTCATTCGAACGAAAGCCTGTTAAGACTGTATGTCGACACGTGTTCCACAAAGCATGTTTACGAACGTGGATAGGCGAACAGGCAAATTGTCCAAACTGTCGGCTTGACCTTACCCAATATGATTTTACCAAATATACGGGAGCCGTTTCAAAGAAACCAAAGACGAAACCTGTCAATAACGAGCGTAATCAGCCCGCACAGACAATTGAGTTACCACCCCCATTGACTATGCCATCAGGTAGTCGAAGATCTCTATCACCTGGAATGCCAGATATGCATTCCATGACTTTCACAAATACCCACTCGTGACGAAATAGCCCACTGCCTTCTGGCAGTGGACATACCTCAGCAGCTACGGATGCTTTGATGGCAGGCTTGCGCATGCAAATGCAGGACCTGGTTCACCTCCTTCTATGGGTGATCCCAGACCACCACCAGAGTTTCACGACGAGCATAGGCAGTCGTATAACCGACCGTCTTCAGCTTTTGGTCAGCCTAGACCGAATTTTAACCAGCCTCCACCAGCTTCATCTCATCGTATCCCGGCTAGTGTAGGACCGTGACGATCAGGCAGTCCTATCAGAAGATATATATAACGGAAATAACTCCGAGCTTTCCGTGGATGAATTTATTTTTCGAGTCGAAGAGCTCACGCACTCCGCTCTAGCAGGAGATTTTGATGTCCTTGTTAGGAACATGCTCACGCTATTGAAGGGACCAGCGAAGGATTGGAACTGGTCGATATTAAGACAAAATCCCTTTCCAACTTGGGAATTTATCAAGACTGGGTTGTCAATTTAATGGGGAGTGATCAGTTGCAGAACGCTATGCCAGACCAAGAAGTCTTGGAAATCGTCAAATCTAACTTACTGCCTGAGATTCAGGAAAAGATATGCCTACATTCCACCAATACGATAGGACAGTTAAGATCGCTCGTTACTCGAATTCAAGCCACGCAGCAACAAATTGCGATAGCTAGTAGTTGGAACCCTTACCGGAACCAACGAGTACACGAGATTGACGACTTCCAGACTATAAACACCGAACTGGCAGTAGCAACAGGCAGTGACCCCAGCTTATGTGACGTGTCAGCCTTTGCGACCAAACACACAGTTGCATGCTGGAATTGTGATCAGCAAGGTGACTACTACAAGGACTGCCTGCCAGTAAGACAGCAAGTGTTCTTCTACGGATCCGGGCGCAAGAACATTTTTAAGCCCGACTGCAGACACTGTGCACAGAATAACGAGAGACGGGTCGGGAATCCCAACACCTTTTCTCGACCAGCGTCAACGTCCCGAGCACTAGTCGTAAGGAACACTTTAGTTCAAACCTTGAACAAGGAGGAAGGTCCGCTCCATTAGCAGACCTTTACGAACCCCTAAATTGTCCCCTGATATCATTCAGTGACTCTGATGATATCAGCTAACCACCTGATAGACTTAATGATCGATTGATAGAGACGGAGTACCTGATAGCCTTCTCCGCAGATCTTCAGGCTCCCATTTCCAATTCTGGGGAGCCCACGACATTATTAGACACTTCTTTGGAAGAGTCCTTAATTTCGATGTGAAGATAAGACTGACAGCACTTTTAGATGACAAGGTTACTGAGCAGGAGATTTGGCCTCATGGCATTTCTGTTTTAAAAAGGCCACCACGCTCTGTTTTGCCGAGTGGGCGTGAGCCAGTTTTACATCCGCTGACGCCGTATCATACGCGTCTGCAGAGATACAACACAGTAAGAGACCGAATCTTCTCCTCAGTGCCAGAGTTAGCTGAAATAAGATTTCCTAACCTGGATATTGGACCCAAAAAGAAACGATCAACCGTTCGTTGGCGGGAATACTGTCGACGGATGAGACTAGAGAGAAAAAAACTGGCCCAGATTTCCATGTCGATGCCAGACGACATTCGACCGTACGCAGAACTAAGACTGCTCGGGCGAACTGAGACTAGATTACTTGATAGTGGTGCCACTGTCAGTATTCTAGGCGAGAGAGCTCTAGAGAAGCTTGGAGAAGCAGATGTCGAATGGAAGAGGTATCGGACACAGGTCCATGTAGCTAATGGTGCCATGACGGCTGTGCATGGTCATGTGAACTTGGACGTCACTATCCGTGATAAGACCCAAAACGTGCATTTTTACGTAGTTCCTGGGCTCACACAGGCACTATATCTGGGAATAGACTTCTGGCGTCTACTAGGGTTGGCTCCAGATGTCCTGGGTATAGTCGCAGAAGTGAATCCAAGTGTAATAGCTACCTCTGACACCGACTGCCATATTCTTTCTAGTCTCGATCAACAACGCTTAGAAGCCACTAAACAGCTTTTCCCCCCTTTCGCCTCTTTAGGTCTGGGAGAAAAACATCATTGGTCACTCACAAGATTGAGACGAATGACGCCGCCCCGATAAAACAGCGCTTTTATCCGATTTCGCCGGCAGTACAAAGTTTAATGTATGCTGAATTAGAGCGAATGCTATCGCTGGGTGTGATAGAGGAGAGCCAGAGTCCTTGGAGCTCTCCAGTTGTTCTAGTAAGGAAGCCCGGAAAGGTCCGGCTTTGTTTTGACGCCAGGAAGGTCAACTGTGTTACGCTTTTACAGTACCTGGTCATCCTCTCTATCAGTACACAGTGATGCCATTCGCCCTATGCAACGCTCCAGAAACGATGTGCCGCCTCATGGATAAAGTCATTCCTTTCGATCTTCGTGAGAACGTTCTCGTCTATCTAGACGATTTATTAATCAGACTTCGAAACTCATCTTACGCTGCTAGCCCGTGTAGCGGATTGTTTGAGGAAAGTTGGCCTCACTATCAAAGTCGAGAAGAGCAAGTGTTGTATCAAAGAGACCAAATACTTGGATTTCATTGTCGGAAAGGGAGGTATGAGAACTGACCCTGAAAAAATTTCAGCTATAGTTGACTATCCGTCACCTAGAACTGTTCGGCAGACCCGACGCCTACTAGGTATGGCGGGATGGTATAGACGGTTCATCCCGAACTATGCTGATTTAACTGCCTCCATTACAGACCTTGAAAAACCCTAGTCAGTTCAAATGGACACCTGAAGCCCAGACGTCTCTTGATCTTTTAAAGCAAAAACTTACTGCTGCTCCGTTGCTAGTGAGCCCAGACTTCACCAAACCATTCGTTATCCAGTGCGTTGCGAGCCCACAATGTATTGGTGGGGTACTGTTACAACTAGATGACGATGGCCACGAGAAGCCAATAGCCTATGTCTCGAAAAAGTTGAACCCAGCACAAAGAAATTACACCGTCACAGAGCAAGAATGCTTAGCTGCAATCTTGAGCGTACAGAAGTTCGGGCCCTTCATAGAACTCATGCCGTTTAAGATAGTGACTGATCATGCGAGCTTGAAATGGCTGATGTCTCAAAAGGACCTCAGCGGTAGACTTGCACGGTGGAGTTTGAAGCTTCAGGGCTTCGACTTCACTATTGAGCACAGAAAAGGAAGCCTGAACGTCGTCCCTGATACGCTGTCATGCATCCATTGTGGCAGCCTGTCCACAAACGAAGATCCTGGCCCGGAAGTTGACCTTAGTTCGCCATATTTCAACTCGTTGGAATACGAGGAACTGAGGCATAATGTTAAAACGACTTCTGGTAAACTACCAGATCTTTGCGTCAGGGACGACTTCGTTTATATTCGGACTGTTCCGAGAGCAGGCGATCCGATTCAGGAAGAAAAAGCTTGGAAGCTTTGGATTCCACGAGGGCTTATCACCGACGTCATGATCCGCCACTAGCTTCACACGGTGGTATAGGGAAAACACTGGAACGTATGGGAAGACACTTGTAGTTGCCGCGAATGACAGTTGATGTCAGAAACTACGTAAGCGCCTGTGACGTGTGTAAGGAAACGAAGGCTCCCAATACTATTCTGAGACCACCTATGAGAATCCAGTCTGTGACAGAACGAACATGGCAAAAGCTATATATCGATTTTCTAGGTCCATATCCTCGATCAGTGAAGGGAAATGTCTGCATTTTAATAGTTCTTGACCACGATTCAAAATTCCCAATTCTCAAACCTATGAGAAAAGCATCTACACTCCATGTGTGCCAATTCATCGAGACGGAAGTGTTCCACGTGTTCGGAGTCCCGGAAACGATCGACTCTGACAATGGAGGCCAGTTTTGCTCGACTCAGTTTACCAGATTACTGGACAAATATGGGGTGAAGCACTTGCGAACGGCAGTTTACTCGCCGCAAGCAAACGCCTCAGAGCGAGTAAACAGGTCTCTATTGTCAGGGATTAGAGCATATATCAAGAAGGAACAGACGAGATGGGATGAGAAACTAAGCCAAGTAGCTAGTTCCCTTAGGAGCTCTTTCCACCAAGCAACTGGTTTCTCTCCTTATCGAACACTTTTCGGTCAACAAATGATTGAACATGGCAGCTCCTATTCCATCTTGAGGAGCCTTGGAACTCTTAATGAGCCGCTGGGAGTAGATGCTGAGGACAAACTGGGATTGATCCGTGCGAGAGTGCAGGAAAATTTACACAATGCGTTCGAACAGGGTTCACGAGCCTATAATCTCAGGGCGAAGCCTGTTGATTTCAAAGTGGGTAAAGAGGTATTTAGACGGAATTTTGCCCAAAACAACTTCCAACAGCAGACTAGTGCTAAACTGGGACGAAAATTTGTCAAATGTCGGGTTAAAGCCAAGAAAGGAAACTCCCCATACGAGCTTGAAGATCTGCATGGAAACTGCTAGGAGTCTATCACACCAAAGACATCAGGCAGTGATATCCAGTCTCAAAGCGGCATCTATCGACTGTCGCGTTTATTCCTGGTAGCCCTAAGAAGGCATCCATCCAGCTTCACTGGTAAACTATAGGATGTCGCGAAGCCCTCCTATTGCCCCGTCAATGGAGGGTGATATACCTGTTGGAATCCATTCCTGTATAAGGCTGTCAGCATGTCACTAATTCGACGACGCCTTGGGGACACACCCTTGAACAATCGCGGTCGGAGATCGGAGCGCGATGTTGTGCCGAGAAAGCTTAGGGATCAGTTCTTTGGGTTACTGATCGCGGTGCTTTCTCGGCATCCCGGTGAGAGAGAGCAGAGAGGCATCGACCGGCTGAATTTTTTGCGTTACCAGCTTGTCGATGCAACTTTGGCTTCCCACATATAAAAGGATGTCGAAGTCTGATCAAAGACTGACGAGACTTCAGGGATACGTCATCGGTCAAGTAGAGCAACGTCGTAATATGACACGAGTGATGAGGACTACGCATTGCGCCGTGGGTCGAAACACACATTGAGCGCCCGCAGCGATGAGGCCTATGTTTAAGACCGGCTAGCTCAGTCGACCATTTTACAGCGTTGTCTGAACCATGGGTGGCGCAGACCACTCTGCCCTGTTACGGTCGTAGCGTATTGCATATAGCAATATGCTATATGACTTACTGAAGCGTGTATGACGGCTGGCTGCTGTCCATAGCAGAAAATTTGAATGCACCCCGTACGAAAGAAATGCGAGTAGACGTGTTTTCGTGCTCCTGCTAATTTCCCTCTTCCCGCGAGTTTTCCGGCGGTTGCGATTATAAAAAGGGAAAAACAAAGAGATTTTTATTAGTGCTGATTTTTAAACTCAGCAGTAGATTTGTCTGTTTTTTTCCTGTTTTTTTTTTCTTTTTATTAAAAAGATATTTGCATCATGGGTAAAAATGATAACGTGAAGCAGAGCTCCAAGGTAACTGCACAAAATACACCTATACTAACAAGAGGCAGTGTGAGGAATCAGCCCAGTGGTGGTAACATAGATAACTTGAAGCAGAGTTCCAAGGTCGCTGCACAAAATACACCTATACTATCAGGAGGCAGTGCGAAGAATAAGCCCAGTGGTGGTGAACATGGTTGTGGCTCTCATACCGGTCGACGATCTAATTCCATATGTTCCTCGGATTGCTTTGAGTTACTCGAAAGTTACTCAGAAGCCTTGGTGAAGTCATTTCTCAGAAATTAGAAGAGCTGGAGGAGCGAGTTATGTTGAAAATTGATACATTGGTATCTTCAACTCAGGCTGAAGTAATCAGGCTAAACAGCGAGGTGGAGCAAATAAAAACTGAGCTAGCCGAGAATCGCTTTGAGCTTGATGACTATTCCTGGATCAACAGACTGTCGGATGCTATTATCACCGGCATCCCATGCTGTCAGAATGAAAACCCTCAGTGGCTATTATCGAACATCTCAGAGAAAATTAATCATGTGCTATCACCGTATACGACTGTATTTCGACCAAAAACATCAGTTCCTCTACGTAGTAAATCTGGAAAAAGTGCTCCACTAGTTGTAAAGTTCTCTTCTGCTGCTTAGCACCGACAATTTATTTTCAAATTTAAGAGATTTGGCACGTTGACTCTAAAAAATATTTCCCCTGATTTCGTGTCGGATAGCAAGGTGAATGTGTTCGAGAGTCTCTCACACCGTAACAACAAAATATTGTGGAATGCACTGAGATTTTACAGGGAACACTGCTTACACTCTGTATTTACTAGGCAAGGAGAAGTATTTATATGTGTAAAAAAAGGAGAGGCGCCAATTAGAATTGCATCACTGGACATACTTGAATCCGCCGTCGCTGAAGCGGGCAATGCAGAGGCTTAACTGTTGAGCATATGATTTTCAATATTGTTTCTTTTTTTTTTTCTTTTTTTTTCTATCTTTTGTTTGGTATATTTCTAATTTTGTCTTTACTTGCTGTGATTGTGTATATTCCTTGTTTAAGTTTAAATTTAATCTGGAATTCCATTGCAATTTCATAAATTATGAGCAATTTCTAATAGATGCTTGGACAACATTCGAAACATGCAATAGCGTTTTTGGTCCGGTTTTATTATGTCTGCAGGGTCTCTGCTGGTTCTCGTGCCTTATGGATTATGAATATAGATAGTAATGTCTCTCCATTGGAGAAGGTAAGAATGCTCTTTAATGTCTTTGCCTCACGCTCGAATGGCTTCAATATTTGTTATCTTAATGCTAGAAGTCTTAGAAATAAAGTTGGTCTGCTGCAGGAGATTTTCGCGAGTTCTAGTGTTCATGCTGTACTGGTATCTGAAACCTGGTTAAATGAAAATGTAGTATCTCAATCAATTTCTCTGCCTAATTACAATATCTTCCGAAACGATCGTGTCAATCGCATTGGAGGGGGGGGGGGGGGTGTTGCAATTTATGTTCATGGCTCTCTTAAGGCAACTGTGATTAGCTCCTCTGCTCCAGGTGAAAAAATAGAATACATCAGTGTCGAAGTCAACTCAGGTTTCGATAAGTGTGTATTAATTAGTGTTTATTGTCCACCAAACAGTTTTAACCATGAGACAGCCATGCATTTTAAAGAGTCTGTATCGCTCCAAATCTTAAGACGTCGCAACGTTATTATCTGTGGCGATCTAAATGTTAATGATCTTGGCTCTGGACCTTCAGTTGACAATCTGCGCTATTTATATAAAACGCTGAATTTGGAGTTAGTCAATCATCTTCCGACTTATTTCAACGCAATCAATCCATCTCAGCTTGATCACATTCTAACAACTGATATCCATAAAGTTTTATTCCATAACCAAATTAGTCCGCCAACGGAATTCGATCATGATTTCTTACACTTATACTATGATCTTAAGCTCAAAAATATTGCGGATACTATTCGTTTCGCTTACCGTGATTATAAAAACCTAAACTATGAGCAGCTTTTTACGGACTGTAGAGAGACATCTTGGGATGATGTGTACAGCTCTAACTCTCTAGATGATAAGGTCGACGTCGTATCTAGTAGGCTAACAAGCCTATATAATAGTCACGTTCCGCTGCGGGAGTGTCGAACTAAGACCAATGGATGTCCATGGATAAACCAGGAGATACATACTGTTCTAGCGGAACGTGATTACCTTTTCAAAAGATATAAAACCACCCGTGTGGCCGAGGTCTATTGTAGATATAAACTAGTCCGCAACAGGGCGAACTCTATGATAAGGTCTGCCAAGCGCATATTTTTTGGCTTAAAGCTTAATGCTGATCTCCCCAAAAAGACTGTGGCAGAATATTCGTCACTTGGGTGTATATGGACGCGATTTTCCCAAAGTAAATTACGATCCAAATGAACTGAATGAGTTCTTTTCCACAGGTTCTGCGGTTGCATCTCAGGCACTGCGTGATAATGATTCTACTGAAAACTATCCAGTGGGGGGCTTCGCCTTCCGTTGCATTAATGAGAACGAAGTTCTTCTGGCTATGAATGCAATCAAATCTGATGCAACAGGACCAGATGGATTGCCCCCACGGTTTATTAAGATTATTGCACCTAACATTATCAAAATCCTTACTCATATATTTAACCACTGCCTCATGACGTCTCAATTTCCCAGTCAGTGGAAAAGAGCGCTTGTGCTGCCTATCCCAAAAAAGTCCCCGGCATCTGTACCAACTGACTTTAGGCCTATTAGTCTCCTGTGTTTCTTGGCAAAGGTCTTGGAGAAGATAATTCTTATGCAGGCTGCGAACTAAACCGATCGCAATGGATATCTGGCTTCTTGGCAATCTGGATTCCGATCGAATCATAGCCGCGAAACTGCTATGCTTAAAGTTACCTCAGATATTCACGAAGCAATCGACAAAGACCAACTTACGGTCCTTGCTCTGCTGCATTTCAGTAAGGCATTCGATTCCATCAATCATTGCAAGCTGCTGGGAAAACTTTCAAAAGAATTTCTATTTGGTTCATCTGCAGTAAAGCTTCTCAGGAGTTTCTTGAGTGGACGCAGTCAGTTTGTTAGGGTGAATGAGGTCTGCTCGGGTGAAACGTCTCTCTTATCTGGAGTTCCTCAGGGATCCATACTTGGCCCCTTACTGTTCAGCCTATACGTCAATGACATTACTGACGTAATATCAGATGCTTCCATCCATCTATATGCTGACGATGTGCAAATGTATCTGAGCAGGCCGATTGGTTTGATGGAGGACTGTGTATCCCGCTTCAATGATGACCTGCATCGTGTATATAATTGGTCACTACAAAATAACCTGGAATTGAATCCCAGTAAGTCAAAATGCTTACAGATTTATAGGAATGGAATTGATCCTAATACCGTCCCACCAATACTCATTAATAACACCGTACTACCATATGTTGATTCAGCTAGGGCTCTTGGCTATGAGCTTAACTCTAAGTTCAGCTGCTGTAAACAAATTGGTGTTACGATAGGAAAAATATATGGGTGTCTGCGGCATTTATGGCTGAGCTCTAGTTTTTTCTCACTACATATGCGGATGAAGCTGGTCAAGGCTTTAGTGGTCCCTCACTTCACATATGGTAGTGTGGTTTTCTCTGACCTTGACTCGGTCTGTCGAAGGCGACTCTTGGTAGCATACAATGATGTACTCCGCTTTGTCTTTAAGCTGCCTCGCTTCAGTCATATATCATCTTATTCAACATGCTTGTTTGGTTGTTCTTTGGATGCATACCTAATCCAATGCAGGTTAAAATTTCTGCACAGACTAAGATATAATCAACAGCCCACGTACCTATTCGAAAAGCTTAACTTCTTGCAATCCGCTAGACACAGGAATCTTCTAATCCCTCGTTGTAGATCACGATTTGGCCAGCATTCTTATTTTTTTTCAATGTGCTCGCCAGTGGAATCTATTGCCGCATGATATTCAGTGCACAAGTGGCAGTAGAGCTTTTGGCAAACTTATTAAATCAGTGACTCTTGTCTACATCGGCGGTTATCATAGTTTTGAATGTTGCTGCACTAAATCCTTGCTTATTTAATTTCTCTTTTATTGTATTCTTTTTGCTCTTAAATATTCCATAGCTTAATTTTACATAAGTTAGTATATTCTCCTCATTAAAATTTTTTTTTCTCTTTTTTTTTCTCTTCGTTTTTTTTCTTTTTGCACTCAACTCTAATATTAGTTTTATTGTTAATTTTTGTCTAATTAGTTCGTAGTAATTTTTTTTTTTCTCTTTTATAGTTTTTTTCTCTTTTTCCTATTGAATCCAGCACACTACTGTACATTTTAAGATTGTAATGATCTTTGTACTGAGAATAAATTGGTATTATTATTATTATTATTATTATTATTTTCTGGAGAGCGGACGTGTCAAGCAGAGCTCCTAAGCAAACAAGAAAAATATCCGAAAAGAAGCGAGGAAAAAGCGTGAAAAAGTGAAGTGAAGTGTTGAGGCGATACCACTTCTAAGAAAGTATCGTCAGACTTGAATTTTACTATAAAAAAATATATAAAAAAATTAAAAGAAATAGTGGAAAACGTAAATTTTGGTGACATTTGTGCTTTCTAATTTAATTTCGGTCGTTGCCATGGCAACAATTCATGTGTAAAAAATTTTAAATTTCGGAATTTGTGCATAAAAAGTAAGACAGTTGAAAATTAACAAATCTAAAAATAATAAATAATAGATTAAAAAAAAATTTTTAAATTACTACGAAAAATTTGGAACAAATTAAAAGTAATAAACCTGCTCTGCCTCACTCAAAATGAGTGAGAGCAGCAGCGATTCTGGGGGGGCTGATGATCCCCCCAAATCAAGTGGAAGGAGGAAGAAGAATAGTAACGCTTCTTCTTCCTCTACCAAGGAATACCCCAAAGGGCCCAATGAAAAGGCCAATAAGGGCCCAACTGAAGAGGCCAATAAGGGCCCAACTGAAGAGGCCAAACTGGCAAAATTGAAGCCGACTCCTCAGGAGAAGACTACAATAAGAGCAGCGGACCTCGCTCGAGCAGTAGATGAGGCACTAGCCTCTACAGCTAGCAATACAGCAGCAGCTATTGCTGTTGCCGCAGTGTCAAACGCGCCTCATGAAAAATTACTTGAAGTGGTCAAAAAGGCTTCAAGTTCAGCACTAAAGCCGAATGGTGTTGTAATGAGGCCACCGCTGTCTTCAACGAAGAAAGCTCCAAAGAAGCAGCAACCAACAGTAACAGCAGAACTAGTAGCACCAGCAGCAATACTGCGACCCCAACCTGTAGTGCCAGGGATTTCGTATGCCCAGGTAAGTGGTGGTTCCAGGAATAATAGTACAATTGAAATTTTGAGCAAAGGCATCACTCCTCGTCCAGCCCCATTGGACGCAGGTAAGCCTCGGCCCAAGACCAGTGCGGGTCTCCAGGGCTTTTTCGACGGGAGGTGGCAGGACGAGAGCTACGGGATGCAGTTGGAGCACATCAGAGGATGTCCTCAGACTGCATACCTGAAGGCAATCTTCCGCGTCATCTCCTGTGAGCAGCTATTCTCCATGGGGATAATAGCTGGGGGAATGGTTGAGGTGTATACCACAACCCTGGAAAGCGCTACCAAGCTTATGCTTGAGGGCATCGAGGTGGATGGTAGACACCTTGTGCCGTTCCCACTCAGGGAAAAGCCCACGAAGGTCGTGTTTTCACGGGTCCCTATGCGAGCCCAACATAAAGACCTCGCGAATTTCCTTGGGAGATTTGGGAAGGTTCATGGAAAGGTTCGCGCCATTCCCATCAAAATTGGGGACGAGGGTCTGGGGCGGGGTATCTTCGGTACCAGCCGGGAAGCGTCCATCACCTTAAATAAGGGATGTACGCTTCCATCAGGCTTCTACCTGAGCATATCCGGCTCGAGATACTGGATAGACGTTGGCACCGAAGCGAAATGCCATGCTTGCCATTTGGTAGGGCATTTTATTGCTGACTGCCCCAAGAGAAGCGGAAAGAAGGCTGAACAGAAGGCTCCTTCGAAGGAAACCACTGCTACAGTAGTGGCTCCGGAGAAGGAACTTTCTGCCAGCACTCAGCCTGCTATCTTGGAGCAGCCAGTGGCTAAAGTGCCTGAAGTTGTCTTAGAGGCAAAAAACATTAAGGCTATAAACGGCGCCACGTCGGCACGTGAAAGCATGGCTACTTCAGACGAGGAGTCGATTAGCCATCTAGTAAAAAAAAAGAGGACGAGGAGAAAGAAGGTCGACCGGGTGATGCTGCCTCCTCCAGAGCCAGCAAAGCCAGTCGCACCCAAGCGGCCCCACTCGGAGGAGGACGATAGTGGTGCCCGCGGTTCGAAGGTTGTTGTGAGAGAGGCGGAAGCATCTCTCGAACAGCTTTCGGACTGCAAAATGACCGGCTTGGATGAGACTGGTCTCTCCAGCTTCAGTGGCTACGAATCGTGTGGTAGCACCATGTCGATTGGTAGCCAATTTGAAGTCTCGGAGGGTTTGGAAACCCTTCCTAGGGAGAAGATCTCGAGGATTCTTTCCCGGCTCCTGTACAAGAAGAAAATCTGGAGTATTCTTGTGGAGGAGCTGGGGAAGCCGGAATTGCTACTTCCCCAACTTCTACTCCTACAAGAGGAGTGCAAGAAGAAGGGGAAGTACAACGGTATATCCCGGTTAGATCGACTCCATAGGAGGGTGCAGGAGTTGATGCAGGAGCATCGCTTGGTTGATTCTCCTAGTCAATAGACGTCGTACCATCATCGTTTGAGCTTCTTATCTCTGTGAATGTGTAAGATAGGCTGTCTTAACACCAGGGGTTTAAGTGCTCATACAAGACTACACAGTACTATCGAACATGCCAAAATGTTCGATATAGACATTACACTTCTGCAGGAGACGAATTTTACACAAGACACGTATACACACCTTGAGCGTTATGCTTATTTGCACACTGGCTATGCAATGTTTGCCACACCTGCACCTCGCCGAGGCTCAGGAGTGGCAATCATTGTATCCAACAAATTTACACTATCGTCTCCTGTATATACAGATATCTTTCCAAGCTTCGCTTCTTCCTTGGACTTTGTCGTTCAAGACAAACATATCAAGGTAGTAAACGTGTACCTTCCTCATGACCAGGACATTACAAGACAAGTTCTTGATAGTGTTCAATCCTGTCTGGTGAATTTTAGTGGCGAAACTATCCTCGGAGGTGATTTCAACTGCACGCTAAATCCCTCAATGGATCGGCATTCCGGAGTTGAGTTCAACTCTGTCAATGCTACTCGGTTGAGGATTTTTGTTCGTGTTTTCAGACTCGTGGATATCTACCGTTGGATGCATCCTACGACTAGATCATACACTAGGGTCTCGCGAAATATCCATGGAAGTCTCGCAGGCTCCAGAATCGATAGACTTTACGTCTCACCTGGAATACTAGAACATTTCGTTGATGTCACTTATGAAGTGTGTTCCGTTAGCGATCACCTTCTTGTAGTGGCAACCAGCACTCTAGTTGAAAGAAGAACTGCATACTGGATATTCAACAACTATTTGTTGAATTCCGAGCAGTTCATCAATGAATTCACTGAATTCTGGCACGATTGGCAAGAGAGGAAAGGTGACTTTCCTCTTCTTAGTCAATGGTGGGATGTTGGAAAGCTCCAAGTTCGATCTTTTATCGAAGCGAATTTCAATCGAAGTGGGTATCAAGCTTCCAGCTTGTCGGCCGAAGTATCTCGGGTGGCAGCTCTTCTCCCAACTCAGCCGGAGTTGATTCTTTATTTTAACAGAATAAAGGAACGCTTGGCAACACAAACTTACAAGCACAGCTTGGAGTTTGTGCTGCGCAGCCAATCACGCTGGCTGAGGGAAGGCGATTCTCCAACCGAGTACTTCTTTCAGGCAACTAGACGACGTACTGCTTCTTGTGAAGTCGAATCGATAGTTGATGAATCTGGACAAGTCCTCAACGGACAACAGCTATCAGAATTTATTCGAGACTATTACAGTAGTCTCTACTCTGAATCGACGTCGACAACATCCTCGACCACTCATGAATTTCTTGAGAATATTCCCACTTTCTCTGAAGACAGCAAGGAGATCCTGGATACAGTAATCTCATTGGAGAATATGATCGCTGCGACAAAGGATCTAAGGCGACACACTTCACCTGGTTATGACGGCTTGACTCCAGAATTCTTCATACGTTTCAGGGATTTATTAATTCCTGACCTTTTGGAAGTCTTCAATTCGGCGGTTGAGACACATTCAGACTTTCCTTCTAGTTGGAGGAGGTCTGTTATGCGATTGATTCCAAAGAAAGGAGATTTGCAGAGGATGGGGAACTGGAGGCCAGTAACCCTATGCAATGTGGACTACAAAATCGTCTGCAAAGCATTAGGGGCGATACTCCGCTCAGTGATTGCTTCGGTAATACACCCGGAACAGTCCTATTGTGTTCCTGGTCGTAGTATCTACGACAACATCGCGGTAGCCAAACATTTGTTTGCCTACCATGAACAGACAGGTGCACAAATGGCCATGATTTCTCTTGACCAGCAAAAGGCTTTTGATAGCGTCTCGCACGAGTATCTCCTGACTGCTCTCGAGGCATTTGGGTTCCCGCCCAGGTGGCTCGATATCATCGGGAAACTGTATAGAGATTCAGCGATTTTGATTAAGCATCAAGGACAGGTTCTGGCTCCTATCTCGTTTCATCGAGGTATCAGACAGGGCTGTCCATTGTCAGGTATACTTTATGATCTTTCGTTGGAGCCGCTACTGGTGAATCTTCGTCGAATGCTCGAACAATATTCAGTGCATCTACCATATACCAATGTGAGGCCTCTTATGTTGGCATATGCGGATGACCTTTCTATTTTCGTGACAAGAGATGAAGCTTTTCCGGTCGCTCGTGCTGTTTTCGAACAGTACGAGCGTATAGCGGGCGCTAAAATCAACCTTAGCAAGAGTCAAGGCTTGTGGTGTGGAGGGTGGAGAGATCGTACAGATACTCCACTGAATATCCAATGGACTAATACTTGCCTGAAGTATTTAGGTGTGTATATCGGACGCGAGAGTAAATCAAATAATAGCCGCATCGCTCTTGAGAAACTCTCTAGAGCTGTAAACTCATGGCGTAGTCGCCTGTTTCCACTATCCCTAATGGGAAGGTCAGGCGTGATAAACTATTTGATTACCTCGTCCATCGTTCATCTGCTAAAGTCTGAGACGTTTGATGAAGGCTTCGTAGGTCTTCTTCAAGCAAAAGCGATAGACGCCTTTTGGTGCGGAAGACGATGGGTTGCTGAAAGCACGCTCTGCCTGCCAGTCAAGATAGGTGGATTAGGTCTCACTAACTTGGTTGTGAAATCAAGGTGTCTCCAAGTACGCGCATTCCAACGAGTGTTCTGCCAGAGAGACACCTTGATTTCTCAACTGTGGGTGAATGTACTGGGAGGGATCGGCATAGGGGAGTATTACTACCTGCTCTCTGTTCGACCACCCTATCCTCGTGACTGGCCGCAGGATCTAATCTCAACGATTCAGACCTGGGGCAGAATCAGGCCAGCATTTCACCTTAAGTGGAATGCTCTACGGTACACGCAATTCGCGTCGATTCCAATCAGGTTTAATCCTGAATTAATATATTCAGTGTTCAGTAATGCTCGAGGTTTTGAAGCTGACATGCACACACTGACAGTTCTCGGAGATATTATTGATATCTCTGGAAACTGTCGAATAAACACGAACACTCCACAACTACACGACCTGGCGACTTCTGCGCGGGAGAGATTTCGCCAACTTGGGACCAGTGACCCTGGCACTAAGTTGGAAGATGCTTTCGTTCTGGACAGACCGCCTCACACACCTTTCAGCACACTTACAACACGTGTGCTCCGTGACGTGCTTATGTCAATAAGACCTCCGGAGTATACAGGATACAACAGATGGCGAACACACCTCGGGGTGAATATGGGCGTGATGGGAGGGATAACTTGCAGAGTAGTCTACAGTTATCCTTCTAGTTACAAAGATGCTGATGTAGCATTCAAATTGCTGCATCACAGTCTTATGCATCCTAATCAGTTGTCACATATCGACCGGCGGGTTCAGAGGATCTGCACAGTTTGTTCTGGTGAAGGCACCTTGATGGCGAACACACCTCGGGGTGAATATGGGCGTGATGGGAGGGATAACTTGCAGAGTAGTCTACAGTTATCCTTCTAGTTACAAAGATGCTGATGTAGCATTCAAATTGCTGCATCACAGTCTTATGCATCCTAATCAGTTGTCACATATCGACCGGCGGGTTCAGAGGATCTGCACAGTTTGTTCTGGTGAAGGCACCTTGTTTCACAGGTTCTTCACTTGTCCAGCTTTGCAGAGTCTGATGGAACTGGTGCGCGATATGTGTCAGTTGATCCACCCGAATTTCGGCATTACTAGGACATCGTTTCTATGGGGACCAAAGGTTTGTAGTCGGGTGAATTGTTTGATTAGCTTTGTGTTGACACTGGCCAAATCTACAAGTCACTTGTACTACATGAGAGCCGGAGATGGGAATCAGAACACTGACCCACAACACCACGCACATGCACTTAAGCGCCACTTCGTTGACAGATTGAAGAGACGTTTACGTCTTGAATATCTGGCAACGAACGCAGATACATTCAACTGCACATGGCAGCCACTATCGTCAGTGCAGGACGGCGCTCTTGTCTTTCGCTGGTGATATCAGGCCACAGTATTTGCAACACTAGTCCACGGGGCTTCTCCTCGCTTTGGAACCGTTGCAAGTGCTGTGGGAAGGATAAGCGCTCCGTTAGAGATGCTAAGCTGGAGGGATGATGAGGGCAGTTTGTAGAGGTCTATGATACTACAGGCCGCCCTCGCGGGACTCTATAACGGTATCGGGTAAATTTTTCGTTCGTTCGGCTATTAAGTTTTTAATTCGGTTTCGGTCTCGGTGCTAAATTGCAAAATTTTTTGTTGAAATTCGCTCGTTTAGGTAAAATATTTATTAGTTTATTTTGGAATTTTGGTACTTTTGGAACTGCCACTTACCCAATTGTCAAAATTGGGACTACTAAATTTTTTGTACATCTTTTAGATCATTTTTCAAAATTCTTGTGTCCGTTTTTAGTCTCTTTTGAGCATTTTGTTTGAATTTGTTTTACTTTTTGTGTCATTTTGTTTTAGTTTTGTGTCATTTGTTTAGTTTAATTGTTTTACTTGTCCCTATTGACTCTATAACTTTAGTTTAGCTAGTGCCATTTTTTTTTACCATTTGTAGAGCCTTTTGCCACGTATTTTTAAGAATTTTTAAAAGAGCCAGAGAGCCAACAAATAAAGATCAAATATAAATAAAAAAAAAAATTATTATTAAAATGTATGGATTTTCAGTATAAACACAAAAGTGAGGTTCTGTACGACCGAAAAATTTTTACGTTCTGAAACGGTCCACATGTCGAAACCGAAAAGAACTTGACAGATGCAACCGAAATTTCGTTTTACGGTTGAAAATAGATTACAGTTGTGTTTTTCACAAAAATTTGAAATGAATTTATTAGTTTATCCTATTTCCCATGATTTTATTAATCATTGGAGGAAAAATCTTCTTCTAAAATGGAATAAATTGAGTTTTTCGGTTTTGATGTGAAAGTGCCTTAAGTTCAACAAGGTAATAAGATGTACGTACTTTCAAGTTCAAGTAAAAATTTAACAGAAACAAAACTAATTTTTTTATTTCATAAATGCATTAACATAATAACGACTTAGTAGCAGTAAAATATAATTAACCTTGTTGTCTTTTTTTACTGCATTTAAATTATTTTTCATTCCATAAAGTAAAATTCCGTTCGAATATAACTGACAATGTATAACATGCAGTACGTTTACATGAATACGTATACTTGAAGTAATGCTTGACGTCATAAAAATATTATGAAAACGCGTATTCAGGGCGTAAGTTTCAACTTAAATAATTGGAAAGTTAGATTCAAGAAGAACTCAAGTCAAGTAATTGGAATTAATTCAATCAACCTCCCTACCTTCAAGTGGATTTCAAGTCAAGTACTCAAGTATTCATGTAAACGTACTGATGGACTGCTTGATCTTCTATTTCATATGGGTCCACGTTTGTTGGCAGGGGTGTGAGAACTATCTTAATTTCAAGTTACATTTTTGCTTTAACAGTCATGTTACAAATTATTATTTTAATTGGAAGCTTATCTCCTATAACATCAAATATTCCTTAAACTCGATTTTTATGGAAATAAAATTAAGCAATTTTTGTCTGCTATTCCTAAAAGTAGCTATGGCGGACAGAGAAAGGATTACAAATGTTATATTGCCATCTACTTCTATTCTATATATTCATTTGGCAAATCGACTGAATTGAAACTGGACTATGGTGGATTTAGTACAGAAATTATTATTTCAAGTTCAATGGAATCCAGTCATTAAGCCGAAAAGAGATAACTATAGAAAAGTGATCCCATGAAAACGTAAACGATTTCAGTTGTGTCACCGGTCTATGTATTATACATGTCAGTGACGAATAGTCACAATGTACCTACGTGAGATGATTTCAGAATGCTAACTTATGACATAAAACTTTCGTAATCTAGTCATCGTCATTTTTAAATAAAATTCACAGGTATGAAAATGTGTAACAATCAAGATGTCTTCAAATACACAGTTTATACTGATTACATTCGCCTTACATATCTATTCATATCCAAATACCTGACGATGACTAGTTTATGAAATCTTATGCCACAAGTTAGCACCCTGGTAAGCGAAATCATCTGACATAGGTACGTTGTGACAGAATTTTACTTTATAGCATGAAAAATAATTTAAATGCAGTAAAAAAGACACAAAACGATTAATTACGTATTTATTAAATATTTTACTGCTACAAAATCGTTATTATGTTAATACATTTATGACATAAAACAATTATTTTTCTTTCCTTTTACATTTTCACTTGAAGTTGAAACTACAACTTTTTACCTTATATACACAATTTTAGTAATTTATTGCCACATTTATTAAGATTTCAAAGATTCTCTTATTTTTCGATATATAGAACACATATTAGACACAGTTACGCCACCGCTATTTTCATTCCAGACAAAATGGTGGAACGTGTTTCGTACCGAGAATAACGTGTATTCTATATTCCTTGTGGCTTTACTTCGTTATCATGTTGGTGTTACTGCAGCTCCAGCTGCAAATTATAATTTGGCTAATATCAGCTACAACTTCATGTGTAGTAGCTTACGTCAATTGTTTTTGCAATTAGCAAAAATTGAGGTACCAACAAACGATTTTATTAATAAAAACAAGTCCAACAAACGATTACGCATTGAATGAACTGGTTATAAATAAAATAAAATTTTCCGGCTAACTTGATGGTGAATTTTCTTTTTAGATTTTCGAAAAAACTATTATCTAACAAATGTTTAAATTAAGCCAACAATCCATATATGCAATAAAAAATTAAAAAAGTAAAAGTTGACGTGGTAAAAATTAAAAAAGTATAAGTTAACCAGCCAACTTGATGAAGCTACAGTTGATTGTCAATGCATGAAATATATAGCTTGACTTCATTGTCATGTTGGTGTTAATGCAGTTTCAGTTGCAAATTATAATTTAGCTAATATCAGCTACAACTTCATGTGTAGTAGCTTACGTCAATTGTTTTTGCAATTAGCAAAGAATTGAGGTAAGGTAAGATGGGGTAAATGTGTAAACGGGGTAAGTGTGTGATCGCATAGTTACTCCAAACATATCATGTCCAGGCATGTCACATCAAAATATTTCAATAAAGAGTCATGCTCTCTATTGCACATTTAGATGTAGTTGGGTTGAAACTGTTGTAATGACGAGTCACACGCTGTGAAGTAATTTGAAAGGTTTTGATTTGTTTTCAAGTTCGATCTTCCAATATAAATGTGATGTGCTGTGAATATTGGCGTAAGGTAAGATAACTGGTAATATATGAAAATTATACAGAAGCGTACGTGCTATATAAATGCACTGTTAGTGGGGTTTGCTCTGTAGGAGAACAACTTTGCATTTCTATAAACACATTTCCCCCAGGAAAATGCTTGTACGGGGTAAGTGTAAAATCTTGTTAGGGGTAATTGTGTAATCCCTCACACATTTACCCCATGAAATTTTACACTTTACAATTTCAGAAGACGAATTTTGGAGATTTTTAGTTATGCACACCAGTGTTCAATATTCAAGCTGTGTCCTTGACCTCTTTCATATCATGTACCTTTCTTAATTGTACAAACAAAGGAATATGTAATACTTATGTAAGCGAAGAAAATCATACGTCCTCAGGTCTCACAACCACCATAAACACCAGAAATGAAAACCCAAGAAGAGCTGGGAAAGAATGTCATTACTGGCAATTATAGAGGTATATACGTTTCGATATACCCGCGATGTATTTACTCGAGAATCAAGTAGCCTTGAGATGAAATCGAGGAGCCTTGAGAAAAATAAAAAATAAAATGTTGAGTGATAGAAAATATAGAAAAGTCAGTAAAAGTGTTGAGGACTGAATTGTGAGTTTTATTTTCAGAATAAGTTGTCTTTTACTTATCCCGAAATTATTTTAAATATATTTTCTAGAATATAAACTCCATATTATATTTTCTGATAAATCAGCCAATAAGAAGAGCATAATGCCTCGAAAATATAAACGTAAAACGGAAGACAAATATTCCGAGGAAATTTTAAAGCAAGCATTAAATGAAATTAAGAACCAGTCGATTTCAATAAGAGCTGTTACTAAAAAGTACAACATTCCATATATGACATTGAGTACTAGAATATCTGGAAAAAGGGGTGCAAAAAATCAGAAAAGGGGGCGACCAACAGCGATTGCACCTGACGCAGAAAATGAACAGGGAGCACAGGGAGTAAAAGTTTTAGAGAAGTGGGGGTGGGGTTTATCAAGGAAAGAAGTAATACAACTTGTCTCAGATTATGTCAAAACAAACAAGATCATTACCCCATTTAAAAGTGATTGCCCAGGTGAAGACTGGTTTTTGAACTTTAAAAGCCGTCATGACTTATCAATTAAAAAACCCCAAAGCGTAGAAATCGAAGTAAAGAAATCTTTAGATCCCTTTATAATAAATGAGTATTTCGACTTACTGGAAAAAATAATAGAAGAATCTAACTTGAAAGACCATCCAGAAAGAATATATAATCTAGATTAATCAAGTTTTTGTCTGGATCCTTCAAAAACCAAAGTAGTTGGAGGAAGAGGAAAACCTTGTTCACGAACAGTAAGTGGTCCTGGACTTGATAACACCACCATTTTATTCGCTGCTAACGCTGTAGGGCACAAGATACCCCCAATGATAATATTTAAAGGGAAAAACCTATGGAATGAGTGGATTACCCCAGAAAATCAAGATTTTCCAAATACAGCGTATGCTGTTTCCATAAATGGATGGATGGAGACTACGATTTTTAGGAATTACTTCAATACAACATTCATCCCTTCAATTGGTAAAGAACGACCAGTCTTGCTTATTTACGATGGCCACACTACTCACATTGACATGGAACTTATATTAACAGCAATAAAGGAAGATATAATAATATTGAAATTACCTCCACATTCTAGCCATTTATTACAGTCGCTAGAGTTAAGTGTCTTTCGATCATTGAAGCAAAGTTGGGATGAAAAACTACTTTCTTATCAAACAGAAAATATAGGCAAAAAATTTCCGAGGAAAGTATTCTCAATTTTAATAGGAAACGTTTGGAGTAATATTGATCCTAAGATAATTAAGAATGGATTCGAAAAAGGAGGAATCGTTCCTTTTAATCGTAACGTAATATCGACAGAAAATTTCCCGCCAGCGGCTGTACGACGTATGTTGGCGATACCTTCCAACAAAACTAGTAATATACAGGTAAGCACTTATTAAATTTATTAGAGCCAACTATGTATTAATTTTAGAATGAGTTTGGTTATCGTAGGTGGCTTCCTCTTCGAGTGGAAATAGACCGTCATCGGAATATGAACCAACACCAATATTTAGAATGCATGGTACTCTTCGACAATTGCTAACCGATTTTCAGTTACAGTTATCTCGAAGTAGTGATGATATCCTAGTGAATATTTTCTATGATCTTCTTCTTTCCTATGTTATAGTTACACCTACTCAAGCCTCTTTACATAACTTTTGAATGTTTTAGGCGGAACCGTCTTCGACTGAAAACGTACAGTCAACACAAACACCTCCAGCATCAATTCAGACAATTACCCCTACTGTTGAATATGTGGCATCTGAATCTCAAGCATTACCTGTATCTTTTGAACTCATGTTACTGGAAGAAGTGAGTCAGTTTTCATCTCAGCAAAAAATTAGGAAACGTAACCTTGCATCAGGAGCAGAGATTTTAACCTATTCAGAAGTTTCGGAAAAATTGAAGAATATAGAAAAAGCGAAGAAAGCTGCCGTACAAATGCTAAAAACATCAAAAAAGCAAAAGTGTTCTCCTGTTTCCGAAAAATTGAAAAATATAGAAAAAAAAAAAGAAAACTGCTGTACAAATTCTGAAAAAATCAAAAAGCAAAAGTGTTCTTCTGTGTCCCAAGAATTGAAGAGTATAGAAAAAGAGAAGAAAGCTGCCGTAGAAATGCTAAAAAAATCAAAAAAGCAAAGCTGTTCTCGTAAGTCCCAAAAATTGAAGATTATAGAAAAACAGAAGAAAGCTGCTGTACAAATTCTGAAAAAAAAAAAACAAAAAAGCAAAACTGTTCTCCTGTTTCGGAAAAATTGAAAAATCTAGAAAAACAGATGAAAACTGCTGTAGAAATTCTAAAAAAAGCAAAATATTGAAAGTGTTCTCCTTCTTCTAGCGCTGTAAGCTAAAAGAAATTATAAATTATTTCATATGTTATGTTATGTCATGGTTAGACAAGCAAAAAATTATAAGGGGGGGTCCTAACAATTTCCGAGATAACGGGGCTTAAAGATATTTGGGTATGTTTTCATAGATCATCCTGTAACTTCTGAATCTTACACCTTATGATGATGATTTAATAATCGTTCGACCTCTCCAATATAATCTAAATTTTCTCCCTCCTCCTCTCCGTTTTGAAGTTGTGGCCAAAGTTTTATATTTAACTACTTACTATTTATAGACCATTGGAAAGGTCGAACGGTTATCTATCTAACAATTTTTAAATCATCTTCATAAGGTGTAACGTTCAGAAGTATCTATAAAAACATAACCAAACATATCCCGTTATCTCGGAATTTGTTAGGATTCCCTCCCCGTCCCCCCAAACAATTTTGTGCTTGTATAAGCATGACCTATCCATAGACTTCGAGTGCTATACCACAGCTGGGACACCTTCTATTAACTATTATGTTTTTGCAATGAAAAAATTCCTAATTTTTGTTTTTTTAAATAACCTATGTCAAGTTAATGTATCATATTTTTATATACGTTTTTTGTTAATTCGTACTTTTTTTTTCGTTAAAAAAAAACATTTAAAACTCATGTTCATATGAATTTAATAAAATATCTTATTTACAGGTTATTCGTTTCAATTAGGTATTCCTACGTTAATATCCCGTTTTAAGAAAGAAATATTTGAGCAAAATATTAAGCAGAAATAAATATTGCCCACAAAACACCTATTATATAATGGCGCTTAAACATCGGAAATGTTTAATCTTTAAAAGAGAAAAAAATCCCCGTTCACACATTTGCCCCACATACCGGGGCAAGTGTGTGATAGGTTCAATCTTCCATTGTCCGACAATTCTGACAATAATAACCATAATAAAATCTTCATAAAAATACATTTTTATAGAGAAAAATATCCATTGATTGGAATTATGAAGGCTGTAGCGAATTGGACTTTTGTAATTGAGATTAAAAGAAGCGTAAAGTCAAATTATATGATTTGCCCTACGCACTTACCCCACCTTACCTTACCAAAAAACGATTTTATTAATAAAAACAAGTCCAACAAACGATTACGCATTGATTGATCTGGTTATAAATAAAATAAAATTAAAAATAAGAATTTTCCGGCTAACTTGATGGTGAATTTTCTTTTTAGATTTTCGAAAAAACTATTAACCAACAAACGTTTAAAGTAAGCCAACAATCACCAACAAACGACCAACAATCGATATGCGCAATAAAGAATTAAAAAAGTAAAAGTGGACCGACCAACTTGATGGAGCCAAACTCCCTGCCAACATATACGCTGCCATACATTACTTTACTAGAGGATGTCGTCTCCTAGTTCTCTCCTCAAAGCAGTGAGCATACTGAGAATATCTCACTTGTCTCACTGAGAATGTGCTTGCCGAAGGGCTTATATTTCGCAAGGAACAGTTGACAGGGATATACCCTTTCATGTTTGGCACTTTGGCACATATATGTAATTTGTGATTTTACGTGTATTACTTCAGTCAGTTTACTGTTATTTAATTTGTGATTTTACATTTTCTCCACAACTTTTTTCCGTGTAGAATTATATGCCCATAATGCAAGAGAAATTTTCGCTTGAACAGCGTGCTAGGCTTAAATTGCAAGAAGTACACAAAATTTCAACAAAATCTCAGAGTTTTCCGTAATCTGAACTTAAGTTCAGGTATTGGTAAAATTTAACGCGGTCTCCAAAAAAAGTATTTTTAAAAATGTTAAATGATTATTATTTATAATGGATATTAATCATCAAATCGACGACGAGATTGTTGCTGCAGCAGGTCTAAATGTGTATCGTCAGCAAGGAAATCCACGGGAAAAACTAATGGTGAATTCTTTTCACCAAAACCGAGCAGGAACTGAACTGAACCAGAACCTGTCAGATCTACACCGAACTTAGCCCTGTCCTGAGTGGGGACAAGGTAAAAAGAATGCAAGAAAGCTAAATACCTGAACCAGCCCGGTTTTGTGGTGAAAAGAACAGGTAGAGACTTGGAACCTGTTTTATTTGTGATTCGCGTCACGGTACAAGATGAGTTATTTAAGCAATTTGGATAATTTATTAAGTAATAAAATAATTCCGCACATCTGTACTTTTAATGCCTTTTTAAAATGTTCGTCGTTTATAATTTTAATAAAAAAATCAATCACTTTGACAAAATAATTTCACTTCCAAATGTGTGCACACCCACACTGATAACAAATAATTTTGATTTGACGTTTAGTTCGGAACCGTAACCACAAATTTTCATGGAACAAGAAAGTTCAAAACCGGAGCAGAAACCGAACATGAACCGCTGTGAAAAGAATATACGTTCTGGACCATTCTGTGTCAGTGCGGTGAAAAAAACATTTTGGGTGTAGGAACCGAACTAGTTATGATTCAGTTCAGGTGAAAAGAATTCACCATAAATAAACTCGCTTTGTCCACAATCAAATAAAATGTCAAAGTTTTACCAGCATTTTAACGCCTCGTAAAATGAGTGGATATTTATTAAACGCCATTTGTCTTATAATAGAAAAATGGTAAATTTTACCAAGTGAGTACGTTTAGACCGCAGCTATTAAGGACTAGTTTTACGTAAGTCGACTTACGTAGGACTAATCCGGCTGCCGTTTAGTCCACTCCACTGACATATATAATATGGACTGATTAACTTTCTATTTCATGTGGGCTCAATTGCTAATGTCAAAAAAAGTTTTTACTCCGGTGCCAACTGAACTGTTAGGTATAGTGGTAGAATTGCCAAATTGAACTAGTTGTTGTTAATATCTATGATATGATAGATGATGATTGATCGAGACAACAAAATGTATATGCCGCAGTTCAACAGTTCTTTATTAATATAGATGTATAAATATATATATATATATATTTATCCTAAATTTATAGTAGGATAAAAATTGAAATTAAATTATTTTTTTAATTTATGATAATATTTTTTTTATTTTAAATTATATTTCTTTCTTTAAAATCTTTTTATGTTTTATTACAAAAGTAACATTAAACTTTTAAAATATTCTTTAACAGTTTTGCCCTCTGGCGTCTGAATTAAGAAATTTTATAAATATGCCTTTTGGCAATAAAATTAATATTTTAATAAGTTTGCCCTCTGGCGTTTAAAATTAAACTATATAAGTTTGCCCTCTGGCGATTCACTTAAAACTAAAATATCCTTGACACAATTCTATATTTTTAAAAACAAATACATTCCAAAAAGTCTTCATGTGTATTTTCTAAAATTGTGTACAGTAGTGTGTATCTGTGTTCCAAGTTTTTTTTCTTCAAAGTGTCAGCGCAAATATTATTCTGACAATCACAAATTATATTTTATTCTATTTTTATTTACCAACAAAAATAAAAAATATTATGTAGCTTCCGCTACACCAACATTGAAAAAATCATTGGCGGGAAGTTGAAAAAATGAGCGTGCAGCTGGAAAAGCGATTATAATATAACCTTTCGAATTTCTGTGTAGTATCTATGAATATATTGCTTTTCGTAAAATACTTTTTATCACTAATTAACCCAAATAATTAATTTAAAAAGATTTATTTCGATGAACCCAGTTATTTATTTGTTGTTTATAGTTCTCGCACAGTTGGTAACTGGTGATTAGATCGAAAGAGTAAGCAATATAGAAGTGAGCCCACTTTTTGCAGTGCAATTCTATGGTCATAGTCAGTCCATATTATATATGTCAGTGGTCCACTCGTATTAAAGCTTTGACAGTTGTCAAATTTGTCATATCTGCCCACTTCTTCACGAGAAAATGAGAAATAATATTTTAATTTTGTGCATGCGGTGTGGTGTGCACAAGAGAATAGAGCATAAGGAAATAATTAAATTTTCCACATTTCTAATTTTTGGCCATCCATTATGGACGGAATACTTTCTACAAAAGGAAAGTCTGTAAAAGAATTTGTCACTCCCTCTATGAATGAATATACCGCATTCAAGTTTGTAAAAAATTCCTTATCTGAGGTTTATGTCTACGTTTAATACTAATTTTGTAGGTCAATACCGCATCAAATACCGGATTAGAGTAGGACTAGTTTTTCGTAATGCGGCATATTTACACCACTTCATATTAGTTCTACGTAAGTCGACTTACGTAAAACTGGTTCTAAATGGCACGGTCTAAACGGGCTCAGTGACCCTGTAGAAAATCGAGGGATTAGTGAACACGGTAATGGGTTATTTCATCTAGAATACCACACGTCTATTTTATCGAAGACATTGTAATGCAGACGGTATGGTAATATAAGCACGTTCGCTTAAACAGAATGAAAATGAATCATCATTGAATGAAAATAAGAAGAAATTATTTGTTCATTTTTGTTTGTTTCAGAGTGAAGCTGGCATAGTCAGTCAGTTGTCGGTGTGATGTTATGGAAGTATGTTGAGAGTGATTGGTTAGGACGTGAAGTCCAAACTGCCAGCATGAGCTGACAGATCACTCGATGACAGTGATAACACAGGGCGGCATGCTAGCACCTCGGCTAAGAGTGGCGGAGAGTGTGGGGAGGTTCCCGAAAATACCTGCCGCTGTCACCACCCATAATCAAAAAAATTCTTCATGCCTACATACACAAAAGAGCACCCACTCAGTCCTGAAGGGACTTTGACGTCACTTACCTATTTCTCATGAAGGCGCAGATGACATGCCTTCCTGCCAGGCCCCATCCTCCCATCGACTTTGGGTGGCACTGTTTCCAAAGTCCCTTGGCTGACCTGTGAAAGAGAGCGAAAGACTAGGCGAACCTAGACGACCTTCATCTTATTCGGGAGGGCTCCAGGATGTGAAGGAAGAAAAAGGAAAAGTTAGCACATTTTCAATTCGTTATAAAGGTTTATTGAACAATGTAGGGGGGTTAACTTTAGCGATCTTACAAGATAGTAACAGGAATATTCTTATAGTATAAAGACTACATCAGGATTGAAATTCTATGAGGTCCTACGAAGTAGTAATATTAAGAACACAGTTAGTACATTTAATTAACAATGTCGTATGATAATTCTAGAAACCTTCCGAGATAGGAGAACTACATTTAGTATATACGCTACACTAGTTGAAATTCCATGGAAATCCTACGAAGTAGTAATGACAAAAGGAATGAAACTCTATGAAATTCTATGAGACATTAATATAAAAGTATCGTTATAGTGCGTGGACTAAATTAGTGTGGAAATTCCATAAATTAATAATTAAACGCTCACATGTATGGTTCCTAATCTATATTCCTTCTCTCCTCCTGTAGCATTTGCTAATGGTTCGACCATCCTACTATGACCAAGAGCAAGTAGGCGGAAGCCCGTCAACCGTAGAGCCGCCAACCGATTCTTGAGCGGTACATTAACTTATTTTACGGACAGATACTACTTCATGAATACTACGGTTTGGAAAAACCGAAAGCTTAACTACGGAAAATTTAATGTTACTCTAGCGGAACCTTTTTAAGTGATCAAATGCGGCACGTTTGTTTAAAATGTTGCAGGCTCTATAATGGCATGCCCTTTTAAGTATATAATGAAATTTAGTTTTAGACGAAAACTTTTGTTCAGTTGATATACAGATAGACCGAAAGATTATTATGAAAACGATATGTATGTATTACTCACGATAATCTTCAATAATAGTTAATAAAAGGATCGTAAATGAATCCCAGTGACATTCATTTTTCTTTTCGCCCGTTCTTAATCTACAATATAGAAATGTTTTATTGACTGATAAGTACTTACATTTACCATTGTTTGTTTCTTCTCCAACCTGATGAAGCGCTCCAGCAGACTGCATTTACCTGTATGAATGGAACAAAGTTATGCCGTATATGGAATCACCTTATTAGGCGTCCCAAAATCGAGAAGAAAAATAAGGTACTCTTAAGGTTACTACCACTAAAATTTCGCAGTTCCAGCTTTGACTCGCGAATGTTCAACGCGATTTACTCTGAATATCATCAATGCTTTCCCATTCTTTTCCTTACTGTTTGTACAGCTACCCCACTTGCGTACTCTTGGTACATTTACAATCAGGATATCAGGTGAAAGTGATATAAGAAGAAAAAACTACCACCATAAACATGAGTGGATGCTAAGCTTACGTGTTTAGAACGAATATTGCTAATTCAAGATAATTTGAGTTAATTTACGATAATGCTAGTCTAACACAATTAGAGTTAATTTAATATACTGTTATTGCAAAATAATTTAGAAAAAAAATATGTTATCCCAAACGAATTCAATGGAAGGTATCGTGCACCTTGTATACCATGTGCTCATGATACATATGTCGACATCATATATCCAACATAACAAGGCATGAGGCAAGTATATGAAAGTAATGGAAGGAAGCCCACCTCCTATGACAGTGCTGGTACAGCTCCGATACAGAGTCTAACTTGGTCCGTTAAAATTGGACTATTTTCCGGTATCTTCACATAGTCCTTGCCTTATATATAGGTCTACTATATGGTACCTAACCTAAGATCTATATATATATAAAATAAAATGTGCCTGATCTACCTAGTTATCTTTATCCTTCTCTTTCTTTCTATTATTATTATTCAATGTTATGGAATATCTCACAAAACAAGTTCAAACTTTAATGAAGATAATACTGCAAAGCAATGGGGAAAAGAATTCTTATTCTGAAGACTTCGTAACCAAAAATATATACATGTGATATATTTATTTGTACTGTGAGAAAAAAAGACGATCCTACTGCCTTTTTACATTTCCATATTTGTGTGTTGAATTCTGCAGCTATCTGTGCGGGGTTATTAATTAGAACACCTGAACTATTGCGAATTTGTGAAAGAGGTGACTTATACGCTTGATTAAAGGTTATTTCATTTATTCTTTTCCACAGTCTTTTCGGGTCATTTTTAACCTCTAAAATTTTTGCTTTATAGTAAGATATTTTAGCCTGCTTTATAATAATATTTAACTTATTTCTATATGTTTTATATCTGTTTACTAGGTTTTCGGAAAATGGTTGCTGCTTAACTACATTTGCTAGTCTGTTTCGATACCTAATCGAAGCGATTATACCTGGAGTAGCCCACTCTTTCTCTTTTAAATTTGATTTATAATTTGTATGTTTTTCCTTGGTACATTCAGATAAAGCTTTGTCAACAATGTTATAGAATAGCTCAAAACTGCTGTTAACGTTATTGCAAGAGTAAATACTCTCCCAACTTTCATTCTGTAATTTACTGGCCAATCCACGTATATTAATATGCCTATAAGGTTGCTTCTCAGATCTGTAGTTTGTTTTACTTGTATTTATGAAAACCAATTTAGCCATAGTACAGTAATGGTCTGTGATGTAAGATTCGTAAATGGCAGGTGAAAAGTTTACTTCACCAGCCTGCTTTAAGAATACATGATCTATACATGACGGATTATGAGACCCTACCCTCGTTGTTCCGAGTAAGTATTCATTATAACCTAGATTCATTAGTGTATCTTTATATTCATGTGATATGGGCGAAGCTCTATTATCCAGGATATTTATATCGCCTATTATTAAGTGGTTTAATACATTTCTTTTACTTTTTAAATACTCTTCAAGCGACTTTGTATAATTAAAGGGATTTAAGCAAGGAGATCTATATATACAAGTCATATTAAGGTTTCTATCGCATGGTAAATAAACTTCCAATTCAAGTGCATTTGCCTCATTTAGATCACATTCTAATACCTTAGCTGAAAAAGTATCCCTTAAATATACCATAACGCCGTCACACTTGTTAAAGCAATTTGGCTTTTCATATTTTACGAAACCATCTAGTAAGTAACAATCAGTATCGCCAAGCCAGGTCTCGGTTAAAACTATGAGATCAAAATCCGTTTGCAGATTATTGAGTAAAATTGTTAGTTCATCAAAGTGTTTAGGTAGGCTTCTTATATTCATGCTAAATACCCTGAAGCAGAAATCATTATTTACCTGAAAGAACATTTTAACGTCATTATCATTACTTAAGTATTGTGACCTATTATTTAGCTGTTGCTCTATAACCTCAATTAAGTCAGTCATTATTAATATATATGTATATACAATTCGAAAAAAAAGGGACTTCTGCTTTAGTGAGGTGTGTTTCTGTTTTTTTTTTTTTTATAACAGTCCAGAGGGACCTTTCGTGATCGTTGTGTCCCCACAATCCTTAACCCGCGAAGATGATTTCTGGGAAGATAAATAGACCTCATGAGACCTTCAATCCTGGGCAGCGTAAGAGCTCTGGAAGTTCTAATATGTTGTCCTGGAAATAAGAAATTCTGGGTAGATTACAAGTTGCTACTAATTGTCACAAATAATCTCAAGCGCCATAAACAATATTTAGGTTCACGCCTTGGGATTTCTGGGACATAACAACACTCCCGTTCAATCCTTGATAAGGAGGAAGGTCCGCTCCATTAGCAGAACTTAACGACGAATCCACGAATTGTCCACTGATATCACTCAGTGACTCTGATGATATCAGCAAACCACCTGATAGACTTAACGATCGATTGATAGAGACGGAGAACATAGACTGCCGCGCATATCTTCAAGCTCCCATTTCGACTTCTGCGGAGCCCATGACATTATTAGACACTTCTTTGGAAGAGTCTTTAATTTTCGATGTCCGGATAACACCTACAGTACTTTTAGCTGACAAGGTTACTGAGCAGGAGATTTGGCCTCACGGCATTTCTGTACTGAAACGGCTAACAAGCTCTGTTATGACGAGTGAGCATGAGCCTGTTGTACATACGCTGATGACGTATCATACGCGTCTGCAGAAATATAATGCAGTAAGAGACCGCATCTTCTCCTCGGTAGCGGAGTTAGCTGACATTATGTATCCTGACCTGGATATGAAACCAAGAAAGAAAAGATCTCCCGTTCGTTGGCGGGAATACTGGCGACGGATGAGACTGGAAAGAAAAAAATTGGCACAGATTTCCGTGTCGATGCCAGACGACATTCGACTGTATGCCGAAGTAAGACTACTCGGGCGAACTGACACTGGATTACTTGATAGTGGTGCCACTGTCAGTATTCTAGGCCAGGGAGCTAGAGAAGCTTGCAGAAGGTTGAATGGAAGAGGTATCGGACACATGTTTAAGTAGCGAATGGCGCCATGACGACTGTGCATAATCATGTGAACTTGGACATCACTTTCCTTGGTAAGACCCAAAACGTGCGTTTTTACGTGGTTACTGGGCTCACACAGGCACTATATCTAGGAATAGACTTCTGGTGTCTATTTGGGTTAGCTCCCGATGTCCTAGGTATAGTTGCAGAAGTGAGACCAAGTATACTAGCTACTTCTGACACCGACCGCCATGTTCTTTCCAGTCCAGATCAACAGCGTCCAGAAGCTACTAAACAGCTTTTCCCTTCTTTCGCCTCTATAGGCCGGGGTAAAACATCTTTGATTACTCACAAGATTGAGACGAGTGACGCAGCTCCGATAAAACAACGCTTTTATCCGATTTCACCGGCAGTACAAAGTTTGATGGATGCTGAATTAGAACGAATGCTATCGCTGGGTGTGATAGAGGAGAGCCAGAGTCCTTGGAGCTCTCCAGTTGTACTAGTGCGAAAGCCTGGAAAGATTCGGCTTTGTTTTGACGCCAGGAAAGTCAAATCTGTTACGAAGAAGAACGCTTATCCGCTGACGCAGATAGATGCGCTTCTGAGTCGACTTTCTCCGGCAAACTACATTACAAGCCTGGACCTGAAAGACACATTCTGGCAGATACCACTAGACGCTGATTCCAGAGAGAAGACCGCTTTTACTGTACCTGGTCACCCTCTCTTTCTGTACACAGTGATGCCATTCGGCCTATGCAATGCTCCACAAACGATGTGCCGCCTCATGGATAAAATCATTCCTTTCGATCTTCGTGAAAATGTTCTTGTCTACTTGGACGATTTACGGATTCTGTCATCAGACCTTGACTCTCATCTTACATTGCTATCCCGTGTAGCAGATTGTTTGAGGAAAGCTGGCCTCACTATTAACGTTGAGAAGAGTAAGTTTTGCATTAAGGAGACTAAATACTTGGGTTTTAAAGTCAGGATAGGAGGAATTAAGACTGACCCAGACAAGATATCAGCCATAGTTGACTATGTCACCTAAAACTGTTCGGCAAGCCCGACGCCTACTAGGTATGGCGGGATGGTATAGATGGTTCGTCCCGAACTATGCTGATTTAACTGCCTCCATAACTGGCACCTTGAAGAACTCTAGTCAGTTCAAGGGGACACCTGAAGCCCAGACGTCTCTGGAGATGCTAAAACAAAAATTTGCCTCTGCTCCGTTGTTATTGAGTCCAGATTTCACCAAGCCGTTCGTTATACAGTGCGATGCGAGCCAACAAGTTATTAGTGGGGTGATGATTCAACTAGATAACGATGGCCACGAGAAGCCAATAGCCTATGTCTCGAAAAAGTTGAACTCAGCACAAAGAAATTATACCATCACAGAGCAGGAATGCCTAGCTACAATCTTAAGTGTACAGAAGCTTCGGCCCTTCATTGAACTTATGCCGTTTAAGATAGTGACGGATCATGCGAGCTTGAAATGGCTGATGTCTCAAAAGGACTTCAGCGGTAGACTTGCTCTGTGGAGTTTAAAGCTTCAGGTTTGCAACTTCACTATTGAGCACCGGAAATAAAGCCTGAATGTCGTCCATGATGCGCTGGCACGCATTCATTGCGACAGCCTGCCCACAAATGAAGATCCTGGCCCATAAGTTGACTTTAGTTCGCCATATTTCAACTTGTTGGAATATGAGTGTTTAATTAGAAAACATTTACCAAACAAATTCTCAATTAAAGGAAAAAATTGGTTTGGATACAAATTAAATAAGAAGACGTGCAGACTTTCGCATATTAAAAAATCTTCGACTTTATTAAAAAATTCAATTCGTCACAAATTTAATTTTCTTAGCTATGTTCCTCTAAGCACAAGTTACAGTAAAAATTCAACATAGAAAAATAATATTTAGATCATTTGCGAATAGTTTCACTTGATTTATTTTCACTTTTATTTCACTTAATGTAATTAACTTAGCTAGCAGAACTATTCGTTTAACATGTAAATCATTAAATGATTTTCTTCTGCAACATTTATCTTACACTTATGTTCTAAAAAATAAAGAAAATTAAAATATAATAAATAATAAAATAATACCAAAAATAAAGAATGATGTAGATAATAAAGAAAATAAGAGATGAAATAAAAGCTGATGATGAAATAAAACTGATGATAAAATAAAACTGATGAAGTCCAAAATGCCAAAATGTTAAACTGATGAAGTAAACTCGCTAAACACTTGATGAAAAAGGGGACGATTTGCTCTGCGCTCGCCTTTTTATTAGCCCATCTCGTCAATTTTTGCACGGACTGCCAACCCGCCTTGATCTCAACCAAGTTCATGTACATGAAAGAGGAAAGCGTATAAATAAATATTGAAATAAAAATGAAATAACTTAATTATAGCTATTCAAATTATTTGTAAAAATACCTTGCTGTTAAACCCTTTTTTTTATAGAATTTTTATTTATAATTTATTGATCACTTAATACGAAAAATAATAAAACATTTTAAAGCTCTTCCTACTATGGTGAATATCGAAATGCAAATTCTGCTGGAAAACACACGAGGCAGTACGCTTCAGTGCAGTACTAGATTTTTCTCTCGTGAATTTTCGTGCGAGTTATCATTTTTATCTCTCTCATCCGTTTTTTTTGTCCTTCTCTTACTAATTATGTAAATATAAATTAATTAATTTTTTCAATAATTCAAAAAATATTTATTTTTGAACAAACTTGGCTTTAGTTTTAAAATCTTCGCTAAATTCTGATTCTACTGAATGTGCCTTTCTTGACTTGTCATTAAAGTTCAAGACGTCAGGCACTTTCAAAGTTTCGCGACCGGGATTTTATTTAGTTAGTTTTTGTGCCGTGTTTATCGACTGATTCGGATTACTTGTTGCTTAAATGGTAAGTAACGAATTATATTTTAATATTTTAAATGTTCTTATAAGAACTTTCATGTAAAATAAATAAAAATACTTCATGTGATTGTGAGGTTATTTTTTGTTTATTTCATGTTTCTTAATTTATTTATAAGAAAGTCGTTCATTGAGTGTTTAGTTGTATTAATCATTTCTTAAATTATCTTTCCTTTTTCTTTTAGATTCCATCAGTGGAGGGAATGGGTGAATTTGGACAAGGAAGTTCGATGGGAAAATTCATTGTTTTAGGGAAGTATTTTTTTATGAGTCTCAAATACTTTGTAAAGTTTTTTTTTTTTAGATTCCATTTATTTCGCATTAATGCTCAACTGTGCTCAATTATGGTGTGAGGTATGAGCCAAGGATGTTAATCCAGCATGCCTCAATGCTCATCTCAGGGTTCAGCTAATCACTGGATATCCCTTGGATTCGCAGCTAGGTGAGTTCTTGTTGAACATTCTCCCCCCGTTGAACGATTTCGTTCAAGGATTCTGGCTTTTATTTTCTTCATTCCTCGATGATGATGATGAAAGACAACTTTGCCGGCTCTATTAACGCTCACCTTGACTTGGAATTGATCTGGAAGATACACTGTAAACTGTTTGCGTTTACTCCTTCCAATTCTTTCGAAATCAATTCTGCGCAAGACATCTCGTTGAATAAATAAATCTTCTCCCTCTCGCGTAATAAACCGTTGAACGTCATTTTCAATTCGCGTCTGTATATCCTTTATCGTCTTGGACCGTTTTAACAGGGTTAATGAGCGAACGATGGTTCCATTGGCTCGAACAAGTTGCTGCGTTTCCTGACCTGGATTTTGGAACACAGACTGACTGGTAGTCATTTCCTGTATGCCCTCTATTTGATAAATATCAGGTAGCGGTCGTCCGGTTAGTATGTCGTGACCTGGTTCTACCCAACTTGACAACAGTGGGCTACCAGGAGGAGAAAACTGAATATCTTCGAATATAGCTAAGTAGACTTTGAAGTCAGACTGCATGATTATCTGAAATACATATTATAATGACTAAAACATATTAAGTTTAATTCAACACATATCGACATGCAACAAAAACAAAACACATGGACGGATGTTACTATTATGTTTCCGTCGTTTCGATTGGTAGACGGCAAATTTTGACTACTGGTCTTTGATATGTACCATATCTGGTGCGAATCGTTACCACTCTAACCATCCCATCTTTACCTGGATGAACCTTTTCAATGATTCCTACAGGCCAGGAGGTTGGTGGAGTGTTTTCGTCCTTGATTAAAATGACGTCTCCAATTTTCAAATTGTGTTGTTGTTGCTGCCACCATCTTGGTCGTTGCTGCAGACGGTTCAGATATTCCTTAGTCCATTTATTCCAAAAATGTTGGTTCATTTGTTGGATGTGTTGCCAACGTTGTAGAGATGTAACCTTTAACGTTGTTAAATTTGGTTCGGGGACTGCATTAATAGCTTGACCAATCAAGAAATGCCCTGGAGTCAAAACAGTTAAGTCATCGACTTCATTTCGCACTGTACAAAGCGATCGAGAATTAAGACAGGCTTCAATTTGTGTCAACAAGGTCATCATTTCTTCAAAGGTGCAAACCGTGGTACCGATAACTCGTCGCAGGTGGTACTTAATAGACTTTATTCCTGCCTCCCATAATCCGCCATGGTGTGGTGCTGCCGGTGGATTGAAGTGCCAATTTATATTCAAATTGGCTAAATATTGTTGAACATCTGGTGAGGCTTTCTTGATAGCTTGTCGTACATCGTGGTTTAAGACTGATTTTCCCCCTTTGAAATTTGTACCACAGTCAGAATAAATATCCGAACAAAGTCCACGTCTAGATACAAATCTCTTAAGAGCAGCTAAAAAATGCTGCTGTGGTTAAGTCAGATGCTGCTTCGCCATGCATACAAAAATACAGAAATAGCCTTTATAAATTTTCGCGTTCCTATGCCTTGACATTTTTAAACTTATAGGACCAGCGTAGTCAATACCCACATGTGTAAATGCCCTTGTGATATTAACTCGAGGAGCTGGCAGGTCACCCATTAATTGCTGGGTAGTTGCTGCTCGAAATCTAGCACAAGTTACGCATTTATGTATTTGGGTTGATATCATTCGCTTTGCATCCAGAATCCAAAACTGATTACGTACTGTATTAAGGACCAAAGCGGTTCCGCCATGTAGAGTTTCTTTATGTAACTTGTTGATGATTAATGTACTGAAATGGTGATCCCGTGGAAGAATTATCGGATGCTTTGTGTTGTATGGAATATTTGCGTTCTCCAATCTGCCTCCAACGCGCATGAGTCCGTCGTGATCTAGAAATGGGATCAACGCTAATAACCGACTTTTCCTTGATAGCGGCCTTTTAGTTCTGAGCTGCTCATACTCGTCTGTTAATGTTGACCTTTGTACGGATTTTGCTATCGTAATTTTCGCCTTGTTTAGTTCCATGACGGACAACGCCTTGGTTTGTTTCTGTGTTGGACTACGACAATTGTACATGAAGCGCAGAATGATAGCAGTAATTCGTATGAGTTTTGTATACGATGAGTAATTGGTTATAAACTCAATTGAAGATTGAGCAATTAAATTAGTCACAGCAGGTTTCTTTGCTTCTAACTCTGTTTGCTCTGAGATGAAAAACTTCTTTGGCCATGTTTGAGAGTTTTTAATTATCCATTCAGGGCCATGCCACCATAACTTGCTCTCCAATAGTTGCCTAGTGGTAGTTCCTCGTGACGCTAAATCAGCCGGGTTGTCCTTAGTTGGAACATGATTCCAATGCTCAGTTGGCAGAATTCCTTGAATTTCTGCAACTCGGTTTGCCACGTACGTTTTCCATCGTGCGGGATGATCACGTAACCATTGCAGCACAATGGTTGAATCTGTCCAAGCAAATATTGGAGTGTTGTGTAGCTTCATGTTCTGAATTGTTTGTTTTTATCAATTGCGCCAACAATAGAGCTCCGTTTAACTCCAAACGCGGTAGGGTAATAGGTTTGACTGGTGCAACCTTTGTTTTAGATGTTAATAAAGTTGCCGTAATATTATCTAGCTTGTCCTTGGTCCGTAAGTATAGTACTGCTGCGTATGCCTTGCTAGATGCGTCGCAATAACCATGAATTTCTTGACTTGCGTTACCACTCGAAAATTTAATCCATCGAGGGATTTTCAATTTTTCTAAGTCGTGAAGCTCGTTTTTAAATGTCTGCCACTGGTTTATAATAGCCTGTGAAACTTTACTGTCCCAAAGGTAGCCATTTATCCACAAGGTCTGTATCAGGATTTTTGCGACAATAATAATCGGTGAGATCCATCCTAATGGGTCGTACAATGAAGCTATTTCGGATAATATCGTGCGTTTGGTGCTAACGTCATTGTTCGGTTTGCCATTTAAACTAAACGAAAAGTAATCTCCGCTAGGATACCATCTGATGCCTAACGTTTTTATGGATTCTAAATCTTGAAAGTTTAGTGAACCCTTCAATTCTTTGTCTTCGTCTGGAAGGTGTGACAACAATGCCATTTTGTTACTTGACCATTTCCGTAGCTTAAATCCCCCTTTACTGAGCATTTCAATGAATTGTATTGTTGCTGTAATGCTTGAGCTTCTAAGATTGTCTCTGCACCAGTTAACAAGTCATCAACGTAGAAGTCAGTAAAGGTGACTTCAGCCGCTAGTGGATAGCGTTCCCTCTCATCGGTGGCTAGTTGTTGCAATGTTTTTATGGCCAAGTAAGGTGCTGATGATGTTCCGAACGTCACTGTGTTCAACTGATAGTCTTGTGGTAAATTTGTTTTTGGGTCTCTCCACAAAATACGTTGAAATTTTCGATCTTCTGGATATACCCAGATCATCCGGTACATCTTCTCGATGTCTGCTGTCATTGCGACTTGATGCTTTCTCCAATTTAATACAATGGAAAATAACTTGGGTTGTAGAGTTGGTCCAATGAGCAGCTGTTCGTTCAATGACTTGCCGTTTGTCGTCCTTGCGGACGCATCAATATATTTGTGTTCACAATTTTCTTGTGACATTAGAATCGTTTCTGCAAGTTTTCGATCTTGTGTTAGGAATTCTTGCCACAACATTCGCAAATCTATTAGCTTTTGTTTAAAGAAACCCGCAGTTCGTTTTTCGAGTTTGGTTTTTCTGCCGTTATCAATTGCACTTTCAACTTTATCGTGTAATACTACCTGCTTCACGAGCGTAGTCTCTAATATTTTCTCCATCTCAAATTGTTTGCTTCAATGTATATTGCAATGCAAATGAATTTATTATCCTGAGTAATGTGCTATACTGGAAATCACCGTTGTTGATGCCACTGTGCTTATGCAATACCGTACTATAACCTGTTAATTCATTAGTACCGTAACCCGAACTGCATATGTGAGGAACGCAAATTAAATTTGTGAGCAAATTTACTGTTAAATTTTGATCGAAATGTAAAAATAACTTTATACGAGTCTTGCACTTCCTGGATGGAACCACCAAAATGGTTAATTAGAAAACATTTACCAAACAAATTCTCAATTAAAGGAAAAAATTGGTTTGGATACAAATTAAATAAGAAGACGTGCAGACTTTCGCATATTAAAAAATCTTCGACTTTATTAAAAAATTCAATTCGTCACAAATTTAATTTTCTGAGCTATGTTCCTCTAAGCACAAGTTACAGTAAAAATTCAACATAGAAAAATAATATTTAGATCATTTGCGAATAGTTTCACTTGATTTATGTTCACTTTTATTTCACTTAATGTAATTAACTTAGCTAGCAGAACTATTCGTTTAACATGTAAATCATTAAACGATTTTCTTCTGCAACATTTATCTTACACTTATGTTCTAAAAAATAAAGAAAATTAAAATATAATAAATAATAAAATAATACCAAAAATAAAGAATGATGTAGATAATAAAGAAAATAAGAGATGAAATAAAAGCTGATGATGAAATAAAACTGGTGATAAAATAAAACTGATGAAGTCCAAAATGCCAAAATGTTAAACTGATGAAGTAAACTCGCTAAACACTTGATGAAAAAAGAGGACGATTTGCTCTGCGCTCGCCTTTTTATTAGCCCATCTCGTCAATTTTTGCACGGACTGCCAACCCGCCTTGATCTCAACCAAGTTCATGTACATGAGAGAGGAAAGCGTATAAATAAATATTGAAATAAAAATGAAATAACTTAATTATAGCTATTCAAATTATTTGTAAAAATACCTTGCTGTTAAACCCTTTTTTTTATAGAATTTTTATTTATAATTTATTGATCTCTTAATACGAAAAATAATAAAATATATTAAAGCTCTTCCTACTATGGTGAATATCGAAATGCAAATTCTGCTGGAAAACACACGAGGCAGTACGCTTCAGTGCAGTACTAGATTTTTCTCTCGTGAATTTTCGTGCGAGTTATCATTTTTATCTCTCTCATCCGTTTTTTTGTCCTTCTCTTACTAATTATGTAAATATAAATTAATTAATTTTTTCAATAATTCAAAAAATATTTATTTTTGAACAAACTTGGCTTTAGTTTTAAAATCTTCGCTAAATTCTGATTCTACTGAATGTGCCTTTCTTGACTTGTCATTAAAGTTCAAGACGTCAGGCACTTTCAAAGTTTCGCGACCGGGATTTTATTTTGTTAGTTTTTGTGCCGTGTTTATCGACTGATTCGGATTACTTGTTGCTTAAATGGTAAGTAACGAATTATATTTTAATATTTTAAATGTTCTTATAAGAACTTTCATGTAAAATAAATAAAAATACTTCATGTGATTGTGAGGTTATTTTATGTTTATTTCATGTTTCTTAATTTATTTATAAGAAAGTCGTTCATTGAGTGTTTGGTTGTATTAATCATTTCTTAAATTATCTTTCCTTTTTCTTTTAGATTCCATCAGTGGAGGGAATGGGTGAATTAGGACAAGGAAGTTCGATGGGAAAATTCATTGTTTTAGGGAAGTATTTTTTTATGAGTCTCAAATACTTTGTAAAGTTTTTTTTTTTTTAGATTCCATTTATTTCGCATTAATGCTCAACTGTGCTCAATTGTGGTGTGAGGTATGAGCCAAGGATGTTAATCCAGCATGCCTCAATGCTCATCTCAGGGTTCAGCTAATCACTGGATATCCCTTGGATTCGCAGCTAGGTGAGTTCTTGTTGAACATTCTCCCCCCGTTGAACGATTTCGTTCAAGGATTCTGGCTTTTATTTTCTTCATTCCTCGATGATGATGATGAAAGACAACTTTGCCGGCTCTATTAACGCTCACCTTGACTTGGAATTGATCTGGAAGATACACTGTAAACTGTTTGCGTTTACTCCTTCCAATTCTTTCGAAATCAATTCTGCGCAAGACATCTCGTTGAATAAATAAATCTTCTCCCTCTCGCGTAATAAACCGTTGAACGTCATTTTCAAATCGCGTCTGTATATCCTTTATCGTCTTGGACGGTTTTAACAGGGTTAATGAGCGAACGATGGTTCCATTGGCTCGAACAAGTTGCTGCGTTTCCTGACCTGGATTTTGGAACACAGACTGACTGGTAGTCATTTCCTGTATGCCCTCTATTTGATAAATATCAGGTAGCGGTCGTCCGGTTAGTATGTCGTGACCTGGTTCTACCCAACTTGACAACAGTGGGCTACCAGGAGGAGAAAACTGAATATCTTCGAATATAGTTAAGTAGTCTTCGAAGTCAGACTGCATGATTATCTGAAATACATATTATAATGACTAAAACATATTAAGTTTAATTCAACACATATCGACATGCAACAAAAACAAAACACATGGACGGATTTGACTTTTACAACATCAAATCGATTTCATGTTACTATTATGTTTCCGTCGTTTCGATTGGTAGACGGCAAATTTTGACTACTGGTCTTTGATATGTACCATATCTGGTGCGAATCGTTACCACTCTAACCATCCCATCTTTACCTGGATGAACCTTTTCAATGATTCCTACAGGCCAGGAGGTTGGTGGAGTGTTTTCGTCCTTGATTAAAATGACGTCTCCAATTTTCAAATTGTGTTGTTGTTGCTGCCACCATCTTGGTCGTTGCTGCAGACGGTTCAGATATTCCTTAGTCCATTTATTCCAAAAATGTTGGTTCATTTGTTGGATGTGTTGCCAACGTTGTAGAGATGTAACCTTTAACGTTGTTAAATTTGGTTCGGGGACTGCATTAATAGCTTGACCAATCAAGAAATGCCCTGGAGTCAAAACAGTTAAGTCATCGACTTCATTTCGCACTGTACAAAGCGGTCGAGAATTAAGACAGGCTTCAATTTGTGTCAACAAGGTCATCATTTCTTCAAAGGTGCAAACCGTGGTACCGATAACTCGTCGCAGGTGGTACTTAATAGACTTTATTCCTGCCTCCCATAATCCGCCATGGTGTGGTGCTGCCGGTGGATTGAAGTGCCAATTTATATTCAAATTGGCTAAATATTGTTGAACATCTGGTGAGGCTTTCTTGATAGCTTGTCGTACATCGTGGTTTAAGACTGATTTTCCCCCTTTGAAATTTGTACCACAGTCAGAATAAATATCCGAACAAAGTCCACGTCTAGATACAAATCTCTTAAGAGCAGCTAAAAAATGCTGCTGTGGTTAAGTCAGATGCTGCTTCGTCATGCATACAAAAATACAGAAATAGCCTTTATAAATTTTCGCGTTCCTATGCCTTGACATTTTTAAACTTATAGGACCAGCGTAGTCAATACCCACATGTGTAAATGCCCTTGTGATATTAACTCGAGGAGCTGGCAGGTCACCCATTAATTGCTGGGTAGTTGCTGCTCGAAATCTAGCACAAGTTACGCATTTATGTATTTGGGTTGATATCATTCGCTTTGCATCCAGAATCCAAAACTGATTACGTACTGTATTAAGGACCAAAGCGGTTCCGCCATGTAGAGTTTTTTTATGTACCTTGTTGATGATTAATGTACTGAAATAGTGATCCCGTGGAAGAATTATCGGATGCTTTGTGTTGTATGGAATATTTGCGTTCTCCAATCTGCCTCCAACGCGCATGAGTCCGTCGTGATCTAGAAATGGGTTCAACGCTAATAACCGACTTTTCCTTGACAGCGGCCTTTTAGTTCTGAGCTGCTCATACTCGTCTGTTAATGTTGACCTTTGTACGGATTTTGCTACCGTAATTTTCGCCTTGTTTAGTTCCATGACGGACAACGCCTTGGTTTGTTTCTGTGTTGGACTACGACAATTGTACATGAAGCGCAGAATGATAGCAGTAATTCGTATGAGTTTTGTATACGATGAGTAATTGGTTATAAACTCAATTGAAGATTGAGCAATTAAATTGGTCACAGCAGGTTTCTTTGCTTCTAACTCTGTTTGCTCTGAGATGAAAAACTTCTTTGGCCATTTTTGAGAGTTTTTAATTATCCATTCAGGGCCATGCCACCATAACTTGCTCTCCAATAGTTGCCTAGTGGTAGTTCCTCGTGACGCTAAATCAGCCGGGTTGTCCTTAGTTGGTACATGATTCCAATGCTCAGTTGGCAGAATTCCTTGAATTTCTGCAACTCGGTTTGCCACGTACGTTTTCCATCGTGCGGGATGATCACGTAACCATTGCAGCACAATGGTTGAATCTGTCCAAGCAAATATTGGAGTGTTCTGTAGCTTCATGTTCTGAATTGTTTGTTTTTAATAATTGCGCCAACAATAGAGCTCCGTTTAACTCCAAACGCGGTAGGGTAATAGGTTTGACTGGTGCAACCTTTGTTTTAGATGTTAATAAAGTTGCCGTAATATTACCTAGCTTGTCCTTGGTCCGTAAGTATAGTACTGCTGCGTATGCTTTGCTAGATGCGTCGCAATAACCATGAATTTCTTGACTTGCGTTACCACTCGAAAATTTAATCCATCGAGGGATTTTCAATTTTTCTAAGTCGTGAAGCTCGTTTTTAAATGTCTGCCACTGGTTTATAATAGCCTGTGAAACTTTACTGTCCCAAAGGTAGCCATTTATCCACAAGGTCTGTATCAGGATTTTTGCGACAATAATAATCGGTGAGATCCATCCTAATGGGTCGTACAATGAAGCTATTTCGGATAATATCGTGCGTTTGGTGCTAACGTCATTGTTCGGTTTGCCATTTAAACTAAACGAAAAGTAATCTCCGCTAGGATACCATCTGATGCCTAACGTTTTTATGGATTCTAAATCTTGAAAGTTTAGTGAACCCTTCAATTCTTTGTCTTCGTCTGGAAGGTGTGACAACAATGCCATTTTGTTACTTGACCATTTCCGTAGCTTAAATCCCCCTTTACTGAGCATTTCAATGAATTGTATTGTTGCTGTAATGCTTGAGCTTCTAAGATTGTCTCTGCACCAGTTAACAAGTCATCAACGTAGAAGTCAGTAAAGGTGACTTCAGCCGCTAGTGGATAGCGTTCCCTCTCATCGGTGGCTAGTTGTTGCAATGTTTTTATGGCCAAGTAAGGTGCTGATGATGTTCCGAACGTCACTGTGTTCAACTGATAGTCTTGTGGTAAATTTGTTTTTGGGTCTCTCCACAAAATACGTTGAAATTTTCGATCTTCTGGATGTACCCAGATCATCCGGTACATCTTCTCGATGTCTGCTGTCATTGCGACTTGATGCTTTCTCCAATTTAATACAATGGAAAATAACTTGGGTTGTAGAGTTGGTCCAATGAGCAGCTGTTCGTTCAATGACTTGCCGTTTGTCGTCCTTGCGGACTCATCAATATATTTGTGTTCACAATTTTCTTGTGACATTAGAATCGTTTCTGCAAGTTTTCGATCTTGTGTTAGGAATTCTTGCCACAACATTCGCAAATCTATTAGCTTTTGTTTAAAGAAACCCGCAGTTCGTTTTTCGAGTTTGGTTTTTCTGCCGTTATCAATTGCACTTTCAACTTTATCGTGTAATACTACCTGCTTCACGAGCGTAGTCTCTAATATTTTCTCCATCTCAAATTGTTTGCTTCAATGTATATTGCAATGCAAATGAATTTATTATCCTGAGTAATGTGCTATACTGGAAATCACCGTTGTTGATGCCACTGTGCTTATGCAATACCGTACTATAACCTGTTAATTCATTAGTACCGTAACCCGAACTGCATATGTGAGGAACGCAAATTAAATTTGTGAGCAAATTTACTGTTAAATTTTGATCGAAATGTAAAAATAACTTTATACGAGTCTTGCACTTCCTGGATGGAACCACCAAAATGTTTAATTAGAAAACATTTACCAAACAAATTCTCAATTAAAGGAAAAAATTGGTTTGGATACAAATTAAATAAGAAGACGTGCAGACTTTCGCATATTAAAAAATCTTCGACTTTATTAAAAAATTCAATTCGTCACAAATTTAATTTTCTTAGCTATGTTCCTCTAAGCACAAGTTACAGTAAAAATTCAACATAGAAAAATAATATTTAGATCATTTGCGAATAGTTTCACTTGATTTATGTTCACTTTTATTTCACTTAATGTAATTAACTTAGCTAGCAGAACTATTCGTTTAACATGTAAATCATTAAACGATTTTCTTCTGCAACATTTATCTTACACTTATGTTCTAAAAAATAAAGAAAATTAAAATATAATAAATAATAAAATAATACCAAAAATAAAGAATGATGTAGATAATAAAGAAAATAAGAGATGAAATAAAAGCTGATGATGAAATAAAACTGGTGATAAAATAAAACTGATGAAGTCCAAAATGCCAAAATGTTAAACTGATGAAGTAAACTCGCTAAACACTTGATGAAAAAAGAGGACGATTTGCTCTGCGCTCGCCTTTTTATTAGCCCATCTCGTCAATTTTTGCACGGACTGCCAACCCGCCTTGATCTCAACCAAGTTCATGTACATGAAAGAGGAAAGCGTATAAATAAATATTGAAATAAAAATGAAATAACTTAATTATAGCTATTCAAATTATTTGTAAAAATACCTTGCTGTTAAACCCTTTTTTTTATAGAATTTTTATTTATAATTTATTGATCACTTAATACGAAAAATAATAAAACATTTTAAAGCTCTTCCTACTATGGTGAATATCGAAATGCAAATTCTGCTGGAAAACACACGAGGCAGTACGCTTCAGTGCAGTACTAGATTTTTCTCTCGTGAATTTTCGTGCGAGTTATCATTTTTATCTCTCTCATCCGTTTTTTTGTCCTTCTCTTACTAATTATGTAAATATAAATTAATTAATTTTTTCAATAATTCAAAAAATATTTATTTTTGAACAAACTTGGCTTTAGTTTTAAAATCTTCGCTAAATTCTGATTCTACTGAATGTGCCTTTCTTGACTTGTCATTAAAGTTCAAGACGTCAGGCACTTTCAAAGTTTCGCGACCGGGATTTTATTTTGTTAGTTTTTGTGCCGTGTTTATCGACTGATTCGGATTACTTGTTGCTTAAATGGTAAGTAACGAATTATATTTTAATATTTTAAATGCTCTTATAAGAACTTTCATGTAAAATAAATAAAAATACTTCATGTGATTGTGAGGTTATTTTTTGTTTATTTCATGTTTCTTAATTTATTTATAAGAAAGTCGGTCATTGAGTGTTTAGTTGTATTAATCATTTCTTAAATTATCTTTCCTTTTTCTTTTAGATTCCATCAGTGGAGGGAATGGGTGAATTTGGACAAGGAAGTTCGATGGGAAAATTCATTGTTTTAGGGAAGTATTTTTTTATGAGTCTCAAATACTTTGTAAAGTTTTTTTTTTTTTAGATTCCATTTATTTCGCATTAATGCTCAACTGTGCTCAATTGTGGTGTGAGGTATGAGCCAAGGATGTTAATCCAGCATGCCTCAATGCTCATCTCAGGGTTCAGCTAATCACTGGATATCCCTTGGATTCGCAGCTAGGTGAGTTCTTGTTGAACATTCTCCCCCCGTTGAACGATTTCGTTCAAGGATTCTGGCTTTTATTTTCTTCATTCCTCGATGATGATGATGAAAGACAACTTTGCCGGCTCTATTAACGCTCACCTTGACTTGGAATTGATCTGGAAGATACACTGTAAACTGTTTGCGTTTACTCCTTCCAATTCTTTCGAAATCAATTCTGCGCAAGACATCTCGTTGAATAAATAAATCTTCTCCCTCTCGCGTAATAAACCGTTGAACGTCATTTTCAATTCGCGTCTGGATATCCTTTATCGTCTTGGACGGTTTTAACAGGGTTAATGAGCGAACGATGGTTCCATTGGCTCGAACAAGTTGCTGCGTTTCCTGACCTGGATTTTGGAACACAGACTGACTGGTAGTCATTTCCTGTATGCCCTCTATTTGATAAATATCAGGTAGCGGTCGTCCGGTTAGTATGTCGTGACCTGGTTCTACCCAACTTGACAACAGTGGGCTACCAGGAGGAGAAAACTGAATATCTTCGAATATAGTTAAGTAGACTTTGAAGTCAGACTGCATGATTATCTGAAATACATATTATAATGACTAAAACATATTAAGTTTAATTCAACACATATCGACATGCAACAAAAACAAAACACATGGACGGATGTTACTATTATGTTTCCGTCGTTTCGATTGGTAGACGGCAAATTTTGACTACTGGTCTTTGATATGTACCATATCTGGTGCGAATCGTTACCACTCTAACCATCCCATCTTTACCTGGATGAACCTTTTCAATGATTCCTACAGGCCAGGAGGTTGGTGGAGTGTTTTCGTCCTTGATTAAAATGACGTCTCCAATTTTCAAATTGTGTTGTTGTTGCTGCCACCATCTTGGTCGTTGCTGCAGACGGTTCAGATATTCCTTAGTCCATTTATTCCAAAAATGTTGGTTCATTTGTTGGATGTGTTGCCAACGTTGTAGAGATGTAACCTTTAACGTTGTTAAATTTGGTTCGGGGACTGCATTAATAGCTTGACCAATCAAGAAATGCCCTGGAGTCAAAACAGTTAAGTCATCGACTTCATTTCGCACTGTACAAAGCGGTCGAGAATTAAGACAGGCTTCAATTTGTGTCAACAAGGTCATCATTTCTTCAAAGGTGCAAACCGTGGTACCGATAACTCGTCGCAGGTGGTACTTAATAGACTTTATTCCTGCCTCCAATAATCCGCCATGGTGTGGTGCTGCCGGTGGATTGAAGTGCCAATTTATATTCAAATTGGCTAAATATTGTTGAACATCTGGTGAGGCTTTCTTGATAGCTTGTCGTACATCGTGGTTTAAGACTGATTTTCCCCCTTTGAAATTTGTACCAAAGTCAGAATAAATATCCGAACAAAGTCCACGTCTAGATACAAATCTCTTAAGAGCAGCTAAAAAATGCTGCTGTGGTTAAGTCAGATGCTGCTTCGCCATGCATACAAAAATACAGAAATAGCCTTTATAAATTTTCGCGTTCCTATGCCTTGACATTTTTAAACTTATAGGACCAGCGTAGTCAATACCCACATGTGTAAATGCCCTTGTGATATTAACTCGAGGAGCTGGCAGGTCACCCATTAATTGCTGGGTAGTTGCTGCTCGAAATCTAGCACAAGTTACGCATTTATGTATTTGGGTTGATATCATTCGCTTTGCATCCAGAATCCAAAACTGATTACGTACTGTATTAAGGACCAAAGCGGTTCCGCCATGTAGAGTTTCTTTATGTAACTTGTTGATGATTAATGTACTGAAATGGTGATCCCGTGGAAGAATTATCGGATGCTTTGTGTTGTATGGAATATTTGCGTTCTCCAATCTGCCTCCAACGCGCATGAGTCCATCGTGATCTAGAAATGGGATTAACGCTAATAACCGACTTTTCCTTGATAGCGGCCTTTTAGTTCTGAGCTGCTCATACTCGTCTGTTAATGTTGACCTTTGTACGGATTTTGCTATCGTAATTTTCGCCTTGTTTAGTTCCATGACGGACAACGCCTTGATTTGTTTCTGTGTTGGACTACGACAATTGTACATGAAGCGCAGAATGATAGCAGTAATTCGTATGAGTTTTGTATACGATGAGTAATTGGTTATAAACTCAATTGAAGATTGAGCAATTAAATTAGTCACAGCAGGTTTCTTTGCTTCTAACTCTGTTTGCTCTGAGATGAAAAACTTCTTTGGCCATGTTTGAGAGTTTTTAATTATCCATTCAGGGCCATGCCACCATAACTTGCTCTCCAATAGTTGCCTAGTGGTAGTTCCTCGTGACGCTAAATCAGCCGGGTTGTCCTTAGTTGGAACATGATTCCAATGCTCAGTTGGCAGAATTCCTTGAATTTCTGCAACTCGGTTTGCCACGTACGTTTTCCATCGTGCGGGATGATCACGTAACCATTGCAGCACAATGGTTGAATCTGTCCAAGCAAATATTGGAGTGTTCTGTAGCTTCATGTTCTGAATTGTTTGTTTTTATCAATTGCGCCAACAATAGAGCTCCGTTTAACTCCAAACGCGGTAGGGTAATAGGTTTGACTGGTGCAACCTTTGTTTTAGATGTTAATAAAGTTGCCGTAATATTATCTAGCTTGTCCTTGGTCCGTAAGTATAGTACTGCTGCGTATGCCTTGCTAGATGCGTCGCAATAACCATGAATTTCTTGACTTGCGTTACCACTCGAAAATTTAATCCATCGAGGGATTTTCAATTTTTCTAAGTCGTGAAGCTCGTTTTTAAATGTCTGCCACTGGTTTATAATAGCCTGTGAAACTTTACTGTCCCAAAGGTAGCCATTTATCCACAAGGTCTGTATCAGGATTTTTGCGACAATAATAATCGGTGAGATCCATCCTAATGGGTCGTACAATGAAGCTATTTCGGATAATATCGTGCGTTTGGTGCTAACGTCATTGTTCGGTTTGCCATTTAAACTAAACGAAAAGTAATCTCCGCTAGGATACCATCTGATGCCTAACGTTTTTATGGATTCTAAATCTTGAAAGTTTAGTGAACCCTTCAATTCTTTGTCTTCGTCTGGAAGGTGTGACAACAATGCCATTTTGTTACTTGACCATTTCCGTAGCTTAAATCCCCCTTTACTGAGCATTTCAATGAATTGTATTGTTGCTGTAATGCTTGAGCTTCTAAGATTGTCTCTGCACCAGTTAACAAGTCATCAACGTAGAAGTCAGTAAAGGTGACTTCAGCCGCTAGTGGATAGCGTTCCCTCTCATCGGTGGCTAGTTGTTGCAATGTTTTTATGGCCAAGTAAGGTGCTGATGATGTTCCGAACGTCACTGTGTTCAACTGATAGTCTTGTGGTAAATTTGTTTTTGGGTCTCTCCACAAAATACGTTGAAATTTTCGATCTTCTGGATATACCCAGATCATCCGGTACATCTTCTCGATGTCTGCTGTCATTGCGACTTGATGCTTTCTCCAATTTAATACAATGGAAAATAACTTGGGTTGTAGAGTTGGTCCAATGAGCAGCTGTTCGTTCAATGACTTGCCGTTTGTCGTCCTTGCGGCCGCATCAATATATTTGTGTTCACAATTTTCTTGTGACATTAGAATCGTTTCTGCAAGTTTTCGATCTTGTGTTAGGAATTCTTGCCACAACATTCGCAAATCTATTAGCTTTTGTTTAAAGAAACCCGCAGTTCGTTTTTCGAGTTTGGTTTTTCTGCCGTTATCAATTGCACTTTCAACTTTATCGTGTAATACTACCTGCTTCACGAGCGTAGTCTCTAATATTTTCTCCATCTCAAATTGTTTGCTTCAATGTATATTGCAATGCAAATGAATTTATTATCCTGAGTAATGTGCTATACTGGAAATCACCGTTGTTGATGCCACTGTGCTTATGCAATACCGTACTATAACCTATTAATTCATTAGTACCGTAACCCGAACTGCATATGTGAGGAACGCAAATTAAATTTGTGAGCAAATTTACTGTTAAATTTTGATCGAAATGTAAAAATAACTTTATACGAGTCTTGCACTTCCTGGATGGAACCACCAAAATGTTTAATTAGAAAACATTTACCAAACAAATTCTCAATTAAAGGAAAAAATTGGTTTGGATACAAATTAAATAAGAAGACGTGCAGACTTTCGCATATTAAAAAATCTTCGACTTTATTAAAAAATTCAATTCGTCACAAATTTAATTTTCTGAGCTATGTTCCTCTAAGCACAAGTTACAGTAAAAATTCAACATAGAAAAATAATATTTAGATCATTTGCGAATAGTTTCACTTGATTTATGTTCACTTTTATTTCACTTAATGTAATTAACTTAGCTAGCAGAACTATTCGTTTAACATGTAAATCATTAAACGATTTTCTTCTGCAACATTTATCTTACACTTATGTTCTAAAAAATAAAGAAAATTAAAATATAATAAATAATAAAATAATACCAAAAATAAAGAATGATGTAGATAATAAAGAAAATAAGAGATGAAATAAAAGCTGATGATGAAATAAAACTGGTGATAAAATAAAACTGATGAAGTCCAAAATGCCAAAATGTTAAACTGATGAAGTAAACTCGCTAAACACTTGATGAAAAAAGAGGACGATTTGCTCTGCGCTCGCCTTTTTATTAGCCCATCTCGTCGTCAATTTTTGCACGGACTGCCAACCCGCCTTGATCCCAACCAAGTTCATGTACATGAGAGAGGAAAGCGTATAAATAAATATTGAAATGAAAATGAAATAACTTAATTATAGCTATTCAAATTATTTGTAAAAATACCTTGCTGTTAAACCCTTTTTTTTATAGAATTTTTATTTATAATTTATTGATCTCTTAATACGAAAAATAATAAAATATTTTAAAGCTCTTCCTACTATGGTGAATATCGAAATGCAAATTCTGCTGGAAAACACACGAGGCAGTACGCTTCAGTGCAGTACTAGATTTTTCTCTCGTGAATTTTCGTGCGAGTTATCATTTTTATCTCTCTCATCCGTTTTTTTGTCCTTCTCTTACTAATTATGTAAATATAAATTAATTAATTTTTTCAATAATTCCAAAAATATTTATTTTTGAACAAACTTGGCTTTAGTTTTAAAATCTTCGCTAAATTCTGATTCTACTGAATGTGCCTTTCTTGACTTGTCATTAAAGTTCAAGACGTCAGGCACTTTCAAAGTTTCGCGACCGGGATTTTATTTTGTTAGTTTTTGTGCCGTGTTTATCGACTGATTCGGATTACTTGTTGCTTAAATGGTAAGTAACGAATTATATTTTAATATTTTAAATGTTCTTATAAGAACTTTCATGTAAAATAAATAAAAATACTTCATGTGATTGTGAGGTTATTTTTTGTTTATTTCATGTTTCTTAATTTATTTATAAGAAAGTCGTTCATTGAGTGTTTGGTTGTATTAATCATTTCTTAAATTATCTTTCCTTTTTCTTTTAGATTCCATCAGTGGAGGGAATGGGTGAATTAGGACAAGGAAGTTCGATGGGAAAATTCATTGTTTTAGGGAAGTATTTTTTTATGAGTCTCAAATACTTTGTAAAGTTTTTTTTTTTTTAGATTCCATTTATTTCGCATTAATGCTCAACTGTGCTCAATTGTGGTGTGAGGTATGAGCCAAGGATGTTAATCCAGCATGCCTCAATGCTCATCTCAGGGTTCAGCTAATCACTGGATATCCCTTGGATTCGCAGCTAGGTGAGTTCTTGTTGAACATTCTCCCCCCGTTGAACGATTTCGTTCAAGGATTCTGGCTTTTATTTTCTTCATTCCTCGATGATGATGATGAAAGACAACTTTGCCGGCTCTATTAACGCTCACCTTGACTTGGAATTGATCTGGAAGATACACTGTAAACTGTTTGCGTTTACTCCTTCCAATTCTTTCGAAATCAATTCTGCGCAAGACATCTCGTTGAATAAATAAATCTTCTCCCTCTCGCGTAATAAACCGTTGAACGTCATTTTCAATTCGCGTCTGTATATCCTTTATCGTCTTGGACGGTTTTAACAGGGTTAATGAGCGAACGATGGTTCCATTGGCTCGAACAAGTTGCTGCGTTTCCTGACCTGGATTTTGGAACACAGACTGACTGGTAGTCATTTCCTGTATGCCCTCTATTTGATAAATATCAGGTAGCGGTCGTCCGGTTAGTATGTCGTGACCTGGTTCTACCCAACTTGACAACAGTGGGCTACCAGGTGGAGAAAACTGAATATCTTCGAATATAGTTAAGTAGTCTTCGAAGTCAGACTGCATGATTATCTGAAATACATATTATAATGACTAAAACATATTAAGTTTAATTCAACACATATCGACATGCAACAAAAACAAAACACATGGACGGATTTGACTTTTACAACATCAAATCGATTTCATGTTACTATTATGTTTCCGTCGTTTCGATTGGTAGACGGCAAATTTTGACTACTGGTCTTTGATATGTACCATATCTGGTGCGAATCGTTACCACTCTAACCATCCCATCTTTACCTGGATGAACCTTTTCAATGATTCCTACATGCCAGGAGGTTGGTGGAGTGTTTTCGTCCTTGATTAAAATGACGTCTCCAATTTTCAAATTGTGTTGTTGTTGCTGCCACCATCTTGGTCGTTGCTGCAGACGGTTCAGATATTCCTTAGTCCATTTATTCCAAAAATGTTGGTTCATTTGTTGGATGTGTTGCCAACGTTGTAGAGATGTAACCTTTAACGTTGTTAAATTTGGTTCGGGGACTGCATTAATAGCTTGACCAATCAAGAAATGCCCTGGAGTCAAAACAGTTAAGTCATCGACTTCATTTCGCACTGTACAAAGCGGTCGAGAATTAAGACAGGCTTCAATTTGTGTCAACAAGGTCATCATTTCTTCAAAGGTGCAAACCGTGGTACCGATAACTCGTCGCAGGTGGTACTTAATAGACTTTATTCCTGCCTCCCATAATCCGCCATGGTGTGGTGCTGCCGGTGGATTGAAGTGCCAATTTATATTCAAATTGGCTAAATATTGTTGAACATCTGGTGAGGCTTTCTTGATAGCTTGTCGTACATCGTGGTTTAAGACTGATTTTCCCCCTTTGAAATTTGTACCACAGTCAGAATAAATATCCGAACAAAGTCCACGTCTAGATACAAATCTCTTAAGAGCAGCTAAAAAATGCTGCTGTGGTTAAGTCAGATGCTGCTTCGTCATGCATACAAAAATACAGAAATAGCCTTTATAAATTTTCGCGTTCCTATGCCTTGACATTTTTAAACTTATAGGACCAGCGTAGTCAATACCCACATGTGTAAATGCCCTTGTGATATTAACTCGAGGAGCTGGCAGGTCACCCATTAATTGCTGGGTAGTTGCTGCTCGAAATCTAGCATAAGTTACGCATTTATGTATTTGGGTTGATATCATTCGCTTTGCATCCAAAATCCAAAACTGATTACGTACTGTATTAAGGACCAAAGCGGTTCCGCCATGTAGAGTTTCTTTATGTACCTTGTTGATGATTAATGTACTGAAATGGTGATCCCGTGGAAGAATTATCGGATGCTTTGTGTTGTATGGAATATTTGCGTTGTCCAATCTGCCTCCAACGCGCATGAGTCCGTCGTGATCTAGAAATGGGTTCAACGCTAATAACCGACTTTTCCTTGACAGCGGCCTTTTAGTTCTGAGCTGCTCATACTCGTCTGTTAATGTTGACCTTTGTACGGATTTTGCTACCGTAATTTTCGCCTTGTTTAGTTCCATGACGGACAACGCCTTGGTTTGTTTCTGTGTTGGACTACGACAATTGTACATGAAGCGCAGAATGATAGCAGTAATTCGTATGAGTTTTGTATACGATGAGTAATTGGTTATAAACTCAATTGAAGATTGAGCAATTAAATTGGTCACAGCAGGTTTCTTTGCTTCTAACTCTGTTTGCTCTGAGATGATAAACTTCTTTGGCCATGTTTGAGAGTTTTTAATTATCCATTCAGGGCCATGCCACCATAACTTGCTCTCCAATAGTTGCCTAGTGGTAGTTCCTCGTGACGCTAAATCAGCCGGGTTGTCCTTAGTTGGAACATGATTCCAATGCTCAGTTGGCAGAATTCCTTGAATTTCTGCAACTCGGTTTGCCACGTACGTTTTCCATCGTGCGGGATAATCACGTAACCATTGCAGCACAATGGTTGAATCTGTCCAAGCAAATATTGGAGTGTTCTGTAGCTTCATGTTCTGAATTGTTTGTTTTTATCAATTGCGCCAACAATAGAGATCCGTTTAACTCCAAACGCGGTAGGGTAATAGGTTTGACTGGTGCAACCTTTGTTTTAGATGTTAATAAAGTTGCCGTAATATTACCTAGCTTGTCCTTGGTCCGTAAGTATAGTACTGCTGCGTATGCTTTGCTAGATGCGTCGCAATAACCATGAATTTCTTGACTTGCGTTACCACTCGAAAATTTAATCCATCGAGGGATTTTCAATTTTTCTAAGTCGTGAAGCTCGTTTTTAAATGTCTGCCACTGGTTTATAATAGCCTGTGAAACTTTACTGTCCCAAAGGTAGCCATTTATCCACAAGGTCTGTATCAGGATTTTTGCGACAATAATAATCGGTGAGATCCATCCTAATGGGTCGTACAATGAAGCTATTTCGGATAATATCGTGCGTTTGGTGCTAACGTCATTGTTCGGTTTGCCATTTAAACTAAACGAAAAGTAATCTCCGCTAGGATACCATCTGATGCCTAACGTTTTTATGGATTCTAAATCTTGAAAGTTTAGTGAACCCTTCAATTCTTTGTCTTCGTCTGGAAGGTGTGACAACAATGCCATTTTGTTACTTGACCATTTCCGTAGCTTAAATCCCCCTTTACTGAGCATTTCAATGAATTGTTGCTGTAATGCTTGAGCTTCTAAGATTGTCTCTGCACCAGTTAACAAGTCATCAACGTAGAAGTCAGTAAAGGTGACTTCAGCCGCTAGTGGATAGCGTTCCCTCTCATCGGTGGCTAGTTGTTGCAATGTTTTTATGGCCAAGTAAGGTGCTGATGATGTTCCGAACGTCACTGTGTTCAACTGATAGTCTTGTGGTAAATTTGTTTTTGGGTCTCTCCACAAAATACGTTGAAATTTTCGATCTTCTGGATGTACCCAGATCATCCGGTACATCTTCTCGATGTCTGCTGTCATTGCGACTTGATGCTTTCTCCAATTTAATACAATGGAAAATAACTTGGGTTGTAGAGTTGGTCCAATGAGCAGCTGTTCGTTCAATGACTTGCCGTTTGTCGTCCTTGCGGACGCATCAATATATTTGTGTTCACAATTTTCTTGTGACATTAGAATCGTTTCTGCAAGTTTTCGATCTTGTGTTAGGAATTCTTGCCACAACATTCGCAAATCTATTAGCTTTTGTTTAAAGAAACCCGCAGTTCGTTTTTCGAGTTTGGTTTTTCTGCCGTTATCAATTGCACTTTCAACTTTATCGTGTAATACTACCTGCTTCACGAGCGTAGTCTCTAATATTTTCTCCATCTCAAATTGTTTGCTTCAATGTATATTGCAATGCAAATGAATTTATTATCCTGAGTAATGTGCTATACTGGAAATCACCGTTGTTGATGCCACTGTGCTTATGCAATACCGTACTATAACCTGTTAATTCATTAGTACCGTAACCCGAACTGCATATGTGAGGAACGCAAATTAAATTTGTGAGCAAATTTACTGTTAAATTTTGATCGAAATGTAAAAATAACTTTATACGAGTCTTGCACTTCCTGGATGGAACCACCAAAATGTTTAATTAGAAAACATTTACCAAACAAATTCTCAATTAAAGGAAAAAATTGGTTTGGATACAAATTAAATAAGAAGACGTGCAGACTTTCGCATATTAAAAAATCTTCGACTTTATTAAAAAATTCAATTCGTCACAAATTTAATTTTCTTAGCTATGTTCCTCTAAGCACAAGTTACAGTAAAAATTCAACATAGAAAAATAATATTTAGATCATTTGCGAATAGTTTCACTTGATTTATGTTCACTTTTATTTCACTTAATGTAATTAACTTAGCTAGCAGAACTATTCGTTTAACATGTAAATCATTAAACGATTTTCTTCTGCAACATTTATCTTACACTTATGTTCTAAAAAATAAAGAAAATTAAAATATAATAAATAATAAAATAATACCAAAAATAAAGAATGATGTAGATAATAAAGAAAATAAGAGATGAAATAAAAGCTGATGATGAAATAAAACTGGTGATAAAATAAAACTGATGAAGTCCAAAATGCCAAAATGTTAAACTGATGAAGTAAACTCGCTAAACACTTGATGAAAAAAGAGGACGATTTGCTCTGCGCTCGCCTTTTTATTAGCCCATCTCGTCAATTTTTGCACGGACTGCCAACCCGCCTTGATCCCAACCAAGTTCATGTACATGAGAGAGGAAAGCGTATAAATAAATATTGAAATGAAAATGAAATAACTTAATTATAGCTATTCAAATTATTTGTAAAAATACCTTGCTGTTAAACCCTTTTTTTTATAGAATTTTTATTTATAATTTATTGATCTCTTAATACGAAAAATAATAAAACATTTTAAAGCTCTTCCTACTATGGTGAATATCGAAATGCAAATTCTGCTGGAAAACACACGAGGCAGTACGCTTCAGTGCAGTACTAGATTTTTCTCTCGTGAATTTTCGTGCGAGTTATCATTTTTATCTCTCTCATCCGTTTTTTTGTCCTTCTCTTACTAATTATGTAAATATAAATTAATTAATTTTTTCAATAATTCAAAAAATATTTATTTTTGAACAAACTTGGCTTTAGTTTTAAAATCTTCGCTAAATTGTGATTCTACTGAATGTGCCTTTCTTGACTTGTCATTAAAGTTCAAGACGTCAGGCACTTTCAAAGTTTCGCGACCGGGATTTTATTTTGTTAGTTTTGTGCCGTGTTTATCGACTGATTCGGATTACTTGTTGCTTAAATGGTAAGTAACGAATTATATTTTAATATTTTAAATGTTCTTATAAGAACTTTCATGTAAAATAAATAAAAATACTTCATGTGATTGTGAGGTTATTTTTTGTTTATTTCATGTTTCTTAATTTATTTATAAGAAAGTCGTTCATTGAGTGTTTAGTTGTATTAATCATTTCTTAAATTATCTTTCCTTTTTCTTTTAGATTACATCAGTGGAGGGAATGGGTGAATTTGGACAAGGAAGTTCGATGAGAAAATTCATTGTTTTAGGGAAGTATTTTTTTATGAGTCTCAAATACTTTGTAAAGTTTTTTTTTTTTTAGATTCCATTTATTTCGCATTAATGCTCAACTGTGCTCAATTATGGTGTGAGGTATGAGCCAAGGATGTTAATCCAGCATGCCTCAATGCTCATCTCAGGGTTCAGCTAATCACTGGATATCCCTTGGATTCGCAGCTAGGTGAGTTCTTGTTGAACATTCTCCCCCCGTTGAACGATTTCGTTCAAGGATTCTGGCTTTTATTTTCTTCATTCCTCGATGATGATGATGAAAGACAACTTTGCCGGCTCTATTAACGCTCACCTTGACTTGGAATTGATCTGGAAGATACACTGTAAACTGTTTGCGTTTACTCCTTCCAATTCTTTCGAAATCAATTCTGCGCAAGACATCTCGTTGAATAAATAAATCTTCTCCCTCTCGCGTAATAAACCGTTGAACGTCATTTTCAATTCGCGTCTGTATATCCTTTATCGTCTTGGACGGTTTTAACAGGGTTAATGAGCGAACGATGGTTCCATTGGCTCGAACAAGTTGCAGCGTTTCCTGACCTGGATTTTGGAACACAGACTGACTGGTAGTCATTTCCTGTATGCCCTCTATTTGATAAATATCAGGTAGCGGTCGTCCGGTTAGTATGTCGTGACCTGGTTCTACCCAACTTGACAACAGTGGGCTACCAGGAGGAGAAAACTGAATATCTTCGAATATAGTTAAGTAGTCTTCGAAGTCAGACTGCATGATTATCTGAAATACATATTATAATGACTAAAACATATTAAGTTTAATTCAACACATATCGACATGCAACAAAAACAAAACACATGGACGGATTTGACTTTTACAACATCAAATCGATTTCATGTTACTATTATGTTTCCGTCGTTTCGATTGGTAGACGGCAAATTTTGACTACTGGTCTTTGATATGTACCATATCTGGTGCGAATCGTTACCACTCTAACCATCCCATCTTTACCTGGATGAACCTTTTCAAGGATTCCTACAGGCCAGGAGGTTGGTGGAGTGTTTTCGTCCTTGATTAAAATGACGTCTCCAATTTTCAAATTGTGTTGTTGTTGCTGCCACCATCTTGGTCGTTGCTGCAGACGGTTCAGATATTCCTTAGTCCATTTATTCCAAAAATGTTGGTTCATTTGTTGGATGTGTTGCCAACGTTGTAGAGATGTAACCTTTAACGTTGTTAAATTTGGTTCGGGGACTGCATTAATAGCTTGACCAATCAAGAAATGCCCTGGAGTCAAAACAGTTAAGTCATCGACTTCATTTCGTACTGTACAAAGCGGTCGAGAATTAAGACAGGCTTCAATTTGTGTCAACAAGGTCATCATTTCTTCAAAGGTGCAAACCGTGGTACCGATAACTCGTCGCAGGTGGTACTTAATAGACTTTATTCCTGCCTCCCATAATCCGCCATGGTGTGGTGCTGCCGGTGGATTGAAGTGCCAATTTATATTCAAATTGGCTAAATATTGTTGAACATCTGGTGAGGCTTTCTTGATAGCTTGTCGTACATCGTGGTTTAAGACTGATTTTCCCCCTTTCAAATTTGTAGCACAGTCAGAATAAATATCCGAACAAAGTCCACGTCTAGATACAAATCTCTTAAGAGCAGCTAAAAAATGCTGCTGTGGTTAAGTCAGATGCTGCTTCGCCATGCATACAAAAATACAGAAATAGCCTTTATAAATTTTCGCGTTCCTATGCCTTGACATTTTTAAACTTATAGGACCAGCGTAGTCAATACCCACATGTGTAAATGCCCTTGTGATATTAACTCGAGGAGCTGGCAGGTCACCCATTAATTGCTGGGTAGTTGCTGCTCGAAATCTAGCATAAGTTACGCATTTATGTATTTGGGTTGATATCATTCGCTTTGCATCCAGAATCCAAAACTGATTACGTACTGTATTAAGGACCAAAGCGGTTCCGCCATGTAGAGTTTCTTTATGTACCTTGTTGATGATTAATGTACTGAAATGGTGATCCCGTGGAAGAATTATCGGATGCTTTGTGTTGTATGGAATATTTGCGTTCTCCAATCTGCCTCCAACGCGCATGAGTCCGTCGTGATCTAGAAATGGGTTCAACGCTAATAACCGACTTTTCCTTGACAGCGGCCTTTCAGTTCTGAGCTGCTCATACTCGTCTGTTAATGTTGACCTTTGTACGGATTTTGCTATCGTAATTTTCGCCTTGTTTAGTTCCATGACGGACAACGCCTTGGTTTGTTTCTGTGTTGGACTACGACAATTGTACATGAAGCGCAGAATGATAGCAGTAATTCGTATGAGTTTTGTATACGATGAGTAATTGGTTATAAACTCAATTGAAGATTAAGCAATTAAATTGGTCACAGCAGGTTTCTTTGCTTCTAACTCTGTTTGCTCTGAGATGAAAAACTTCTTTGGCCATGTTTGAGAGTTTTTAATTATCCATTCAGGGCCATGCCACCATAACTTGCTCTCCAATAGTTGCCTAGTGGTAGTTCCTCGTGACGCTAAATCAGCCGGGTTGTCCTTAGTTGGAACATGATTCCAATGCTCAGTTGGCAGAATTCCTTGAATTTCTGCAACTCGGTTTGCCACGTACGTTTTCCATCGTGCGGGATGATCACGTAACCATTGCAGCACAATGGTTGAATCTGTCCAAGCAAATATTGGAGTGTTCTGTAGCTTCATGTTCTGAATTGTTTGTTTTTATCAATTGCGCCAACAATAGAGCTCCGTTTAACTCCAAACGCGGTAGGGTAATAGGTTTGACTGGTGCAACCTTTGTTTTAGATGTTAATAAAGTTGCCGTAATATTACCTAGCTTGTCCTTGGTCCGTAAGTATAGTACTGCTGAGTATGCCTTGCTAGATGCGTCGCAATAACCATGAATTTCTTGACTTGCGTTACCACTCGAAAATTTAATCCATCGAGGGATTTTCAATTTTTCTAAGTCGTGAAGCTCGTTTTTAAATGTCTGCCACTGGTTTATAATAGCCTGTGAAACTTTACTGTCCCAAAGGTAGCCATTTATCCACAAGGTCTGTATCAGGATTTTTGCGACAATAATAATCGGTGAGATCCATCCTAATGGGTCGTACAATGAAGCTATTTCGGATAATATCGTGCGTTTGGTGCTAACGTCATTGTTCGGTTTGCCATTTAAACTAAACGAAAAGTAATCTCCGCTAGGATACCATCTGATGCCTAACGTTTTTATGGATTCTAAATCTTGAAAGTTTAGTGAACCCTTCAATTCTTTGTCTTCGTCTGGAAGGTGTGACAACAATGCCATTTTGTTACTTGACCATTTCCGTAGCTTAAATCCCCCTTTACTGAGCATTTCAATGAATTGTATTGTTGCTGTAATGCTTGAGCTTCTAAGATTGTCTCTGCACCAGTTAACAAGTCATCAACGTAGAAGTCAGTAAAGGTGACTTCAGCCGCTAGTGGATAGCGTTCCCTCTCATCGGTGGCTAGTTGTTGCAATGTTTTTATGGCCAAGTAAGGTGCTGATGATGTTCCGAACGTCACTGTGTTCAACTGATAGTCTTGTGGTAAATTTGTTTTTGGGTCTCTCCACAAAATACGTTGAAATTTTCGATCTTCTGGATATACCCAGATCATCCGGTACATCTTCTCGATGTCTGCTGTCATTGCGACTTGATGCTTTCTCCAATTTAATACAATGGAAAATAACTTGGGTTGTAGAGTTGGTCCAATGAGCAGCTGTTCGTTCAATGACTTGCCGTTTGTCGTCCTTGCGGCCGCATCAATATATTTGTGTTCACAATTTTCTTGTGACATTAGAATCGTTTCTGCAAGTTTTCGATCTTGTGTTAGGAATTCTTGCCACAACATTCGCAAATCTATTAGCTTTTGTTTAAAGAAACCCGCAGTTCGTTTTTCGAGTTTGGTTTTTCTGCCGTTATCAATTGCACTTTCAACTTTATCGTGTAATACTACCTGCTTCACGAGCGTAGTCTCTAATATTTTCTCCATCTCAAATTGTTTGCTTCAATGTATATTGCAATGCAAATGAATTTATTATCCTGAGTAATGTGCTATACTGGAAATCACCGTTGTTGATGCCACTGTGCTTATGCAATACCGTACTATAACCTATTAATTCATTAGTACCGTAACCCGAACTGCATATGTGAGGAACGCAAATTAAATTTGTGAGCAAATTTACTGTTAAATTTTGATCGAAATGTAAAAATAACTTTATACGAGTCTTGCACTTCCTGGATGGAACCACCAAAATGTTTAATTAGAAAACATTTACCAAACAAATTCTCAATTAAAGGAAAAAATTGGTTTGGATACAAATTAAATAAGAAGACGTGCAGACTTTCGCATATTAAAAAATCTTCGACTTTATTAAAAAATTCAATTCGTCACAAATTTAATTTTCTGAGCTATGTTCCTCTAAGCACAAGTTACAGTAAAAATTCAACATAGAAAAATAATATTTAGATCATTTGCGAATAGTTTCACTTGATTTATGTTCACTTTTATTTCACTTAATGTAATTAACTTAGCTAGCAGAACTATTCGTTTAACATGTAAATCATTAAACGATTTTCTTCTGCAACATTTATCTTACACTTATGTTCTAAAAAATAAAGAAAATTAAAATATAATAAATAATAAAATAATACCAAAAATAAAGAATGATGTAGATAATAAAGAAAATAAGAGATGAAATAAAAGCTGATGATGAAATAAAACTGGTGATAAAATAAAACTGATGAAGTCCAAAATGCCAAAATGTTAAACTGATGAAGTAAACTCGCTAAACACTTGATGAAAAAAGAGGACGATTTGCTCTGCGCTCGCCTTTTTATTAGCCCATCTCGTCGTCAATTTTTGCACGGACTGCCAACCCGCCTTGATCCCAACCAAGTTCATGTACATGAGAGAGGAAAGCGTATAAATAAATATTGAAATGAAAATGAAATAACTTAATTATAGCTATTCAAATTATTTGTAAAAATACCTTGCTGTTAAACCCTTTTTTTTATAGAATTTTTATTTATAATTTATTGATCTCTTAATACGAAAAATAATAAAATATTTTAAAGCTCTTCCTACTATGGTGAATATCGAAATGCAAATTCTGCTGGAAAACACACGAGGCAGTACGCTTCAGTGCAGTACTAGATTTTTCTCTCGTGAATTTTCGTGCGAGTTATCATTTTTATCTCTCTCATCCGTTTTTTTGTCCTTCTCTTACTAATTATGTAAATATAAATTAATTAATTTTTTCAATAATTCCAAAAATATTTATTTTTGAACAAACTTGGCTTTAGTTTTAAAATCTTCGCTAAATTCTGATTCTACTGAATGTGCCTTTCTTGACTTGTCATTAAAGTTCAAGACGTCAGGCACTTTCAAAGTTTCGCGACCGGGATTTTATTTTGTTAGTTTTTGTGCCGTGTTTATCGACTGATTCGGATTACTTGTTGCTTAAATGGTAAGTAACGAATTATATTTTAATATTTTAAATGTTCTTATAAGAACTTTCATGTAAAATAAATAAAAATACTTCATGTGATTGTGAGGTTATTTTTTGTTTATTTCATGTTTCTTAATTTATTTATAAGAAAGTCGTTCATTGAGTGTTTGGTTGTATTAATCATTTCTTAAATTATCTTTCCTTTTTCTTTTAGATTCCATCAGTGGAGGGAATGGGTGAATTAAGACAAGGAAGTTCGATGGGAAAATTCATTGTTTTAGGGAAGTATTTTTTTATGAGTCTCAAATACTTTGTAAAGTTTTTTTTTTTTAGATTCCATTTATTTCGCATTAATGCTCAACTGTGCTCAATTGTGGTGTGAGGTATGAGCCAAGGATGTTAACCCAGCATGCCTCAATGCTCATCTCAGGGTTCAGCTAATCACTGGATATCCCTTGGATTCGCAGCTAGGTGAGTTCTTGTTGAACATTCTCCCCCCGTTGAACGATTTCGTTCAAGGATTCTGGCTTTTATTTTCTTCATTCCTCGATGATGATGATGAAAGACAACTTTGCCGGCTCTATTAACGCTCACCTTGACTTGGAATTGATCTGGAAGATACACTGTAAACTGTTTGCGTTTACTCCTTCCAATTCTTTCGAAATCAATTCTGCGCAAGACATCTCGTTGAATAAATAAATCTTCTCCCTCTCGCGTAATAAACCGTTGAACGTCATTTTCAATTCGCGTCTGGATATCCTTTATCGTCTTGGACGGTTTTAACAGGGTTAATGAGCGAACGATGGTTCCATTGGCTCGAACAAGTTGCTGCGTTTCCTGACCTGGATTTTGGAACACAGACTGACTGGTAGTCATTTCCTGTATGCCCTCTATTTGATAAATATCAGGTAGCGGTCGTCCGGTTAGTATGTCGTGACCTGGTTCTACCCAACTTGACAACAGTGGGCTACCAGGAGGAGAAAACTGAATATCTTCGAATATAGTTAAGTAGTCTTCGAAGTCAGACTGCATGATTATCTGAAATACATATTATAATGACTAAAACATATTAAGTTTAATTCAACACATATCGACATGCAACAAAAACAAAACACATGGACGGATTTGACTTTTACAACATCAAATCGATTTCATGTTACTATTATGTTTCCGTCGTTTCGATTGGTAGACGGCAAATTTTGACTACTGGTCTTTGATATGTACCATATCTGGTGCGAATCGTTACCACTCTAACCATCCCATCTTTACCTGGATGAACCTTTTCAATGATTCCTACAGGCCAGGAGGTTGGTGGAGTGTTTTCGTCCTTGATTAAAATGACGTCTCCAATTTTCAAATTGTGTTGTTGTTGCTGCCACCATCTTGGTCGTTGCTGCAGACGGTTCAGATATTCCTTAGTCCATTTATTCCAAAAATGTTGGTTCATTTGTTGGATGTGTTGCCAACGTTGTAGAGATGTAACCTTTAACGTTGTTAAATTTGGTTCGGGGACTGCATTAATAGCTTGACCAATCAAGAAATGCCCTGGAGTCAAAACAGTTAAGTCATCGACTTCATTTCGCACTGTACAAAGCGGTCGAGAATTAAGACAGGCTTCAATTTGTGTCAACAAGGTCATCATTTCTTCAAAGGTGCAAACCGTGGTACCGATAACTCGTCGCAGGTGGTACTTAATAGACTTTATTCCTGCCTCCCATAATCCGCCATGGTGTGGTGCTGCCGGTGGATTGAAGTGCCAATTTATATTCAAATTGGCTAAATATTGTTGAACATCTGGTGAGGCTTTCTTGATAGCTTGTCGTACATCGTGGTTTAAGACTGATTTTCCCCCTTTCAAATTTGTAGCACAGTCAGAATAAATATCCGAACAAAGTCCACGTCTAGATACAAATCTCTTAAGAGCAGCTAAAAAATGCTGCTGTGGTTAAGTCAGATGCTGCTTCGTCATGCATACAAAAATACAGAAATAGCCTTTATAAATTTTCGCGTTCCTATGCCTTGACATTTTTAAACTTATAGGACCAGCGTAGTCAATACCCACATGTGTAAATGCCCTTGTGATATTAACTCGAGGAGCTGGCAGGTCACCCATTAATTGCTGGGTAGTTGCTGCTCGAAATCTAGCACAAGTTACGCATTTATGTATTTGGGTTGATATCATTCGCTTTGCATCCAGAATCCAAAACTGATTACGTACTGTATTAAGGACCAAAGCGGTTCCGCCATGTAGAGTTTCTTTATGTAACTTGTTGATGATTAATGTACTGAAATGGTGATCCCGTGGAAGAATTATCGGATGCTTTGTGTTGTATGGAATATTTGCGTTCTCCAATCTGCCTCCAACGCGCATGAGTCCATCGTGATCTAGAAATGGGATTAACGCTAATAACCGACTTTTCCTTGATAGCGGCCTTTTAGTTCTGAGCTGCTCATACTCGTCTGTTAATGTTGACCTTTGTACGGATTTTGCTATCGTAATTTTCGCCTTGTTTAGTTCCATGACGGACAACGCCTTGATTTGTTTCTGTGTTGGACTACGACAATTGTACATGAAGCGCAGAATGATAGCAGTAATTCGTATGAGTTTTGTATACGATGAGTAATTGGTTATAAACTCAATTGAAGATTGAGCAATTAAATTAGTCACAGCAGGTTTCTTTGCTTCTAACTCTGTTTGCTCTGAGATGAAAAACTTCTTTGGCCATGTTTGAGAGTTTTTAATTATCCATTCAGGGCCATGCCACCATAACTTGCTCTCCAATAGTTGCCTAGTGGTAGTTCCTCGTGACGCTAAATCAGCCGGGTTGTCCTTAGTTGGAACATGATTCCAATGCTCAGTTGGCAGAATTCCTTGAATTTCTGCAACTCGGTTTGCCACGTACGTTTTCCATCGTGCGGGATGATCACGTAACCATTGCAGCACAATGGTTGAATCTGTCCAAGCAAATATTGGAGTGTTCTGTAGCTTCATGTTCTGAATTGTTTGTTTTTATCAATTGCGCCAACAATAGAGCTCCGTTTAACTCCAAACGCGGTAGGGTAATAGGTTTGACTGGTGCAACCTTTGTTTTAGATGTTAATAAAGTTGCCGTAATATTATCTAGCTTGTCCTTGGTCCGTAAGTATAGTACTGCTGCGTATGCCTTGCTAGATGCGTCGCAATAACCATGAATTTCTTGACTTGCGTTACCACTCGAAAATTTAATCCATCGAGGGATTTTCAATTTTTCTAAGTCGTGAAGCTCGTTTTTAAATGTCTGCCACTGGTTTATAATAGCCTGTGAAACTTTACTGTCCCAAAGGTAGCCATTTATCCACAAGGTCTGTATCAGGATTTTTGCGACAATAATAATCGGTGAGATCCATCCTAATGGGTCGTACAATGAAGCTATTTCGGATAATATCGTGCGTTTGGTGCTAACGTCATTGTTCGGTTTGCCATTTAAACTAAACGAAAAGTAATCTCCGCTAGGATACCATCTGATGCCTAACGTTTTTATGGATTCTAAATCTTGAAAGTTTAGTGAACCCTTCAATTCTTTGTCTTCGTCTGGAAGGTGTGACAACAATGCCATTTTGTTACTTGACCATTTCCGTAGCTTAAATCCCCCTTTACTGAGCATTTCAATGAATTGTATTGTTGCTGTAATGCTTGAGCTTCTAAGATTGTCTCTGCACCAGTTAACAAGTCATCAACGTAGAAGTCAGTAAAGGTGACTTCAGCCGCTAGTGGATAGCGTTCCCTCTCATCGGTGGCTAGTTGTTGCAATGTTTTTATGGCCAAGTAAGGTGCTGATGATGTTCCGAACGTCACTGTGTTCAACTGATAGTCTTGTGGTAAATTTGTTTTTGGGTCTCTCCACAAAATACGTTGAAATTTTCGATCTTCTGGATATACCCAGATCATCCGGTACATCTTCTCGATGTCTGCTGTCATTGCGACTTGATGCTTTCTCCAATTTAATACAATGGAAAATAACTTGGGTTGTAGAGTTGGTCCAATGAGCAGCTGTTCGTTCAATGACTTGCCGTTTGTCGTCCTTGCGGCCGCATCAATATATTTGTGTTCACAATTTTCTTGTGACATTAGAATCGTTTCTGCAAGTTTTCGATCTTGTGTTAGGAATTCTTGCCACAACATTCGCAAATCTATTAGCTTTTGTTTAAAGAAACCCGCAGTTCGTTTTTCGAGTTTGGTTTTTCTGCCGTTATCAATTGCACTTTCAACTTTATCGTGTAATACTACCTGCTTCACGAGCGTAGTCTCTAATATTTTCTCCATCTCAAATTGTTTGCTTCAATGTATATTGCAATGCAAATGAATTTATTATCCTGAGTAATGTGCTATACTGGAAATCACCGTTGTTGATGCCACTGTGCTTATGCAATACCGTACTATAACCTATTAATTCATTAGTACCGTAACCCGAACTGCATATGTGAGGAACGCAAATTAAATTTGTGAGCAAATTTACTGTTAAATTTTGATCGAAATGTAAAAATAACTTTATACGAGTCTTGCACTTCCTGGATGGAACCACCAAAATGTTTAATTAGAAAACATTTACCAAACAAATTCTCAATTAAAGGAAAAAATTGGTTTGGATACAAATTAAATAAGAAGACGTGCAGACTTTCGCATATTAAAAAATCTTCGACTTTATTAAAAAATTCAATTCGTCACAAATTTAATTTTCTGAGCTATGTTCCTCTAAGCACAAGTTACAGTAAAAATTCAACATAGAAAAATAATATTTAGATCATTTGCGAATAGTTTCACTTGATTTATGTTCACTTTTATTTCACTTAATGTAATTAACTTAGCTAGCAGAACTATTCGTTTAACATGTAAATCATTAAACGATTTTCTTCTGCAACATTTATCTTACACTTATGTTCTAAAAAATAAAGAAAATTAAAATATAATAAATAATAAAATAATACCAAAAATAAAGAATGATGTAGATAATAAAGAAAATAAGAGATGAAATAAAAGCTGATGATGAAATAAAACTGGTGATAAAATAAAACTGATGAAGTCCAAAATGCCAAAATGTTAAACTGATGAAGTAAACTCGCTAAACACTTGATGAAAAAAGAGGACGATTTGCTCTGCGCTCGCCTTTTTATTAGCCCATCTCGTCGTCAATTTTTGCACGGACTGCCAACCCGCCTTGATCCCAACCAAGTTCATGTACATGAGAGAGGAAAGCGTATAAATAAATATTGAAATGAAAATGAAATAACTTAATTATAGCTATTCAAATTATTTGTAAAAATACCTTGCTGTTAAACCCTTTTTTTTATAGAATTTTTATTTATAATTTATTGATCTCTTAATACGAAAAATAATAAAATATTTTAAAGCTCTTCCTACTATGGTGAATATCGAAATGCAAATTCTGCTGGAAAACACACGAGGCAGTACGCTTCAGTGCAGTACTAGATTTTTCTCTCGTGAATTTTCGTGCGAGTTATCATTTTTATCTCTCTCATCCGTTTTTTTGTCCTTCTCTTACTAATTATGTAAATATAAATTAATTAATTTTTTCAATAATTCCAAAAATATTTATTTTTGAACAAACTTGGCTTTAGTTTTAAAATCTTCGCTAAATTCTGATTCTACTGAATGTGCCTTTCTTGACTTGTCATTAAAGTTCAAGACGTCAGGCACTTTCAAAGTTTCGCGACCGGGATTTTATTTTGTTAGTTTTTGTGCCGTGTTTATCGACTGATTCGGATTACTTGTTGCTTAAATGGTAAGTAACGAATTATATTTTAATATTTTAAATGTTCTTATAAGAACTTTCATGTAAAATAAATAAAAATACTTCATGTGATTGTGAGGTTATTTTTTGTTTATTTCATGTTTCTTAATTTATTTATAAGAAAGTCGTTCATTGAGTGTTTGGTTGTATTAATCATTTCTTAAATTATCTTTCCTTTTTCTTTTAGATTCCATCAGTGGAGGGAATGGGTGAATTAGGACAAGGAAGTTCGATGGGAAAATTCATTGTTTTAGGGAAGTATTTTTTTATGAGTCTCAAATACTTTGTAAAGTTTTTTTTTTTTTAGATTCCATTTATTTCGCATTAATGCTCAACTGTGCTCAATTGTGGTGTGAGGTATGAGCCAAGGATGTTAATCCAGCATGCCTCAATGCTCATCTCAGGGTTCAGCTAATCACTGGATATCCCTTGGATTCGCAGCTAGGTGAGTTCTTGTTGAACATTCTCCCCCCGTTGAACGATTTCGTTCAAGGATTCTGGCTTTTATTTTCTTCATTCCTCGATGATGATGATGAAAGACAACTTTGCCGGCTCTATTAACGCTCACCTTGACTTGGAATTGATCTGGAAGATACACTGTAAACTGTTTGCGTTTACTCCTTCCAATTCTTTCGAAATCAATTCTGCGCAAGACATCTCGTTGAATAAATAAATCTTCTCCCTCTCGCGTAATAAACCGTTGAACGTCATTTTCAATTCGCGTCTGTATATCCTTTATCGTCTTGGACGGTTTTAACAGGGTTAATGAGCGAACGATGGTTCCATTGGCTCGAACAAGTTGCTGCGTTTCCTGACCTGGATTTTGGAACACAGACTGACTGGTAGTCATTTCCTGTATGCCCTCTATTTGATAAATATCAGGTAGCGGTCGTCCGGTTAGTATGTCGTGACCTGGTTCTACCCAACTTGACAACAGTGGGCTACCAGGTGGAGAAAACTGAATATCTTCGAATATAGTTAAGTAGTCTTCGAAGTCAGACTGCATGATTATCTGAAATACATATTATAATGACTAAAACATATTAAGTTTAATTCAACACATATCGACATGCAACAAAAACAAAACACATGGACGGATTTGACTTTTACAACATCAAATCGATTTCATGTTACTATTATGTTTCCGTCGTTTCGATTGGTAGACGGCAAATTTTGACTACTGGTCTTTGATATGTACCATATCTGGTGCGAATCGTTACCACTCTAACCATCCCATCTTTACCTGGATGAACCTTTTCAATGATTCCTACATGCCAGGAGGTTGGTGGAGTGTTTTCGTCCTTGATTAAAATGACGTCTCCAATTTTCAAATTGTGTTGTTGTTGCTGCCACCATCTTGGTCGTTGCTGCAGACGGTTCAGATATTCCTTAGTCCATTTATTCCAAAAATGTTGGTTCATTTGTTGGATGTGTTGCCAACGTTGTAGAGATGTAACCTTTAACGTTGTTAAATTTGGTTCGGGGACTGCATTAATAGCTTGACCAATCAAGAAATGCCCTGGAGTCAAAACAGTTAAGTCATCGACTTCATTTCGCACTGTACAAAGCGGTCGAGAATTAAGACAGGCTTCAATTTGTGTCAACAAGGTCATCATTTCTTCAAAGGTGCAAACCGTGGTACCGATAACTCGTCGCAGGTGGTACTTAATAGACTTTATTCCTGCCTCCCATAATCCGCCATGGTGTGGTGCTGCCGGTGGATTGAAGTGCCAATTTATATTCAAATTGGCTAAATATTGTTGAACATCTGGTGAGGCTTTCTTGATAGCTTGTCGTACATCGTGGTTTAAGACTGATTTTCCCCCTTTGAAATTTGTACCACAGTCAGAATAAATATCCGAACAAAGTCCACGTCTAGATACAAATCTCTTAAGAGCAGCTAAAAAATGCTGCTGTGGTTAAGTCAGATGCTGCTTCGTCATGCATACAAAAATACAGAAATAGCCTTTATAAATTTTCGCGTTCCTATGCCTTGACATTTTTAAACTTATAGGACCAGCGTAGTCAATACCCACATGTGTAAATGCCCTTGTGATATTAACTCGAGGAGCTGGCAGGTCACCCATTAATTGCTGGGTAGTTGCTGCTCGAAATCTAGCATAAGTTACGCATTTATGTATTTGGGTTGATATCATTCGCTTTGCATCCAAAATCCAAAACTGATTACGTACTGTATTAAGGACCAAAGCGGTTCCGCCATGTAGAGTTTCTTTATGTACCTTGTTGATGATTAATGTACTGAAATGGTGATCCCGTGGAAGAATTATCGGATGCTTTGTGTTGTATGGAATATTTGCGTTGTCCAATCTGCCTCCAACGCGCATGAGTCCGTCGTGATCTAGAAATGGGTTCAACGCTAATAACCGACTTTTCCTTGACAGCGGCCTTTTAGTTCTGAGCTGCTCATACTCGTCTGTTAATGTTGACCTTTGTACGGATTTTGCTACCGTAATTTTCGCCTTGTTTAGTTCCATGACGGACAACGCCTTGGTTTGTTTCTGTGTTGGACTACGACAATTGTACATGAAGCGCAGAATGATAGCAGTAATTCGTATGAGTTTTGTATACGATGAGTAATTGGTTATAAACTCAATTGAAGATTGAGCAATTAAATTGGTCACAGCAGGTTTCTTTGCTTCTAACTCTGTTTGCTCTGAGATGATAAACTTCTTTGGCCATGTTTGAGAGTTTTTAATTATCCATTCAGGGCCATGCCACCATAACTTGCTCTCCAATAGTTGCCTAGTGGTAGTTCCTCGTGACGCTAAATCAGCCGGGTTGTCCTTAGTTGGAACATGATTCCAATGCTCAGTTGGCAGAATTCCTTGAATTTCTGCAACTCGGTTTGCCACGTACGTTTTCCATCGTGCGGGATAATCACGTAACCATTGCAGCACAATGGTTGAATCTGTCCAAGCAAATATTGGAGTGTTCTGTAGCTTCATGTTCTGAATTGTTTGTTTTTATCAATTGCGCCAACAATAGAGATCCGTTTAACTCCAAACGCGGTAGGGTAATAGGTTTGACTGGTGCAACCTTTGTTTTAGATGTTAATAAAGTTGCCGTAATATTACCTAGCTTGTCCTTGGTCCGTAAGTATAGTACTGCTGCGTATGCTTTGCTAGATGCGTCGCAATAACCATGAATTTCTTGACTTGCGTTACCACTCGAAAATTTAATCCATCGAGGGATTTTCAATTTTTCTAAGTCGTGAAGCTCGTTTTTAAATGTCTGCCACTGGTTTATAATAGCCTGTGAAACTTTACTGTCCCAAAGGTAGCCATTTATCCACAATGTCTGTATCAGGATTTTTGCGACAATAATAATCGGTGAGATCCATCCTAATGGGTCGTACAATGAAGCTATTTCGGATAATATCGTGCGTTTGGTGCTAACGTCATTGTTCGGTTTGCCATTTAAACTAAACGAAAAGTAATCTCCGCTAGGATACCATCTGATGCCTAACGTTTTTATGGATTCTAAATCTTGAAAGTTTAGTGAACCCTTCAATTCTTTGTCTTCGTCTGGAAGGTGTGACAACAATGCCATTTTGTTACTTGACCATTTCCGTAGCTTAAATCCCCCTTTACTGAGCATTTCAATGAATTGTATTGTTGCTGTAATGCTTGAGCTTCTAAGATTGTCTCTGCACCAGTTAACAAGTCATCAACGTAGAAGTCAGTAAAGGTGACTTCAGCCGCTAGTGGATAGCGTTCCCTCTCATCGGTGGCTAGTTGTTGCAATGTTTTTATGGCCAAGTAAGGTGCTGATGATGTTCCGAACGTCACTGTGTTCAACTGATAGTCTTGTGGTAAATTTGTTTTTGGGTCTCTCCACAAAATACGTTGAAATTTTCGATCTTCTGGATGTACCCAGATCATCCGGTACATCTTCTCGATGTCTGCTGTCATTGCGACTTGATGCTTTCTCCAATTTAATACAATGGAAAATAACTTGGGTTGTAGAGTTGGTCCAATGAGCAGCTGTTCGTTCAATGACTTGCCGTTTGTCGTCCTTGCGGACTCATCAATATATTTGTGTTCACAATTTTCTTGTGACATTAGAATCGTTTCTGCAAGTTTTCGATCTTGTGTTAGGAATTCTTGCCACAACATTCGCAAATCTATTAGCTTTTGTTTAAAGAAACCCGCAGTTCGTTTTTCGAGTTTGGTTTTTCTGCCGTTATCAATTGCACTTTCAACTTTATCGTGTAATACTACCTGCTTCACGAGCGTAGTCTCTAATATTTTCTCCATCTCAAATTGTTTGCTTCAATGTATATTGCAATGCAAATGAATTTATTATCCTGAGTAATGTGCTATACTGGAAATCACCGTTGTTGATGCCACTGTGCTTATGCAATACCGTACTATAACCTATTAATTCATTAGTACCGTAACCCGAACTGCATATGTGAGGAACGCAAATTAAATTTGTGAGCAAATTTACTGTTAAATTTTGATCGAAATGTAAAAATAACTTTATACGAGTCTTGCACTTCCTGGATGGAACCACCAAAATGTTTAATTAGAAAACATTTACCAAACAAATTCTCAATTAAAGGAAAAAATTGGTTTGGATACAAATTAAATAAGAAGACGTGCAGACTTTCGCATATTAAAAAATCTTCGACTTTATTAAAAAATTCAATTCGTCACAAATTTAATTTTCTTAGCTATGTTCCTCTAAGCACAAGTTACAGTAAAAATTCAACATAGAAAAATAATATTTAGATCATTTGCGAATAGTTTCACTTGATTTATGTTCACTTTTATTTCACTTAATGTAATTAACTTAGCTAGCAGAACTATTCGTTTAACATGTAAATCATTAAACGATTTTCTTCTGCAACATTTATCTTACACTTATGTTCTAAAAAATAAAGAAAATTAAAATATAATAAATAATAAAATAATACCAAAAATAAAGAATGATGTAGATAATAAAGAAAATAAGAGATGAAATAAAAGCTGATGATGAAATAAAACTGGTGATAAAATAAAACTGATGAAGTCCAAAATGCCAAAATGTTAAACTGATGAAGTAAACTCGCTAAACACTTGATGAAAAAAGAGGACGATTTGCTCTGCGCTCGCCTTTTTATTAGCCCATCTCGTCAATTTTTGCACGGACTGCCAACCCGCCTTGATCTCAACCAAGTTCATGTACATGAAAGAGGAAAGCGTATAAATAAATATTGAAATAAAAATGAAATAACTTAATTATAGCTATTCAAATTATTTGTAAAAATACCTTGCTGTTAAACCCTTTTTTTTATAGAATTTTTATTTATAATTTATTGATCACTTAATACGAAAAATAATAAAACATTTTAAAGCTCTTCCTACTATGGTGAATATCGAAATGCAAATTCTGCTGGAAAACACACGAGGCAGTACGCTTCAGTGCAGTACTAGATTTTTCTCTCGTGAATTTTCGTGCGAGTTATCATTTTTATCTCTCTCATCCGTTTTTTTGTCCTTCTCTTACTAATTATGTAAATATAAATTAATTAATTTTTTCAATAATTCAAAAAATATTTATTTTTGAACAAACTTGGCTTTAGTTTTAAAATCTTCGCTAAATTCTGATTCTACTGAATGTGCCTTTCTTGACTTGTCATTAAAGTTCAAGACGTCAGGCACTTTCAAAGTTTCGCGACCGGGATTTTATTTTGTTAGTTTTTGTGCCGTGTTTATCGACTGATTCGGATTACTTGTTGCTTAAATGGTAAGTAACGAATTATATTTTAATATTTTAAATGCTCTTATAAGAACTTTCATGTAAAATAAATAAAAATACTTCATGTGATTGTGAGGTTATTTTTTGTTTATTTCATGTTTCTTAATTTATTTATAAGAAAGTCGGTCATTGAGTGTTTAGTTGTATTAATCATTTCTTAAATTATCTTTCCTTTTTCTTTTAGATTCCATCAGTGGAGGGAATGGGTGAATTTGGACAAGGAAGTTCGATGGGAAAATTCATTGTTTTAGGGAAGTATTTTTTTATGAGTCTCAAATACTTTGTAAAGTTTTTTTTTTTTTAGATTCCATTTATTTCGCATTAATGCTCAACTGTGCTCAATTGTGGTGTGAGGTATGAGCCAAGGATGTTAATCCAGCATGCCTCAATGCTCATCTCAGGGTTCAGCTAATCACTGGATATCCCTTGGATTCGCAGCTAGGTGAGTTCTTGTTGAACATTCTCCCCCCGTTGAACGATTTCGTTCAAGGATTCTGGCTTTTATTTTCTTCATTCCTCGATGATGATGATGAAAGACAACTTTGCCGGCTCTATTAACGCTCACCTTGACTTGGAATTGATCTGGAAGATACACTGTAAACTGTTTGCGTTTACTCCTTCCAATTCTTTCGAAATCAATTCTGCGCAAGACATCTCGTTGAATAAATAAATCTTCTCCCTCTCGCGTAATAAACCGTTGAACGTCATTTTCAATTCGCGTCTGGATATCCTTTATCGTCTTGGACGGTTTTAACAGGGTTAATGAGCGAACGATGGTTCCATTGGCTCGAACAAGTTGCTGCGTTTCCTGACCTGGATTTTGGAACACAGACTGACTGGTAGTCATTTCCTGTATGCCCTCTATTTGATAAATATCAGGTAGCGGTCGTCCGGTTAGTATGTCGTGACCTGGTTCTACCCAACTTGACAACAGTGGGCTACCAGGAGGAGAAAACTGAATATCTTCGAATATAGTTAAGTAGACTTTGAAGTCAGACTGCATGATTATCTGAAATACATATTATAATGACTAAAACATATTAAGTTTAATTCAACACATATCGACATGCAACAAAAACAAAACACATGGACGGATGTTACTATTATGTTTCCGTCGTTTCGATTGGTAGACGGCAAATTTTGACTACTGGTCTTTGATATGTACCATATCTGGTGCGAATCGTTACCACTCTAACCATCCCATCTTTACCTGGATGAACCTTTTCAATGATTCCTACAGGCCAGGAGGTTGGTGGAGTGTTTTCGTCCTTGATTAAAATGACGTCTCCAATTTTCAAATTGTGTTGTTGTTGCTGCCACCATCTTGGTCGTTGCTGCAGACGGTTCAGATATTCCTTAGTCCATTTATTCCAAAAATGTTGGTTCATTTGTTGGATGTGTTGCCAACGTTGTAGAGATGTAACCTTTAACGTTGTTAAATTTGGTTCGGGGACTGCATTAATAGCTTGACCAATCAAGAAATGCCCTGGAGTCAAAACAGTTAAGTCATCGACTTCATTTCGCACTGTACAAAGCGGTCGAGAATTAAGACAGGCTTCAATTTGTGTCAACAAGGTCATCATTTCTTCGAAAACCTGAAGCTTCAAACTCCACAGAGCAAGTCTACCGCTGAGGTCCTTTTGAGACATCAGCCATTTCAAGCTCGCATGATCCGTCACTATCTTAAACGGCATAAGTTCAATGAAGGGCCGAAACTTCTGTACACTTAAGATTGCAGCTAGGCATTCCTGCTCTGTGATGGTATAATTTCTTTGTGCTGAGTTCTCGTGGCCATCGTTATCTAGTTGAATCAGCACCCCACCAATATCTTCTTGGCTCGCATCGCACAGTATAACGAACGGCTTGGTGAAATCTGGACTCACTAACAGCGGAGCAGAGGCAAGTTTTTGTTTTAGCATCTCCAGAGACGTCTGGGCTTCAGGTGTCCACTTGAACTGACTAGAGTTCTTCAAGGTGTCAGTTATGGAGGCAGTTATATCAGCATAGTTCGGGACGAACCGTCTATACCATCCCGCCATACCTAGTAGGCGTCGGGCTTGCCGAACAGTTTTAGGTGACATAGTCAACTATGTCTGAGATCTTGTCTGGGTCAGTCCTAATTCCTCCTATCCCGATTTTAAAACCCAAGTATTTAGTCTCCTTAATGCAAAACTTACTCTTCTCAACGTTAATAGTGAGGCCAGCTTTCCTTAAACAATCCGCTACACGGGATAGCAATGTGAGATGAGAGTCAAAGTCTGATGACAGAATCCGTAAATCGTCCAAGTAGACGAGAACATTTTCACGAAGATCGAAAGAAATGATTTTATCCATGAGGCGGCACATCGTTTGTGGAGCATTGCATAGGCCGAATGGCATCACTGTGTACTGAAAGAGCGGGTGACCAGGTCAGTAAAAGCGGTCTTCTCTCTGGAATCAGCGTCTAGTGGAATCTGCCAGAATGCGTATTTCAAGTCCAGGCATGTAATGTAGTTTGCCGGAGAAAGTCGACTCAGAAGCGCATCTATCTGCGTCAGCAGATAAGCGTTATTCTTCGTAACAGATTTGACTTTCCTGGCGTCAAAACAAAGCCGAACCTTTCCAGGCTTTCGCACTAGTACAACTGGAGAGCTCCAAGGACTCTGGCTCTCCTCTATCACACCCAGCGATAGCATTCGTTCTAATTCAGCATCCATCAAACTTTGTACTGCCGGTGAAATCGGATAAAAGCATTGTTTTGTCGGAGCTGCATCATTCGTCTCAATCTTGTGAGTAACCAAAGATGTCTTTCCCCGGCCTAAAGAGGTGAAAGAAGGGAAAAGCTGTTTAGTAGCTTCTGGACGCTGTTGATCTAGACTGGAAAGAACATGGCGGTCGGTGTCAGAAGTAGCTAGTAAACTTGGTGTCACTTCTGCAACTATACCTAGGACATCGGGAGCCTACCCAAATAGACGCCAGAAGTCTATTCCTAGATATAGTGCCTGTGTGAGCCCAGTAACCACGTAAAAACGCACGTTTTGGGTCTTACCAAGGAAAGTGATGTCCAAGTTCACATGATCATGCACAGTCGTCATGGCACCATTCGCTACTTAAAACTGTGTCCGATACCTCTTCCATTCAACCTTCTGCAAGCTTCTCTAGCTACCTGGTCTAGAATACTGACAGTGGCACCACTATCAAGAAATCCAGTCTCAGTTCGCCCGAGTAGTCTTACTTCGACCTACGGTCGAATGTCGTCTGGCATCGACATGGAAATCTGTGCCAATTTTTTTCTTACCAGTCTCATCCGTCGACAGTATTCCCGCCAACGAACGGTAGAAAATGAAATGAAATGAAACAAACATCTTATTAAAAAATATTTTGACATAATTACTTTGTGCTTTGCATTTCTTCTTCTTATTTTTCAAATCAGCAGATGCACAGCGGAGCTCCATACTTAAATTATATGCCAAATCTAGCACATTTTTCCTCATTATAGCTATAATCAAGGAAGAAAACCCTTCATTATCATCTGATTTTCGAGACATAATGACGTATACTGTGTGACACACGGCATTTTAATGAATAGTTAGTACTAATGATTCATTAGATCGTGCTGTGTTTCTAGGGTATCTATACACACTGTTATGGCACTATGCTGAGTGATTGGCGTGGACGTGAAGTCCAGACTGCCAGCATGAGCTCGACGGACAGCGTTGACTGCAGGGCGGCACGCTAGCTTGCCTCGGATATTGGCGGAGAGTATGGGGAGGTTCCACGACAAACCAGCCGCTGCCGTCTGCCATAATCAAAATAATCAGAAAAAATTTCTAGCCTACAAACTAACGCCGGCACACATTCGGTCCTGAAGGGACCTCTACGTCACTTACCTATATTCACATCGAAGGCGCAGATGTTATGCCTTCCTTACATGCCCCAGCCATCCATCTGACTCTGAGGGCAAGATTTTTCAGAGTCCTTTGTTGACCTGCAAAGAGAGAGAGAGTAGCGGACCTAGAAGACCTTCATGCGATAGGGTTCCAGGAAAGTGGAGGGGGAATAAAAGAAACGTTCAGCACTTCTTCTTTACGTTATAATTCAGCGGGATTATATAATTTCATTGATGTGCTTCGTACACCACACTATTTTAAGCGAATTAATCCTTTTCCCTTTTTTCTTTTCTTTCCTACTTTTATCACCTAGACATTTAAAGACTAAGCTTAATTACAACATCGCTAGAAAAGCGAACAGCACATCAGAATGCACTATGCTTAGGAGCGAAGTCCACAGAGAGGAGATCTAGATATCAAGTTGCCATAAACAAGAGTGTTTATATAAGTTAACACGCAATCACATAACTTTCCCATAGAAAAATAGGAGCATCGTATTACATCCTCACGATGCAATACAACGGCGGCACGTTGCAGTTCATTAACATGGAATCGTCGTTCTCACGCTAAATATGTCGAATCAACGTTTTTAGTAATTAGGAAAATAAATTGTAAAAGGTTTTTGCTTTCGATTGTCATTACGCAGTCAGTTGTATTTTTGATTTCATGTAATTCGGTTAAAATAAACTTAGTAGTTTTAAAATAAAATTTTATTGTTTTAATTTATTTTTTTTTTAAATTTCCTAAGTCGAATTCATTAACTTATATATTTATATAAGTCTATCGTAAAGACAATAGTATATATATATGTATACCGTAGACATAAAATATAAGTCAACAATACTCACAGTTAAAAAACCACGGCATGATGAAGCGCTCCAGCATCCGGTGAGTATATCCCTTTATCTATTTAGAGGGATGAAAAATTTAAGGTTTAAAGGTTGTGGCTCCTACCCACCTCAGTATGTCCTGCTCGGCTCCTTGGATACTAGTAAACCATCAATAACTGACTATTAAATTTTCTTGAGCATTGATTTATATTAATGTAATGTTCCGCGCATTTATCCAAAACTGGTACTCGCATCTGTATCAATATCAAGGTCAATCGCAGATATCCTGTTCGTTGTACAACGTATTAATAGCAACATTCCTACAGGGGCCGGATTCCGTCACACGGACAATTTGGAAATTTGGGAGATGAGAATTGCGGACACTCAGGTGTCAAAAGAACCATTAACAAAATTAAACAGAGGTACATATGGAAAAATTTGAACAAAATGGTTAAAAATTATATAAGTAGATGTGAAAAATGTGCTAAAAACAAGACTCTCAAACATACAAAAGAAAGAATGGTGATAACAGAGACACCATCTACAAGCTTTGAGATTATATCCATAGACACTGTAGGACCACTAAAGATATCAAACGAATACAGATATATATTAACTATACAGTGTGATTTGACAAAATATATCGAAGCCATTCCATTAAAGAATAAAGAAGCAATAACAGTAGCGAAAGCTCTAGTTAAAGATTGCATTTTAAAACATGGTAATTTTAAAACCATAAAAACTGACATGGGAACAGAATTCGTCAATGAGGTATTCACTAACATATGTAAATATTTAAAAATAAAACATGTAACATCAACACCATACCATCACCAGACTTTAGGCTCAATAGAACGAAATCATAGAGTATTAAATGAATATCTCTTATCATTCACCACAGACTACAACTGGGATGAATGGATTCCGTATTATACCTTCTGTTATAATACAACACCTCATTCTGATACGGGTTACTCCCCATTCGAATTAGTTTTTGGGAAATTATCAAGTCTATTCAATAATGTCGAACATAACGACAACAGCCCAATATACAATTACGAGGACTATGCTAACGAGCTTAAATTTCGTTTAAACAAAGCACACGAGAAAGCTAGAAATTCTCTAATCATAGCAAAAACGAACAGAAAAGAAAAATCTGATAGAACATTAAATGTAATAGATTTAGAAATAGGTAGTTATGTACTACTACATAAGAACGATAGAAGAAAACATGAATGTCCATATAGAGGACCATATAAGATAAAAAACATAGAAGGCGTAAATGTATACCTAGAAATAGATAATAAAATAAAGAAGGTACATAAGAATAGGTTAAAGCAAATAGATTATGAAGCTAAGTAAAATAACAATATAAATATGAAATGCAAACTAAAATAATCATTCATAATTAATCATTTTATTAACACTTTTGTTTTGTCAACATATGGATTAGACAATTACGTAAAATATATTACATATAAAAAAAATATATAATATAATATGATAATATATAAATACTTAAACTTAATTTTGCTAATAGGAAACCTTAAATAATGGCTAAGATTTAATAATTTCAATTTACCAATTAAATACAAAAGAACATTGAGTTAGACAAATGAATAATTTATATTAAATGTATGAAAGAATGTATGAATGAAAATAAGTAACTATAGACATTATCTTAAATCATACTTTTAAGACTTAATGTAAACGTTTACTTCACTCAATATGGCCACACAAAAAAAAATTTTTTTTAGTCTCACGCAAAAAATTTTTTTTTCCTCTTTACGGTGAGGATGTAGAGCGCAAGTTAAGCGACCTACAACACATAAAAGTCCACACAGCAAATGTCCATAATAAAAATATTGCAATATGCTATGCGAAGCATCAACACAAATTTTACTACAAATGAATGAAGCATTCACGGCATGAATGAAATTATAGTAAACAAGCACAAAAGAAAGAAAGCAAAAGAATTTACAATTAAAGCTTATTTGCATAACAAAGCGGTATAGCCATGCCAGTGAACTCATCACTAAGCAAGCATTGAACATATTGCCTGTAAGAACTTTGAGTATTGCGAAAAGCTTACTCGGCGCTTTCTGTGTGAAACCAATTCCAGGTGATCGATCGGTGAGAACACAATTTTTGCAAGCAATATTGATGAAGTAAGCGATTATTCGATAATATAAAAAGGCTGTACTATTGGAAATAAACCAGAGTTATTTTATACTCCACTTTGGCATTTTATTCAATAGAGCTCCCTTAGCTCCAACATGGATATCGATCAAGGTAAATAGAGCTTTCTGGCTCTCATACCGCTACCTTAATTGCACTAGAGCTCTTTAGCTCTAAACCACTTAAGGTGCCATCATTTGAGCTATCCGCAGCTCTCGTGATTAAAATCAACATTTATATTAAGACCAGACTTAGAGCTTTTTGGCTCTTACTTGGTCGAGATACAAATGCATAGAAGCTACACGTAGCTCTACCATTTGCATCTCCAAGTTAATATAAATAATTTAGTTTCTTATATCTTCAAGATTCTCATCAGCCATTGGCGATCACAAAAAAAGAAGGAAGAAACTTTACAGAATTCTTAATTCCCTAATTCTCCATTCCTAATTCATTAACATGGTTGGAGAATTAGGGAAAACGTAAGAAATGTGAAAAAGTGCGAATCGCCTGGGACGATTAAGGGTATCAATTTTTGTTGTAGAGGGTTGAACTGTTTTTCATATGTGAGGTGCATCTGCCTACTACCTTCCACTGTCGAAATAAATTTTTTTCTCGAGTTTTTCGGGGATGACGAGAGAATGGAGAGTAGAAGGAGAATGTATGAGGTATCAAAAAAATGGGAGCTCAGGGCGAACAAGACAGGTTTATGAAAAGCGGCGGGGAGAGTGCGGGGTAGAAATGGGAGCAGATCAACGGAAATTTCAAAAAAATGAAGTCAATATCAGGAGCTACAATAATTCGCAGGGGTAAGCTCAGGATCTCTAAGCCCAATGAAAAATAAGTAAGAATTCACTTTGGTAATTAGTCATGCATGGGTATTATAGGCTATATTTTGTTTCGATTAACGGTAATTTGCAGATTTGAGCGGCCTTGGAGGTAAATTTTGCTATCGCAATATTCACGGGTGCCTAACTCTATGTGGGAGGGCTCTAGGGTATTGGAATTTTTTTCGATAGATTAAGCGTTTAGAGTACAAAAATATAGGTGAACAATTTTGAGGGCAGGGTGTTTTGGGGGTTGGTGGTCGTACCACCCCTCATAGGGGGCTGCTCAAACTACGTCATGTTTGGTACCCCTTTTCCTAAACCTGTCTTATTTGCCCTGAGCTCCCATTTTTTTTGATACCACATACATTCTCTTTCTGCTCTCCATTCTCTCGTTATCCCGGAAAAACTCGAGAAAACCTACCCTCCTATATTCCTCAAAAACTACCACAACAAAAAAGAAATTTAAATTTATTTCGACAGTGGAAGGTAATAGGCAGATGTACCTCACATATAAAAGAAAAGTCCAACCCTCTACAACAAAAATTGATACCCTTAATCGTCACTTTGGTACATCACCGCCCGCCTCGTCCTTACGACGAAGCTCAACCCGCCTTGAAGTCTTTAGATATTGAACTGAATCGTGGCTGGGTAAAGGACAGATCTTAGTAATTGGACGTTTGATGATGGTATCTTTGCATTTGATAGATACTACACTTACTAATCCATCGATTCCAGGATGAGTCTGTAGGATTCTTCCAAGAGCCCACTGAGATGGTGGGAGGTTGTTGTCGCGGAAAAGGACTATACTGCCAATCTCAACATTAGGCGTTATCGTGGTCCATTTAGTGCGAACTTGAAGATTGCTTAAATATTCCAGCGACCAGCTTTTCCAAAAGTTCTCATACATTTGTTGAATCATTTGCCACCTGGCCAAGCGATTCATACTGATGTCCTGTGTATTCTGTTCGGGAAGTGTTAATGGTGATGATCCCATCAAAAAATGTCCAGGCGTTAATGCTTCTTCATCTTTAGGGTCTGAGCTGATTGGACAGAGTGGCCGGGAATTAAGGCAGGCTTCTATTTGGGTGGGAAGAGTGTACATTTCCTCAAAAGTAAGCGTAGCACTGCCAATCACTCTTTTGAGATGATGTTTTGCCGCCTTGACACCTGCTTCCCAGAGTCCACCGAAATTTGGTGCATGAGGCGGAATGAAAATCCAGGTTGCCCTTTGAAAGGCTAGGAGTGACAGGAGTTCTTCTGGCGGCTGAGCTTTTAGAAGAATAAAGATTTTTGCAGCTCTCGATCGGCGCCGACAAAGTTTTTTAGATTGTCACTATAAACCTTATTGCAAAATCCTCTTCTAGCTGTAAAGCGTTTATAGGCTGATAGAAATGCTGATGTAGTTTGGTCCGACACTAATTCGATATGTATCGCTTTTGTCGCCAGGCAAACAGAAATTGCTATATAAGCTTTGTGCGCGATTCTGCCTCTTCCAGGTCCGTAACGAATGAGGATAGGACCAGCGTAGTCAATTCCAGTGTTCAAGAAAGGCCTTGTTGCTGTAACGCGATCACTTGGAAGGATACCCATTAGTTGTGTACGTGCCGACACTCTCTGTCGGAAACAAATAAGGCATCGCTGAATATATCGGCGTGCTTTATCCGTACACGACAGAATCCAAAAACGTTGACGAATGGTGTTCAAGGTAAGTCCAATTGCTCCATGCAAAGTATTCTTGTGAGTCTCGCTTATGATTAAGTCACTAAGCCGGCAATTTTTTGAGAGAATAAATGGATGCTTAGCATCTGCGGTCAAATTAGAATTTTGCAGTCGCCCTCCTACCCTTATTGTCTTGGTGGAGTGATAGAAAAAGGGTGACAGTCATATGAGTCGACTTGTAGATTTAACGGAGTTTCCAATTGATAGTCGGCGGTATTCTGATGGGTAACTCGCTTGTTGAGTGTCTCGGATACAAAATATAAGTGCGTCCTCTAGCTCAGAAGCAGTTAGAGATCCCAAATTCCGGTCTGATGACTTTTTTTCTCGTATTGCATATGAAGCGATTAAAATATGCTGTAATTCGCATCAGACGACGAAGACATGAAACTCTATTGATCAATTCCCATGAAATTGGTACTTCAACTGCTGCGCTAACAGAAACATTCGATGACCTTTCTTCTAAGTCAGTTTTCTCATTGAACATAAAGGCTTTGAGTCTGGCCAATATATCGAAGGAAGTTTAAGAAAGCCTGGACCTTTCCACCAAAGGTCGTGCTTGTTTAAATCCGATAGTGATAAGCCCCGAGAGGCACAGTCTGCAGGGTTGCATGAACCTAGAATATGACGCCAATGCGCTGAAGGAAGAAGTTCTTGAATTTGACTGCACCTGTTTGCAATAAATGTTTTGCATTTTGAAGGGTGAAATTTTAACCCAGTAATGACAATTTGAGCATCGCTCCAGCAATGTACTGGTATATCGGAAAATTTTAATGACCTCTGCAGATTCTTGACTAATCGAGCCATCAGGTGTGCTCCACATAGTTCTAGGCGTTGAATGGACAATTGTTTGATTGGTGCCAGTTTAGTTTTCGAGCACAGAAAGAACATTTGAATATTTTCATAGTCATGACAGACTCGTAGATATGCAACTGCGGCATAGGCCTTTTCAGATGCATCGAAAAAGGCATGAATCTCGTAGCTTAGGTTATTTGAATTGCAGCCATTCTATCTTGGAACCGTGATGTTTTCAAGACGAGGCAGCTCCTCACGAAGTAGAAGCCAATCCCTTGCTCTCTGATCGGGAGCCGGTGTATCCCACTCTAGACTTTTTTCGAATCGGAGTTCTTGGAACTTACACTTTGCTTGCAAAATAGATGGTGATAAGAATCCGAGTGGATCATATAGTTTTGCTACGTCCGATAAAATGTTTCTCTTGGTTACGGTAGTGTTTGGATCCTGTAGACACACTTGAAACTTAAAACAATCTTCAGTATGATCCCATAGCATTCCAAGAGGTTTTGATTGTAGTATCATTTGATAAATCCACCGACGAGCAAGATTGAAAGTTAACCGCTTGTAGGAGTGAGGAACAATTCGATGACCACTTGTGGAGTTCAAATCCTCCAGATTTGAGGATATTGATTAGTTGGTTTTGTAACTGAAGCCCTGAGATAACATTTTCAGCTCCAGAAAGGACGTCATCCACATAGAAATCAGAGCGAAGAACTTCAGATCGGAAATCGCTGTTTCTCGTCTTCTGACAGTTGTAGCAGTGTACGTATGGCAAGATAAGGTGCTGATGATGTGCCGTACGTAACAGTACATAGGCGAAAATTTTGAAGAGGATCCACACTGGATTTGCGCCACACAATGCGCTGAAGATTTGTATCTTGATCATGGACTCGGATTTGTCGATATCTCATTTTGATATCTGCTGAAAATACAATCGGATGTTTTCTCCAGCGAAGAATCACTGATCGGAGGTCATTTTGAAGTGTTGGTCCGACAGCTAGGTATTCATTCAGGCAAGGACCCCCTCTAGATTTCCGAGACCCATTAAAAACCACTCTCAGTTTTGTGCTTACAGAATTTTCACGCAAAACTCCATGATGTGGAAAGTAAAATAGCAACTTGTGGTCATCATTACGACTGGTAGCGCGTGTATGATACTCTTCCACGAATTCCACATATCTAGATTGCAGCACAGGATCTAGAAGGCAATTTACAGCGTTGGATCTCGAGTCACAAAAAGTTAGCGGTCGTCTGAATTGTGATTTGACGGGAAGGCATACAATATAACGTCCGTTGCTATCTCGCTTTGTTGTTTCTTGATAAAACTGTTCACAATGCTGATCTTCCTCGGAAAGTGGCATTGGAGAGGCTGCTATTTCTTCAATCTCCCAAAATTTCCGTATCAGATGATCTAGCTCTAATAGATCTGGCAAAGTAGTAGAAGTGTGAACGTTGATATGGGATGAAGTATTTGATACCTTGGCACCAGCAGGTCCTGACAGTATCCAACATAGGGTAGTGTACTGAGCTGTAGGTAAGCCATGACGAACACCATCTCTAAGTAGAGCATAGTAAATGTCTGCACCGATGATTAATTCGATACTGGAAGGTTTTGCAAAATCGCGGTCTGCAAGTGCTAGTCCTTTAAGATGTGGAAAACTGGAAATATGGAGCTTTAGAGGTGTCGCAAATCGAGTTAGTTTTGGTAAAACTAAAGCGTTGCTGTCCAAATGAAAGTCTTGATCAATTTGAGATTGAATCCGGACTGTTACCATGGATTCCACGAGTGCAGCGTCACATCCACCAATTCCAGAGATAGGAATATAAACTTTCGTTCTCTTTAGTCGAAGACAGTTTGCGACAGATGCTGCGATAAAAGTTCGCTGAGCGTCTTGATCAAGTAAAGCTGTTACATGAAGACTCCTTCCTTCTGGGGATTTCAAAATAATCTTTGCTGTAGCCAGTAAGATAGTATTGCTCATATTCACACTTAAGTCTGCCGCTGATAAGGATTTCACAGCGACGTTAGTAGAAATAGGAGTTATAGCTGAAGAGTAAGCTTTTGTTTCAGTAAATGTGTCCTGAGATAAGTGAAGCATCGAGTGATGCGATTGCTGACAAAATTTGCAGCGATTGGTTGAAGGACAGTTAGCTGCTATGTGTTCCGTCCTGAGATACTTAAAGCAAAGATGTTCTTTAGACACGAAGTTTCTTCTTTCGATAGTAGTTTTCTGCATTAAGGATGGACAGAATAAAAGAATGTGCTTTCCGTTGCAATTTGGATATTTTGAGGGTCATGAAGTTACATATGCTCGAACAACAGGAACTTTCGATTGAATATTGGAGGCAGAAGAGCTTCTATGATCCTCCTTTCGCTTCATATTCGGTAGTCTGACAGTTTCCAAAGTGTGGATTCTGTTTTGAAGAAAGCGACTAAATATTTCAAAAGTAGACGGCTCTGTGCTTGAACTAATTGACCTTTCCCAGTCTTTTCGCGTGATGGAATCGAGTTTTTGTGCTGTGATAAAGATTAGCCAGTCGTCCCAGCTGTTGACAGGACGATTCAAGAACTATAAAGCTTTGACGGCTTCAGTAGTTCCATCATATAATCTTTTGAGTTCAACTGCTGATTCTGTCTTCATGGTGGCTAACGACGAAGTCATTTTAAGATACGAGGAAACAAGAATGCGCGTATTTTGATAACTGTTGCAAAGGATTTTCAACGCAGAAGAATAGTTTGCATCCGTAATTGCTGTATTGCGTAGCAGTTGTTCCGCTTGACCATGAAGACTGGTCTTTAAATAGTACAGCTTTTGTGACCCTGTTAGATCACCTCGGCAATCAATAAGGCTTTTAAAGTGGTCATGAAATGCAGACCATTCACGAAAATCTCCACCAAAACGCATTAAATTATTTTTTGGTAGAGAATTAGCTATAGACGGGACCGGAGGAATATTTGCTTGAGCTGAACTTGAGAATGCCGTGTTATATTAAGATATAGGCTGAAGGTCACGTAAGGTTTCTTTCAGCAATCCAAGGTTTTCACAATAAAGTAACTCAACCAGGTCAAAAATTTCATTACGGAAATAATCCTCTTCAAGATCCTTAGACGAGACGTTGCTATGTCCACCACTCTGTCATGGTTAGCTCGGAATTTATCCCAATACTCCTTTAATAGCTCAATCCGAGTTTCAATATAGCTTTCTGTTAAGTTTGCCTTACCAGCTTTTTGTGTGTTAATCCGATGTTCTTTTTTAAAGTTAACTGTGCTGTAATTTGCTTCAATTCCATGTTGAACACGAGATTCAAGTCTTGTCCCGGGTTTCGGCACTAAATTGTTTCGAAGAGAAGTAAAACTTTTGTTTGATTAACTGGGTTGCTTTATTAAAACTGAAACTAGTTTAACATAATTACTTGACAAGTAATATCATTGGATTGCCTGGATTAAGAAAAAAAGTACAAATGTATACAAGTAATGAAACTAATTAAAATACAAAGGCGACTATATATGTAGATAATTATACTGACGTCACTTTGGTACACTTATTATAATAGAACACCGAGATTTCAACATTTTGTTCGAGACTATTAATAACAAATACCACTATCACTATCAACAGCAAGTGCTTAATTCACTGACATTTGCCGCTATGGAATTCTTTTGTTCCAGTAAAGCGCTTATCCTAATAGGAGAAAACCAATTGGTCTGTTCTAACTAACGATTCACATTGACAAAAATTTATATAGATATAGAGCAAATATATATATGATTAAGTTTCAAAAAATTTAGAATTGTCTTAGTTGAAGATATTCGACAACCTACCCTATCTCTTTTCCCTTCTCCCCTTTTTATTTAAATCAGCGTCAAATTTTCGAAGAAAATCGAAGCAACCATAAAAGGGATTGAATAACTTCTCTTAATCTACAAAATGGAATTTACCTCTAGTTGCTAGCGGTGGTTTAAATCGTTTACCTACAGAATAACCCTTAGCCAATCAAATGTGCTACAGACTTATTGAAAAATTCAAAAAAAGGATCTCTTATTTCTAGTAAACACGCCTCCGTCGTGGAGCAATAAAAACGTACAATATAGCCTCACTTCGCACCATATAATTATGTTGAATTGTGAATCTCATCGATTCCGCAGAGTGTATTCCTTCGCTCCTTATGTTGTTGTCTCGACTTATCGCATGCCGACAGGGGTTCCAGGTGCAAGTACTTGTGGGTACATATTACGGCCCCTTGAGCTGAGGCTCCTAACTTACATGTATAAAAAAACTTACTCTGTTAATAAAATTTAAATTTGTTCACGCAGGTATGTAGAGTCATTCCACCTTTCTGCCATTATTTCCCGGGAATTCTTCAGGCTTCGCTACTTGGAACCCCATTTGATCGCAATTCATTTCTGATATCTGTATGATCCCTTGCGATTATTTATCGTAATTTGGGTACTTTTGTAATTCCTGAGGATGACAATGGGCGTAGCTGCCCCAAAATTTTTCTCGCTATCCTACGTGGGCAGTATCTCGATTTTCTAGTTTGCAATCAGGACGAATCCCCTCCCCAACTGGTCAATTTGATGATTCTGATTCGATTTGCTACTCTCACAATTTTCGTTTCTAAAGAAATTTTTATTTTAAAATTTTTCTTGAATACGGGTATTTGATGGAAACTTACGTGAGGAATTAAAATTCCGTTGCCGATGCTTTTGGTAAATTCCGATATACCTTCCCAATGGCCATGCACTTCCCGCGATAAAGATGATCAGTCAGACAAAATGTCTATCTTCTTCTTCTTTTTCATACGATTTCCTGACGGGAACCCGTCTCAGTCAGCCTTGGGACGTATGGTCGAGTCTCGACAACCGCACGTTGGTCGTGTGCTCGCTAGGTGCTGCTGCTAGCCGCCGGGTAGCATATTGCTGCCTGCAGTATGCTACAACCATAACAGGGCAGAGTGGTCTAGACCACCCGTGGTTCAGACAACGCTGTAAAAATGGTCGACTGAGCTAGCCGGTCTTAAACATAGACCTCATCGCTGCGGGCACCCAATGTCTTTCTCGACCCATGACCCAATGAGTGTTCCTCATTACCCGTACTCGACTACGACCGTCGCCCTACTTTACCAATGACACATCGAGGACACATCCCTGTAGTCCCGTCAGTCTTCCATCAGACCTCGACATCCTTCTCCGTGTTGGAAATTAAAGTTACATCGACAGCTGGTAACCTAAAAAATCCAGCCGGTCGATGTCTCTCTGCCCTACTTCACCGAGGTGCTGAAAAAACCTCGCGATCAATAACCTAAAGAACTGATCGCTAAGTTTTCCCGGTACAGCATCCCACTTTGACCTCCGACTGGCGATTGTTCAAGGGTGTGTCCCCAAGGCGTCGTCGAAGTGGTGAAGTTGTTGATTTTATTTCCTAACTTGCTAACAGCCGTATACAGGATTGGATTCCAACAGGTATATCACCCACCATTGACGGGGCAATAGGAGGGCTTCCCGATATCCTATAGTTTACCAGTGAAACTGGCTGGATGCCTTCTTAGGGCTACCAGGAATAAACGTAACAGTAGATAGATGACACTACTAGAATTGATATCACTGCCTGATGTCTTTGGCGTGATAGACTCCCAAGGGTTTCCCCTGCAGATCTTCAAGCTCGTATAAGGAGTTTCCTTTCTTGGCTCTAACCCGACACTTGACAAATTTTCATCCAGTTTAGCACTAGTTTGCTGTTGGAAGTTGCTTTGAGAAAAATCACGTCTGAATACCTCTTGACCCACTCTGAAATCAACAGGCTTCGCCCTGAGATTATAGGCTCTTGAACCCTGTTCGAACGCATTGTGTAAATTCTCCTGCACTCTCGTACGGATCAATCTTATTTTGTCTGCAGCATCTACTCTCAGAGGCTCCCTTAAGAGTCCCAAGGCTCATCAAGATGGAATAGGAGCTGCCATGTTCAATCATTTGCTGACCGAAAAGTGTTCGATGAGGAGAGAACCCAGAGGCTTGGTGGAAAGAACTCCTGAGGGAACTAGCTATCTGGCTCAGATTCTCATCCCATTTGGTGTCTTCCTTCCGAATATATGCTCTAATCCCTGACAATAGAGACCTGTTTAATCTGGTAAACTGAGCCGAGCAAAACTGGACTTCATTGTCAGAAACTATCGTTTCCGGGACTCCGAACACATGGAATATTTCCGTTTCGATGAACTCGCACACATTGAGTGTAGATGCTTTTCTCATAGGTTTGAGAATCGGGAACTTTGAAAAGTGGTCAAGAACTATTAAGATGCAGACATTTCCTCTCACTGACCGAGTATATGGACCCAGAAAGTCAACATACAGCTTTTGCCATGGTCGTTCTGTCACAGACTGGACTCTCATAGGTGGCCTCAGAATGGTATTGGGAGCCTTAGTCTCTTTACACACGTTACAGGCGCCTACGTAGTTTCTGCCATCAACTGTCATTCGTGGCCAGTACAAATGTCTTCTCAGACGTTCCAGTGTTTTCCCTATACCTCCGTGAGAAGCCAGTGGCCGATCATGCGCTCTTGAAATAACGTCGGAGACAAGCCCTCGTGGAATCCAAAGCTTCCAAGCTTCTTCTTCATGAATCGCAACGCCTGTTCTCGGAATAGTCCGAATGTAAACGAAGCCATCCTTGACGCAAAGATCTGGTAGTTTGCCAGAAGTCGTTTTAACTTTATGCCTCAGTTCCTCATATTCCAACGAGTTGAAATATGGCGAACTAAGGTCAACTTCTGGGCCAGGATCTTCGTTTGTGGGCAGGCTGTCGCAATGAATGCGTGCCAGTGCATCAGGGACGACATTCAGGCTTCCTTTCCGGTGCTCAATAGTGATGTCGAAAACCTGAAGCTTCAAACTCCACAGAGCAAGTCTACCGCTGAGGTCCTTTTGAGATATCAGCCATTTCAAGCTCGCAAGATCCGTCACTATCTTAAACGGCATAAGTTCAATGAAGGGCCGAAACTTCTGTACACTTAAGATTGCAGCTAGGCATTCCTGCTCAGTGATGGTATAATTTCTTTGTGCTGTGTTCAGCTTTTCGAGACGTTGGCTATTGGCTTCTCATGGACATCGTCATCTAGTTGAATCAACACCCCACCAATACCTTGTTGGCTCGCATGGCACTGTATAAGGAACGGCTTGCTGAAATCTGGACTCACTAACAACATAGTCAACTATGGCTGAGATCTTTCTGGGTCAGTTCTAATTCCGCCTATCCCGACTATAAAACCCAGGTATTTAGTCTCATTAATGCAAAACTTACTCTTCTCAACGTTGATAGTGAAGCCAGCTTTCCTCAAACAATCCGCTACACGGGATGGCAATGTGAGATGAGAGTCAAAGTCTGATGACAGAATCAGTAAATCGTCCAAGTAGACGAGAACATTTTCACGAAGATCGAAAAGAATGACGTTATCCATGAGGCGGCACATCGTTTGTGGAGCGTTGCATAGGCCGAATGGGATCACTGTGTACTGATAGGGAGGGTGACCAGGTACAGTAAGAACGTTCTTCTCTCTGGAATCAGCGTCTAGTGGGATCTGCCAGAATGCGTCTTTCAGGTCCAGACTTGCAATGTAGTTTGCCGGAGGAAGTCGACTCAGAAGCGCATCTATCTGCGGCAGCAGATAGGCATCCTTCTTCGTAACAGATTTGACTTTCCTGGCGTCAAAACAAAGCCGTATCTTTCCAGGTGTTAAAGCAAACTCTTTTGTTTGCCTGTTAAAATTGGTAGGCTGAAGTGATTCACCTCAACCTTGTTGCTGTGCATTCGGTGTTTCACCGATTACACGAAACTCATAAATCTGAAAGTAAATTAATTATTAATGTCCCGGGCTTCTCGGTTCTTGTACCGGCAGCAATAGCGACTAACAAATATTTGAAATAAAAACGCAGCTATTGTCCAAAAACGAATGACAAATTTTATTAAATTTAATGTCACTTATATATACCTACAAGTGATAATCTAAGCACCTGTACTTCATAAAAAGTGCTGACTCAATTCACACCACACAACTTTCCCAGCAAATTCTAGCAAGCTTGCTACTCAGGCAAAGTTTTGATAATTTACCTGGGATCATGTTGCGTCTGGCGATCGGTGAGAAAATTATGTGGCGTAACTTGAGTAATGCAATTGCGACTAAAAATAAATATTAAACTAAAGAAATTCGGGATTTAAAAATGCAATTTGCAGTTTTATACATTCCTCCCGCCTTGAGCTCTGGCTCAAAACAATAATCTTATGATCTATGGATGTACTGTTTTCATGTATACATGTATCAAATGATTCAAACTGAACTAGCTTAGGTTGTTACTTAAACCTATACAAAAATTTCAAATGTTGCTTGCGATACCGCTCTGGGTAATGGGTTACATTCTGTCTGATAGGTGAATAGTGTTCTCTTCTTAGGTACAGGTATTTCTTGTTGGGTTTGACAACCTTTAGCAGAATTGCTTTTGATTAGCTTGATTAACCAGTAGCCTCCGGCTATGATGATGATGATTAGTCCAGTATATGCAACTGTATATTGATGAACGTCATGACTGGTGGTATGGGGTGGCAGCGTAGCATTTATGTTGAGATTCTTGATTCTCTCTCGTAGATCTTCGATGTCTTTACTTATATTTTTTACTGGTGTTGGTTGGTAAGTTATTCGAGGAGGTGTAGTGTTCAAATGGATGAAGTCGATAAGTTTCTTTAGTGGCGTAAATCCACCCTTTAAATTATTTGAAAAGACATTGTGTCCATGAATAGTGGTGTATTCGTCCCTTATTACACAATTGGACTGTAATGTAATAATTCCAGATCCCTCTATGGTCTTCTGTTCGACATTACCCTTACAAATGACGTTGATTGTGGCAGGAGTAGGTCTCACATATATCCATTTGTTGACAGTTAACAGTTGAATCCACCGTGGTGTCTTACTAATAGCGGCGGCGGAACAAGCGATCTCGAATGGTCCATGACTGAGAACACTGAGTTCACAGGAGCTAGTGTTTGCTCCCTTATTGTAAATGGGGTGTTGTTGTTTACAAATGAATGCCCCGTCGTACGTAACGCAGCCCCTTAAATCATTCTCGGATAAGGGATAGTACTGATCCCGATGTAGACTAATGATTCGGAATTTTTCTATTGATCCTATCATCATGAGCTCGTTGTTTGCCACAAATGGGATTGGTATTATATGTAGTAGTTCGAATTCTTCGTGCGAAAGCAGCGGGAGTTTTATACGAAATATCATCTGATCCACGCTTATTCGACTTTCGACACTCATCAAGCTGTATATCTTTAACAGGTTGTCTGGACGTGACGGTAATCGAAGGGTAGTAGGGATATTTTCTTGTATTAATGTGAGTTGTTCCGATAGTTGTTTTTGGCTTAATAACTGTGGATTTATTTTGCCATGATGGGTATCTATAATCACATCTAACAAGTTAGATTGAATCCTCTGGTATTTGTTTAGAACTAGCGTCAATTGCAGTGCCAATGCCATAAACGATTGTGTTGCTCTTTGTTGATTCAACTCGGTGTTAATGTTATGCAATTGAGCAATAGATTGATTGAGGTACTTGTCGAAGTGTCTTAGTTGAGCCACCGTAGCCTCTTGTGATCGTTGTACGAGGTTGACTGTTGAATCTAAGATAGATGTATGATTCTTCATCAGCGCCATAAGGTGCACATCATTTTTCTTCAGGTCCTCTATGATTTGTGACATGTGGTTAGCATATTCAGAATCCAACACTCCGAATAATGCATTAGCTACGTTACCCACAATATTCAAAGCACCTCTCTTAGTTCGTGGCCTACTCTGGTGTAAGAGTAACTCATTGTTACTTGTGATTTCCTCCAATGCGGCTTTAAATTGTTCCATGATGGGGCCACACTGATCCCATTCCTTCATCAAGTTACAACCTTCTTGGAGCCTTTCTACACCTCGGCTAATAGTATTTAACTCGGCCCATAATGTGCTAGTATTGTAGTAGATCACCAAGTTTCACAGTTGAGTATTCCCCAAATTTTCAAAATATAATCCAGGCGGCGTATCGAATGGTTTGATCTGAATTTGTCCCATGATTGGCAAGATTAAACATGTAAGTAGGGTCAGACACATAGCTGTACCACCACGCAACGGTCTTTTAATCGCAGTTGAAGCGTCCGAATTCGTTTGATTATTGCGCTTACTTGGGGATGTCGTCGATATATCATCTTCTCTCAATCTCTTTGTTGCTGTAGATTCTGCGCAGTCTGTCTCAGACTCTAGAGGTAAGGGAGCCAACTTATGTATAGGTCTTCTTATAACTCCCTTGGATGTTTTGATATCCGCAACTCGTACCAAACCATCTTCACCTTTGATGACCCTTTCAATTCTTCCTAAATGCCATGCTGCAGGAGGGAGATTGTCTTCCTTCACTATCACCATCATTCCGGGTTGTGCGTTTGTACATTGTTGCTTCCACTTATAGCGATGCTGTAGTTCGCTGAGGTACTCTCTGGACCATCTATACCAAAACTGGTTTTTCAAATGGTTTACCAGTTTCCACCTCTGGTGCAGTCCTATGTTTAGCGGCCGTGCTTGGGGGTCGGTAATTGCCGTCGTCGGTTCTCCAATCAGAAAGTGACCTGGTGTAAGTGCCGCAAAGTCATCTGGGTAGGATGACATTGGTGTTAAAGGACGTGAATTTAAAATTGCTTCAATCTCAACCATTAGCGTTTCTAATTCTTCGTAGGTTAAGTTGGCGGTTTCGAGGTTTGGTCGCAGTAGATGCTTGGCTGATTTAACAGCAGCTTCCCACAAGCCTCCAAAGTGTGGCGCTCTGGGCGGTATGAAATGAAACTCAATAGCCCTAGTACTGCAAAAACCCTGTATCTGTTCTTGTGATTTTTGATCATATATGCTGGTGCTCAATTCCTGGAGCTTGTTTTTGGCACCGACGAAATTTGTAGCATTGTCACAGTATAAGTTACGACAATTACCTCTTCTACCTATGAAGTGTTTAAGCGCTCCTATGAAAGCTTCTGTAGTTAAATCTATTACTATCTCAAAATGAATAGCCTTTGTCGCAAAGCAGCAATAAGATTTTTGTGGTCGTTTTCCTCGAAGTTTGTAGTGCGTCCAACAGGGTCCAAAAAAATCCACTCCGGAATTTATAAACGGTCGCGCTGGCTGTACTCGATGTTCAGGAAGGTTTCCCATAAATTGTGATAGCATTTTCGGCTTAGCCCGCGCGCATCGCACGCACCTCTGAACTATGGCTCGTGCTATACTTTTGCCCTTAATGGGCCAAAATCTTTGGCGGGTTATAGCTAGCAGTGCTTGTGGCGCGACATGAAGGTGGTTAACATGAAGATTGGTCATCTGTAGACGCGTGACGTTATGAGCGTATGGTAATAAAATCGGATGCTTAGCATCATATGACAAATTCGCGGCCTCCAGTCTTCCTCCAACGCGTAACAATCCCGCTTCATCTGAAAATGGGCTAAGGCTACTTAATGGGCTGCTGGTGCTAATGTGGCCTGAATGTGCTAGTTCCCTTTGCTCAGTTGGAAATTCTTCGTCTTGTGCCTTTTTTATCATTACAGTAAGCGCCTCATCTAATTCTATAGTGGTGGGTTTGCGATTTAGGCATCGATTTTTCTCTTTCTTGCGAGTGTTTGAGATGAATCTCCGAATATATGCGATTATCCTCTGCCATCTATCGAATGTATGTTGATGATCTATCAAATCCATAAAATGTGGAGTATCACTAACTGTTGCCACTATCGCCTTGATTTCCTTTTTCTCTAAGCTCGTCTGCGTGCGTTTGTAGGGTGCTGGCCATCCATCTTCTGCGCCATGTAGAAACAGTGGACCGTAAAACCATAATGAGTTGGCCGCTAGCTTTTCTGGTGGGACTCCTCCCGACACGATATCCGCTGGGTTGTGCCTAGACCCTACATGTCTCCATTGTTCTTGTGTGGTTAATTCTTGTATTGTCGCAATTCTGTTGGCTACAAAGGTATGGTACGAGGCTGCTGCCGAGTAAATCCATGCAAGTACGATTTCTGAATCGGTCCAATAAAAAGTTTTTACTTCCGGTAACTGCAGATCTCGAAGAACCCGGTGAATCAGTTCAGACATTAGTTTTGCTACACATAACTCAAGTCTGGGGACAGTAAGTGTCTTTAATGGTGCGACTCTGGATTTGGCGCACAGGAGATTGACTCGTATTACCCCACCACTACCGATCGATCGTAAATAGACTGCGGCTCCGTAAGCCTTCTCTGAGGCGTTCGCAAAGGCATGTAATTGTATGGATTTTGGTAGTTCACCCTTGAACATGTGTCTCGGGATTCTTATAACATCAAGGGCCTTGAGGTTATTCCGAAATTGCAGCCATTTCGTATGCAGCTCCATTGGAAGAGCTGTGTCCCAAGCTAGCTTTATTTGCCACAATTGTTGTAGGAAGATTTTTGCCATTACAACTACGGGACTCATAAAGCCCAGCGGGTCAAATAAATGCGCAATATCAGACAGTACTATTCTTTTGGTTACCTTGTCACTCTCCAGCCAATGGCCTTTAACTCGTAACTCGTCCATTTGAGGTGCCCAACTCAGTCCTAATGTATTGATCTTCTCATCACTATTGTCGAAAAGATCCAGTTGGATTGCGCGATCTTCGGAAGGGATGGTTTTCAAAAGTTCCTTGTGATTGGCGCACCATTTTCTCAGCTTAAAGCCTGCTGTTTGAAGCAGAGCGTTTAATTGACCTTGCGCTTCTAATGCTTCATGAAGTTTGTCGCATCCCGTCATTAAGTCATCCATATAAAAATCTCGCCTTAATGTCGTTGCTCCCCGAGGCCACTGCTCCATTCCTTGTTCGGCGAGATGTTGTAGACATTTGGTTGCTAAGTATGGCGCGGAAGTCGTACCATAAGTAACGGTGTTCAGCTGATAGGATCTGATTGGTTCCTTAGGACTTTCTCTCCAAAGCACTAATTGGTATTTCCGATCTTCTTCCGACACCAAGACTTGCCGGTACATCTTCTCAATATCTGCCGTGAAGACGTATCGTGGTAAGCGAAATCTTAATAGGATGGTGAACAGGTCATCCTGAATGGTGGGACCGTTGGTTAGCAGGTCATTTAATGACACGTTCGATGATGTCTTGGCAGAGGCATCAAAGACTACCCTTAGTTTGGTTGTCGTGCTGTTGGGTTTTAAGATGTAGTGATGCGGCAGGAAGTAATTGGGCCTTGCAAATTCAGCAGGGTTCACCTCACTCATGTGGTTCAAATGTAAATACTCCTTCATAAATTCGATGTACTGCGACTGTATTTCGGGATTTCTCGCAAGTCTTCGTTCTATGGCTAGAAGGCGACGAATTGCAATATCACTCGATTCTCCCAATCTACTGGGTTTTTCTTGGAATGGTAGTCTAACCATAAATCGACCCTCTGCATTTCTTTTCACTGTCTGATTAAAAAACGATTCACATTTCATCTCTTGTTGTGACAAATTTGATCGTGTTGAGTCTACTTCCTCTATTTTCCAGAACCTTTCGACTGTCTTATTGAGGTCTTCTTCTTCTGAACATATGCCGCAAGCAGCAATTGGGGAGTAGGTTTGATTCGTCCTTCCTGCTACAATCCAGCCCAATATGGTATTTTGCAGCTTGGGTAAATTTGGACCCAGCTTTATTTGTCCTATGGCCAATAATTGAAAGAAGAACTCTGCTCCAATAAGTAGATCAATTCTGTCTGGTCGATTGAACCCAGGATCAGCTAATTGGATGTTGTGTGGTATGTTCCATCTCGACACATCCAGTAACTGGCTTGGCTGATAAGATATGATACGGTCGAGCACAAATGCCTCTAGTCTTGTTGAGAACCCATTGACCCTTGAGTTTAGCTGGATGTTGATTCTTCTTTTGCTCTGCTGCTGACCTTTACCAATGCCTTGAATTCCTAAGGAAGCAGGGTAGGTCGCCTTCCCGAGTTTCTTGACTATTTTCTCCGTGATCAGGTTTACTTGTGAGCCGGAGTCAAGAATAGCTCGACATTCCACTACTCTTCCATTTTCGTCTATAAGCTCAACTAGTGCAGGACCAAGCAGGACATATCCCTTGGATTGAGGTTCCACCAAGGCCGTTAAACTCAATGGGGCCGTCTTACTGGGTGGAGACCAGCTGGATTCTGCTAGTCTAGTAGTCGACGGTTTTTCCGATGCATTCTCTTGTCTGATAGTCTGATCTATGTGAACCAATGTGTTATGCCTTTTGGTACACTTATTACAACCCTTCAATGTGCATCGAGAAACATGGTGACCTTTTTTTAAGCAATTCTGGCATATGTTGTGCGCATTTATTAACATCAACCGATTATTCGGCGTCATCTTTAAAAAGGTCTGGCACCGGAAGAGTGGGTGACTGGCCGTGCAGGCTACACAACCTTGGCTTGGAGTAACCATCGATGTTAAGGTTGATGTTTTGAACAAGACTGGCTTTCTAGTTCCTTCTTCCGCTCCTCTGCCCTTATTGCTCAAGGCCTCTAGCGACTGAAAACGCATCTCTAAGAAGGCTAGGAAATTCTTCATTGTCTGCAATTCCTTAGGATTCGATAGACCTTGTTCGTAAAGCGAGTGTGTAGTTCTATCCAGCTTTTTGTATAAAATGTGTAGTAGAAGTGGGTCCCAATGGGCTGTTTCTAGACCCAAGTTTTCTAACCCAAGTAAACACTCCTTGGTGGTGTCATGCATTGTTTTTATGAATATGGCTGACGGGGCCTCTGTTGCACGTGACGGTTGATGCAGTAGTTTATTAATTAGTGATGCAGCCAATAGCCTGGGGTTCTCGTACCTTTCCTTCAGCATTTTCCATGCCGCAAGATAATTGTCTTCGGATAGGGTGAAATGTTGTAACAATTTTTCGGCCTCTCCTATTAAGTACGTCTTGAGGTACCACATCTTTTGGCAACTGGCTATAGGTTGATTGTGGACCATTTGTGTGAATAAATCTATGAAATGGCGCCACTTGGAATAATCTCCATCGAACTTGGGTAGAGTTATCTTCGGTAATTTCAGCATTATAGATGGGTTAGCAGCCACCATGGTCTGTGGTTGCGCGGAGCTGCTAACTGGTTGATGTAGCTCTTCTAGCTTGATTGAGAGCCGCATAATTAATTCTTGTACCCTCTCTTCTAATTGTATATATTCTTCCAGGCTATATTCCATTAAGGTAGGGTCAGTTGCAAATTCCCACAAGTCATGGTTGTAGTTTTCAATTTGAGCCCAGTATTTATTTACAGCCTTTATCTTGATCTCATAAAATGTTTTTGTTACATCAGTGAAGTCAGTTTGCTCCAGGTTATCAAGGAGTCGCAGCAAGGTTTGAGTTACCGCTTGTTGTCTTTCCCAAATTCTGTTACCTTCGGAATCATTAGCCTTTGATAATACCGGAGGGCTTTTGGATTCATAAGTTTTGGGTATGGCCCCTTTAGTGGCATCTGTTTTATCTGCATCTGATTTGCCAGCCCTTGCGTCAACTGGCAGATCTCTCGATGATGGTTCTTTATTCGATTTAGACTGCTGATGTTGACTGGCTGTACTAGTGTCATTTGGCGCACTAATATTCGTACTGCATGTTGGTAATGGTACACCCAGTATCGACTTGCTGTGATGCCCCATTTAGGTCATCGGCTTCCTGGAATTGGTTTATTATTTTAGATAAATATTGCCTGAACTCTTCGTAGATTGCTTCTATCTTGTGGTAGAAATCCGTAGCAAAATATGCATGGTCTAGAGGCGGTGAAGGTAAGCCTAGGATCTCTTGGTCAGTAGCTTCAAAACGTGACCATGCTGCATCCAGACGTGCGAGTCTTTCTTCGTAGTAGCTATACGTTTTCCTGTCCACAGGATCCTTCTTATAGTTGGCTAGAATGTTTTGGATCTCCTTGCCCTGAACACCTTGGGTGGCAGCCAAAGGGTCCATTGCCTTGTTAATCTTCGGTGGCATCCTTCCTGGTATAATGGCTCAGCAGAATGCGCTTTGCTTATATAGGATGTCTTCTATTGAGCGTGATTGAGCGTGCTGAATCACGTCGGGGTCACCAAATGTTAAAGCAAACTCTTTTGTTTGCCTGTTAAAATTGGTAGGCTGAAGTGATTCACCTCAACCTTGTTGCTGTGCATTCGGTGTTTCACCGATTACACGAAACTCATAAATCTGAAAGTAAATTAATTATTAATGTCCCGGGCTACTCGGTTCTTGTACCGGCAGCAATAGCGACTAACAAATATTTGAAATAAAAACGCAGCTATTGTCCAAAAACGAATGACAAATTTTATTAAATTTAATGTCACTTATATATACCTACAAGTGATAATCTAAGCACCTGTACTTCATAAAAAGTGCTGACTCAATTCACACCACACAACTTTCCCAGCAAATTCTAGCAAGCTTGCTACTCAGGCAAAGTTTTGATAATTTACCTGGGATCATGTTGCGTCTGGCGATCGGTGAGAAAATTATGTGGCGTAACTTGAGTAATGCAATTGCGACTAAAAATAAATTTTAAACTAAAGAAATTCGGGATTTAAAAATGCAATTTGCAGTTTTATACACCAGGCTTCCCCACTAGTACAACTGGAGAGCTCCAAGGACTCTGGCTCTCCTCTATCACACCCAGCGATAGCGTTCGCTCTAATTCAGCATCCATCAAACTTTGTACTGCCGGTGAAATCGGATAAAAGCATTGTTTTATCGGAGCTGCGTCATTCGTCTCAATCTTGTGAGTAACCAAAGATGTCTTTCCCTGGCCTAAAGATGCGAAAGAAGGGAAAAGCTGTGTATTAGCTTCTAGACGCTGTTGATCTAGACTGGAAAGAACATGGCGGTCGGTGTCAGAAGTAGCTAGTAAACTTGGTGTCACTTCTGCAACTATACCTAGAACATCGGGAGCCAACCCAAATAGACGCCAGAAGTCTATTCCTAGATATGGTGCCTGTGTGAGCCCAGTAACCACGTAAAAACGCACGTTTTGGGTCTTACCACGGAAAGTGATGTCCGAGTTCACATGACCATGCACAGTCGTCATGGCACCATTCGCTACTTAAATCTGTGTCCGATACCTCTTCCATTCAACCTTCTGCAAGCTTCTCTAGAGCTCCCTGGCCTAGAATACTGACAGTGGCACCAGTATCAAGTAATCCAGTCTCAGTTCACCTGAGTAGTCTTACTTCGGCATACGGTCGAATATCGTCTGGCATCGACACGGAAATCTGTGCCTATTTTTTTCTTTCCAGTCTCATCCGTCGACAGTATTCCCGCCAACGAACGGTAGATCTTTTGTCTCATATACAGGTCAGGATACCTAATGTCAGCTAACTCCGCAACCGAGGAGAAGATGCGGTCTCTTACTGCATTATATTTCTGCAGACGCGTATGGTACGGCGTCATCGGATGTACAACAGGCTCACGCCCACTTGTCATAACAGAGCTTGTTGGCCGTTTCAGTACAGAAATGCCGTGTGGCAAATCTCCTGCTCAGTAACCTTGTCAGCTAAATGTGCTGTCGGTGTTATCGGGACATCGAAAATTAAACACTGTTCCAAAGAAGTGTCTAATAATGTCATGGGCTCCCCAGAAGTGGAAATGTGAGCTTGAAGATCTGCGGAGAAGTCTATCAGGTTCTCCGTGTCTATCAATCGATCGCTAAGTCTATCAGGTGGTTTGCTGATATTATCAGAGTCACTGAGAGATATCAGTGGAGAATTCCTGGATTCGCAGTTAAGGTCTGCTAATGGAGCGGACCTTCCTCCTTGTTCAAGGATTGAACTGGGATGTTCGTTACAGTTGGTGCTCGGGACGATGACGCTGGTCGAGAAAAGGTGTTGGGATTCCCGACCCGTCTCTCGTTTTTCTGTGCACAGTGTCCGCAGTTGGGCTTAAAAATATTCCTGCGCCCGCATCCGTAGCAGAACACTTGCTGTCTCACTTGCAGGCAGTCTTGATAGAACTGACCTTGCTGATCGCAATACCAGCACACTACTGTGTGTCTGGTCGAAATGGCTGACACGTCGCCTAAGCTAGTGTCACTGCCTGTTGCTATTGACAAGTCGGGGTTTAAGGTCTGGAAGTCGTCAATCTCGTTTACTCGTTGGTTCTGGTAAGGTTCTAACTACCAGCTTTCGCGTGGCTTGAATTCGAGTAACGAGCGATCTTAACTGCCCTATAGTATCGGTGGAATGTAGACATATCTTTTCCTGAATCTCTGGCAGTTGATTAGACTTGACGATTTCCAAGAATTCTTGATCTGGCATGGCGTTTTGCAATTGGTCACGCAGCAACACTAAATGATGGTGGTACATGGCGAATAGTATTTTTAAATCATCTTTGGGCACTCCCTATTCAATGGACAATCCAGCTTTAACAAATTCCCAAGTTGAAAAGGGGTTGGGTCTTAATACTGACCAGTATCAGTCCTTCGCTGGTCCCATCAACAACAGGAGCATGTTCCTAATAAGGGGATCAAAATCTCCTTCTAAAGTAGAGTGCGTGAGCGCTTCGACTCGAAAAATAAATTAATGTACGGAAAGCTCGGAGTTATTGCCATTGTATATCAGGTTCCATCTTCTGATAGGACTGCCTGATCGTCGTTGTCCTACACTCGCCGGGATACGAAGGGAGGTTGCATAAAATTTGGTCTAGACTGACCACTAGGCTGACCAAAAGGTGATCACGGTCTGTTAAACGAATGCCTATGCGTGTCGTTGAAATCGTGCGGTGGTATCGGTTCACCCATAGAAGGAGGTGGCCGTGAAAAATCGATTGGTGGCATTGCAGCTGCTATTTGCTGCCTAACGATACTTGTCAATTCAGTCCGTAATGCATTCAAGCTCTACTCGAGGTCTTCTCGAACTAAGTCCTGCAGCTGTATGCGCAGACCTGCCAGTAGGGGCTTCAGTCGCTGCTGAGTTCTGTCCACTGCCAGAAGGCAGTGGGCTACTTCGTCGCGAGTTGGGATTTGTGAGACAACAGAAATACTGATTTAAAAGGAACTCCAGAAGTTCGGAAGAGATAGCAAACTCTTCGAATAAAAATTTTCTTCTAAAAGTTCAGGAAATGGCGAAAAATCCAAAGAGATCACAAAAGTCGAATCAAGCGTTTCAAAAAACTTAACAAGAACCATACTATTTCTCCCTCACTCTCCACGAGCCAACTCTACACATAAAACTATCCAGGCCGCTCCCTCTTTCAGGTCAGAAATATTGATGCAAGCAAGCGACGTGAATGTGTGCATGAAAATTTTTTGAGTTGTCACAGAAATCTGGGAAGAGAAGGGTTGGAGAAGCTAGAGACTGAAAATGACACTAGAGATTCTTCAGCCAGGCAGTTAGCAGTATGCCAACTCCTTATTACTGAAGGTCTCCAGCATTACTTCCATCCTCCAAAAACTCTTCCCCTCCTCTTCAACTGATTGTCATGTCTAGGTAACCTTCCAACTGGGCAAAGGCATGAATCTGGTCAACTAGTTAGCTGAAAGCCAAAAAGTCGTCTCACAGATTCACGACTCTTTCCAGCCAGTTGGCCAACAGATGTTATGGAATTATGAAGAGTGACTCGCTTGGACGGTCATTAATAAGAATGATTACTTCTTTTAAAATTACTATACTATTAAAACTTACGTGAATAATTATTTTCCAAACTTCGATGACGCGAAAATGAGCCGATGAAATTTTCCTGGACCGATCAGTACGCTGGACGATTTGCCAAAAAGACAGATGTAATCAGTCTTCTTCTTCTCCGTCGCATCCGCATGTCATCTCGAGCTTGAGGAAATGCATCTCTTTCGGTCGGGGTGCATTCAAGTTTTCTGCTATGGACAGCAGCCAGCTGGCCTACACGCTTCAGTATGTCATGTAGCATATGGCTATATGCAATACGCTACGACCATAAAAGAGAGCCATGTCCCCGTTAGAGCTCATTCAAAAAATTTGTGTGAGTCCACCTACCATTTCCATGGCAGAAGGCCAGCGGGAAAGATCATTCAAAAAACCAAATGCAAAAAATTCAAAAACTAGACACCTGTTCAGACTAGAGGCTTGACCAAAGTCAAACCTGGAGTCGAACTTCAATTCAAAAACTTTTAAAAATCTAAAACGTTACATTAATTTACTTTACTCACTCAACTTCCAAAAATCAAAATATCAAAAACTTTAAAAATTCTAACGTTACCAAATGACCATCTCACTCTAAGACCCAGTCCCCAGTAAAATTTACGCTTAGACCACCGAAGTCTAACTGAGTTGGCCCCACGTTGGGCGCCAACTTTGTTATGGAAATATGCTAAGTGATTGGCTTGGACGTGAAGTCCAGACTGCGAGCATGAGCTGACAGATCACTCGACGGACAGCGTTGACTTCAGGGCGGCACGCTAGCTCGGCTCCGCTATTGGCGAAGAATGTGGGGAGGTTCCACGAAAAATCTGCCGCTGCCGTCTGCCATAATCAAAAAAAATTTCGTGCCTACAAACTAAAAGAAAACGCCGGCACACTTTCGGTCCTGAACGGACCTTTACGTCACTTACCTATATTCACATCGAAGGCGCTGATGGTATGCCTTCCTTGCATGCCCCAGCCACCCAGCTGACTCTGAGGGCAAGATTTTTCAGAATCTTTTGTTGACCTGCAAAGAGAGAGAGTAGCGGACCTAGACGACCTTCATGCGATAGGATTCCAGGAAAGTGGAGGGAGAATAAAAATAAACGTTCAGCACTTCATCTTTACGTTATAATTAAGCGGAATTATATAATTTCATTTATGTGCTTCGTACACCACACTATCTTAAGCGAATTAACCCTTTTTCCTTTTTTTTTCTTTTCTTTCCTACTTATATCACCTAGACATTTAAAGACTAAGCTTAATTACAACATCGTTACAAAAGCGAACATCACATCAGAATGCACTACGCTTAGGAGCGAATGCCACACAGAGAAGATCTAGATATCAAGTTGCCATAAACAAGAGTGTTTATATATATTTATATAAGTCTATCGTAAAGACAATAGTATATATATATGTATACCGTAGACATAAAATATAAGTCCATGGCATGATGAAGCGCTCCAACATCCGGTGAGCATATCTCTTTATCTATTTAGGGGGATGAAAAATTTAAGGTTTAAAGGTTGTGGTTCCTACCCACCTCAGTATGTCCTGCTCGCCTCCTTGGATACTAGTAAACCATCAATAACCGACTATTAAATTTTCTTGGGCACTAATTTATATTAATGTAATGTTCTGCGCATTTATCCAAAACTAGTACTCGCATCTGTATCACTATCAATGTCAATCGCAAATATCCTGTTTGCTGTACAACGTATTAATATCAACATACCTACTGGCTACCTTATCATAATAGAACACCGAGATTTCAACATTTTGTTCGAGAATATTTATAACAAATACCACTATCATTATCAACGGCAAGTGTTTAATTCACTGACATTTGCCGCTATGGAATTGTTTTGTTCCAGAAAAGCACTTATCCTAATAGGAGGAAACCAATTGTCTGTTCTAACTAACGATTCACATTGACAAAAATTTATATAGATATAGAGCAAATATAATGATTAAGTTTCAAAAAATTTAAAATTGTCTTAGTTGAAGATATTCGACAACATTCCCTATCTCTTTTCCCTTTTCCCCTTTTTATTAAAATCAGCGTCAAATTTTCGAAGAAAATCGAAGCAACCATAAAAGGGATTGAATAAGTTCTCTTAATCTACAAAATGGAATTTACCTCTAGTTGCTAGCGGTGGTTTAAATCGTTTACCTACAGAATAACCCTTAGCCAATCAAATGTGCTACAGACTTATTGAAAAATTCAAAAAAAGGATCTCTTATTTCTAGTAAACACGCCTCCGTCGTGGAGCAATAAAAACGTACAATATAGCCTCACTTCGCACCATATAATTATGTTGAATTGTGAATCTCATCGATTCCGCAGAGTGTATTCCTTCGCTCCTTATGTTGTTGTCTCGACTTATCGCATGCCGACAGGGGTTCCAGGTGCAAGTACTTGTGGGTACATATTACGGCCCCTTGAGCTGAGGCTCCTAACTTACATGTATAAAAAAACTTACTCTGTTAATAAAATTTAAATTTGTTCACGCAGGTATGTAGAGTCATTCCACCTTTCTGCCATTATTTCCCGGGAATTCTTCAGGCTTCGCTACTTGGAACCCCATTTGATCGCAATTCATTTCTGATATCTGTATGATCCCTTGCGATTATTTATCGTAATTTGGGTACTTTTGTAATTCCTGAGGATGACAATGGGCGTAGCTGCCCCAAAATTTTTCTCACTATCCTACGTGGGCAGTATCTCGATTTTCTAGTTTGCAATCAGGACGAATCCCCTCCCAACTGGTGGTCAATTTGATGATTCTGATTCGATTTGCTACTCTCACAATTTTCGTTTCTAAAGAAATTTTTATTTTAAAATTTTTGCTGAATACGGGTATTTGATGGAAACATACGTGAGGAATTAAAATTCCGTTGCCGATGCTTTTGGAAAATTCCGATTTACCTTCCCAATGGCCATGCACTTCCCGCGGTAAAGATGATCAGTCAGACAAAAGGTCTATCTTATTTTTCTTTTTCATACGATTTCCTGATGGGAACCCGTCTCAGTCAGCCTTGGGACGTCGGTCGTGTCCTCGCTAGGTGCTGCTGCTAGCCGCCGGGTAGCATATTGCTGCCTGCAATATGCTACAACCATAACAGGGCGGAGTGGTCTAGACCACCCGTGGTTCAGACAACGCTGAAAAAATGGTAGACTGAGCTAGCCGGTCTTATACATAGGCCTCATCGTTGCGGGCTCCCAATGTGTGTATCGACCCATGAACAAATGACTGTTCATCATTACCCGTACTCGACTACGACTGTCGCCCTACTTGACCGATGACGCATCGAGGACACATCCCTGAAGTCCCGTCAGTCTTCGATCAGACCTCGACATCCTTCTTTGTGTTGGAAATCAAAGTTACATCGACAACTGGTAACCTAAAAAATCCAGCCGGTCGAAGTCTCTCTGCCCTACTTCACCGAGATACTGAGAAAACCTCTCAATCAATAACCTAAACAACTGATCGCTAAGTTTTCCCGGCACAGCATCTCACTTTAATCTCCGACCGGCGATTGTTCTAAGGTTTGTCCCCAAGGCGTCGTCGAAGTGGTGACGTTGTTGATTTTATTTCCTAACTTGCTAACAGCCGTATACAGGATTGGATTCCAACAGGTATATCACCCACCATTGACGGGGCAATAGGAGGGCTTCGCGATATCCTATAGTTTACCAGTGAAGCTGGCTGGATGCCTTCTTAGGGCTACCAGGATCTAGATTTAGTACTACTATGTCCGACGGTTGCCGATTAACGAAATGTTGTAGACGGACAGACAAGGAAAAATCCTCCTAATGAGGCCGATTCGGAAGGGACTATAAAAAGGTTATCTACTGATAAGAGGTAGAGGTGTGCTGATGAGATTGAATTCCAACAGGTATATTACCCACCATTGACGGGGCAGTAGGAGGGCTTCGCGATATTCTATAGTTTACCAGTGAAACTGGCTGGATGCCATCTTAGGGCTACCAGGGATAAACGTGACAGTAGATAGATGACGCTTCTAGAGTTGATATCACTGCCTGCTGTCTATGGCGTGATAGACTCCTATGGGTTTCCCCTACAGATGTTCAAGCTCGTATAAGGAGTTTCCTTTCTTGGCTCTAACCCGACACTTGACAAATTTTCGTCCCAGTTTAGCACTAGTTTGCTGTTGGAAGTTGCTTTGAACAAAATTCCGTCTGAATACCTCTTGACCCACTCTGAAATCAACAAGCTTCGCCGTGAGATTATAGGCTCTTGAACCCTGTTCGAACGCATTGTGTAAGTTCTCCTGCACTCTCGCACGGATCAATCTCATTTAGTCTGCAGCATCTACTCTCAGAGGCTCGTTAAGAGTCCCAAGGCTCCTCAAGATGGAGTAGGAGCTGCCATGTTCAATCATTTGCTGACCGAAAAGTGTTCGATGAGGAGAGAAACGAGTTGCTTGATGGAAAGAGCTCCTGACGGAACTAGCTATCTGGCTCAGATTCTCATCCCATTTGGTGCGTTCCTTTCGAATATATGCTCTAATCCCTGACAATAGAAACCTGTTTACTCGCTCTGACGCGTTTGCTTGCGGCGAGTAAACTGCCGTTCGAAAGTGCTTCACCCCATACTTGTCCAGTAATCTGGTAAACTGAGCCGAGCAAAACTGAACTCCATTGTCAGAGACTATCGTTTCCGGGACTCCGAACAAATGGAACACTTCCGTCTCGATGAACTGGCACACGTTGAGTGTAGATGCTTTTCTCATAGGTTTGAGAATCGGGAACTTTGAAAAGTGGTCAAGAACTATTAAGATGCAGACATTTCCTCTCACTGACCGAGTATGTGGACCCAGAAGTCAACATACAGCTTCTGCCATGGTCGTTCTGTGATAGACTGGACTCTCATAGGTGGTCTCAAAATGGAATTGGGAGCCTTAGTCTCTTTACACACGTTACAGGCGCCTACGTAGTTTCTGACATCAACTGTCATTCGTGGTAAGTACAAGTGTCTTCTCAGACGTTCCAGTGTTTTCCCTATACCTCCGTGAGAAGCCAGTGGCGGATCATGTGCTCTTGAAATAACGTCGGAGACAAGCCCTCCTGGAATTCAAAGCTTCCAAGCTTCTTCTTCCTGAATCGGATCACCTGTTCTCGGAACAGTCCGAATGTAAACGAAGCCATCCTTGACGCAAAGATCTGGTAGTTTGCCAGAAGTCGTTTTAACTTTATGCCTCAGTTCCTCATATTCCAACGAGTTGAAATATGGCGAACTAAGGTCAACTTCATTCAGGCTTCCTTTCCGGTGCTCAATAGTGATGTCGAAAACCTGAAGCTTCAAACTCCACAGAGCAAGTCTACCGCTGAGGTCCTTTTGAGACATCAGCCATTTCAAGCTCGCATGATCCGTCACTATCTTAAACGGCATAAGTTCAATGAAGGGCCGAAACTTCTGTACACTTAAGATTGCAGCTAGGCATTCCTGCTCTGTGATGGTATAATTTCTTTGTGCTGAGTTCTCGTGGCCATCGTTATCTAGTTGAATCAGCACCCCACCAATATCTTCTTGGCTCGCATCGCACAGTATAATGAACGGCTTGGTGAAATCTGGACTCACTAACAGCGGAGCAGAGGCAAGTTTTTGTTTTAGCATCTCCAGAGACGTCTGGGCTTCAGGTGTCCACTTGAACTGACTAGAGTTCTTCAAGGTGTCAGTTATGGAGGCAGTTATATCAGCATAGTTCGGGACGAACCGTCTATACCATCCCGCCATACCTAGTAGGCGTCGGGCTTGCCGAACAGTTTTAGGTGACATAGTCAACTATGGCTGAGATCTTGTCTGGGTCAGTCCTAATTCCTCCTATCCCGATTTTAAAACCCAAGTATTTAGTCTCCTTAATGCAAAACTTACTCTTCTCAACGTTAATAGTGAGGCCAGCTTTCCTTAAACAATCCGCTACGCGGGATAGCAATGTGAGATGAGAGTCAAAGTCTGATGACAGAATCCGTAAATCGTCCAAGTAGACGAGAACATTTTCACGAAGATCGAAAGAAATGATTTTATCCATGAGGCGGCACATCGTTTGTGGAGCATTGCATAGGCCGAATGGCATCACTGTGTACTGAAAGAGAGGGTGACCAGGTACAGTAAAAGCGGTCTTCTCTCTGGAATCAGCGTCTAGTGGAATCTGCCAGAATGCGTATTTCAGGTCCAGGCATGTAATGTAGTTTGCCGGAGAAAGTCGACTCAGAAGCGCATCTATCTGCGTCAGCAGATAAGCGTTCTTCTTCGTAACAGATTTGACTTTCCTGGCGTCAAAACAAAGCCGAACCTTTCCAGGCTTTCGCACTAGTACAACCGGAGAACTCCAAGGACTCTGGCTCTCCTCTATCACACCCAGCGATAGCATTCGTTCTAATTCAGCATCCATCAAACTTTGTACTGCCGGTGCAATCGGATTAAAGCATTGTTTTGTCGGAGCTGCATCATTCGTCTCAATCTTGTGAGTAACCAAAGATGTCTTTCCCCGGCCTAAAGAGGCGAAAGAAGGGAAAAGCTGTTTAGTAGCTTCTGGACGCTGTTGATCTAGACTGGAAAGAACATGGCGGTCGGTGTCAGAAGTAGCTAGTAAACTTGGTGTCACTTCTGCAACTATACCTAGGACATCGGGAGCCAAACCCAAATAGACGCCAGAAGTCTATTCCTAGATATAGTGCCTGTGTGAGCCCAGTAACCACGTAAAAACGCACGTTTTGGGTCTTACCAAGGAAAGTGATGTCCAAGTTCACATGATCATGCACAGTCGTCATGGCACCATTCGCTACTTAAAACTGTGTCCGATACCTCTTCCATTCAACCTTCTGCAAGCTTCTCTAGCTCCCTGGTCTAGAATACTGACAGTGGCACCACTATCAAGAAATCCAGTCTCAGTTCGCCCGAGTAGTCTTACTTCGACCTACGGTCGAATGTCGTCTGGCATAGACACGGAAATCTGTGCCAATTTTTTTCTTACCAGTCTCATCCGTCGACAGTATTCCCGCCAACGAACGGTAGAAAATGAAATGAAATGAAACAAACATCTTATTAAAAAATATTTTGACATAATTACTTTGTGATTTGCATTTCTTCTTCTTATTTTTCAAATCAGCAGATGCACAGCGGAGCTCCATACTTAAATTATATGCCAAATCTAGCACATTTTTCCTCATTATAGCTATAATCAAGGAAGAAAACCCTTCATTATCATCTGATTTTCGAGACATAATGACGTATACTGTGTGACACACGGCATTTTAATGAATAGTTAGTACTAATGATTCATTAGATCGTGCTGTGTTTCTAGGGTATCTATACACACTGTTATGGCACTATGCTGAGTGATTGGCTTGGACATGAAGTCCAGACTGCCAGCATGAGCTCGACGGACAGCGTTGACTGCAGGGCGGCACGCTAGCTCGCCTCGGATATTGGCGGAGAGTATGGGGAGGTTCCACGAAAAACCAGCCGCTGCCGTCTGCCATAATCAAAATAATCAGAAAAAATTTCTAGCCTACAAACTAACGCCGGCACACATTCGGTCCTGAAGGGACCTCTACGTCACTTACCTATATTCACATCGAAGGCGCAGATGTTATGCCTTCCTTACATGCCCCAGCCATCCATCTGACTCTGATGGCAAGATTTTTCAGAGTCCTTTGTTGACCTGCAAAGAGAGAGAGAGTAGCGGACTTAGAAGACCTTCATGCGATAGGGTTCCAGGAAAGTGGAGGGGGAATAAAAGAAACGTTCAGCACTTCTTCTTTACGTTATAATTCAGCGGGATTATATAATTTCATTGATGTGCTTCGTACACCACATTATTTTAAGCGAATTAATCCTTTTCCCTTTTTTCTTTTCTTTCCTACTTTTATCACCTAGACATTTAAAGACTAAGCTTAATTACAACATCGCTAGAAAAGCGAACAGCACATCAGAATGCACTATGCTTAGGAGCGAAGACCACAGAGAGGAGATCTAGATATCAAGTTGCCATAAACAAGAGTGTTTATATATATTTATATAAGTCTATCGTAAAGACAATAGTATATATATATGTATACCGTAGACATAAAATATAAGTCAACAATACTCACAGTTAAAAAACCACGGCATGATGAAGCGCTCCAGCATCCGGTGAGTATATCCCTTTATCTAATTAGAGGGATGAAAAATTTAAGGTTTAAAGGTTGTGGCTCGTACCCACCTCAGTATGTCCTGCTCGGCTCCTTGGATACTAGTAAACCATCAATAACTGACTATTAAATTTTCTTGAGCATTGATTTATATTAATGTAATGTTCCGCGCATTTATCCAAAACTGGTACTCGCATCTCTATCAATATCAAGGTCAATCGCAGATATCCTGTTCGTTGTACAACGTATTAATAGCAACATACCTACAGGGGCCGGATTCCGTAACACGGACAATTTGGGAATTTGGGAGATGAGAATTGCGTTTTCTTAGAATTCTTAATTTCCTAATTCTCCATTCCTAATTCATTAACATGGTTGGAGAATTAGGGAAAACGTAAGAAATGTGAAAAAGTGCGAATCGCCTGGGACGATTAAGGGTATCAAGTTTTGTTGCAGAGGGTTCAACTGTTTTTCATATGTGAGGTGCATCTGCCTACTACCTTCCACTGTCGAAATAAATTTTTTTCTCGAGTTTTTCCGGGATAACGAGAGAATGGAGAGTAGAAGGAGAATGTATGAGGTATCAAAAAAATGGGAGCTCAGGGCGAACAAGACAGGTTTATGAAAAGCGGCCTGGAGAGTGCGGGGTAGAAATGGGAGCAGATCAACGGAAATTTAAAAAAAATGAAGTCAATATCAGGAGCTGCAATAATTCGCAGGGGTAAGCTCAGGATCTCTAAGCCCAATGAAAAATAAGTAAGAATTCACTTTGGTAATTAGGCATGCATGGGTATTTAGGCTATATTTTGTTTCGATTAACGGTAATTTGCAGATTTGAGCGGCCTTGGAGGTAAATTTTGCTATCGCAATATTCACGGGCGCCTAACTCTATGTGGGAGGGCTCTAGGGTATTGGAATTTTTTTCGATAGATTAAGCGTTTAGAGTACAAAAATATAGGTGAACAATTTTGAGGGCAGGGTGTTTTGGGGGTCGTACCACCCCTCATAGGGGGCTGCTCAAACTACGTCATGTTTGGTACCCCTTTTCCTAAACCTGTCTTATTCGCCCTGAGCTCCCATTTGTTTTGATACCACATACATTCTCTTTCTGCTCTCCATTCTCTCGTTATCCCGGAAAAACTCGAGAAAACCTACCCTCCTATATTCCTCAAAAACTACCACAACAAAAAAGAAATTTAAATTTATTTCGACAGTGGAAGGTAATAGGCAGATGTACCTCACATATAAAAGAAAAGTCCAACCCTCTACAACAAAAATTGATACCCTTAATCGTCACTTTGGTACATCACCGCCCGCCTCGTCCTTACGACGAAGCTCCGCCCGCCGTGAAGTCTTTAGATATTAAACTGAATCGTGGCTGGGTAAAGGACAGATCTTAGTAATTGGACGTTTGATGATGGTATCTTTGCATTTGATAGATACTACACTTACTAATCCATCGATTCCAGGATGAGTCTGTAGGATTCTTCCAAGAGCCCACTGAGATGGTGGGAGGTTGTTGGCGCGGAAAAGGACTATACTGCCAATCTCAACATTAGGCGTTATCGTGGTCCATTTAGTGCGAACTTGAAGATTGCTTAAATATTCCAGCGACCACCTTTTCCAAAAGTTCTCATACATTTGTTGAATCATTTGCCACCTGGCCAAGCGATTCATACTGATGTCCTGTGTATTCTGTTCGGGAAGTGTTAATGGTGATGATTCCATCAAAAAATGTCCAGGCGTTAATGCTTCTTCATCTTTAGGGTCTGAGCTGATTGGACAGAGTGGCCGGGAATTAAGGCAGGCTTCTATTTGGGTGAGAAGAGTGTACATTTCCTCAAAAGTAAGCGTAGAACTGCCAATCACTCTTTTGAGATGATGTTTTTCCGCCTTGACACCTGCTTCCCAGAGTCCACCGAAATTTGGTGCATGAGGCGGAATGAAAATCCAGGTTGCCCTTTGAAAGGCTAGGAGTGACAGGAGTTCTTCTGGCGGCTGAGCTTTTAGAAGAATAAAGATTTTTGCAGCTCTCGATCGGCGCCGACAAAGTTTTTTAGATTGTCACTATAAACCTTATTGCAAAATCCTCTTCTAGCTGTAAAGCGTTTATAGGCTGATAGAAATGCTGATGTAGTTTGGTCCGACACTAATTCGATATGTATCGCTTTTGTCGCCAGGCAAACAGAAATTGCTATATAAGCTTTGTGCGCGATTCTGCCTCTTCCAGGTCCGTAACGAATGAGGATAGGACCAGCGTAGTCAATTCCAGTGTTCAAGAAAGGCCTTGTTGCTGTAACGCGATCACTTGGAAGGATACCCATTAGTTGTGTACGTGCCGACACTCTTTGTCGGAAACAAATAAGGCATCGCTGAATATATCGGCGTGCTTTATCCGTACACGACAGAATCCAAAAACGTTGACGAATGGTGTTCAAGGTAAGTCCAATTGCTCCATGCAAAGTATTCTTGTGAGTCTCGCTTATGATTAACTCACTAAGTCGGCAATTTTTTGAGAGAATAAATGGATGCTTAGCATCTGCGGTCAAATTAGAATTTTGCAGTCGTCCTCCTACCCTTATTGTCTTGGTGGAGTGATCGAAAAAGGGTGACAGTCATATGAGTCGACTTGTAGATTTAACGGAGTTTCCAATTGATAGTCGGCGGTATTCTGATGGGTAGCTCGCTTGTTGAGTGTCTCGGATACAAAATATAAGTGCGTCCTCTAGCTCAGAAGCAGTTAGAGATCCCAACTTCCGGTTTGATGACTTTTTTTCTCGTATTGCATATGAAGCGATTAAAATATGCTGTAATTCGCATCAGACGACGAAGACATGAAACTCTATTGATCAATTCCCATGATATTGGTACTTCAACTGCTGCGCTAACAGAAACATTCGATGACCTTTCTTCTAAGTCAGTTTTCTCATTGAACATAAAGGCTTTGAGTCTGGCCAATATATCGAAGGAAGTTTAAGAAAGCCTGGACCTTTCCACCAAAGGTCGTGCTTGTTTAAATCCGATAGTGATAAGCCCCGAGAGGCACAGTCTGCAGGGTTGCATGAACCTAGAATATGACGCCAATGCGCTGAAGGAAGAAGTTCTTGTATTTGACTGCACCTGTTTGCAATAAATATTTTGCATTTTGAAGGGTGAAATTTTAACCCAGTAATGACAATTTGAGCATCGCTCCAGCAATGTACTGGTATATCGGAAAATTTTAATGACCTCTGCAGATTCTTGACTAATCGAGCCATCAGGTGTGCTCCACATAGTTCTAGGCGTTGAATGGACAATTGTTTGATTGGTGCCAGTTTAGTTTTCGAGCACAGAAAGAAAATTTGAATATTTTCATAGTCATGACAGACTCGTAGATATGCAACTGCGGCATAGGCCTTTTCAGATGCATCGAAAAAGGCATGAATCTCGTAGCTTAGGTTATTTGAATTGCAGCCATTCTTCTTGGAACCGTGATGTTTTCAAGACGAGGCAGCTCCTCACGAAGTAGAAGCCAATCCCTTGCTCTCTGATCGGTGTATCCCACTCTAGACTTTTTTCGAATCAGAGTTCTTGGAACTTACACTTTGCTTGCAAAATAGATGGTGATAAGAATCCGAGTGGATCATATAGTTTTGCTACGACCGATAAAATGTTTCTCTTGGTTACGGTAGTGGGTGGATCCTGTAGACACACTTGAAACTTAAAACAATCTTCAGTATGATCCCATAGCATTCCAAGAGGTTTTGATTGTAGTGTCATTTGATAAATCCACCGACGAGCATGATTGAAAGTTAACCGCTTGTAGGAGTGAGGAACAATTCGATGACCACTTGTGGAGTTCAAATCCTCCAGATTTGAGGATATTGATTAGTTGGTTTTGTAACTGAAGCGCTGAGATAACATTTTCAGCTCCAGAAAGGACGTCATCCACATAGAAATCAGAGCGAAGAACTTCAGATCCTAATGGAAATAGCTGTTTCTCGTCTTCTGACAGTTGTAGCAGTGTACGTATGGCAAGATACGGTGCTGATGATGTGCCGTACGTAACAGTACATAGGCGAAAATTTTGAAGAGGATCCACACTGGATTTGCGCCACACAATGCGCTGAAGATTTGTATCTTGATCATGGACTCGGATTTGTCGATACATCATTTTGATATCTGCTGAAAATACAATCGGATGCTTTCTCCAGCGAAGAATCACTGATCGGAGGTCATTTTGAAGTGTTGGTCCGACAGCTAGGTATTCATTCAGGCAAGGACCCCCTCTAGATTTCCGAGACCCATTAAAAACCACTCTCAGTTTTGTGCTTACAGAATTTTCACGCAAAATTCCATGATGTGGAAAGTAAAATAGCAACTTGTGGTCATCATTACGACTGGTAGCGTGTGTATAATACTCTTCCACGAATTCCACATATCTAGATTGCAGTACAGGATCTAGAAGGCAATTTACAGCGTTGCATCTCGAGTCACCAAAAGTTAGCGGTCGTCTGAATTGTGATAGGACGGGAAGGCATACAATATAACGCCCGTTGCTATCTCGCTTTGTTGTTTCTTGATAAAACTGTTCACAATGCTGATCTTCCTCGGAAAGTGGCATTGGAGAGGCTGCTATTTCTTCAATCTCCCAAAATTTCCGTATCAGATGATCTAGCTCTAATAGATCTGGCAAAGTAGTAGAAGTGTGAACGTTGATATGGGATGAAGTATTTGATACCTTGGCACCAGCAGGTCCTGACAGTATCCAACATAGGGTAGTGTACTGAGCTGTAGGTAAGCCATGACGAAGACCATCTCTAAGTAGAGCATAGTAAATGTCTGCACCGATGATTAATTCGATACTGAAAAGTTTTGCAAAATCGCGGTCTGCAAGTGCTAGTCCTTTAAGATGTGGAAAACTGGAAATATGGAGCTTTAGAGGTGTCGCAAATCGAGTTAGTTTTGGTAAAACTAAAGCGTTGCTCTCCAAATGAAAGTCTTGATCAATTTGAGATTGAATCCGGACTCTTACCATGGATTCCACGAGTGCAGCGTCACATTCACCGATTCCAGAGATAGGAATATTAACTTTCGTTCTCTTTAGTCGAAGACAGTTTGCGACAGATGCTGCGATAAAAGTTCGCTGAGCGTCTTGATCAAGTAAAGCTGTTACATGAAGACTCCTTCCTTCTGGGGATTTCAAAATAATCTTTGCTGTAGCCAGTAAGATAGTATTGCTCATATTCACACTTAAGGCTACCGCTGATAAGGATTTCACAGCGACGTTAGTAGAAATAGGAGGTATAGCTGAAGAGTAAGCTTTTGTTTCAGTAAATGTGTCCTGAGATAAGTGAAGCATCGAGTGATGCGATTGCTGACAAAGTTTGCAGCGATTGGTTGAAGGACAGTTAGCTGCTATGTGTTCCGTCCTGAGACAGTTAAAGCAAAGATGTTCTTTAGACACGAAGTTTCTTCTTTCGATAGTAGTTTTCTGTTTAAACGATGGACAGAATAAAAGAATGTGCTTTCCGTTGCAATTTGGACATTTTGACGGCCATGAAGTTATGTATGCTCGAACAACAGGAACTTTCGATTGAATATTGGAGGCAGAAGAGCTTCTATGATCCCCCTTTCGCTTCATATTCGGTAGTCTGACAGTTTCCAAAGTGTGGATTCGGTTTTGAAGAAAGCGACTAAATATTTCAAAAGTAGACGGCTCTGTGCTTGAACTAATAGAACCTTCCCAGTCTTTTCGCGTGATGGAAGAGAATTATCTATAGACGGGACCGGAGGAATATTTGCTTGAGCTGAACTTGAGAATGCCGTGTTATATGAAGATATAGGTTGAAGGTCACGTAAGGTTTCTTTCAGCAATCCAAGGTTTTCACAATAAAGTAACTCAACCTGGTCAAAAATTTCATTACGGAAATAATCCTCTTCAAGATCCTTAGACGAGACGTTGCTACGTCCACCATTCTGTCATGGTTAGCTCGGAATTTTTCCCAATACTCCTTTAATAGTTCAATCCGAGTTTCAATATAGCTTTCTGTTAAGTTTGCCTTACCAGCTTTTTGTGTGCTAATCACAAAATTACCGATGTTCTTTTTTAAAGTTAACTGTGCTGTAATTTGCTTCAATTCCATGTTGAACACGAGATTCAAGTCTTGTCCCGGGTTTCGGCACCAAATTGTTTCGAAGAGAAATAAAACTTTTGTTTGATTAACTGGGTTGCTTTATTAAAACTGAAACTAGTTTAACATAATTACTTGACAAGTAATATCATTGGATTGTTTGGATTAAACAAAAAAGTACAAATGTATACAAGTAATGAAACTAATTAAAATACAAAGGCGACTATATATGTAGATAATTATACTGACGTCACTTTGGTACACTTATTATAATAGAACACCGAGATTTCAACATTTTGTTCGAGACTATTAATAATAAATACCACTACCACTATCAACAGCAAGTGTTTAATTCACTGACATTTGCCGCTTTGGAATTCTTTTGTTCCAGAAAAGCGCTTATCCTAATAGGAGAAAACCAATTGGTCTGTTCTAACTAACGATTCACATTGACAAAAATTTATATAGATATAGAGCAAATATATATATGATTAAGTTTCAAAAAATTTAAAATTGTCTTAGTTGAAGATATTCGACAACATTCCCTATCTCTTTTCCCTTTTCCCCTTTTTATTCAAATCAGCGTCAAATTTTCGAAGAAAATCGAAGCAACCATAAAAGGGATTGAATAACTTCTCTTAATCTACAAAATGAAATTTACCTCTAGTTGCTAGCGGTAGTATAAATCGTTTACCTACAGAATAACCCTTAGCCAATCAAATGTGCTACAGAGTTATTGAAAAATTCAAAAAAAGGAACTCTTATTTCTAGTAAACACTCCTCCGTTGTGGAGCAATAAAAACGTACAATATAGCCTCACTTCGCACCAAATAATTATGTTGAATTGTGAATTTCATCGATTCCGCAGAATGCATTCCTTCGCTCCTTATTTTGTTGTCGACTTATCCCATGCCGACAGAGGTTCCAGGTGGAAGTACTTGTGGGTAGCTATTACGGCCCCTTGAGCTGAGGCTCCTAACTTACATGTATAAAAAAAACTTACTTTGTTAATAAAAATTTAAATTTATTCACGCAGGTATGTAGAGTCATTCCACCTTTCTGCCATAATTTCCCGGGATTTCTTCAGGCTTCGCTACTTGGAACCGCATTTGATCGCACTTCATCTCTGATATCTGTATGATCTCTTCCGATTATTTATCGTAATTTGGGTACTTTTGTAATTCCTGAGGATGACAATGTGCATAGCTGCTCCAAAATTTTTCTCACTATCCTACGTGGGCAGTATCCCGATTTTCTAGTTTGCAATCAGGACGAATCCCCTCCCCAACTGGTCAATTTGATGATTCTGATTCGATTTGCTACTCTCACAATTTTCGTTTCTAAAGAAATTTTTATTTTAAAATTTTTCTTGAATACGGGTATTTGATGGAAACTTACGTGAGGAATTAAAATTCCGTTGCCGATGCTTTTGTTAAATTCCGATATACCTTCCCAATGGCCATGCACTTCTCGCGATAAAGATGATCAGTCAGACAAAATGTCTATCTTCTTCTTTTTTTTCATACGATTTCCTGACGGGAACCCGTCTCAGTCAGCCTTGGGACGTATGGTCGAGCCTCGACAACCGCACGTTGGTCGTGTGCTCGCTAGGTGCTGCTGCTAGCCGCCGGGTAGCATATTGCTGCCTGTAGTATGCCACAACCATAACAGGGCAGAGTGGTCTAGACCACCCGTGGTTCAGACAATGCTGAAAAAATGGTCGACTGAGCTAGCCGGTCTTAAACATAGGCCTCATCGCTGCGGGCGCCCAATGTGTTTCTCGACCCATGACCCAATGAGTGTTCCTCATTACCCGTACTCGACTACGACCGTCGCCCTACTTGACCGATGACACATCGAGGACACATCCCTGAAGTCCCGTCAGTCTTCGATCAGACCTCGACATCCTTCTCCGTGTTGGAAATCAAAGTTACATCGACAGCTGGTAACCTAAAAAATCCAGCCGGTCGATGTCTCTCTGCCCTACTTCACCGAGGTGCTGAGAAAACCTCGCGATCAATAACCTAAATAACTTATCGCTAAGTTTTCCCGGTACAGGATCCCACTTTGACCTCCGACCGGCGATTGTTCTAAGGTTTGTCCCCAAGGTGTCGTCGAAGTGGTGACGTTGTTGATTTTATTTCCTAACTTGCTAACAGCCGTATACAGGATTGGATTCCAACAGGTATATCACCCACCATTGACGGGGCAATAGGAGGGCTTCGCGATATCCTATAGTTTACCAGTGAAGCTGGCTGGATGCCTTCTTAGGGCTACCAGGATCTAGATCTAGTACTACTATGTCCGACGGTTGCCGATTAACGAAATGTTGTAGACGGATAGACAAGGAAAAATCCTCCTAATGAGGCCGATTCGGAAGGGACTATAAAAAGGTTATCTACACATAAGAGGTAGAGGTGTGCTGATGAGATTTAATTCCAACAGGTATATCACCCACCATAGGCGGGGCAATAGGAGGGCTTCGCGATATCCTATAGTTTACCAGTGAAGCTAGCTGGATGCCTTCTTAGGGCTACCAGGAATAAACGTAACAGTAGATAGATGACGCTTGTAGAATGGATATCACTGACTGAGGTCTTTGGCGTGATAGACTCCTAAGGGTTTCCCCTGCAGATCTTCAAGCTCGTATAAGGAGTTTCCTTTCTTGGCTCTAACCCGACACTTGACAAATTTTCGTCCCAGTTTAGCACTAGTTTGCTGCTGGAAGTTGCTTTGAGCAAAATTACGTCTGAATACCACTTGACCCACTCTGAAACCAACAAGCTTCGCCCTGAGATTATAGGCTCTTGAAAACTGTTCGAACGCATTGTGTAAGTTCTCCTGCACTCTCGCACGGATCAACCTCATTTTGTCTGCAGCATCTACTCTCAGAGGCTCGTTCAGAGTCCCAAGGCTCATCAAGATGGAATAGGAGCTGCCATGTTCAATCATTTGCTGACCGAAAAGTGTTTGATGGGGAGAGAACGCAGAGGCTTGGTGGAAAGAATTCCTGAGGGAACTAGCTATCTGGCTCAGATTCTCATCCCATTTGGTGTGTTCCTTCCGAATATATGCTCTAATCCCTGACAATAGAGACCTGTTTACTCGCTCTGAGGCTTTTGCTTGCGGCGAGTAAACTGCCGTTCGCAAGTTCTTCACCCCATACTTGTCCAGTAATCTGGTAAACTGAGCCGAGCAAAACTGGACTTCATTGTCAGAAACTATCGTTTCCGGGACTCCAAACACATGGAATACTTTCGTTTCTATGAACGGGCACACATTGAGTGTAGATGCTTTTCTCATAGGTTTGAGAATCGGGAACTTCGAAAAGTGGTCAAGAACAATTAAGATGCAGACATTTCCTCTCACTGACCGAGTATGTGGACCCAGAAAGTCAACATACAGCTTTTGCCATGGTCGTTCTGTCACAGACTGGACTCTCATAGGTGGTCTCAAAATGGTATTGGGAGCCTTAGTCTCTTTACACACGTTCGAGGCGCCTACGTAGTTTCTGACATCAACTGTCATTCGTGGCCAGTACAAATGTCTTCTCAGACGTTCCGTGAGAAGCCAGTGGCGGATCATGCATTCTTGAAATAACATCGGAGACAAGCCCTCGTGGAATCCAAAGCTTCCAAGCTTCTTCTTCCTGAATCGGAACGCCTGTTCTCGGAACAGTCCGAATGTAAACGAAGCCATCCTTGACGCAAAGATCTGGTAGTTTGCCAGAAGTCGTTTTCACTTTATGCCTCAGTTCCTCATATTCCAACGAGTTGAAATATGGCGAACTAAGGTCAACTTCTGGGCCAGGATCTTCATTTGTGGGCAGGCTGTCGTAATGAATACGTGCCAGCGCATCAGGGACGACATTTGCAGCTACGCATTCCTGCTCTGTGATGGTATAATTTCTTTGTGCTGAGTTCAGCTTTTTCGAGACGTAGGATATTGGCTTCTCGTGGCCATCGTCATCTAGTTGAATGAACACCCCACCAATACCTTGTTGGCTCGCATGGCACTGTATAACGAACGGCTTGGTGAAATCTGGACTCACTAACAACGGAGCTGAGGCAAGTTTTTGGTTTTAGCATCTTCAGAGACGTTTGGGCTTCAGGTGTCTAGTAGGCGTCGGGCTTGCTGAACAGTTTTAGGTGACATAGTCAACTATAGCTGAGATCTTGTCTGGGTCAGTTCTAATTAAGCCTATCCCGACTATAAAACCCAGGTATTTAGTCTCCTTAATGCAAAACTTATTCTTCTCAACGTTGATAGTGAAGCCAGTTTTCCTCAAACAATCCGCTACACGGGATAGCAATGTGAGATGAGAGTCAAAGTCTGATGACAGAATCAGTAAATCGTCCAAGTAGACGAGAACATTTTCACGTAGATCGAAAGGAATGACTTTATCCATGAGGCGGCACATCGTTTGTGGAGCATTGCATAGGCCGAATGGGATCACTGTGTACTGATAGAGAGGGTGACCAGGTACAGTAAGAGCGGTCTTCTCTGAAATCAGCGTCTAGTGGGATCTGCCAGAATCCGTCTTTCAGGTCCAGACTTGTAATGTAGTTTGCCGGAGGAAGCCGACTCAGAAGCACATCAATCTGCGACAGCAGATTTGACTTTCCTGGCGTCAAAACAAAGCCGTAGCTGTCCAGGCTTCCCCACTAGTACAACTGGAGAGCTCCAAGGACTCTGGCTCTCCTCTATTACACCCAGCGATAGCATTCGCTCTAATTCAGCATCCATCAAACTTTGTACTGCCGATGAAATCGGATAAAAGCATTGTTTTATCGGAGCTGCGTCATTCGTCTCAATCTTGTGAGTAACCAAAGATGTCTTTCCCCGGCCTAAAGAGGCGAAAGAAGGGAAAAGCTGTTTAGTAGCTTCTAGACTTTGTCGATCTAGACTGGAAAGAACATGGCGGTCGGTGTCAGAAGTAGCTAGTAAACTTGGTGTCACTTCTGCAACTATACCTAGGACATCAGGAGCCAACCCAAATAGACGCCAGAAGTCTATTCCTAGATATAGTGCCTGTGTGAGCCCAGTAACCACGTAAAAACACACGTTTTGGGTCTTGCCACGGAAAGTGATGTCCGAGTTCACATGACCATGCACAGTCGTCATGGCACCATTCGCTACTTAAATCTGTGTCCGATAGCTCTTCCATTCAACCTTCTGCAAGCTTCTCTAGAGCTCCCTGGCCTAGAATACTGACAGTGGCACCACTATCAAGTAATCCAGTCTCAGTTCACCCGAGTAGTCTTACTTCGGCATACGGTCGAATGTCGTCTGGCATCGACACGGAAATCTGTGCCTATTTTTTTCTTTCCAGTCTCATCCGTCGACAATATTCCCGCCAACGAACGGTAGATGTTTCCTTTCTTGGTCTCATATCCAGGTCAGGATACATAATGTCAGCTAACTCCGCCACCGAGGAGAAGATGCGGTCTCTTACTGCATTATATTTCTGCAGACGCGTATGATACGGCGTCATCGGATGTACAACAGGCTCACGCCCACTTGTCATAACAGAGCTTGTTGGCCGTTTCAGTACAGAAATGCCGTGAGGCAAATCCCCTGCTCAGTAACCTTGTCAGCTAAATGTGCTGTCGGTGTTATCGGGACATCGAGAATTAAAGACTCTTCCAAAGAAATGTCTAATAATGTCATGGGCTCCCCAGAAGTGGAAATGTGAGCTTTAAGATCTGCGGAGAAGTCTATCAGGTTCTCCGTCTCTATCAATCTATCAGGTGGTTTGCTGGTATTATCAGAGTCACTGAGAGATATCAGTGGAGAATTCCTGGATTCGCAGTTAAGGTCTGCTAATGGAGCGGACCTTCCTCCTTGTTCAAGGATTGAACTGGGATGTTCGTTACAGTTGGTGCTCGAGACGTTGGTCGAGAAAAGGTGTTGGGATTCCCGACCCGTCTCTCGTTTTTCTGTGCACAGCGTCCGCAGTTGTGCTTAAAAATATTCTTGCGCCCGCATCCGTAGCAGAACACTTGCTGTCTCACTTGCAGGCAGTCTTGGTAGAAATGACCTTACTGATCGCAATACCAGCACACAACTGTGTGTCTGGTCGAAATGGCTGACACGTCGCCTAAGCCAGTGTCACTGCCTGTTACTATTGACAAGTCGGAGTTTAAGGTCTGGAAGTCGTCAATTTCGTTTACTCGTTGGTTCCGGTAAAGGTTCCAACTACCAGCTGTCGCAATTCGTAGCTGCGTGGCTTGAATTCGAATAACGAGCGATAATAACTGTCCTATAGTATCGGTGGAATGGAGACATATCTTCTCCTGAATCTCAGGCAGTAGATTAGACTTGACGATTTCCAAGAATTCTTGATCTGGCATGGCGTTTTGCAATTGGTCACGCAGCAACACTAAATGATGGTGGTACATGGCGAATAGTTCACCAGGCTTCTGCTTTCGCGACATCAGCTGCAATCGGATTTTCAAATAATCTTTGGGCACTCCCCATTCAATCGACAATCCAGTTTTAACAAATTCCCAAGTTGGAAAGTTGTTGTGTCTTAATAGTGACCAGTACTAGTCCTTCGCTGGTCCCATCAACAACATGAGCATGTTCCTAACAAGGAGATCAAAATCTCCTTCTAAAGTAGACTGACTCTGAGGACAAGATCTTTCAAAGTCTTTTGTTGATCTGCAAAGAGAGAGAGTAGCGGACCTAGACGACCTTCATGCGATAGGGGTCCAGGAAAGTGGAGGGAGAATAAAAAGAAACGTTCAGCACTTCATCTTTACGTTACAATTAAACGGAATTATATAATTTCATTGATGTGCTCCGTACACCACACTATCTTAAGCGAATTAACCCTTTTTCCTTTTTACTTTTCTTTTCTACTTTTATCACCTAGACATTTAAAGACTAAGCTTAATTACAACATCGTTACAAAAGCGAACATCACATCAGAATGCGCTTGCTTAGGAGCGAAGGCCACACAGAGGAGATCTAGATATCAAATTGCCATAAACAAGAGTGTTTATATATATTTATATAAGTCTATCGTAAAGACAATAGTATATATATATGTATACCGTAGACATAAAATATAAGTCAACAATACTCACAGTTAAAAATCCACGGCATGATGAAACGCTCCAGTATCCGGTGAGTATATCCCTTTATCTATTTAGAGGGATGAAAATTTAAGGTTTAAAGGTTGTGGTTCCTACCCACCTCAGTATGTCCTGCTCGCCTCCTTGGATACTAGTAAACCATCAATAACCGACTATTAAATTTTCTTGGGCACTAATTTATATTAATGTAATGTTCTGCGCATTTATCCAAAACTGGTACTCGCATCTGTATTACTATCAATGTAAATCGCAAATATCCTGTTTGCTGTACAACGTATTAATATCAACATACCAACTGGCTACCTTATCATAATAGAACACCAAGATTTCAACATTTTGTTCGAGAATATTAATAACAAATACCGCTATCATTATCAACGGCAAGTGTTTAATTCACTGACATTTGCCGCTATGGAATTGTTTTGTTCCAGAAAAGCACTTATCCTAATAGGAGGAAACCAATTGGTCTGTTCTAACTAACGATTCACATTGACAAAAATTTATATAGATATAGAGCAAATATAATGATTAAGTTTCAAAAAATTTAAAATTGTCTTAGTTGAAGATATTCGACAACATTCCCTATCTCTTTTCCCTTTTCCCCGTTTTATTCAAATCAGCGTCAAATTTTCGAAGAAAATCGAAGCAACCATAAAAGGGATTGAATAACTTCTCTTAATCTACAAAATGAAATTTACCTCTAGTTGCTAGCGGTAGTATAAATCGTTTACCTACAGAATAACCCTTAGCCAATCAAATGTGCTACAGAGTTATTGAAAAATTCAAAAAAGGATCTCTTATTTCTAGTAAACACGCCTCCGTTGTGGAGCAATAAAAACGTACAATATAGCCTCACTTCGCACCAAATAATTATGTTGAATTGTGAATCTCATCGATTCCGCAGAGTGTATTCCTTCGCTCCTTATGTTGTTGTCTCGACTTATCGCATGCCGACAGGGGTTCCAGGTGGAAGTACTTGTGGGTACCTATTATGGCCCCTTGAGCTGAGGCTCCTAACTTACATGTATAAAAAAACTTACTCTGTTAATAAAAATTTAAATTTGTTTACGCAGGTATGTAGATTCATTCCACCTTTCTGCCATTATTTCCCGGGATTTCTTCAGGCTTCGCTACTTGGAACCGCATTTGATCGCACTTCATTTCTGATATCTGTATGATCCCTTCCGATTATTTATCGTAATTTGGGTACTTTTGTAATTCCTGAGGATGACAATGGGCGTAGCTGCCTGAAACACCGATTTTCTAGTTTGCAATCAGGACGAATCCCCTCCCCAACTGGTCAATTTGATGATTCTGATTCGATTTGCTACTCTCACAATTTTTGTTTCTAAAGAAATTTTTATTTTAAAATTTTTCTTGAATACGGGTATTTGATGGAAACATACGTGAGGAATTAAAATTCCCTTGCCGATGCTTTTGGTAAATTCCGATTTACCTTCCCTATGGCCATGCACTTCCCGCGATAAAGATGATCAGTCAGACAAAATGTCTATCTTCTTCTTCTTTTCATACGATTTCCTGATGGGAAACCGTCTCAGTCAGCCTTGGGACGTTGGTCGTGTGCTTGCTAGGTGCTGCTGCTAGCCGTCGGGTAGCATATTGCCGCCTGCAGTATGCTACAGCCATAACAGGGCAGAGTGGTCCCAATGCGTGTCTCTACCCATGAACCAATGAGTGTTCCTCATTACCCGTACTCGACTACGACTGACGCCCTACTTGACCGATGACGCATCGAGGACATATCCCTGAAGTCCCGTCAGTCTTCGATCAGACCTCGACATCCTTCTCCGTGTTGGAAATCAAAGTTACATCGACAGCTGGTAACCTAAAAAATCCAGCCCGTCGATGTCTCTCTGCCCTGCTTCACCGAGATGCTGAGAAAACCTCGCAATCAATAACCTAAACAACTGATCGCGAAGTTTTCCCGGCACAGCATCTCACTTTGATCTGTGACCAGCGATTGTTCTAAGGTGTGTCCCCAAGACGTCGTCGAAGTAGTGACGTTGTTGATTCTATTTCCTAACTTGCTAACAGCCGTATACAGGATTGGATTCCAACAGGTATATCACCCACCATTGACGGGGCTATAGGAGGGCCTGGCGATATCCTATAGTTTACCAGTGAAGCTGGCTGGATGCCTTCTTAGGGCTACCAGGATCTAGATTTAGTACTACTATGTCCGACGGTTGCCGATTAACGAAATGTTGTAGACGGACAGACAAGGAAAAATCCTCCTAATGAGGCCGATTCGGAAGGGACTATAAAAAGGTTATCTACTGATAAGAGGTAGAGGTGTGCTGATGAGATTGAATTCCAACAGGTATATTACCCGCCATTGAGGGGGCAATAGGAGGGCTTCGCGATATCCTATAGTTTACCAGTGACGTTGGCTGGATGCCTTCTTCGGGCTACCAGGAATAAACGTGACAGTAGATAGATGACGCTTCTAGAATGGATATCACTGCCTGATGCCTTTGGCGTGATAGACTATTAAGGGTTTCCCCTGCAGATCTTCAAGCTCGTATAAGGAGTTTCCTTTCTTGGCTCTAACCCGACACTTGACAAATTTTCGTCCCAGTTTAGCACTAGTTTGCTGTTGGAAGTTGCTTTGAACAAAATTCCGTCTGAATACCTCTTGACCCACTCTGAAATCAACAAGCTTCGCCCTGAGATTATAGGCTCTTGAACCCTGTTCGAACGCATTGTGTAAGTTCTCCTGCACTCTCGCACGGATCAATCTCATTTTGTCTGCAGCATCTACTCTCAGAGGCTCGTTAAGAGTCCCAAGGCTCCTCAAGATGGAGTAGGAGCTGCCATGTTCAATCATTTGCTGACCGAAAAGTGTTCGATGAGGAGAGAAACGAGTTGCTTGATGGAAAGTGCTCCTGAGGGAACTAGCTATCTGGCTCAGATTCTCATCCCATTGGGTGCGTTCCTTCCGAATATATGCTCTAATTCCTGACAATACAGACCTGTTTACTCGCTCTGAGGCGTTTGCTTGCGGCGAGTAAACTGCCGTTCTGCCGTAAACTGGACTCCATTGCCAGAGACTATCGTTTCTGGGACTCCGAACAAATGGAACCCTTCCGTTTCGATGAACTGGCACACATTGAGTGTAGATGCTTTTCTCATAGGTTTGAGAATCGGGAATTTTGAAAAGTGGTCAAGAACTATTAAGATGCAGACATTTCCTCTCACTGACCGAGTGTTCCGTCTCGGAACAACAATTTTATAAATTAAAAAAAAAGATCTTTTTTGCTACAAGCACTCACAAGTGATAAATATTTCCCACGAGGACAATATATTCATCCCTCGATGATATCAGCAACACAATCTAAAAATAAAACAAAACAAGCATCAGTCACAACATAAATAATTAAGAAAAAATATCAAATCATTTCATGATCTGAGACTTTTTCCAAAAACATAAACTTAACTTCAAAACAAGGGAAATTCAATCACATGGTGGTGCCTAGGTTCATCTACGTCGTCAGCTAAAAGTAAAAAAGAAAACAAATCATTAACAAAAATAAATAATATAAACATTCAAAATATAAACACTTACCTATAACCAAGCAGCTGCCACCAAGTTGTTTGACATTTTTAAAATGGCAGCTTTCAGGACATAGTAAATCATTCCGATTAGAACTATGATAACGCCATTTTGGGACCAAATACATAAAAATTCACACGATGACGCCATTTTTGGACCAAATGCATGAAAATTCACACGATGACGCCATTTGGGGAACAAATACATGAAAATTCACAAAAGACGCGGGCGTCATGGCAACGCCACCGGCAGACACAATTTCTATTGTGTTTATGCCTATAAATAGCGAGCTACTGGAAGTAGAAACTCACTTAAGTTCTGACTGAGCATCAGGACAGATCGGCAGTTATATTGAAGCCACTGAAGTCTTGTTTAACCAATTAAACCAAGGGAAGTACATGAATCCCTTTTACTAAACAAATTTAACATATATATTTTTCAGCACCCTACACCGGGAGTCTTGATCCCAGGCATTTTACAGAGCAGTTATATGACGCTCACTCTGTTAAAAATCCTATCCCCTTTAATTAATTTGATTAATAATAGTGTCCTTTTTTTTATTACAGATTAAAAATTCGCCAGTGGAGGCTGATTACGTTTTTTTTATATATAAATAAGTAAGTTAGAATTGTTGAATAAAGTGAACTTTTTTTAGAATTTAAGTACCTGAATTGCCTAGTTCTTTAAGAAATATTTTGTGATAAAAATAAAACTGGTGAATTTTGTTATTTTGAAAGAAACGCCTGTCTTATCATTTCAAAAACCGGCACCTGCCCCTTTTTATGATTAAGCCCATATTGGGACTTAACATTGGTCCTCCGAGCCGGAAAAGACAGGAAGATTTTCAAGATGGCGGATATCACTATTTTAACATTATCACTGATAGCTCTTAACGATCAAATCAACAAGGCCGCCATAAATCACTCCAAGGCAGGTAGTGATACCAAAGCAGGCAAGAAATACTATGCAGCACGCATAGATTCTCTAGAAAAACTCTGGAAATCTTTCACAGAACTGCATGTAGCAATCTGGTCAAACAAAGATGGCGCTCAAAGCGACTACGCCAAAGGGGAATTATATGAGCACACCCAGCTCATATATATAAATCTCCTCTCTACTCTATTAGAGGAATTAGAGGAGTCATTCCCAGCACTCCCTCCTAACACAAATGAGCCCAGAGTTCAGCCAGTACAACTTTCAAAGCCAGAAACACGGCTAGCCCCGATTCATATACGAACATTCGACGGTAATTACAAATCATGGCGGACATTCCATGATTTGTTCAATTCATTAATTCACACAGACCTAAATATATCTAAGGTCCAAAAACTACACTACCTCAAACTCAGCGTCACTGGCGAAGCAGAACGCTTATTACGTCAATTTGAAGTGATAGAAACCAATTATACCAAGGCATGGGAACTATTAAAAAAGAGATATGACAACAAACGAGTCTTAGTCAACACACACATAAAGGCTTTACTAAGCCAAACGCAAATCAAAACAGAATCCGCCCATGCCATTCGCACTCTTCTAGACCAGACAGAAGAAAGCCTCCACGAGTTAAAATATTTAAACTTACCCATAGAACATTGGAATGCTATATTAATTCATAACCTTGTTCAACGCTTCCCATCAGAGACTCATCAACTATGAGAGCAAGAGCTAGGTAGCAAGTACGAGTTACCAACATACGTTGATCTGTCAGCTTTTATAGAGTCACGTTTCCGTACTCTAGAATCAATTCAAGTACGTCAAAACTTGAACTCAGCAGAACATGGACGACAAACAAGGTCTCCACATACCCAAGAGTTACGGCGCGGCTATAGACCCACGAACTCAAATAACATACCGTCATCTACCCATGCACACAAAGGTGCTCATGCCTTCATGAGCAAAACATATACTTGCACCAAGTGCAAACAGAATCACACGCTTTTTCATTGCGCGGCATTTAAAAAATTAACTCCAGCTTTAAGATTACAATTCGTGCAACAATTTAAGCTTTGCAAAAATTGTCTCGCGTCAGGACACAACATCAATAGTTGTCCCAGCCAAAAGGCCTGTTTCCTGTGTCACAAATGGCACAACACATTACTACACGTAAATCAATCTCTCGAAGCAAAAAACGAGGTGAAAAATAATGACCAAAGGCAAGCGGACATAAAGCTTAATAAGCCTAGTGGCAGCAATGAGCCAAACACTACATCATTATTCTCAAATAGCAACCGAGCATTATTGTCAACAGCACTAGTCCATATTCAAGGTCCAAACGGACAAAATCATCAAGTGAGAGCACTAATAGATTCGGGCTTTCAAGTTTCGTTTATTACAGAAAGCGCAATAAAACGATTAAAAATGCAAAAACAACCTGCAAACGTGAAAGTAACTGGACTAGGTAAAATTCAGACAGCTTCCATAAAATCCCAGGCGTCAGTCAAATTAAAATCACTCCACACAAAGTTTGAAATAAACATGAACGCTCTCATACTACCCAAAATCACAGATTTCGTCCCAGCCGACACATTAAATGTCAAAAGATTACTCTATCTGCAGCATCTACACCTAGCAGATCCGAAGTTCTACCAACCTGGTCCAATTGACGTTTTATTAGGAGCTGAAATTTACGCAGACATCATCGAAAACGGAATCATCAAAGGTGCTCCAGGAGAACCCACAGCACAATATACTCAACTAGGCTAGATTTTAATGGGCAGAACAGAACACAGGGATGAAACTAATCACATCAAAACACTCACGGTTCAAGTAATTGAAGATGACAAATTAGATCTTCAACTGAAACGATTCTGGGAAATAGAAGAGATACCACACAAAATAATCAACCCCGACGACGAACTGTGCGAGAAAATCTACGAAGAAACACACCATCGTTTAAATCATGGAGCCTACCAAGTAAAATTGCCCTTCAAAAATAACAACGGACCAGAACTTGGGCAATCACGATCCATGGCATTAAGGCAGTTTTTTCAACTCGAGAAACGTCTAGAGAAACAACCAGAACTAGCTACACAGTATAAGGCATGCATAAAAGAATACCAACAGCTGGGACATATGACAGAAGTTCCGTCAAGTCAACTTGACTTAAAACTTAATGAAGGCAGATCAAATCAAGTCCAACATTACTATTTGCCGCACTAAACGAGCAGATGCTGGTAGGCCCAACAATTCAACCTACATTATGGGCCATCATCTTACAATGGCGTCTGTACAAATACGTGATGACAGCCGACATTGAGAAAATGTACAGGATGATACATATGCATCCAGAACACCAAGCCTACCAGAGAATCGTGTGGAGAAACAGCCCAGAAGAACCCATAAAGGACTTTCGAATGACTACTGTCACGTTTGGAACAGCAGCAGCGCCATATCTGGCTATCCGAACACTTCACCAATTAGCGGAAGACGAAGAACAAAGCTCTCCATTCGCTGCTCAGACCATAAAAACAGCCTTCTACGTCGATGACCTATTAGCGGGAGCACATGACATAAGTACCGGCTTATTACATCAACAAGAGCTTATCGACACTTTGAGCAAGGGAGGGTTTAATCTCAGAAAGTGGACATCAAATAGCCCAGAACTACTGGCAAGCATTCCGACAAAGGATCAGGAAATCAACACCATTCTCACCCTCTCAGAAGGAGACACAATTAAAACTCTTGGACTTCAGTGGAACCCCATAACAGATGAATTTGGTTTCACTACCAAATCAATAAAAATAAGAAACAACTATACAAAACGAAGCATTTTATCAGAAACCGCAGCTTTGTTCGATCCACTTGGATGGTTAGCTCCATGCGTTGTCATCGCAAAAATCATTATCCAAAAACTATGGCTCGCTGGATATTCTTGGGATGAACCATTAACATCCTCACTAAAACAAGAATGGATAAAGTATAGAGAGAATCTACAAGATGTAAAAACAATAAAAATTCCTAGATGGATAGAATACTCTCCGAAGATAAAAAATATACAGCTACACGGTTTTTGTGACGCATCGACAGCAGCCTACGCAAGCATCGCATTTCTAAGAATTCTCAACAATGACAACTCAATCGTTACCCATTTAATAACGTCCAAGACAAGAATCGCACCCACAAAAACAACATCACTGCCAAAGCTAGAATTGTGCGGAGCCCTCCTCCTATCACGCCTCATTAAACCGACATGAAGCTGCAGGATGTAGCAATTATAGCTTGGTGCGATTCAGAAATCGCACTAGCTTGGATTCAAAATCACCCAACTGGATGGAAAACATTCGTAGCCAATCGCGCGGCAGAAATTCAACAAAACATCCAACCACAGCTCTGGCGCTTTGTACTAACAAACGACAATCCAGCTGATTGCGCCACTCGAGGATTATACCCTTCTGAATTCCGAAATCATGACCTATGGTGGAAAGGTCCACCCTGGCTTCAACAAGATGCTAATAGCTGGCCAATAAAACACGTCAGCAGCAAGTGTCTTGAACTTGAATTGCGAAAGATCAAACCATTGATTTGTACCAACGACAATTATGAATGGCTAAACAAATACTCCTCATTTCCAAAGCTAATTCGCATTATCGCCTACTGCAGAAGATTTATTGACAACTGTCGCGCAACACCAATAAATCGTTCTAATGCCCACTTAACATGTGATGAACTTCGACAGGCAGAAGTCACAATCGTCACGCTCATGAATATGAACACTTGTCAAAATCCAAATCAATTCCAAACAAAAGTCAAATCTTAAGCTTAAACCCTTTTTTAGACTCCAACCAAGTCATTCGTGTCGGCGGTAGAATCGAAAATTCTATTCTAACCTACGATCAAAAACACCCGATGATTTTGCCTAATAATCATCACGTTTCTAAAACAATCATTGATTATATTCATCTTTATACTTTACACAGTGGCACACAACTCATCCTCAATACACTACGAAACAAATACTGGCTAATAAACGCCCGAAATGTTATCAGAAAACGAATTCACCAGTGCATAGCGTGTTTTCGAACCAAGCCCAAAGTGTCAGCTCAGTTGATGGGAAATCTACCTACCCCAAGAACAACGCTATCTCTGGCGTTTGAACACACTGGCGTAGATTATGCAGGCCCCATCAATATGAAAACATCAAAATAATAAATGCCAAGATAATAAAAGCATATCTTTGTGTGTTCGTATGCATGGCCACTAAAGCAATACACATAGAAATTGTGACAGATATCACCACCACAGCATTCATCACAGCTCTCAAAAGATTCACCAGCAGAAGAGGGCTTTGCCGACATTTATACTCTGACTGTGACACAAAGTTCATTGGAGCTAACAAAGAGCTACTAAGCCAATTAAAACAATTATTATCACAACTTCCGTGTGATATCTCCAATGATCTGATGCTAAAAGAAATCACTTGGCATTTCAACCCGCCTGCAGCGCCACACTTTGGCGGTCTATGGGAAGCAGGAGTGAAATCAATAAAAACCCATCTGAAATGAACACTGCAAAACAACACATTAACATACGAAGAACTAGTTATATACGGTTAATGCCAAATTGAAGCATGTGTCAATTCACGCCCGCTGACACCATTATCAAACGATCCATATGTTTACAACGTGTTAACAACCGGCCATTTCCTGACAGGCAGAAATATCAAAGCAGTTCCAGAGCCATCTGCACCCGAAAACTACAACTTTACAAAAAAATGGCAATACATACAATATTTGACAGAACAATTTTGGAGAAAATGGTCTGTCGAATATATTCACAACATGCAACAACGCACTAAATGGAGAACCACAACACATAACCTCAAAGCAAACGATTTAGTTTTAATTCACAATCAACATTGTCCACCAACAAAATGGCTGTTAGGAAGAATCATGAAAATTCACACTGGATCCGACAATAATGTAAGAGTCGCCACCATCAAGACAACTCAACAAGAATATTGCCGCCCCATTACAAAATTATTCAAACTAACTCTGGCAGAAGACGACAACACATAAGCATAATAAAAACCTGGGGGCCACACCCAAACGCTTTAGCTCACAAAAAATCACAATATAAATAAGTAACTAGCAAAGGCAACTGAAGCGTGTGGGCCTCAATATCGAAATAATTTTGTGGCAGCAAAATATCGGCAATGCAGTTTCAATTACATCCCACTTCACTTACAATCAAATGCGCAAAATCTGACAACTGGCAAAGCTAAAGGAAGCGGAACAAATTTTTCTATAGTTTTTCTTTATTATTTGCAAAATTTATTTATTTTTTATTGTTTTATTCTTTCCTTTGATTTCTCATCCATTTTTCTTTTGCTATCATTTGTGAGTTTTTTTTTCTGCTTGCAATTTTTATTTATTTTTTATTTATTATTTTTATTTTTTTTTCTCAACCACTAAAAAGAAGATATGGAGTCCTTACCAAGCCTCGACGACTGTTTATGGATAGATGACGTCCCCGAGCTCGAAGTCCCTCTAAGGGACAAGCTCAGAATAACCGACATGTCTAGACGTCCAAAAACATTTGTACCTTCTTTCGAGGCACTTCCAGCAACAGAACATGTAAAAGGGCTAGCTAACGATGCAACGCTGCGAAAGCTACCTAGGCCGGCTAGGCCTCCTACTGGTGCCAGGAGATCTGCCATACAACCGGCAGCAACAATGCCACCCAGCGCATTATTTAAAAGGCCAGCATTTACGGCCTCAAATACGACACCTCAAAAAACAATGCTACCCAGCGCATTATTTAAAAGGCCAGCTTTGACGGCCTCAGCCACAACGTCGCAAACATCATTTCAAAGGCCGACACCAATTGCCACATCATCAACCACAACTACAGCTTTAACGGCTTCAGCAAGCACACCATATGACACGTCAGTCATAAGGTCAGTTCTGACGGCTTCAACATCAACCACAGCGCCACATGACGCATTAGTCAGACCAGCTTGGACGGCTTCTGCAAGGACGCCATACAACACGTCACATAAAAGGGCTGCACCAACACCACACGACGCATCAACCCACATCAAACCAGCATTAAACAAACAACACAAAAGGAGGCCACCAACAAGGCCGCCTCCCAATATAATTATTGCTCCTGATCTATGGGAACAGGTTAGTACACAGCCTATTCCATGGCTAAAGGTGTTTTCAGCCAGAAAGGGATACCGACTCCAAACAGAAGATGGAGATACACTCCGATTTCTTAGAATGTGAAACGGACAAGTAAGGGTTCGCTTGCAAATTAAAAAAAACATGTAAGTCCATCAACATTATTTTATTTAACACAAAACAAAGGTAGTACCCCCCATTTTTTTAAGAGGCGGGAGGATGTTCCGTCTCGGAACAACAATTTTATAAATTAAAAAAAAAAGATCTTTTTTGCTACAAGCACTCACAAGTGACAAATATTTCCCACGAAGACAATATATTCATCCCTCGATGCTATCAGCAACACAATCTAAAAATAAAACAAAACAAGCATCAGTCACAACATAAATAATTAAGAAAAAATCTCAAATCATTTCATGATCTGAGACTTTTTCCAAAAACATAAACTTAACTTCAAAACAAGGGAAATTCAATCCCATGGTGGTGCGTAGGTTCATCTACGTCGTCAGCTAAAATTAAAAAAGAAAACAAATCATTAACAAAAATAAATAATATAAACATTCAAAATATAAACACTTACCTATAACCAAGCAGCTGCCACCAAGTTGTTTGACATTTTTAAAATGGCAGCTTTCAGTACATAGTAAATCATTCCGATTAGAACTATGATAACGCCATTTTGGGACCAAATACATGAAAATTCACACGATGACGCCATTTTTGGACCAAATGCATGAAAATTCACACGATGACGCCATTTGGGGACCAAATACATGAAAATTCACAGAAAGACGCGGGCGTCATGGCAACGCCACCGGCAGACACAATTTCTATTGTGTTTATGCCTATAAATAGCGAGCTACTGGAAGTAGAAACTCACTTAAGTACTGACTGAGCATCAGGACAGATCGGCAGTTATATTGAAGCCACTGAACTCTTGTTTAACCAATTAAACCAAGGGAAGTACATGAATCCCTTTTACTAAACAAATTTAACATATATATTTTTCAGCACCCTACACCGGGAGTCATGATCCCAGGCATTTTACAGAGCAGTTATATGACGCTCACTCTGTTAAAAATCCTATCCCCTTTAATTAATTTGATTAATAATAGTGTCCTTTTTTTTATTACAGATTAAAAATTCGCCAGTGGAGGCTGATTACGTTTTTTTTATATATAAATAAGTAAGTTAGAATTGTTGAATAAAGTGAACTTTTTTTTAGAATTTAAGTACCTGAATTGCCTAGTTCTTTAAGAAATATTTTGTGATAAAAATAAAACTGGTGAATTTTGTTATTTTGAAAGAAACGCCTGTCTTATCATTTCAAAAACCGGCACCTGCCCCTTTTTATGATTAAGCCCATATTGGGACTTAACACCGAGTATATGGACCCAGAAAGTCAACATACAGCTTTTGGCATGGTCGTTGTGTGACAGACTGGACTCTCATAGGTGGTCTCAAAATGCAATTGGGAGCCTTAGTCTCTTTACACACGTTACAGGCGCCTACGTGGTTTCTGACATTAACTGTCATTCGTGGCCGGTACAAGTGTCTTCTCAGACGTTCCAGTGTTGTCCCTATACCTCCATGAGAAGCCAGTGGCGGATCATGCGCTCTTGAAATAACGTCGGAGACAAGCCCTCGTGGAATTCCAAGCTTCCAAGCTTCTTCTTCCTGAATCGGATCGTCTGTTCTCGGAACAGTCCGAATGTAAACGAAGCCATCCTTGACGCAAAGATCTGTTAGTTTGCCAGAAGTCGTTTTAACTTTATGCCTCAGTTCCTCATTGTTCAACAAGAACTCACCTAGCTGCGAATCCAAGGGATATCCAGTGATTAGCTGAACCCTGAGATGAGCATTGAGGCATGCTGGATTAACATCTTTGGCTCATACCTCACACCATAATTGAGCACAGTTGAGCATTAATGCGAAATAAATGGAATCTAAAAAAAAAAAAAAAAACTTTACAAAGTATTTGAGACTCATAAAAAAATACTTCCCTAAAACAATGAATTTTCCCATCGAACTTCCTTGTCCAAATTCACCCATTCCCTCCACTGATGGAATCTAAAAGAAAAAGGAAAGATAATTTAAGAAATGATTAATACAACTAAACACTCAATGAACGACTTTCTTATAAATAAATTAAGAAACATGAAATAAACAAAAAATAACCTCACAATCACATGAAGTATTTTTATTTATTTTACATGAAAGTTCTTATAAGAACATTTAAAATATTAAAATATAATTCGTTACTTACCATTTAAGCAACAAGTAATCCGAATCAGTCGATAAACACGGCACAAAAACTAACAAAATAAAATCCCGGTCGCGAAACTTTGAAAGTGCCTGACGTCTTGAACTTTAATGACAAGTCAAGAAAGGCACATTCAGTAGAATCAGAATTTAGCGAAGAATTTAAAACTAAAGCCAAGTTTGTTCAAAAATAAATATTTTTTGAATTATTGAAAAAATTAATTAATTTATATTTACATAATTAGTAAGAGAAGGACAAAAAAACGGATGAGAGAGATAAAAATGATAACTCGCACGAAAATTCACGAGAGAAAAATCTAGTACTGCACTGAAGCGTACTGCCTCGTGTGTTTTCCAGCAGAATTTGCATTTCGATATTCACCATAGTAGGAAGAGCTTTAAAATGTTTTATTATTTTTCGTATTAAGAGATCAATAAATTATAAATAAAAATTCTATAAAAAAAAGGGTTTAACAGCAAGGTATTTTTACAAATAATTTGAATAGCTATAATTAAGTTATTTCATTTTTATTTCAATATTTATTTATACGCTTTCCTCTTTCATGTACATGAACTTGGTTGAGATCAAGGCGGGTTGGCAGTCCGTGCAAAAATTGACGAGATGGGCTAATAAAAAGGCGAGCGCAGAGCAAATCGTCCTCTTTTTTCATCAAGTGTTTAGCGAGTTTACTTCATCAGTTTAACATTTTGGCATTTTGGACTTCATCAGTTTTATTTTATCACCAGTTTTATTTCATCATCAGCTTTTATTTCATCTCTTATTTTCTTTATTATCTACATCATTCTTTATTTTTGGTATTATTTTATTATTTATTATATTTTAATTTTCTTTATTTTTTAGAACATAAGTGTAAGATAAATGTTGCAGAAGAAAATCGTTTAATGATTTACATGTTAAACGAATAGTTCTGCTAGCTAAGTTAATTACATTAAGTGAAATAAAAGTGAACATAAATCAAGTGAAACTATTCGCAAATGATCTAAATATTATTTTTCTATGTTGAATTTTTACTGTAACTTGTGCTTAGAGGAACATAGCTAAGAAAATTAAATTTGTGACGAATTGAATTTTTTAATAAAGTCGAAGATTTTTTAATATGCGAAAGTCTGCACGTCTTCTTATTTAATTTGTATCCAAACAAATTTTTTCCTTTAATTGAGAATTTGTTTGGTAAATGTTTTCTAATTAAACATTTTGGTGGTTCCATCCAGGAAGTGCAAGACTCGTATAAAGTTATTTTTACATTTCGATCAAAATTTAACAGTAAATTTGCTCACAAATTTAATTTGCGTTCCTCACATATGCAGTTCGGGTTACGGTACTAATGAATTAACAGGTTATAGTACGGTATTGCATAAGCACAGTGGCATCAACAACGGTGATTTCCAGTATAGCACATTACTCAGGATAATAAATTCATTTGCATTGCAATATACATTGAAGCAAACAATTTGAGATGGAGAAAATATTAGAGACTACGCTCGTGAAGCAGGTAGTATTACACGATAAAGTTGAAAGTGCAATTGATAACTGCAGAAAAACCAAACTCGAAAAACGAACTGCGGGTTTCTTTAAACAAAAGCTAATAGATTTGCGAATGTTGTGGCAAGAATTCCTAACACAAGATCGAAAACTTGCAGAAACGATTCTAATGTCACAAGAAAATTGTGAACACAAATATATTGATGCGTCCGCAAGGACGACAAACGGCAAGTCATTGAACGAACAGCTGCTCATTGGACCAACTCTACAACCCAAGTTATTTTCCATTGTATTAAATTGGAGAAAGCATCAAGTCGCAATGACAGCAGACATCGAGAAGATGTACCGGATGATCTGGGTACATCCAGAAGATCGAAAATTTCAACGTATTTTGTGGAGAGACCCAAAAACAAATTTACCACAAGACTATCAGTTGAACACAGTGACGTTCGGAACATCATCAGCACCTTACTTGGCCATAAAAACATTGCAACAACTAGCCACCGATGAGAGGGAACGCTATCCACTAGCGGCTGAAGTCACCTTTACTGACTTCTACGTTGATGGCTTGTTAACTGGTGCAGAGACAATCTTAGAAGCTCAAGCATTACAGCAACAATTCATTGAAATGCTCAGTAAAGGGGGATTTAAGCTACGGAAATGGTCAAGTAACAAAATGGCATTGTTGTCACACCTTCCAGACGAAGACAAAGAATTGAAGGGTTCACTAAACTTTCAAGATTTAGAATCCATAAAAACGTCAGGCATCAGATGGTATCCTAGCGGAGATTACTTTTCGTTTAGTTTAAATGGCAAACCGAACAATGACGTTAGCACCAAACGCACGATATTATCCGAAATAGCTTCATTGTACGACCCATTAGGATGGATCTCACCGATTATTATTGTCGCAAAAATCCTGATACAGACCTTGTGGATAAATGGCTACCTTTGGGACAGTAAAGTTTCACAGGCTATTATAAACCAGTGGCAGACATTTAAAAACGAGCTTCACGACTTAGAAAAATTGAAAATCCCTCGATGGATTAAATTTTCGAGTGGTAACGCAAGTCAAGAAATTCATGGTTATTGCGACGCATCTAGCAAGGCATACTCAGCAGTACTATACTTACGGACCAAGGACAAGCTAGGTAATATTACGGCAACTTTATTAACATCTAAAACAAAGGTTGCACCAGTCAAACCTATTACCCTACCGCGTTTGGAGTTAAACGGAGCTCTATTGTTGGCGCAATTGATAAAAACAAACAATTCAGAACATGAAGCTACAGAACACTCCAATATTTGCTTGGACAGATTCAACCATTGTGCTGCAATGGTTACGTGATCATCCCGCACGATGGAAAACGTACGTGGCAAACCGAGTTGCAGAAATTCAAGGAATTCTGCCAACTGAGCATTGGAATCATGTTCCAACTAAGGACAACCCGGCTGATTTAGCGTCACGAGGAACTACCACTAGGCAACTATTGGAGAGCAAGTTATGGTGGCATGGCCCTGAATGGATAATTAAAAACTCTCAAACATGGCCAAAGAAGTTTTTCATCTCAGAGCAAACAGAGTTAGAAGCAAAGAAACCTGCTGTGACCAATTTAATTGCTTAATCTTCAATTGAGTTTATAACCAATTACTCATCGTATACAAAACTCATACGAATTACTGCTATCATTCTGCGCTTCATGTACAATTGTCGTAGTCCAACACAGAAACAAACCAAGGCGTTGTCCGTCATGGAACTAAACAAGGCGAAAATTACGATAGCAAAATCCGTACAAAGGTCAACATTAACAGACGAGTATGAGCAGCTCAGAACTGAAAGGCCGCTGTCAAGGAAAAGTCGGTTATTAGCGTTGAACCCATTTCTAGATCACGACGGACTCATGCGCGTTGGAGGCAGATTGGAGAACGCAAATATTCCATACAACACAAAGCATCCGATAATTCTTCCACGGGATCACCATTTCAGTACATTAATCATCAACAAGGTACATAAAGAAACTCTACATGGCGGAACCGCTTTGGTCCTTAATACAGTACGTAATCAGTTTTGGATTCTGGATGCAAAGCGAATGATATCAACCCAAATACATAAATGCGTAACTTATGCTAGATTTCGAGCAGCAACTACCCAGCAATTAATGGGTGACCTGCCAGCTCCTCGAGTTAATATCACAAGGGCATTTACACATGTGGGTATTGACTACGCTGGTCCTATAAGTTTAAAAATGTCAAGGCATAGGAACGCGAAAATTTATAAAGGCTATTTCTGTATTTTTGTATGCATGGCGAAGCAGCATCTGACTTAACCACAGCAGCATTTTTTAGCTGCTCTTAAGAGATTTGTATCTAGACGTGGACTTTGTTCGGATATTTATTCTGACTGTGCTACAAATTTGAAAGGGGGAAAATCAGTCTTAAACCACGATGTACGACAAGCTATCAAGAAAGCCTCACCAGATGTTCAACAATATTTAGCCAATTTGAATATAAATTGGCACTTCAATCCACCGGCAGCACCACACCATGGCGGATTATGGGAGGCAGGAATAAAGTCTATTAAGTACCACCTGCGACGAGTTATCGGTACCACGGTTTGCACCTTTGAAGAAATGATGACCTTGTTGACACAAATTGAAGCCTGTCTTAATTCTCGACCGCTTTGTACAGTGCGAAATGAAGTCGATGACTTAACTGTTTTGACTCCAGGGCATTTCTTGATTGGTCAAGCTATTAATGCAGTCCCCGAACCAAATTTAACAACGTTAAAGGTTACATCTCTACAACGTTGGCAACACATCCAACAAATGAACCAACATTTTTGGAATAAATGGACTAAGGAATATCTGAACCGTCTGCAGCAACGACCAAGATGGTGGCAGCAACAACAACACAATTTGAAAATTGGAGACGTCATTTTAATCAAGGACGAAAACACTCCACCAACCTCCTGGCCTGTAGGAATCATTGAAAAGGTTCATCCAGGTAAAGATGGGATGGTTAGAGTGGTAACGATTCGCACCAGATATGGTACATATCAAAGACCAGTAGTCAAAATTTGCCGTCTACCAATCGAAACGACGGAAACATAATAGTAACATGAAATCGATTTGATGTTGTAAAAGTCAAATCCGTCCATGTGTTTTGTTTTTGTTGCATGTCGATATGTGTTGAATTAAACTTAATATGTTTTAGTCATTATAATATGTATTTCAGATAATCATGCAGTCTGACTTCGAAGACTACTTAACTATATTCGAAGATATTCAGTTTTCTCCTCCTGGTAGCCCACTGTTGTCAAGTTGGGTAGAACCAGGTCACGACATACTAACCGGACGACCGCTACCTGATATTTATCAAATAGAGGGCATACAGGAAATGACTACCAGTCAGTCTGTGTTCCAAAATCCAGGTCAGGAAACGCAGCAACTTGTTCGAGCCAATGGAACCATCGTTCGCTCATTAACCCTGTTAAAACCGTCCAAGACGATAAAGGATATACAGACGCGAATTGAAAATGACGTTCAACGGTTTATTACGCGAGAGGGAGAAGATTTATTTATTCAACGAGATGTCTTGCGCAGAATTGATTTCGAAAGAATTGGAAGGAGTAAACGCAAACAGTTTACAGTGTATCTTCCAGATCAATTCCAAGTCAAGGTGAGCGTTAATAGAGCCGGCAAAGTTGTCTTTCATCATCATCATCGAGGAATGAAGAAAATAAAAGCCAGAATCCTTGAACGAAATCGTTCAACGGGGGGAGAATGTTCAACAAGAACTCACCTAGCTGCGAATCCAAGGGATATCCAGTGATTAGCTGAACCCTGAGATGAGCATTGAGGCATGCTGGATTAACATCCTTGGCTCATACCTCACACCATAATTGAGCACAGTTGAGCATTAATGCGAAATAAATGGAATCTAAAAAAAAAAAAACTTTACAAAGTATTTGAGACTCATAAAAAAATACTTCCCTAAAACAATGAATTTTCTCATCGAACTTCCTTGTCCAAATTCACCCATTCCCTCCACTGATGTAATCTAAAAGAAAAAGGAAAGATAATTTAAGAAATGATTAATACAACTAAACACTCAATGAACGACTTTCTTATAAATAAATTAAGAAACATGAAATAAACAAAAAATAACCTCACAATCACATGAAGTATTTTTATTTATTTTACATGAAAGTTCTTATAAGAACATTTAAAATATTAAAATATAATTCGTTACTTACCATTTAAGCAACAAGTAATCCGAATCAGTCGATAAACACGGCACAAAACTAACAAAATAAAATCCCGGTCGCGAAACTTTGAAAGTGCCTGACGTCTTGAACTTTAATGACAAGTCAAGAAAGGCACATTCAGTAGAATCACAATTTAGCGAAGATTTTAAAACTAAAGCCAAGTTTGTTCAAAAATAAATATTTTTTGAATTATTGAAAAAATTAATTAATTTATATTTACATAATTAGTAAGAGAAGGACAAAAAAACGGATGAGAGAGATAAAAATGATAACTCGCACGAAAATTCACGAGAGAAAAATCTAGTACTGCACTGAAGCGTACTGCCTCGTGTGTTTTCCAGCAGAATTTGCATTTCGATATTCACCATAGTAGGAAGAGCTTTAAAATGTTTTGTTATTTTTCGTATTAAGAGATCAATAAATTATAAATAAAAATTCTATAAAAAAAAGGGTTTAACAGCAAGGTATTTTTACAAATAATTTGAATAGCTATAATTAAGTTATTTCATTTTCATTTCAATATTTATTTATACGCTTTCCTCTCTCATGTACATGAACTTGGTTGGGATCAAGGCGGGTTGGCAGTCCGTGCAAAAATTGACGAGATGGGCTAATAAAAAGGCGAGCGCAGAGCAAATCGTCCTCTTTTTTCATCAAGTGTTTAGCGAGTTTACTTCATCAGTTTAACATTTTGGCATTTTGGACTTCATCAGTTTTATTTTATCACCAGTTTTATTTCATCATCAGCTTTTATTTCATCTCTTATTTTCTTTATTATCTACATCATTCTTTATTTTTGGTATTATTTTATTATTTATTATATTTTAATTTTCTTTATTTTTTAGAACATAAGTGTAAGATAAATGTTGCAGAAGAAAATCGTTTAATGATTTACATGTTAAACGAATAGTTCTGCTAGCTAAGTTAATTACATTAAGTGAAATAAAAGTGAACATAAATCAAGTGAAACTATTCGCAAATGATCTAAATATTATTTTTCTATGTTGAATTTTTACTGTAACTTGTGCTTAGAGGAACATAGCTAAGAAAATTAAATTTGTGACGAATTGAATTTTTTAATAAAGTCGAAGATTTTTTAATATGCGAAAGTCTGCACGTCTTCTTATTTAATTTGTATCCAAACCAATTTTTTCCTTTAATTGAGAATTTGTTTGGTAAATGTTTTCTAATTAAACATTTTGGTGGTTCCATCCAGGAAGTGCAAGACTCGTATAAAGTTATTTTTACATTTCGATCAAAATTTAACAGTAAATTTGCTCACAAATTTAATTTGCGTTCCTCACATATGCAGTTCGGGTTACGGTACTAATGAATTAACAGGTTATAGTACGGTATTGCATAAGCACAGTGGCATCAACAACGGTGATTTCCAGTATAGCACATTACTCAGGATAATAAATTCATTTGCATTGCAATATACATTGAAGCAAACAATTTGAGATGGAGAAAATATTAGAGACTACGCTCGTGAAGCAGGTAGTATTACACGATAAAGTTGAAAGTGCAATTGATAACGGCAGAAAAACCAAACTCGAAAAACGAACTGCGGGTTTCTTTAAACAAAAGCTAATAGATTTGCGAATGTTGTGGCAAGAATTCCTAACACAAGATCGAAAACTTGCAGAAACGATTCTAATGTCACAAGAAAATTGTGAACACAAATATATTGATGCGTCCGCAAGGACGACAAACGGCAAGTCATTGAACGAACAGCTGCTCATTGGACCAACTCTACAACCCAAGTTATTTTCCATTGTATTAAATTGGAGAAAGCATCAAGTCGCAATGACAGCAGACATCGAGAAGATGTACCGGATGATCTGGGTACATCCAGAAGATCGAAAATTTCAACGTATTTTGTGGAGAGACCCAAAAACAAATTTACCACAAGACTATCAGTTGAACACAGTGACGTTCGGAACATCATCAGCACCTTACTTGGCCATAAAAACATTGCAACAACTAGCCACCGATGAGAGGGAACGCTATCCACTAGCGGCTGAAGTCACCTTTACTGACTTCTACGTTGATGACTTGTTAACTGGTGCAGAGACAATCTTAGAAGCTCAAGCATTACAGCAACAATTCATTGAAATGCTCAGTAAAGGGGGATTTAAGCTACGGAAATGGTCAAGTAACAAAATGGCATTGTTGTCACACCTTCCAGACGAAGACAAAGAATTGAAGGGTTCACTAAACTTTCAAGATTTAGAATCCATAAAAACGTTAGGCATCAGATGGTATCCTAGCGGAGATTACTTTTCGTTTAGTTTAAATGGCAAACCGAACAATGACGTTAGCACCAAACGCACGATATTATCCGAAATAGCTTCATTGTACGACCCATTAGGATGGATCTCACCGATTATTATTGTCGCAAAAATCCTGATACAGACCTTGTGGATAAATGGCTACCTTTGGGACAGTAAAGTTTCACAGGCTATTATAAACCAGTGGCAGACATTTAAAAACGAGCTTCACGACTTAGAAAAATTGAAAATCCCTCGATGGATTAAATTTTCGAGTGGTAACGCAAGTCAAGAAATTCATGGTTATTGCGACGCATCTAGCAAAGCATACGCAGCAGTACTATACTTACGGACCAAGGACAAGCTAGGTAATATTACGGCAACTTTATTAACATCTAAAACAAAGGTTGCACCAGTCAAACCTATTACCCTACCGCGTTTGGAGTTAAACGGATCTCTATTGTTGGCGCAATTGATAAAAACAAACAATTCAGAACATGAAGCTACAGAACACTCCAATATTTGCTTGGACAGATTCAACCATTGTGCTGCAATGGTTACGTGATTATCCCGCACGATGGAAAACGTACGTGGCAAACCGAGTTGCAGAAATTCAAGGAATTCTGCCAACTGAGCATTGGAATCATGTTCCAACTAAGGACAACCCGGCTGATTTAGCGTCACGAGGAACTACCACTAGGCAACTATTGGAGAGCAAGTTATGGTGGCATGGCCCTGAATGGATAATTAAAAACTCTCAAACATGGCCAAAGAAGTTTATCATCTCAGAGCAAACAGAGTTAGAAGCAAAGAAACCTGCTGTGACCAATTTAATTGCTCAATCTTCAATTGAGTTTATAACCAATTACTCATCGTATACAAAACTCATACGAATTACTGCTATCATTCTGCGCTTCATGTACAATTGTCGTAGTCCAACACAGAAACAAACCAAGGCGTTGTCCGTCATGGAACTAAACAAGGCGAAAATTACGGTAGCAAAATCCGTACAAAGGTCAACATTAACAGACGAGTATGAGCAGCTCAGAACTAAAAGGCCGCTGTCAAGGAAAAGTCGGTTATTAGCGTTGAACCCATTTCTAGATCACGACGGACTCATGCGCGTTGGAGGCAGATTGGAGAACGCAAATATTCCATACAACACAAAGCATCCGATAATTCTTCCACGGGATCACCATTTCAGTACATTAATCATCAACAAGGTACATAAAGAAACTCTACATGGCGGAACCGCTTTGGTCCTTAATACAGTACGTAATCAGTTTTGGATTTTGGATGCAAAGCGAATGATATCAACCCAAATACATAAATGCGTAACTTATGCTAGATTTCGAGCAGCAACTACCCAGCAATTAATGGGTGACCTGCCAGCTCCTCGAGTTAATATCACAAGGGCATTTACACATGTGGGTATTGACTACGCTGGTCCTATAAGTTTAAAAATGTCAAGGCATAGGAACGCGAAAATTTATAAAGGCTATTTCTGTATTTTTGTATGCATGACGAAGCAGCATCTGACTTAACCACAGCAGCATTTTTTAGCTGCTCTTAAGAGATTTGTATCTAGACGTGGACTTTGTTCGGATATTTATTCTGACTGTGGTACAAATTTCAAAGGGGGAAAATCAGTCTTAAACCACGATGTACGACAAGCTATCAAGAAAGCCTCACCAGATGTTCAACAATATTTAGCCAATTTGAATATAAATTGGCACTTCAATCCACCGGCAGCACCACACCATGGCGGATTATGGGAGGCAGGAATAAAGTCTATTAAGTACCACCTGCGACGAGTTATCGGTACCACGGTTTGCACCTTTGAAGAAATGATGACCTTGTTGACACAAATTGAAGCCTGTCTTAATTCTCGACCGCTTTGTACAGTGCGAAATGAAGTCGATGACTTAACTGTTTTGACTCCAGGGCATTTCTTGATTGGTCAAGCTATTAATACAGTCCCCGAACCAAATTTAACAACGTTAAAGGTTACATCTCTACAACGTTGGCAACACATCCAACAAATGAACCAACATTTTTGGAATAAATGGACTAAGGAATATCTGAACCGTCTGCAGCAACGACCAAGATGGTGGCAGCAACAACAACACAATTTGAAAATTGGAGACGTCATTTTAATCAAGGACGAAAACACTCCACCAACCTCCTGGCATGTAGGAATCATTGAAAAGGTTCATCCAGGTAAAGATGGGATGGTTAGAGTGGTAACGATTCGCACCAGATATGGTACATATCAAAGACCAGTAGTCAAAATTTGCCGTCTACCAATCGAAACGACGGAAACATAATAGTAACATGAAATCGATTTGATGTTGTAAAAGTCAAATCCGTCCATGTGTTTTGTTTTTGTTGCATGTCGATATGTGTTGAATTAAACTTAATATGTTTTAGTCATTATAATATGTATTTCAGATAATCATGCAGTCTGACTTCGAAGACTACTTAACTACATTCGAAGATATTCAGTTTTCTCCTCCTGGTAGCCCACTGTTGTCAAGTTGGGTAGAACCAGGTCACGACATACTAACCGGACGACCGCTACCTGATATTTATCAAATAGAGGGCATACAGGAAATGACTACCAGTCAGTCTGTGTTCCAAAATCCAGGTCAGGAAACGCAGCAACTTGTTCGAGCCAATGGAACCATCGTTCGCTCATTAACCCTGTTAAAACCGTCCAAGACGATAAAGGATATACAGACGCGAATTGAAAATGACGTTCAACGGTTTATTACGCGAGAGGGAGAAGATTTATTTATTCAACGAGATGTCTTGCGCAGAATTGATTTCGAAAGAATTGGAAGGAGTAAACGCAAACAGTTTACAGTGTATCTTCCAGATCAATTCCAAGTCAAGGTGAGCGTTAATAGAGCCGGCAAAGTTGTCTTTCATCATCATCATCGAGGAATGAAGAAAATAAAAGCCAGAATCCTTGAACGAAATCGTTCAACGGGGGGAGAATGTTCAACAAGAACTCACCTAGCTGCGAATCCAAGGGATATCCAGTGATTAGCTGAACCCTGAGATGAGCATTGAGGCATGCTGGATTAACATCCTTGGCTCATACCTCACACCATAATTGAGCACAGTTGAGCATTAATGCGAAATAAATGGAATCTAAAAAAAAAAAAACTTTACAAAGTATTTGAGACTCATAAAAAAATACTTCCCTAAAACAATGAATTTTCTCATCGAACTTCCTTGTCCAAATTCACCCATTCCCTCCACTGATGTAATCTAAAAGAAAAAGGAAAGATAATTTAAGAAATGATTAATACAACTAAACACTCAATGAACGACTTTCTTATAAATAAATTAAGAAACATGAAATAAACAAAAAATAACCTCACAATCACATGAAGTATTTTTATTTATTTTACATGAAAGTTCTTATAAGAACATTTAAAATATTAAAATATAATTCGTTACTTACCATTTAAGCAACAAGTAATCCGAATCAGTCGATAAACACGGCACAAAACTAACAAAATAAAATCCCGGTCGCGAAACTTTGAAAGTGCCTGACGTCTTGAACTTTAATGACAAGTCAAGAAAGGCACATTCAGTAGAATCAGAATTTAGCGAAGATTTTAAAACTAAAGCCAAGTTTGTTCAAAAATAAATATTTTTTGAATTATTGAAAAAATTAATTAATTTATATTTACATAATTAGTAAGAGAAGGACAAAAAAACGGATGAGAGAGATAAAAATGATAACTCGCACGAAAATTCACGAGAGAAAAATCTAGTACTGCACTGAAGCGTACTGCCTCGTGTGTTTTCCAGCAGAATTTGCATTTCGATATTCACCATAGTAGGAAGAGCTTTAAAATGTTTTGTTATTTTTCGTATTAAGAGATCAATAAATTATAAATAAAAATTCTATAAAAAAAAGGGTTTAACAGCAAGGTATTTTTACAAATAATTTGAATAGCTATAATTAAGTTATTTCATTTTCATTTCAATATTTATTTATACGCTTTCCTCTCTCATGTACATGAACTTGGTTGGGATCAAGGCGGGTTGGCAGTCCGTGCAAAAATTGACGAGATGGGCTAATAAAAAGGCGAGCGCAGAGCAAATCGTCCTCTTTTTTCATCAAGTGTTTAGCGAGTTTACTTCATCAGTTTAACATTTTGGCATTTTGGACTTCATCAGTTTTATTTTATCACCAGTTTTATTTCATCATCAGCTTTTATTTCATCTCTTATTTTCTTTATTATCTACATCATTCTTTATTTTTGGTATTATTTTATTATTTATTATATTTTAATTTTCTTTATTTTTTAGAACATAAGTGTAAGATAAATGTTGCAGAAGAAAATCGTTTAATGATTTACATGTTAAACGAATAGTTCTGCTAGCTAAGTTAATTACATTAAGTGAAATAAAAGTGAACATAAATCAAGTGAAACTATTCGCAAATGATCTAAATATTATTTTTCTATGTTGAATTTTTACTGTAACTTGTGCTTAGAGGAACATAGCTAAGAAAATTAAATTTGTGACGAATTGAATTTTTTAATAAAGTCGAAGATTTTTTAATATGCGAAAGTCTGCACGTCTTCTTATTTAATTTGTATCCAAACCAATTTTTTCCTTTAATTGAGAATTTGTTTGGTAAATGTTTTCTAATTAAACATTTTGGTGGTTCCATCCAGGAAGTGCAAGACTCGTATAAAGTTATTTTTACATTTCGATCAAAATTTAACAGTAAATTTGCTCACAAATTTAATTTGCGTTCCTCACATATGCAGTTCGGGTTACGGTACTAATGAATTAACAGGTTATAGTACGGTATTGCATAAGCACAGTGGCATCAACAACGGTGATTTCCAGTATAGCACATTACTCAGGATAATAAATTCATTTGCATTGCAATATACATTGAAGCAAACAATTTGAGATGGAGAAAATATTAGAGACTACGCTCGTGAAGCAGGTAGTATTACACGATAAAGTTGAAAGTGCAATTGATAACGGCAGAAAAACCAAACTCGAAAAACGAACTGCGGGTTTCTTTAAACAAAAGCTAATAGATTTGCGAATGTTGTGGCAAGAATTCCTAACACAAGATCGAAAACTTGCAGAAACGATTCTAATGTCACAAGAAAATTGTGAACACAAATATATTGATGCGTCCGCAAGGACGACAAACGGCAAGTCATTGAACGAACAGCTGCTCATTGGACCAACTCTACAACCCAAGTTATTTTCCATTGTATTAAATTGGAGAAAGCATCAAGTCGCAATGACAGCAGACATCGAGAAGATGTACCGGATGATCTGGGTACATCCAGAAGATCGAAAATTTCAACGTATTTTGTGGAGAGACCCAAAAACAAATTTACCACAAGACTATCAGTTGAACACAGTGACGTTCGGAACATCATCAGCACCTTACTTGGCCATAAAAACATTGCAACAACTAGCCACCGATGAGAGGGAACGCTATCCACTAGCGGCTGAAGTCACCTTTACTGACTTCTACGTTGATGACTTGTTAACTGGTGCAGAGACAATCTTAGAAGCTCAAGCATTACAGCAACAATTCATTGAAATGCTCAGTAAAGGGGGATTTAAGCTACGGAAATGGTCAAGTAACAAAATGGCATTGTTGTCACACCTTCCAGACGAAGACAAAGAATTGAAGGGTTCACTAAACTTTCAAGATTTAGAATCCATAAAAACGTTAGGCATCAGATGGTATCCTAGCGGAGATTACTTTTCGTTTAGTTTAAATGGCAAACCGAACAATGACGTTAGCACCAAACGCACGATATTATCCGAAATAGCTTCATTGTACGACCCATTAGGATGGATCTCACCGATTATTATTGTCGCAAAAATCCTGATACAGACCTTGTGGATAAATGGCTACCTTTGGGACAGTAAAGTTTCACAGGCTATTATAAACCAGTGGCAGACATTTAAAAACGAGCTTCACGACTTAGAAAAATTGAAAATCCCTCGATGGATTAAATTTTCGAGTGGTAACGCAAGTCAAGAAATTCATGGTTATTGCGACGCATCTAGCAAAGCATACGCAGCAGTACTATACTTACGGACCAAGGACAAGCTAGGTAATATTACGGCAACTTTATTAACATCTAAAACAAAGGTTGCACCAGTCAAACCTATTACCCTACCGCGTTTGGAGTTAAACGGATCTCTATTGTTGGCGCAATTGATAAAAACAAACAATTCAGAACATGAAGCTACAGAACACTCCAATATTTGCTTGGACAGATTCAACCATTGTGCTGCAATGGTTACGTGATTATCCCGCACGATGGAAAACGTACGTGGCAAACCGAGTTGCAGAAATTCAAGGAATTCTGCCAACTGAGCATTGGAATCATGTTCCAACTAAGGACAACCCGGCTGATTTAGCGTCACGAGGAACTACCACTAGGCAACTATTGGAGAGCAAGTTATGGTGGCATGGCCCTGAATGGATAATTAAAAACTCTCAAACATGGCCAAAGAAGTTTATCATCTCAGAGCAAACAGAGTTAGAAGCAAAGAAACCTGCTGTGACCAATTTAATTGCTCAATCTTCAATTGAGTTTATAACCAATTACTCATCGTATACAAAACTCATACGAATTACTGCTATCATTCTGCGCTTCATGTACAATTGTCGTAGTCCAACACAGAAACAAACCAAGGCGTTGTCCGTCATGGAACTAAACAAGGCGAAAATTACGGTAGCAAAATCCGTACAAAGGTCAACATTAACAGACGAGTATGAGCAGCTCAGAACTAAAAGGCCGCTGTCAAGGAAAAGTCGGTTATTAGCGTTGAACCCATTTCTAGATCACGACGGACTCATGCGCGTTGGAGGCAGATTGGAGAACGCAAATATTCCATACAACACAAAGCATCCGATAATTCTTCCACGGGATCACCATTTCAGTACATTAATCATCAACAAGGTACATAAAGAAACTCTACATGGCGGAACCGCTTTGGTCCTTAATACAGTACGTAATCAGTTTTGGATTTTGGATGCAAAGCGAATGATATCAACCCAAATACATAAATGCGTAACTTATGCTAGATTTCGAGCAGCAACTACCCAGCAATTAATGGGTGACCTGCCAGCTCCTCGAGTTAATATCACAAGGGCATTTACACATGTGGGTATTGACTACGCTGGTCCTATAAGTTTAAAAATGTCAAGGCATAGGAACGCGAAAATTTATAAAGGCTATTTCTGTATTTTTGTATGCATGACGAAGCAGCATCTGACTTAACCACAGCAGCATTTTTTAGCTGCTCTTAAGAGATTTGTATCTAGACGTGGACTTTGTTCGGATATTTATTCTGACTGTGGTACAAATTTCAAAGGGGGAAAATCAGTCTTAAACCACGATGTACGACAAGCTATCAAGAAAGCCTCACCAGATGTTCAACAATATTTAGCCAATTTGAATATAAATTGGCACTTCAATCCACCGGCAGCACCACACCATGGCGGATTATGGGAGGCAGGAATAAAGTCTATTAAGTACCACCTGCGACGAGTTATCGGTACCACGGTTTGCACCTTTGAAGAAATGATGACCTTGTTGACACAAATTGAAGCCTGTCTTAATTCTCGACCGCTTTGTACAGTGCGAAATGAAGTCGATGACTTAACTGTTTTGACTCCAGGGCATTTCTTGATTGGTCAAGCTATTAATGCAGTCCCCGAACCAAATTTAACAACGTTAAAGGTTACATCTCTACAACGTTGGCAACACATCCAACAAATGAACCAACATTTTTGGAATAAATGGACTAAGGAATATCTGAACCGTCTGCAGCAACGACCAAGATGGTGGCAGCAACAACAACACAATTTGAAAATTGGAGACGTCATTTTAATCAAGGACGAAAACACTCCACCAACCTCCTGGCATGTAGGAATCATTGAAAAGGTTCATCCAGGTAAAGATGGGATGGTTAGAGTGGTAACGATTCGCACCAGATATGGTACATATCGATGTGCCGGCACGCATTCATTGCGACAGCCTGCCCACAAACGAAGATCCTGGCCCAGAAGTTGACCTTAGTTCGCCATATTTCAACTCGTTGGAATATGAGGAACTGAGGCATAAAGTTAAAACGACTTCTGGCAAACTACCAGATCTTTGTGTCAAGGATGGCTTCGTTTACATTCGGACTGTTCCGAGAACAGGTGATCCGATTCAGGAAGAAGAAGCTTGGAAGCTTTGACTTCCACGAGGGCTTGTCTCCGACGTCATTTCAAGAGCGCATGATCCGCCACTGGCTTCTCACGGAGGTATAGGGAAAACACTGGAACGTCTGAGAAGATACTTGTACTGACCACGAATGACAGTTGATGTCAGAAACTACGTAGGCGCCTGTAACGTGTGTAAAGAGACTAAGGCTCCCAATTCCATTTTGAGACCACCTATGAGAGTCCAGTCTGTCACAGAACGACCATGGCAGAAGCTGTATGTTGACTTCTGGGTCCATATACTCGGTCAGTGAGAGGAAATGTCTGCATCTTAATAGTTCTTGACCACTTTTGAAAGTTCCCGATTCTCAAACCTATGAGAAAAGCATCTACACTCAACGTGTGCCAGTTCATCGAGACGGAAGTGTTCCATTTGTTCGGAGTCCCGGAAACGATAGTCTCTGACAATGGAGTTCAGTTTTGCTCGGCTCAGTTTACCAGATTACTGGACAAGTATGGGGTGAAGCACTTTCGAACGGCAGTTTACTCGCCGCAAGCAAACGCGTCAGAGCGAGTAAACAGGTTTCTATTGTCAGGGATTAGAGCATATATTCGAAAGGAACGCACCAAATGGGATGAGAATCTGAGCCAGATAGCTAGTTCCGTCAGGAGCTCTTTCCATCAAGCAACTCGTTTCTCTCCTCATCGAACACTTTTCGGTCAGCAAATGATTGAACATGGCAGCTCCTACTCCATCTTGAGGAGCCTTGGGACTCTTAACGAGCCTCTGAGAGTAGATGCTGCAGACTAAATGAGATTGATCCGTGCGAGAGTGCAGGAGAACTTACACAATGCGTTCTAACAGGGTTCAAGAGCCTATAATCTCACGGCGAAGCTTGTTGATTTCAGAGTGGGTCAAGAGGTATTCAGACGGAATTTTGCTCAAAGCAACTTCCAACAGCAAACTAGTGCTAAACTGGGACGAAAATTTGTCAAGTGTCGGGTTAGAGCCAAGAAAGGAAACTCCTTATACGAGCTTGAACATCTGTAGGGGAAACCCATAGGAGTCTATCACGCCAAAGACAGCAGGCAGTGATATCAACTCTAGAAGCGTCATCTATCTACTGTCACGTTTATCCCTGGTAGCCCTAAGAAGGCATCCAGCCAGCTTCACTGGTAAACTATAGAATATCGCGAAGCCCTCCTATTGCCCCGTCAATGGTGGGTAATATACCTGTTGGAATTCAATCTCATCAGCACACCTCTACCTCTTATCAGTAGATAACCTTTTTATAGTCCCTTCCGAATCGGCCTCATTAGGAGGATTTTTCCTTGTCTGTCCGTCTACAACATTTCGTTAATCGGCAACCGTCGGACATAGTAGTACTAAATCTAGATCCTGGTAGCCCTAAGAAGGCATCCAGCCAGCTTCACTGGTAAACTATAGGATATAGCGAAGCCCTCCTATTGCCCCGTCTATGGTGGGTGATATACCTGTTGGAATCCAATCCTGTATACGGCTGTTAGCAAGTTAGGAGATAAAATCAACAACGTCACCACTTCGACGACGCCTTGGGGACAAACCTTAGAACAATTGCCGGTCGGAGGTCAAAGTGGGATGCTGTACCGGGAAAACTTAGCGATCAGTTCTTTAGGTTATTGATCGCGAGGTTTTCTCAGCACCTCGGTGAAGTAGGGCAGAGAGACATCGACCGGCTGGATTTTTTAGGTTACCAGCTGTCGATGTAACTTTGATTTCCAACACGGAGAAGGATGTCGAGGTCTGATCGAAGACTGACGGGACTACAGGGATGTGTCCTCGATGTGTCATTGGTCAAGTAGGGCGACGGTCGTAGTCGAGTAGGGGTAATGAGGAACAATCATTGGGTCATGGGTCGAGAAACACATTGGGTGCCCGCAGCGATGAGGTCTATGTTTAAGACCGGCTAGCTCAGTCGACCATTTTTACAGCGTTGTCTGACCCACGGGTGGTCTAAACCACTCTGCCCTGTTATGGTTGTAGCATACTGCAGGCAGCAATATGCTACCCGGCGGCTAGCAGCAGCACCTAGCGAGCACACGACCAACGTGCGTTTGTCGAGACTCGACCATACGTCCCAAGGCTGACTGAGACGGGTTCCCGTCAGGAAATCGTATGAAAAAGAAGAAGAAGATAGACATTTTGTCTGACTGATCATCTTTATCGCGGGAAGTGCATGGCCATTGGGAAGGTATATCGGAATTTACCAAAAGCATCGGCAACGGAATTTTAATTCCTCACGTAAGTTTCCATCAAATACCCGTATTCAAGAAAAATTTTAAAATAAAAATTTCTTTAGAAACGAAAATTGTGAGAGTAGCAAATCGAATCAGAATCATCAAATTGACCAGTTGGGTAGGGGATTCTTCCTGATTGCAAACTAGAAAATCGGGATACTGCCCACGTAGGATAGTGAGAAAAATTTTGGGGCAGCTATGCACATTGTCATCCTCAGGAATTACAAAAGTACCCAAATTACGATAAATAATCGGAAGAGATCATACAGATATCAGAGATGAAGTGCGATCAAATGCGGTTCCAAGTAGCGAAGCCTGAAGAAATCCCGGGAAATTATGGCAGAAAGGTGGAATGAGTCTACATACCTGCGTGAATAAATTTAAATTTTTATTAACAGAGTAAGTTTTTTTATACATGTAAGTTAGGAGCCTCAGCTCAAGGGGCCGTAATAGCTACCCACAAGTACTTCCACCTGGAACCTTTGTCGGCATGGGATAAGTAGACAACAAAATAAAGAGCGAAGGAATACATTCTGCGGAATCGATGAAATTCACAATTCAACATAATTATTTGGTGCGAAGTGAGGCTATATTGTATGTTTTTATTGCTCCACAACGGAGGAGTGTTTACTAGAAATAAGACATCCTGTTTTTGAATTTTTCAATAACTCTGTAGCACATTTGATTGGCTAAGGGTTATTCTGTAGGTAAACGCTTAATACTACCATTAGCAACTAGAGATAAATTTCATTTTGTAGATTAAGAGAAGTTATTCAATCCCTTTTATGGTTGCTTCGATTTTCTTCGATAATTTGACGCTGATTTAAATAAAAAGGGGAGAAGGGAAAAGAGATAGGGTAGGTTGTCGAATATCTTCAACTAAGACAATTTTAAATTTTTTGAAACTTAATCATATATATATTTGCTCTATATCTATATAAATTTTTGTCAATGTGAATCGTTAGTTAGAACAGACCAATTGGTTTTCTCCTATTAGGATAAGCGCTTTACTGGAACAAAAGAATTCCATAGCGGCAAATGTCAGTGAATTAAACACTTGCTGTTGGTAGTGATAGTGGTATTTGTTATAAATAGTCTCGAACAAAATGTTGAAATCTCGGTGTTCTATTATAATAAGTGTACCAAAGTGACGTCAGTATAATTATCTACATATATAGTCGCCTTTGTATTTTAATTAGTTTCATTACTTGTATACATTTGTACTTTTTTTCTTAATCCAGGCAATCCAATGATATTACTTGTCAAGTAATTATGTTAAACTAGTTTCAGTTTTAATAAAGCAACCCAGTTAATCAAACAAAAGTTTTATTTCTCTTCGAAACAATTTGGTGCCGAAACCCGGGACAAGACTTGAATCTCGTGTTCAACATGGAATTGAAGCAAATTACAGCACAGTTAACTTTAAAAAAGAACATCGGATTAACACACAAAAAGCTGGTAAGGCAAACTTAACAGAAAGCTATATTGAAACTCGGATTGAGCTATTAAAGGAGTATTGGGATAAATTCCGAGCTAACCATGACAGAGTGGTGGACGTAGCAACGTCTCGTCTAAGGATCTTGAAGAGGATTATTTCCGTAATGAAATTTTTGACCTGGTTGAGTTACTTTATTGTGAAAACCTTGGATTGCTGAAAGAAACCTTACGTGACCTTCAACCTATATCTTCATATAACACGGCATTCTCAAGTTCAGCTCAAGCAAATATTCCTCCGGTCCCGTCTATAGCTAATTCTCTACCAAAAAATAATTTAATGCGTTTTGGTGGAGATTTTCGTGAATGATCTGCATTTCATGACCACTTTAAAAGCCTTATTGATTGCCGAGGTGATCTAACAGGGTCACAAAAGCTGTACTATTTAAAGACCAGTGTTCATGGTCAAGCGGAACAACTGCTACGCAATACAGCAATTACGGATGCAAACTATTCTTCTGCGTTGAAAATCCTTTGCGACCGTTATCAAAATACGCGCATTCTTGTTTCCTCGTATCTTAAAATGACTTCGTCGTTAGCCGCCATGAAGACAGAATCAGCAGTTGAACTCAAAAGATTATATGATGGAACTACTGAAGCCGTCAAAGCTTTATAGTTCTTGAATCGTTCTGTCAACAGCTGGGATGACTGGCTAATCTTTATCACAGCACAAAAACTCGATTCCATCACGCGAAAAGACTGGGAAAGGTCAATTAGTTCAAGCACAGAGCCGTCTACTTTTGAAATATTTAGTCGCTTTCTTCAAAACAGAATCCACACTTTGGAAACTGTCAGACTACCGAATATGAAGCGAAAGGAGGATCATAGAAGCTCTTCTGCTTCCAATATTCAATCGAAAGTTCCTGTTGTTCGGAACACATAGCAGCTAACTGTCCTTCAACCAATCGCTGCAAACTTTGTCCGCAATCGCATCACTCGATGCTTCACTTATCTCAGGACACATTTACTGAAACAAAAGCTTACTCTTCAGCTATAACTCCCATTTCTACTAACGTCGCTGTGAAATCCTTATCAGCGGCAGCCTTAAGTGTGAATATGAGCAATACTATCTTACTGGCTACAGCACAGATTATTTTGAAATCCCCAGAAGGAAGGAGTCTTCATGTAACAGCTTTACTTGATCAAGACACTTAGCGAACTTTTATCGCAGCATCTGTCGCAAACTGTCTTCGACTAAAAAGAACGAAAGTTAATATTCCTATCTCTGGAATTGGTGGATGTGACGCTGCACTCGTGGAATCCATGGTAACAGTCCGGATTCAATCTCAAATTGATCAAGACTTTCATTTGGACAGCAACGCTTTAGTTTTACCAAAACTAATTCGATTTGCGACACCTCTAAAGCTCCATATTTCCAGTTTTCCACATCTTAAAGGACTAGCACTTGCAGACCGCGATTTTGCAAAACCTTCCAGTATCGAATTAATCATCGGTGCAGACATTTACTATGCTCTACTTAGAGATGGTCTTCGTCATGGCTTACCTACAGCTCAGTACACTACCCTATGTTGGATACTGTCAGGACCTGCTGGTGCCAAGGTATCAAATACTTCATCCCATATCAACGTTCACACTTCTACTACTTTGCCAGATCTGTTAGAGCTAGATCATCTGATACGGAAATTTTGGGAGATTGAAGAAATAGCAGCCTCTCCAATGCCACTTTCCGAGGAAGATCAGCATTGTGAACAGTTTTATGAAGAAACAACAAAGCGAGATAGCAACGGGCGTTATATTGTATGCCTTCCCGTCAAATCACACTTCAGACGACCGCTAACTTTTGGTGACTCGAGATCCAACGCTGTAAATTGCCTTCTAGATCCTGTACTACAATCTAGATATGTGGAATTCGTGGAAGAGTATCGTACACGCGCTACCAGTCGTAATGATGACCACAAGTTGCTATTTTACTTTCCACATCATGGAGTTTTGCGTGAAAATTCTGTAAGCACAAAACTGAGAGTTGTTTTTAATGGGTCTTGGAAATCTAGAGGGGGTCCTTGCCTGAATGAATACCTAGCTGTCGGACCAACACTTCAAAATGACCTCCGATCAGTGATTCTTCGCTGGAGAAAACATCCGATTGTATTTTCAGCAGATATCAAAATGATGTATCGACAAATCCGAGTCCATGATCAAGATACAAATCTTCAGCGCATTGTGTGGCGCAAATCCAGTGTGGATCCTCTTCAAAATTTTCGCCTATGTACTGTTACGTACGGCACATAATAAGCACCGTATCTTGCCATACGTACACTGCTACAACTGTCAGAAGACGAGAAACAGCGATTTCCATTAGGATCTGAAGTTCTTCGCTCTGATTTCTATGTGGATGACGTCCTTTCTGGAGCTGAAAATGTTATCTCAGCGCTTCAGTTACAAAACCAACTAATCAATATCCTCAAATCTGGAGGATTTGAACTCCACAAGTGGTCATCGAATTGTTCCTCACTCCTACAAGCGGTTAATTTTCAATCATGCTCGTCGGTGGATTTATCAAATGACACTACAATCAAAACTCTTGGAATGCTATGGGATCATACTGAAGATTGTTTTAAGTTTCAAGTGTGTCTACAGGATCCACCCACTACCGTAACCAAGGGAAACATTTTATCGGACGTAGCAAAACTATATGATCCACTCGGATTCTTATCACCATCTATTTTGCAAGCAAAGTGTAAGTTCCAAGAGCTCTGGTTCGAAAAAAGTCTAGAGTTGGATACACGGTTCCCGATCAGATAGCAAGGGATTGGCTTCTACTTCGTGAGGAGCTGCCTCGTCTTGAAAACATCACGGTTCCGAGATGGATTGGCTGCAATTCAAATAACCTAAGCTACGAGATTCATGCCTTTTTCGATGCATCTGAAAAGGCCTATGCCGCAGTTTCATATCTACGAGTCTGTCATGACTATGAAAATATTAAAATGTTCTTTCTGTGCTCGAAAACTAAACTCGCACCAATCAAACAATTGTCCATTCCACGCCTAGAACTATGTGGAGCACACCTGATGCCTCGATCAGTCAAGAATCTGCAGACGTCATTAAAATTTTCCGATATACCAGTACATTGCTGGAGCGATGCTCAAATTGTCATTACTTGGTTAAAATCTCACCCTTCGAAATGCAGCATTGGCGTCATATTCCAGTTTCATGCAACCCTGCAGACTGTGCCTCTCGGGGCTTATCACCATCGGATTTAAACAAGCACGACCTTTGGTGGCGAGGTCCAGGCTTTCTTAAACTTCCTTCGATATATTGGCCAGACTCAAAGCCTTTCAATGAGAAAACTGACTTAGAAGAATGGTCATCGAATGTTTCTGTTAGCGCAGCAGTTGAAGTACCAATATCATGGGAATTGATCAATAGAGTTTCATGTCTTCGTCGTCTGATGCGAATTACAGCATACTTTAATCGCTTCATACGCTATACGAGAAAAAAGTCATCAGACCGGAATTTGGGATCTATAACTGCTTCTGAGCTAGAGGACGCACTTATAATTTGTATCCGAGACACTCAACAAGCGAGCTACCCATCAGAATACCGCCGACTATCAATTGGAAACTCCGTTAAATCTACAAGTCGACTCATATGACTGTCACCCTTATTCGATCACTCGACCAAGACAATAAGGGTAGGAGGGCGACTGCAAAATTCTAATTTGACCGCAGATGCTAAGCATCCATTTATTCTCTCAAAAAATTGCCGGCTTAGTGACTTAATTATAAGCGAGACTCACAAGAATACTTTGCATGGAGCAATTGGACTTACCTTGAACACCATTCGTCAACGTTTTTGGATTCTGTCGTGTAGGGATAAAGCGCGCCGATATATTCAGCGATGCCTTATTTGTTTCCGACAGAGAGTGTCGGCACGTACACAACTAATGGGTATCCTTCCACTGGAATTGACTACGCTGGTCCTATCCTCATTCGTTACGGACTTGGAAGAGGCAGAATCGCGCACAAACCTTATATAGCTGCCTGCCACACTTCTTTTACAGTTATTTCCAAAATTGTTGATCGGATTCAAAAATTAGTTACATATTTAATTAGGGGACAAAATGTAGATGCGATATCACCCTACACACAAGCTTTACCGTGTATATTTAAAAATTTTACAGCATCTCTTCTGTACTGGACGACGACCAAATTGATCATTTTCGCGTGATTTATAATTTTTAGCGGGTACTTTGAGAGACAAAATCGTTGTTCCTCTGTTAGTATTGCATGGATTTCCATAATTTGTTTTTTACAACATAGCCAGGATACGCAGTGAATACATAACTCAATTTGAAATTCCTAAGTACCTAGATACCTTCACAAAACGCAACAAAAGCAGACAATACAATTCTTCCACTTACTTTTCCACTTGCAAAACATCGGAGAATTAAAAGTGGAATGGAGAATTCGGGAATTCCGTACTCACCTCTCAAATTCTCTCTCAGTTGAGAATTTTTCGTCTTACTTTTCGACAAGCAAACACCGGAGAATTTTAGAAGTGAAAGTAAGACGAAAAATTTTCAACTGAGAGAGAATTTGAGAGGTGAGTACGGAATTCCCGAATTCTCCATTCCACTTGTTAATTCTCCGGTGTTTGCTTGTGGAAAAATAAGATGAAAAGTAAGTGGAGAATTCCCGAATTCTCCATTCTACTTGTTAATTTGTTATGGAACTATGTTGAGTGATTGGCTTGGACGTAAAGTCCAGACTGCCAGCATGAGCTGACAGATCACTCAACGGACAGCGTTGACTGCAGGGCGGCACGCAAGCTCGCCTCGGCTATTGGCGGAGAGTGTGGGGAGGTTCCATGAAAAACCTGCCGCTGCCGTCAGCCATAATCAAAAAAAAATTCGTGCCTATCCAACAAAAAGCCGGCAGACATTCAGTCCTGAAGGGACTTTTACGCCACTTACCTACAGCTTCACTGCATGCCCCAACCACCCATACGACACTGAGGGCAGCAAATTAGTTTCAGTGTCCCTTTGTTGACCTGTAAAGAGTAGAGCGGACCTATACGACTTTCATGCGAGAGGGCTCCAGGAAAGTGAAAGGAGAAAATAAAAGCTCTTAGAACATCATTACGTTATAATAGTTCATTATTGTTACTCAAAATTTCCATTCCTATTAAATTTTTCTCTTACAATTCACTCCTACTTCATTAAAAGGTACCCTGTACAATATTATTCTTCGCTTACCTATCGGGCACAGTACTACTTATTATATTAAAATATAAAAATATAACTTAGACTTAAGATGTTATAATAAAATGATAAAATGTTGTGATGACCTACAATTATTTGTGGGAATATTATATTTGCGATATTATGTATGAGACGTGGAATAAAATCATAGAAATTTCAATTAAATTAAATTTTAATTTAATATCCCAATAAATGAAATCAACTTACTTCCCTTTAATTTTATGGTACATTTACAGTGATTATTGTACTCAGGATATGAAAAAGTACAATATAAAGATCTTATCAAGGCTATAATATTTCGGCCATAATTTAATTAAATAGAATAAAATTTAAGCGTTTCCTCAAAGTAAGAATAAAAAGAAGAAAATATTATGAAATTGGACAGTATTATATAATTAGAAAGCATATAATTCCTTAGTTAACAGTATCCTTTAAGGGCAAACAATAAATTCAGAAGTTCAATGGGCCGAGATAGATAGGAAATTTTATACTAATGACAGTGAAATAAATAGAAATTATGAAATCTTTCTGACCTAAGTTTTCAAACTGTCTAAAATTTGTAGATGAATTAAAGTTTATAGTTTTACATAAAAGAGGACCGATATACCACGCGAAAAATCCTAATATTATTGTCAATTGTCAATTTATTGAGAATTTTCGATTTAGTTTTCACGGGTTACTTACTAGACCTGAATGAAAGTCGAGTAAATTAATTTTACTCTAGTCTAGAAAGATCATACCATTCGCTGAGAACATTTTTACAAGTTTTTATTTGCTTGTCACTTAATTTTTTTGAATATACTATCCAAGATCGCTATGAATTAAAATAAATGTCATGGTATTTACTTGACAAATTGACAAGTCACAATGCAATGTTCATATGTTAAAAGAAAAAATCGTACACTTTTGGTATTGCTCTTATACGACACATGCGATACTCAAAAACTTCAATCGAGACACTGAATTATAGCAGACTTGAACTTATCAGATCAGTGAATAGAGATATTTATAGTCACAAAACAAATTATATAATGACTGCATTGAAAAAAAATTAATTAATTCCTTATTTCATATGATATGATTGTCAGTCTCAGGAAGTTTTTGTCACAATAAAGAAGGAACACATTTTCAGGAAAGAAAAATCGCGGGAAGTAGAAAAATCTGAAAATTGATTTTTATAACTTCTTTTGAAATAATATTTCTTTATTTCTAACTTTAAAAAAGGCGAATCTAAGTTACCCAATAACTAAACGTTTTTTAAATAAATATTCTGAATGTAAGGGTAAAAATTGTATCTGTTGTTTAACTGAACTATATAAGCTAAAATATATAGTGTCCTTGTGCTTAAAAATGGGATGATATATGCAATAAAATATACTATTCGATTACTATGTGACACTGAGAAGCTCCTACAAAAATGTCTGAATATGGCATCTACTTACATAATGGTTAAGTAGGAATCTTATGTAAATACTCCATGAAAAATTTACCTCTTTTGGTTGATAGATGTATATGGCTTAATTCTTTGAATTATCAAGAGGGACCCTTTTCTGGATGTGGTTTCAGCATAAACGTACGTCTTGTTAATCTGACCGAAAGTTCTCGTTGGAGTTGAGCTCTCAATATCATCTAAGCTCTCTTTGGGAGATTTCGCTATTCACTGCAGGATTTAGACTGGCACCATTTACAATGCTGAATTTATCATCAACATCAACTGTAGTCCCGCCATATAATGATTTTAATTTGCTGGAATTCTCTTCTTCTCAAGAAGTCACACAGCTAAATTTTGGATCGCACAACCGTATTTTACCTGTAGTTAGGGTTTATTCTAATAATCTCGATGTCGTTGAAAAATTTGGATTTCTTCTGAGCTCCTTCAGTACTCCACGATTGAAAAGTTGAAAAAGAATGACAGGACAGATGTCGGCCATGTTCTTCTTTTCTTTCCCATCAGCATGTCATACCGAGCTTGCGGAAACGCACTTCTCTCGGTCCGGGTGCATTCGAATATTATATTTGACAGCCGCCGGCACACACGCTGCAGTATCTCGTGTAGCATATTGCTATATGCAATACGCTACGACCATAACTAATTCTCCGGTGTAGGAATTTCAAATTGAGTTATGTATTCACTGCGTATCCTGGCTATATTGTAAAAAACATATTATGGAAATCCATGCAATACTAACAGAGGAACAACGATTTTGTCTCTCAAAGTACCCGCTAAAAATTATAAATCACGCGAAAATGATCAATTTGGTCGTCGTCCAGTACAGAAGAGATGCTGTAAAATTTTTACATATACACGGTAAAGCTTGTGTGTAGGGTGATATCGCATCTACATTTTGTCCCCTAATTAAATATGTAATTAATTTTTGAATCCGATAAACAATTTTGGAAATAACTGTAAAAGAAGTGTGGCAGTCCTTTTAAGGTGAAAAATTGGCAGTTTTTGGTACAAAAATTGACATATTTTCATCTCATCATTGCGAAGAGCTCGTTAGTCCTGGAAATTTACTTCCCATGACAAAAATGTTCACAACGGAGTACTAATGGATGTGAAACAAAAAACGGAAGAAATATATGTAAAATATGGAAACTGGGGTGTATATGACCGTAGTGTAAAAAAATCGTTTTTCGGCGGTCAAAAGTCAGCTATCACGTTAAAACAATCAATGACAAAATACACCACTCGATTACCCTCTCCTCCCTCTTTAATTTGGTACCAAACATGATGTAGTTTGAGCAACCCCCTATGAGGGGTGGTACGACCCCCAACCCCCAAAACACCCTGCCCTCAAAATTGTTCACCTATATTTTTGTACTCTAAACGCTTAATCTAGAGTTAGGCGCCCGTGAATATTGCGATAGCAAAATTTACCGCCAAGGCCGCTCAAATCTGCAAATTACCGTTAATCGAATTAAAATATAGCCTACAATACCCATGCATGCCTAATTACCAAAGTGAATTCTTACTTTTTTTTATTGGGCTTCTAGATCCTGAGCTTACCCCTGCGAATTATTGCAGCTCCTGTCTTGTTCGCCCTGAGCTCCCATTTTTTTGATACCTCATACATTCTCCTTCTACTCTCCATTCTCTCGTTATCCCGGAAAAACTCGAGAAAAAAATTTATTTCGACAGTGGAAGGTAGTAGGCAGATGCACCTCACATATGAAAAACAGTTCAACCCTCTACAACAAAAATTGATACCCTTAATCGTCCCAGGCGATTCGCACTTTTTCACATTTCTTACGTTTTCCCTAATTCTCTAACCATGTTAGTGAATTGGGAATGGAGAATTAGGGAATTAATAATTCTAAGAAAACGCAATTCTCATCTCCCAAATTCCCAAATTGTCCGTGTGACGGAATCCGGCCCCTGTAGGTATGTTGCTATTAATACGTTGGACAACGAACAGGATATCTGCGATTGACGTTGATATTGATACAGATGCGAATACTAGTTTTGGATAAATGCGCAGAACATTACATTAATATAAATCAGTGCCCAAGAACATTTAATAGTCGGTTATTGATGGTTTACTAGTATCCAAGGAGGCGAGCAGGACATACTGAGGTGGGTAGGAGCCACAACCTTTAAACCTTAAATTTTTCATTCCTATAAATAGATAAAGGGATATACTCACCGGATGCTGGAGCGCTTCATCATGCCGTGGATTTTTAACTGTGAGTATTGCTGACTTATATTTTATGTCTACGGTATACATATATATATACTATTGTCTTTACGATAGACTTATATAAATATATATAAACACTCTTGTTTATGGCAACTTGATATCTAGATCTCCTCTGTGTGGCCTTCGCTCCTAAGCATAGCGCATTCTGATGTGCTGTTCGCTTTTCTAACGATGTTGTAATTAAGCTTAGTCTTTAAATGTCTAGGTGATAAAAGTAGGAAAGAAAAGAAAAAAGGAAAAAGGGTTAATTCGCTTAAAATAGTGTGGTGTACGAAGCACATCGATGAAATTATATAATTCCGCTGAATTATAACGTAAAGATGAAGTGCTGGACGTTTCTTTTATTCTCCCTCCACTTTACTGGAACCCTATTGCATGAAGGTCTTCTAAGTCCGCTACTCTCTCTCTCTTTGCAGGTCAACAAAGGACTCTGAAAAATCTTGCCCTCAGAGTCAGATGGGTAGCTGGGGCATGTAAGGAAGGCATAACATCTGCGCTTTCGATGTGAATATAGGTAAGTGACGTAAAGGTCCCTTCAGGACCGAATGTGTGTCGGCGTTTTCTTTAGTTTGTAGGCCCGACATTTTTTCTGATTATGGCAGACGGCAGCGACTGGTTTTTCGTGGAACCTGCCCACACTCTCCGCCAATAGCCGAGGCGAGCTAGCGTGCCGCCCTTCAGTCAACGCTGTCCTTCGAGCTCATGATGGCAGTCTGGACTTCACGTCCAAGCCAATCACTCAGCATAGTGCCATAACAGTGTGTATAGATACTCTAGAAACACAGCACGATCTAATGAATCATTAGTACTAACTATTCATTAAAATGCCGTGTGTCACACAGTATACGTCATTATGTCTCGAAAATCAGATGATAATGAAGGGTTTTCTTCCTTGATTATAGCTATAATGAGGAAAAATGTGCTAGATTTGGCATATAATTTAAGTATGGAGCTCCGCTGTGCATCTGCTGATTTGAAAAATAAGAAGAAGAAATGCAAAGCACAAAGTAATTATGTCAAAATATTTGTTCCGGTTCCTACTCGGACCGTAAGTTAAGGCACTAGCTCTAGTGGAGAAAGGTCGTGGATATGCCGTGCACGCTGAAGGAAACCAATTTCGATGTTATTTTTTTTTTTTTATTCTGGGCGTAATTTTTATATAGGGAGAATATTACGAAACTCCTGGCATCACGTCAGCCAAACACTCTCTAATTTTCACTGAGATTTATTTCAAAAATTATCATTTAACCACCTTATACATATACTAATATTTATAAAGAGGAGAACGCAAATACCAAAAAAATGTTATGAATTTAATAAATACTTAGCTCTATCGTGCAGGATGCAACGTGCAGCGTGGATGCTCAAGAAGGCCCCCGACCACGAGGCTCTATTGCAAAATGTTCTTCTTAGACTTTTGGTCCCAACGTCCGTACGACTACTTCTATTTTATTTATCCCTCTTTTATTTTCAGGACCACTCTTTCCGTTCTGGTTTTTTTTTTCTTGTATTTATATTAATTTTAATTTTAATTTTCACAAGCGAACAATGAGTCAGGCGTGTTCACGCTTCTAGTGCCTCGACTGCAGAGAACGACTGTCAAGGTCAAGGGAGCAGGGCCTTGTGTCGCCAACTTCATTTCCATGTTCAAGCACCTTTCCACATCGACCTGTAGGTCAGTGCGTATGGGCTTAGAGTTGCAGAGAAGCAATCCATATAGTTTTGCTTATTAGTTTAATTTTTTTTTGTATGTGCTTTGCGTAAACAAATGTATGCACATCGTATATATATATGGCCCCGACTCCTCTAGGCAGCGTATGCTCTGTCAGTATTTTGTATTACGTTCGCTTTATTAATTTTTTTTTTTTTGTTGCCTTACTTTATTTATTTATTTATTTATTTTTTACGCAGGAGTTTGGACCAAAATTCCATATAATCTGAAAGTTATTACTGGTTATTGATAATTAATCGGCTACATCCATATTGACGGAGCATCCTGCTAATATTCTAATTATGTTTAAATGCTACTTAGTAATTCAAATAATCAAAATTTCAAAATGATTTTAACAACTTATCTACTAAGCCTTCTACAAGCTATTCTTAAGTTTATGATAGTCTTTGTGTAATTGGTGTGCGTAATCTTGGGTTGACCTGATGTATGTCATGTTCCAGCTTGTGGATGTATGCATGTGTTTGCATTCGTGTCCTGTCCTAAAAATGAAAGAAATTTCGCAGGATCAATTGTTCAGGCCACAACTCTTAAACACGAACAGGTAACACTCTCCCCTTTCTTCCTAAAGATTTCGGTGGAACCACCGGAATCTTTCCCATTCACTCGACTGACATACAACACATAACCCATTAACTTTGCCCTGCAATTCAACCGCGATCCCGTCTTTTCAAAAAAAAAATATATTTAGAACTACTATGAAGAAACGCAAAGGATCATGTGAGGAAACTCAACAAAAGAATGCAGAGCGTCCTACCGTTGAATTCAAACATGAAAGTTATTTTAGTTTTGAGAATTTTGTAAAGTATGTCCAACCTCGCCCAGTGTCGGCAACAAATATCTGAATGTGAAGGCGTTTGCTCCGGAGTCACTGAAAAATAGTATCGAATACTTTATAAGAAATACGTTTTCCACGAATTACTCTCTTCGAACTACCTTTTCCGAGAAATCACTTGGAGATTGTCATAAAAACTGCAGCCGTATTTATCCCGTCAGATATGTTCTGATTTGAATGAAAAGACAACATAGAAGTTTTTGCTCCAAGTTTATAGCAACTATAGCTAATATCTCCTTTGAAGGGTCAAAAGGGTTAAAAATCCTACAAAACGTGTTTGTAAAGTAATTGTCTAGGGTAGTAGAACAACGTGCAGAGAAACGGAACTTTGGCTTATGAAATTATCTGATAACGCTGGATACCTGAGCCTATAGCGTAGCAAGGAAAATCAAGTTACATGCTGTGATGTTGCAAAGAATGACTTTCCGTCAATATGGATGTGAATTTAATTAGTGGAATTTTCCTTGATAACCAATTAGTATGAACCACATGATGGACTTCGTAAAGATACGATCCCAACACCTCATGCCAGACGACTACTAAACATAACCAGTGTTCTCTTAGGTTGACGCACATTAAATAAACCACCCGTAGGACCCTATGATGTCCCAAGCAATATTACTAATCATTTGACGTATCTCTGCAGTATGGCTTTAAATCTTTCACATTCCAGATGCCGTACCTCTTCCCAATATTGTTCTCTAACTCATACGTCCACGGTGAAACTCTACGCTTCACGATGAAAGGGGCCACAAATGTTGGTGCCAATTTGGCTGCAAAGTGTTGCGCTGCATCGGAGAGCACAAAATTTCTTTTCCACACTAAATCTTTTGAATAATATCTGGTGTCTCTTCTACGGAGGTTATACCGATTGCGACTCATCTCTGATGCCTTCTTTAGACGTCCCTTTACTTCTTCATGGAGATCGATAAGAGCCTTAGCATGTGCTTCTATATTGTGTTCTTCACCTTCTTTATACTCCTTTAAACTGTTCCCATTTAGCAATGTCTTCACTACTTGATTAACCCATTCTGAGGGGTTCGCTTGAGGGTGATATAAGGCTGTAAAATTAATTTGTATCCCATACTCGTTACAAAGTTTTCTAAATTCTTTGCTCCTGAATTGAACGCCATTATCGCATATTATTTCTCTGGGTGCGCCGAATAACAAAATCACATGGTCCTCGATATTTCGAGTTACTAGCCTTGCCGTGGCTGACCTCAAAGGAAAGAGGAGAACGAACTTGCTGAACTGATCGACCACTGTCAGTATAAAATAGTAACCTTAGCTAGACTTAGGAAGCGGGCCTATTAAATCGATACATAAAGTTTCCCAGGAACGGCTTGCATGCCTCCGTATAGCCATTAATCCTGCAGGCTTACGCAACTCTGGCTTAACTGCTTGGCACGTCAAACAATTACGTACGTATTTCATGATATCTTTCCGCATACCTGGCCAAAAGAAACGTTGTTGAAGACGGTCGTAGGTCTTTTGTATACCACAGTGCCCCGCTGTCGGCTTATCGTGTGCCTCATATAAAATTTCTCTCCGGCTTTCTTTGGGATTACCTCTTTCCAATGATCAGAGTCGACAGATAAGGAAGGATATTTTACTCTAACATGTTTCCATAATTTTCCCTGCTCGACTCGCCAGTCTGGAAATGAAGATGGATTCGCTCCTACCTGGTATAGCATTTTAATATACCACTTGTCGGTAGGGCTGATACTTGGTTTTGTATGGACTAAATCAATTATAGGGACTGACCTTGAAAGGAAGTCCGGTAGAGCGTGTTCCTTGCCTTTTCGATGTACAATTTCGAAGTCATGCTGCTGCATTTTAACAGACCATCTGGCGAGGCGTCCGTTCGGGTCTTTTAAATTGTTTAGCCAAACCAGCGATGCATGGTCCGTAACGACTACGAAATGAGACCCTTCCAAATACGGCCTCAGTTTCTCTACTGCCCATAAGACGGCGAGGCATTCTCGCTCTGTCGTCGAGTAGTTCCTTTCACAGCGGTTCAAGGATCGGCTTAAGTATGCGATAACTCTTTCTTCATCTTCTTCCTTTTGTGTTAGGACCGCGCCTATTCCAAAACCAGAAGCATATGTATGCACGATGAAGGGAAGATCGAAGTTAGGGCACGATAGGATTGGGGCACTTACTAATTTTTCTTTAATAGCTTGGAAAGATTGCTCACACTCTTCACTCCACGAGAATTTTTTATTCTTTTTTAGCAAGGCTGTTATAGGCGTGCTAAGACATGAGAAGGACGGAACAAATCGCCTATACCAAGAGATCATTCCTATTAGACGACGAACCTCACTAACAGTTTTTGGACGTGGGATATCTAGTATGCACTTTACTTTTTCCGGGTCGACCTGTAATCCGTTTGCTCCTACGACATATCCCCAATACTTAAGTTCGGAGCGACAAAATTCACACTTGTCGTAGTTAATTATTAGACCTGCTTCTTGTAAGCGTTGAAATACTTCTGTCAAAATTTCCAAGTGTTTCTCGAAAGTTTGGGTAACGATGATTACATCGTCTAAGTATACAAATACGTGATTATCTAGGGCACTGGAAAGAACGCGATCGATAAGTCTCTGCCAGGTCCCAGGAGAATTAGTGAGACCGAACGGCATGCGGCAGAACTGGAACAGTCCTTTCCCTGGCACCGTAAATGCTGTGTGCTGTTTGGATTCTTCTGCCATGGGAACCTGCCAGAAAGCCGATTTAATGTCAAGGGAGGATATATATTTTGCGTCCCTCAGTTTTTCTTGGGTTGATGATACGTATGGGATCGGATAAGCATCCTTCACTGTTACCTTATTTAATTTCCGGTAATCGACACAAAATCGATAGCTACCGTCCCGTTTTCTCACCATTACTATCGGCGAGGCCCACGCACTGTTTGAGGGTTCAACTATACCATCTTCAAGCATTTTATCCAGCTCGGTATTAATAGCTTTTTGAATTGCAGGAGACACTGGATAGTACCTCTGCTTGATTGGTGGAGAGTTCGTCCTTATTATGTGCTCTACCTCATTACTCCTTCCTAATCCCTTTCCCATTTTCTGTTTCGTTTTAACTACCAGATCTTCAAGCCTACTCTTCTGCTCCTCTGTAAGTGTAGATTGGCTTTGTAAGGTACATATACTAATTTGCCTAGGAAAACTTGTGAACACGCATATATCTTCATTTAAATTAGCATTTATGTTCATTTTTTTCCAAAAGTCGGAGCCTACAATGATTTCGTGAGGCAACGAGGGGATTATTTACACTTCCAGTACCTTTATTACGCCCTTAAGTTCAATAGGTAAATTTGCTGTACCCAAGATCTCAACTTTGTCTCCGTTCGCGAGCGTCGCCGAACTGTGGACTGATGTACTCCACTTTGTATTCATAGCCTGTAATTTGTGCCAACCGATCTTTCCGACTACCGTTCTAGAAGCACCTGAGTCGAGCAGTCCAGTCATCGGTACGTTAAAAATGGAAATCTCTAAATACGGCCTCTCATCATTCTTCACCCGAGTGAAGATGAAATCCAGCATAGCTGATTTGAAAGGATTATTTCGATCTACCTCGTCAAACCTAAATACTCTTTTTACCGCTGCGGCTCTGTTGAGACTACCGGAGCTCAGAATGCCGCCTACTGCAGAGTTCTTGACACGTTTCCCGAATTTTGGCGACTATTATTGTTGTTGGTTTGTAGTCTACTACAACTAGGGCAGTGAGCGCGAATAACTTCCACCGCATTGCATCCGAAACAGCGCCGAGGCTGCCTACAAAACCGAGATGTATGACCTTGCCTTTTGCAGTTATAACATTTATATACGGGATCCGACCTGGGTTGGTTTGAAATAGCTGATACATTTGGATTTGTGTATGAAACATACGCAAGATCGGGTTCTAATAGGTTTGTGTGTCGCCTAGAAGGAGGGGGACAAAGGCCTCGACCGAAGCTCGCACCGCTTTAAGCCTCCTTCCCATGCTGACCAAGTCCGCTACACTACTGATTTCACTCAGGCCTAGCTGACTTTACTAAAAAGGACTTATGTTCCCTTTTCTAATTCTCATCTGTTGCTCTTCGCTCATTGGTTCCGTTAAACGTGAGAACAAACTACTCATTATCGCTACGTATGTCCCGATGGACTCATCTTTACCTTGGGTACGCTTTTTAATCTCCTCCGTTAAACGGTCATCGTAATCGATGGGCAGGAACTCGTTACGCAAGTCTCTCACTAAATCGGACCAGAATTTGAAATTGACTTTGTTTGCCCTATACCAAATTAGAGCTCGACCATTAAACAGGTCCAAGGCAGATCGAAACAATTGAGCTTCGGAGATGTCTCTGGCTTCGCGTAGCTCGGTAACTCTCTCCAGAAATGAGCTGAGAGACTGACCCTGGTCCCACTTGTGGACCGGAATGTAAGTAACTGCTTTCCCAGTAATTTCACTGGCTGAGTCGCCGGACACGTCCGCCTCTACCTTAGTTTGTAGTGCCCCTAGGGCAGAAATCAATTCGTTCTTTAACTTATTCCTGGTAGCTACCTGTTCCTGTTTCTCCAGTCTCACTCGCTTAATCCTATCTAATGCCCAGTTAATCTTTGATACTATCTTGGCATAGCCACCACTGGAAGCGTCCCCGGAGAAATTCTCGATAAGTGTATTGAGTTCCACTATCTTGCCCTTTACTGATTCTACATCTTGCTCGAAAGAAAAAGGGTATTTATCGGATTTTAAATAATCCCCTGATTTTTCTGCTTTGAACGCCCCTCTCAAGCTCTTGCGCATCTCATCAACTGAACCTGTTTCTAGGCCTCGTACGAGTAGCTGGTAGCCTAACTCCTCTTGCGTAAGGCGGTTCACCTCCATTTTTACAAAAAAAATTGATAAATTCCACCTAGAGATGGGTCAACCTCAAAAGAACTATTATATTAAGTTGAGAACGGATAGCACTTTAAGTACGAAATAAGTACTTATCTACCCTCTTGATGCAAAACAATAGATCACCTTTAGTCCCAAGATTAGATTACAAAATTTAAATTTATAGAAGCAACTAATAGCAGCCTCTATCGTATGGTTATATAATAAGAGGAGGAGTATTCGACTCAAACAAATTATTCGTTTCCATTTAGTTACCTTTACTGACCCTCTTACTCAATAACCACGAGAGTATTTCAGAAACGACAAAATGGCTATAGCGAGACTTTGTGATTGTTCTTCATTCACAAGTTTACTGAAAACTACAAAAAAAATTATCGCGAATTCATTGATAAAAAAAAATTCAATATGTCCAAGTATACACGAGAATTTGTATGCTGAACTTCATTCGATCTTAATACCTAATACCTGATAATCCTAATATGAATATTTAAAAGCTTGATTAGATGGGACCTGTATGCCGCATCTACTCCAATTCCTCAAGATGTGCTATGCAACAAAAAAAAATTATTTATAGTATATCCTCCGGACTATCCCACCCGATTCAGATTACTTAACTTATTAATCTTTGCTCGTTCCATGAGCAATCAAACAAAAAGTATGTATATTCAGAAAACTTCTATAATTTATTCCAAGAATTGTTTTTTTTTTCATGTGGGAGGGCGCCGTGCCCATCGACCAGGCGATCTGATATAAACCATTCAAAAGGACTTATAATCTCAACATGTAATAGTAAATTCATATGTTCCACATGAGCGACCAAAAAAAAAATTTATAATTTAAGTATATAGTACACATATGAGCAGCCAAAAAGGATCTATAATCCGAACTACTAATTATATAATACGCTCCGCATGAGCAACAAAAAAAATTGTAATCCAAATATATAATAATAATGTTATATAACAATATAATAGCAAATGAGAATAACGAAAATATGTAAAAAAAAATTATATATATAGTAATAGGTATAATCCGAAGATATAATATGAGGCGTTTCGCACGAGCATCCAAAAGGATTTGTAAGCTTATTTTTATTTATTTAAGTAGTAAAATTTAATATTATCATCCGCTCAAAATGTGTGTGGGGTCACTTTAAGTACTCCACTAAGTACGGGTAATCCGTTGTAAGTATAGTAGAAAATTTCCTTCTTACCAATCACTTAGAATGCAGTTCGCATATTATCGTACCCCATTCATTGAACGAATGCCACCGTTGGAATCTAATTAGCTAAATTGCTTTCGCGCTAATATGATGATTAAATTGCGGTCTTGGATATGGTGTGGAAAAAAAAAATAATTTTCTCCATTTTGTTTACTTTGATCCCTTTGGTATACACCACACAAATCATATTTCCTTTGGATGTTCGGGCAATTAAGTCTTTAACACTTAGCGGGATACTTGCTTTCGACCACTTGGAGCAAAAACAAAAAAAATCTAATCTTAAAATACGACTTACTTTGTACTTTTCCTTCACCTTGAAGCACCTGTTCAGCATACGACCTCAGATTGCACTTTATACAATAACTGCGAGCTAACCTCTATATCGATAATTCAATCAGTCAACTTCTATGTCATACGCACGATTTATTATTAGGAAGCCTCTTTGGTTATTTTTTGAATCTTCCCTACCAAGTATCAAAACGACGTGGCGTAGACCAGCATTCATACGCATAATAAAAAGGCTTTCTGGAAAGGAAAATAATTCAGTTGCGTGCCAAATCAATGCAAAATACTACACGACTCTACTGCGACAAACATAACAGATTGCCTCATCCGTTCTTTTAATATGCTTCCGCTCAATTTTCGAACCATCAATAATACGAACTATAGAATATCTCAAATAATTTGTTTCCCCTTATATTTCATTTTGGACCTGCTTAAATCACTTATTCATAGCACAACATACCGCTACTCCAACTTTGCACAAAACTTGCATACACTTGGGCCCGATTGTTCTGAAATGCACTACACGGATATGTGTAAGTATTGCACTGTTACCGGACTGTAATTCAGTTACCGCAATGCTAATTGTCAGCTGTGCTGAAAGATTGCCCTACACAAAAAAAAAGAAATATAAACCTTGCATCACAGAACACAAACGAATGACGGCAGCAGAGGAAAATCTTTCTGTTATTCCTGATTTATGCGTGTCGCTTGCTTCCCAACATCGCTGGCAATCACAATTCCGAACCTCACCCACTCCTACACAGATTACAATTTTTCAGCGGATCACTTTTCTCTAACAAAAACAACAAAAATTGAACAGCTTGACACCCGTGAAAGTTTGAGAGGTCGTTTGTACTGATCTAATACGAATACTGGTTTCCTTTTGTTATGGTTTTAACTGTACGTTAGGCACTTGCAAAATTTTCCACTTTATTGAATACACATTTCCATAGTTGTTAGCACAAAAGGGCCCCACGTTGGGCGCCAAAAATGTTACGGTTTCTACTCGGACTGTAAGTTAAGGCACTAGCTCTAGTGGAGAAAGGTCGTGGATATATCGTGCACGCTGAAGGAAACCAATTTCGATGTTATTTTTTTTTTCTGATTCTGGGCGCCACGTAATTTTTATATAGGGAGAATATTACGAAACTCCTAGCATCACGTCAGCCAAACACTCTCTAATTTTCACTGAGATTTATTTCAAAATTTATCATTAAACCACCTTATACATATCCTAATATTTGTAAAGAGGAGAACGCAAATACCAAAAAAATGTTATGAATTTAATAAATACTTAGGGTCTATTGCAAGATGTTCTTCTTAGACTTTTGGTCCCAACGTCCGTACGACTACTTCTATTTTATTTATCCCTCTTTTATTTTCAGGACCACTCTTTCCGTTCTGGTTTTCTTTTCTTGTTTTTATATTAATTTTAATTTTAATTTTCACAAGCGAACAATGAGTCAGGCGTGTTCACGCTTCTAGTGCCTCGACTGCAGAGAACGACTGTCAAGGGAGCAGGGCCGTGTGTCGCCAACTTCATTTCCATGTTCAAGCCCCTTTCCACATCGACCTGTAGGTCAGTGCGTATGGGCTTAGAGTTGCCGAGAAGCAATCCATATAGTTTTGCTTATTAGTTTAATTTTTTTTGTAGGTGCTTTGCGTAAACAAATGTATACACATCGTATATATATATGGCCCCGACTCCTCTAGCCAGCGTATGCTCTGTCAGTATTTTGTATTACGTTCGCTTTATTAATTTTTTTTTTGTTGCCTTACTTTATTTATTTATTTATTTTTTTTACGCAGGAGTTTGGACCAAAATTCCATATAATCTGAAAGTTATTACTGGTTATTGATAATTATTCGGCTACATCCATATTGACGGAGCATCCTGCTAATATTCTAATTATGTTTAAATGCTACTTAGTAATTCAAATAATCAAAATTTCAAAATAATTTTAACAACTTATCTACTAGCCTTCTACAAGCTATTCTTAAGTTTATGATAGTCTTTGTGTAATTGGTGTGTGTAATCTTGGGTTGACCTGCTCTATGTGATGTTCCGGCTTGTGGATGTGTGCCTGTGTTTGTGTGTTCGTAATCTTGAGTTGACCTGATCTATGTCATGTTCCAGCTTGTGGATGTATGCATGTGCTTGCATTCGTGTCCTGTCCTAAAAATAAAAGAAATTTCGCAGAATCAATTGTTCAGGCCACAACTCTTAAACACGAACAGGTAACATATTTTTTAATAAGATGTTTGTTTCATTTCTCAATCGTTAATTAAAATAAAGATAAATAAAAATTACAATTAATAAAAACAAAGTTCATCGCGTTGATTCCATCCATATCGCTTCTTTAATGTCGTAAGTAAATCAAAACCAGTTTGAAAGTACAATTTAATTAAAGAAATGGCTGTGTGTCTGCAGGTTAAACTGAATCATTATAAAAGGTTTTCCCATAAGAGGTGTTATTTTGATATTCAAAGAAAAATGCTATTCTTTGAAATAAATAATCGGATTTGAGAAAAATGATCTCATTATAAAGAGGAAGGTATGCCGTTAATAATGGAAAATAATATCGGCCAAATGACCACCACGACCACGCCTACAGGACCATATCTTTTTCATGAAATTTTCCATAACCAAATACAATACAATAATACAATACAAAAATATTTTATTGAAAGACCCTGGCCGAGGCCACGTCGTTAAAACGGTGGGTACATAGATCTACAGTAGTTTTTTTATATTAAATATAAGCATAAACTCTAGAAAACAATAAAAATAAAGTAAATAGTGTAACACTTAAAGTGACTGAGTACAGGTACTAAAGAAGTTTTTTCCAATACGAAAACCTTAAACCTACAAGTTAAATCAGGTAACTAAATCAGGTACCTTAATAGTATTCAAAGCAATTTACCGAAGTCAAAAAGAACTAAATCAAACTATCCAGTCATAAGAGATATTATATATATATATATATATATTATTTTTTTTCCCTCAATACGAAAACCTTAAACCTACAAGTTAAATCAGGTAACTCAATCGCAAAGTGGCTGCCCTATGTCCTCGATAGCCTCACGAATTCCATCATTGGGTCTTGAATCGACGCTGGGCTGTTGGCGTAGACCTTCTCTTTCACGTGGCGCCAAAGGAAGAAGTCGCAAGGTGTTAAGTGACAAGATCTCGGTGGCCAATTTTGATCACCTCTTCGAGAGATAACACGGTCCGGAAACTTTTCCCGTATGGCACGTAGCGCCGTCTTGTTGAAAGTAAACGTTGTCCAGATCAATACCATCCAATTCTGGCCATAAAAAATCATTATTCATCTGTCGATAGCGCAATCCATTCACCGTAACTGTTGCTCCAGCCTCATTTTCGAAAAAGTAAGGACCATAAACCGTACCAAACAGTCACACGTTGAGGATAGAGAGGCTTTTCAACAATAACACTTGGGTTTTCCGAGCCCCAGATGCGACAATTTTGCTTGTTGACGAAGCCATCGAGGTGGAAATGGGCCTCATCACTCAAGATGAGTTTTCGATGGAATTCCGGATCATTTTCATGCATTTCAAGGACCCAAAGACTCGACGTTGTTGATGATCGGCCGGCTTGAGTTCTTGTGTTAACTGAACTTTATAAGCCTTAAGCCCCAAATCTTTATGCAAAATACGGTGTAATGACGTTTGTGGAATGCCTAATTCCAAAGAACGACGAGGAATGGACAAACCTGGGTTTTCTTCAACACTTTCGGCTACAGCAGCAATATTCTCGCTTGTTCTTGAGCGACGTGCACGGGTTTTTTTCTTCACATCACTAACTTGTCCCGACAGCTCGAATTTTTCTACCAATTTCTGTATTGCGGTCCGACAAGATGCTTCACGACGACCCAAAAATGTTCGAGTTTTACAAACCGTCTCTGCCACATTTTTACCATTTTTATAGTGAATTTTAATAATTTCAATGCGTTGTTGAATCGTTTATCGTATTCTTATTAATGGCGTAGTTTCTACTTGTCAAATGTCAAAAAATTACAGCTCCAAAAGTGACATCTACCGAAATAGCGGGCTAATTAAAATAACACCTCTTATTGGAAAACCCTTTAGACTAATTGAGTCGTTAGTTATTTTTTAATTAAGAGCGCTGTGTGTGTAGGGCATTGTATTCCTAAATTTACATAAATTAATACAAAATCACAATACGTTGTTTCTGTAAATTTAGAATTTAGAGTACTGGTGTTGAGGCATGAATGGCTTGTCGTAAATCCTTTTCCAGAAGAGATTTTCCACCAATGAAGTTGGTGCCACAATCTGAATATATGTCAGTACACAATCCTCTTCTAGCTACAAACCTTTTTAATGCTCCGAGGAATGCTTCAGATGTGAGATCTGACACCAATTCTAAATGTACCGCCTTTGTAGCCATACAAACAAAGATACAGAAATATGCCTTTTGTAACTTGGCGTTGCGTAACTTTGAGCTTCTTATCGTTACAGGTCCGGCATAATCAATTCCCACTTTAGTAAATGGCTTCGTTTCATTTACTCGCGGGGTTGGTAACTTTCCCATCAACTGGCTTCTAGTCGTAGTGCGATATTTGAAACATGTAATGCACTTATGTAATCGACTGGTAATGCAACGTCTAGCATCTAATATCCAGAATCGATTTCGACTAGTGCTGAGAACCAGTGAGGGACCGCCATGTAGAGTTTCTACATGTAGTTTGTCGATTAAAATTAATGTGACATGATGATCACGTGGTAAGATGACTGACTGGGTGTTTCCTATTGAATGAATACCGTAGAAGGAACTGGTTATCTACTTTTGCTAAAAGATTTATCGCAGTAGGTTCTTTAGCTTCTAGATTGGTTTGTTCCGAAATATCCTTAAATTTTGGCCATGCATCTTGTTCCTCCGATAGCCATGATGGGCCGTGCCACCATAGCTGATTATTTATTACATCCGTTGAATCGTGTAAAATTCGTGTACAAGAGCGTAATTTGTCAAGAGCAGGAGACTATACATAGGAGTAAGTGAGAGGCTGGATGGAGAAATTGTCAAAGCTGTAGATTAATTGTCAAATGTGCTTTTGTTTTGTGAGCAGATTTGGTCAACTTAAAATTCTTTTGTGAAATTTAACAAAAATACCAAATCGATTCTTTTCAAAACTATTTATCTTTGAACTTTATTTAGTGCAAAGTTTTATAGTGCCACTAGTGCCTGTTAAAATCTTTATATCAATTAAAAAAAAAACAGAATGAAGTGTTCGGTCAGTGCTTGCAAATATAAATTGGATTATAAACTAGGGAAATCCTGTTTGAGGCAACTGCACTTTCTAAATTATCTTTTTTGTTAATAGAAGCAGAGATTTATATAAATTAATTATGTGAATTATTTCAAAATAAAGTAGAAAAAGAACGTTTTCTACCACAGATGCTCCGCGCAAAACCTTTGTTTACTTTTTGCAAATTGACAATTTGCTTAGAATAGGGATGGCGGGTAAATACATGTAAAAATGGATTTACGCAAAATCTGGCTTATCACAATTCCTGTTTGCTCTATATTCTAAGGGCTGCACAGATGTTTATTTGCGATTTGAGGTGATAATATAATAATTTTATAATCACTACGTGCTGTGAATTTGTGAAACAGTAATTGTTTATATCAAAAACTGTGACTTAATTGAACACGCACACAATTAAATTCGGTAGTCATATAAGGAACTACGCGAAGCAACATTATTGTTTTGGCTTGTCTAAGCCAAGGGAAGGAAATTCCTTCCTTCCCGAAAAAGTTCTTGCCTGGAGGGTGATTCTGATCTTTTGTCGTACTTTAATGTCAAAATATACGCCTAAATGAAATGAAGCTTTCTACTGATTTTTTCGTGTTTTTATTCAGTTCAGCAAGCCTTGCATTACGTAGAATGAACTGAAACTGACACTTCACATAACAAATCCAAAAATATTTTGCGATTTTAAGCATTTGTATTGTTTTAAGTTGACGTAGAAAATGCATTTACCATAGTATGTAATTTTTGTCACAACCTCGGGAGCAGTTGACTAATTTGTCGTACTTTTAGGCGTGTATTCTGACATTAATTCATGCAAATTCATTTTAGTTTATTTTGTGGTTGATGAAAAGGATAAATCAAAATGAATGTGGTGAATATAAAAGTACGACTAATTTGAGGTGAAATGTCAAAATATGTGACAAAAATATACGCCTAAGCTACGACAAAGAGATCAGAATCATCCCCCTGGGTTGGGCCAAAGAATAGGGCATGATAACTCTGTGTTAAAGTTCACTGGTGTTGGGAATGTGTCCATATGTTCATTACTTCAATAATGAAGTAAGGAATAGATTTCATACTGGGGAACTTCGTACTTAGTAAGCAGCTCAGTAAAAACTTTGCTTGGGATTTTACTCTAAAGCCTAGTATCGAGTTCGAGTAAAATGTGACATTTCCAGGCAAAAATTTTACTGATGATTTTACTAGTGCAGTACGGAGTTCACTGGTAAAAAGTGAATATTTCGCTATTTTAAGGTAGATGGCACTTTGCATGTCCCCACTTATTTTACTTGCTGGTAAAATTATGACATTTCCCGTTTCTATGACAATTTTCAGAGTGTTTTTTGAACTCATTGAAGAATTTAATTTTAATTGAAAATTTTCAGACTTTTTTCTTAATTTATTGAAGGTTTTAAGTTCCTTTAACAATTTTCAGATTAATTAAGTCAATTTTTAATTGTAAGTTGTAGAAACATTTATCTAAATTTTATAAATAATTTGAAGTTTTTCAGTGATAAAATATTTAGACATCTGTCACTTTGTTTTCTCCAAATTAACATAAGTCAAAATTTTACCAGTGATTTTAATGTGAAAAATTTGGAGACCGCGTTAAATTTTACTTTGCCTGAACTCGATACTAGGCTTTACTCCATACTATGCTTGATGCAATACTATTTTACAACATTTTTAGTGTTTCTAAAGCCTAGTAAGTAGTAAAATTTAACGCGGTCTCCAAAAAATAGCATTTTAATGCTGGTAAAATGTTGACGTACGTTTTTTGTTGAGAAATTGAAGTGACTGCTGTTAAAATCACAATTAATCGGAAATATTTTTAAAAGTGTTAAATGATTATTATTTATAATGGATATTAATCATCAAATCGACGACGAATTTGTTGCTGCAGCATGTCTAATTGTGTATCAACTAAATAAACTCGCTTTGGTCACAATCAAATAAATGTGAAAGTTTTACCAGCATTTTAATGCTCTGCACATTAAAATGGTCAGTAAACTGAATGGAGACTTACAAAATGCCACATTTTACCAGTGAACTCCGTACTGGACTAGTAAAGAGCTCAGAAAAATTTTTGTGTATATTGAAAAGTCACTTTTTACACGAGCTCCGTACTGTTTTACTCGAACTTCATACTAGGCTTAATCGACAAATAATAGGTTTGTTCGAGGAAAACACCGGGTAAGCCCCGGGCTACACCGGGCTGTACTATCTTGTTTTTTGAAAACCCTGGGCACAGTATATATCATACAGTAGAATAGCTTAGAACTAACTACTGAAAAGTGAATTTTAGAATTTCAATTAAAAAAACATAACCTTAAAATTTCTCCCACAAGAGGGAACTATTAAGTATGATACGGACATAAATGGGCGAACAGTAGCTAGCTGCACGACCGTTGACGGAAGTATTAGTTTTATGTATGTACACATATCGGCAATCGGCGACAAATGTATTGTTCCATTACTAAACAGCTGTTTGACGGTAAAGTGGTGTCATTTTGCCTCTTTCCCTCTAGTAAAAGTTTAAGAATGCCATCAGTTCTCTTTCTTCCACTTTAGATTTACATAGGAATCCATGTATTAAAAATTGACTAGTGTGTTAGTTAAAACTGTTGAAAGAGAAAGTATAGTCTCTTTATAGAAGCATCCTACTCACTTGACAGTTTTGACAGAGCTGGGCTACTGTATGATATATACTGTGCCCTGGGCTTACACGGGGTTTCTGAAACTTGTTCGATGAAAGCCCGGTGTTTCTGATTTCGTGCCCCGAACTTGCACTAAAAATTTGTAGGGGTAAACGTTTGACATTTGTCATTTGTGAACTGTCACATGTAATTTGTTCGGTGATTGCGGTCGAGTGCTGTATATAAAAGTGAAAAAATCGTGGAGCTCATACAAAATTCAGATTATATAAGGAAGTTGGATAGGAAATTAGATGACAAAATACCCATCGATAATATGCACATAGGAAATTCGAATGAAAATTATAAGGAAATATTTGAGGAGGTGATTAAAGTCGAAGGACATGGGCGAAATCTTAAGGTCTGCCTTTCTAGTAAGAAATTTGATCGTAAAATGTTTCTTTGCCAATTATTAACAAGTAATTTTTATAGACTTCACGTTATCCCTGCAGCTACCAAGCAAATAGATTTGAAGCAAACAACCTATAAGAAATTCTCTAAATTCTTAAATGAGATGTCAGGAAAGGGGATTAATAGTGCTCGAGAAGAGGCCAACGGGATAGAGAAAATCATTTCTGTAGATTTTGATCATCCAAACTATTAATTTTATATCTAGTGACAAAACATCTGATGATAAAAGCGAAAATAGTGCAGAAATGATGGAGCTATATCTGGTCACAGATGAACCAATTGTCATTTTTTCAAAGTAAAGTTACAGAAAAGGCGATAATGTCGATGTAAAAAAGCTAATAAAAGAATATGTAATTAAGAAAAAACTGAGAAATATTTTGTGTGCATTTTAATATTTATTTATTCTTAAATTTTTAATTATTTCACCTATTTCATAAATAAATTTTGACAAATCACTAGAAATTATTATTTAAATTATGCTCAGGAGAACTGTCAGAGAAATTTCATTACATTAGATTTACCCGGTGTTTTAAAAACTTGTTCGATGAGTGCACAAAACCCCGGGTAAATTTGGGGAAAATTTATACGGTGTTTTCATCGAACAAACTTATTAATAAATTATGAATCTGTGTACACTTGTACGAAATAAAGGGTTTCACAGCCTGTTCAAAATTTGTGCCATGCTCAGTCCATTTATGTCTGTGGGCACAATGAGAACAGGCTCTTTAATTTAATAGAAAGAAGAAGAAAAAGAGCAAGTGCGAAAGTGTCAAAGTTTGTAATAATTTAAGTTTTGATAAGACGAAATTATTTTTAAAGTTTAAACCTTATTGGGAAACATTTTAAAAGCAATCGTGTACTTATATTGGAATATCTTAGAAATGAAAAAGGGTTTGAACTGTCAGCTTTGATATGACAGCAAAATTTATTACGAAGTTTTTACAGCGTTGATATATTTTCCTCTAAAAAGTAAAAGTAAAAACGATTTTACATACCGAGAATTGTTCTTTATTTTCATTTTAACATTAAACTTGACAATTGTATGTTTGTTTTGTCAGATAATTGTAGGTATGTTTATTTTAATGTAAAAAAAACTTTTCTGTAGGTAGCGTTTGCGCTACAAAAGTAAGGTTTAGAATATGTTTTATTTATATATATATTTTTTAGAATAGAGTAGAATAGAAAAATCATTTATTGAAGAACCTTAGCTTAAGTTACGTAACAACGTTAGGTACATCGAGTAAATATTGGATGTTTGGCATAATTGGTATGGTACAAAGTTATTTAGCAAACTAACAAAGGAGCAATGAACAGGCTCATTGCGGTAGAATATGATAACAGTAATATAGTTAGATTTATGATGTCAAATAATAGCAAGCATAAAGTGCTCAACACAAAGTTGGAAATGTAGATTAACAGACGAATAAGTAACAATAACAACTGTCAATCACTGACATATATACAATGGACTGCTGACGCTACAAAAATTGCTTACATTATTTGACATTATTATGGGATCACTTTTCTATAGTTCTCTCTTTTTGGTTTAACTACTTTTTTTCGCTGAACTATAAATAATAAGTTCTATACAAAATCCACAATAGTCCAGTCCCAGTGGTTTTCCAAATGAATATATAGAGTAGAAATAGATGGCAATACAGTATTTGTAATTCTTTCTCTGTCCCCCATACCTACTTTTAGGGACAGGCAGAAAAAAATTGCGTAAATTTCTTTCTTTAAATCTCAAGTTTAAAAAATATTTGATGTTGTAGAAAATAAGCTTCCAAGAATAGAAATAATTTCGAATTTAGCTGTAATTTGCTGAACTTTTAATATGAATATTAAAACGAAAGTAAGACTTGAAATTAAGATAATTGTCACACCCTGCCAACAAAAGTTGACCCATATGAAATAGAAAATCAGGCAGTCCATGTTATATATGTCAGTGCTGTCAATGGATTATTGGTTATAAAGTGTAAAGTAATGAACGAGCTACTACGGACGCTCTAAGCCTCCACAGCTCTTATTTGTTTATGTTTCGTTTTGCTATAATGTGCCCAACGCTCGGCGTGCCTTTGGCAGGGGTGCTCAAATAAATTGATGTTTAAGGCTGAAACAATACGATGCAGTGCAGTGCACTGCACTGCATTGAAATTTAGAGCCCATGTAATAGCATGTGGCAAGTCACATGCACTGCACTGCAACTTTTTGGCTAAAGCCTGAAACACAATACGATGCAGTGCAGTGTTATAGCCGTACACTGCACTGTAAAGCACAATAAATGCAGTGCAGTGCTTTGACAATTATTTTTTGAAGATTTCATATCTAAATATTTTGTATTCTAGATTCATTATTTTGAGAAAAACTCTACCCATTTTTCTTCTAATGTCATTTTAAAATTAATTAATCCATATTTAATTGAACAATTCCTCTATTCTTTAGTATTTAACAAACGTCAACTGATGCAGTGTGCAGTGTTTTAGAAATTAGCCTAAAAGTTGCAATGCAGTGCACTGCACTGCATTGCATGTGACTTGCCACATGCTATTACATGGGCTCTAAATTTCAATGCAGTGCAGTGCACTGCACTGCATCGTATTGTGTTTCAGCCTTAATTTCTAAAACACTGCATCAGTTGACGTTTGTTAAATACTAAAGAATAGAGGAATTGGGTAGAGTTTTTCTCAAAATAATGAATCTAGAATACAAAAAATTTAGATATGAAATCTTCAAAAAATGATTGTCAAAGCACTGCACTACATTTATTGTGCTTTACAGTGCAGTGCACGGCTGTAACACTGCACTGCATCGTATCGTGTTTCAGGCTTTATGTTTATGTTAAGTATAGATTATAAAGAATTCAAAAAGCTCAAACAAAGAAAAGACAAAAAAGACAAAACTCAAAAGCTGTGGCGAATTAACTTTGACGCATTAAAACGTAAAATACAAAATAATAAACAATAGAATACGGAATGAGTTGAGTTACTTAAGAGGTCATGAGTAGGCGCAAAGCAAGCTCCTTGAATTGTTTATGAGGGCCTATTCTTCTGAATGATTCAGGAAGCGAGTTCCAGAGCACAGCTCCCTGACCAAATACGTCATTAGACCCAAATCGAGTACGGGTTCTGTGCAGAACAAGCCTGGTGTTATAATTTCAAATCAATTTCATTCCGGCATTTTAGTTGCTACACTCATTTAATTAGAGATATTAAGTATTTATTAAAGAACAGATGGAATTATCGATAGATTACAAAGTTCTTTAATTTAGCAAACCAATAAAGGAGCAATGAACAGACTCATTGCGGCAGAAAGTAATATTAGTAGGTACTATAGATTCGGATAATGAAGTCAAATAATAGAGAGCTAAATGTAATGTCTAAAATGCTGATTAACATGTAATACAAGACATAAAAGTAGATTGTAGTTGTCAATACAATACAAAAATTGCTTACAAAAATATATATCCCTGCTTAAGCAGCAGACCCACCTCGAAAGCAAAATAATGCTTCCAAATGTATTTTAGTACCGATGAAGTTCTGTTATTAGTAGCTCTGGTTGATTAAAGACACAGAAAAGTGATAAGGATCTACGAATACTTCAGAATGTCAAAAGCCACATTTGACGAATTCTTTTATTGTTTATTCTGCTGTTATGATTTTTTTAAGCTGTCTAATGTCGTAGTGGCCAGCGTTATACGTTACTTTGTGCAGGGGTTCTATTTAAACATAAACATTTATTTATTTGAGTACCCGTGTTGGGTACATCAAAGCGAGTTACATAGTAGATACATATAGCAAAACCAAACATAAACATAAATTTATTTGAGTACCCGTGCCAAAAGCACGCATAGTGCCTAGAAAGTTACACAGTAGATTTACACTATAGCGAAACAAATCTTAAAAGATAACGGAGATTATAAGTAACATTAGCCTAAAATACAGTATAGTGAATACATAGAAAGCAAAAATGAAATATAAGAAAATAGAATACAACTAGGACCTTAAATGTAGTACAACAAATTTAGAATTAGATGAATTAGATTAGTTTGTCTAATTTGATTAGTATGGGGTTGAGTATAGATATTTAAAAAAAAAAAAAAAAAAAAAGAAGCTCTATACAGATAATCAAAGCTTCTGAATGATGGATAACAGAAAATATATCCAATCCCATAACAGCTGTGAAGCAACTGGTGTGAGAGAACAATTAAGAGTACTGGAGGCTTAGAGCAGCCATAGTAGCCTACAGTAACGTTGGAGCATCAAAAGAAAACTTATACAGTAGCAAATCCATAAAAATTTGTAGTATGATATAACATAGTGCTGAAAAAATAGATAAAATAAATAGAATAGCGACAAGTAATAGAGTGTCTTAGCGACTAAACAGTATATATAGTAGCGGTAACCAATGAACACTTGAGCCTGAACCTTTAAATTAAACTTAACTATTAATGAATACTGATTTGATTTGATTTATTGCGAATGAAAAAGATTTTGCTGGCAGCGGTATAATTGTGTTTTTGAGTAATCTCCAAAATAGGCCCGCAGCAACTATTTTGCTGCGACGCTCTCAGTGTTACTTATAAGCTGGTGTTTTTTTGTGTACTTTGTTCTAGAATTCCCATATACTGGAGAAAATAAATTGTTCTGTCGATTGAAGCGAACTATTTGTACTGTTCGCTTCATTTAAATCTTCTATGAAAATGTATGAGGCGTTCTTTTGTGTATCTTTTCTTCTGCTTTGCTCTGCGGACTCAAAAGAGCACTGCTATAGATTGAATATTGCAAGAGCAATTGCGCAGCGAAAACTTAAAAATGCCGCTCCCGGTGTGGCACCCAATTTAAGTAATCTCCATAATTTTGTGGGAGCAAACGCACAACGGGAACTGCAGCACGCCGCGCAGCGCCGTTGACACCCACTCAATTCTCGTGCTGTTGAGAAATTTTGGAGATAAAATATCTTGAGAACGTATAAAAGGTGTTTATATGTAATATAAATATATACATATTTGTATGTAAATATAACGCGCGTTGGATAGTGTGTGGTATTGTTATGTAACTATGGAGTTGAACGAATGAACTTGGACTTGAAGTCCGGACTGCCAGCATAAGCTGACAGATCACTCCGTGATTGGCGATAGGGCAGGGCGGCATGCTAGTACCTCGACTAGTGCGGGAGAGTTATAAGGGGGGTTAACCCAAAGCCTGCCGCCGGTCACGATTCATAAACAAAAAAATCATCGTGCCTATCAAAACACCATCGACACCACATCCAGCCCTTATATCACTTACCACTTTGCTTCATTTAGGCGCAGATGTTGAACCTTCCTGCTGCTTGCCCCATCCTCCTAAAGTTGATCAATACAGCCGTCCATACGCCTTGGAGCGGCAACGATTAAAAGTATCCGCTAGTACTATCTTAATATCAATGTAAAGTAGATAAAAAGTTATGTTGAGCTATATAGTTTTCAAAAAAATCGGAACGCAAGATCCAAAACATCCGTGAGTACTGTTCTAATAAAATTAGTTCAAATTAAATAAATTCATGTGGATCACTTCTGTATTCGAGTGTGTAGCCCAATTCCGGATGATAGACATAGGGGTATACTAAGTTTGTCATTCCGTTTGTAACACCTCGAAATAATGATGGTAGAGCAAAATGGATTGAACACCCATTCATAATATTAAAATTTATTTCGATTTTTGCATGTCCGTCCGTCCGTCCGTCTGTGCGCACGATAACTCGAGAGCACGTATACTTAGAGAGCTGAAATTTTGTACACGGACTTTAAAAAACAAAAGTAAAATTAAGTTCGAAAATGAGACAAATCGGGCAACTCCTTCGTGGGGTTGCCATATAAAAATTTCGTTTTCCGCTATATATTTGGACACTGCCTGAGAACGCATCGACGTAGAGAGCTGAAATTTCGTACATGATGTTTTTACTACATTAGCAAATAAAATTATCAAAAATGGACTAAATCGGGCAACTCCTTCTTGGTGTTGCCATATAAAAATTTCGGTTTTTTACGTATACTTTGAACACGATCAGTCCAAGACATTTTTATTGTACTAAAAACTTCTGCGGAATACGAAATCCTATAAAATTGGTTATAACCATTTTTTTGTGCGACAAACTGTTCTAGAAATATATGCGAAAAACAACTTCAAAATCAATACTTGAATAGATCGGTGACCATACGAAATTTAATACGGGCATTCATCTAGGGTATCATAAGAATTGGTCTTAGACCAATTCTAGCTTTTTTATTTGTTTTTAATTCGTTTTCTTCCTTTGATCCCTCCAAGGAGCTCCCTGGAGGCGACAACAAGGACTAGACTTGGCTGAAATGCGAAAAAATTATCGCGATAGGTCCTTAAAAGTTCTCGGACGTGCCGGAGGTGGCGAATTAGGTGACGAATAGGGTACAATATTTTGTGAGTACTTACTTGGGAGATCTCTCGGCGTGGCTTATGCCAGGTGGGACTTGGGGATGTACTTGGAGCGCTGAGCCCCGTTGAAAGTGGTGGGGTTTACTGATAGTGCAATTATTCCTGACGACAGCCTACTGTCACATAAATGTTCAGCGTGAGTTGTGTTGCGGCTCATTGTACTGCACCAAGCAGATCCCCTCCTTTTTTAGCGAGCGATGCTTTTGCCGGATATATGCCCCTCTTGCCACTCAGTATTTACACATTACTTTTACTTCAAGAAGTTGAATTCTAGTTCACAAATATTTTCCTGAATGTGCGTACCTTGTAAATTTAGTCTAGTCACTTCTAGTCTTCTTGTCTGACTTGTGTCATAGCGACTTCGTGAAGAGGAATTTCTTCCGTCATCTCGGATGCTTCTTCTTATTTTCGAATTTATTCTGAGTACTACGTGCAAGCCAGGGTTTATTCGTATGCACCTGTCACCAGTGGCAGCACTTTCTTCATGTGGCACACTGTGCGTACTGCTGCTAGCTTCAGTGTGTAGCATACTGCTGCATACAGCATGCTACGACCATAACAGAATTTTTTATTTTAGAAAAATTTATAGAAAAGTAATGTCTATTTCGATGATCCAAATCAGTGCTGCACTTTTTTCTGGTAGTGGAGCACTGATGCCCATAATTGTGTGTACACACGTATTATTTATAGGCCGAGATGGGGTAGTGCATTAATCACGAATTCATTATCACTTATTGATAGTGAAAAGTATTTGCACTACCACTAATCGTTTAGTGATAATGCAATAGACTGCACAACCAGTACTCGTTTAGTGATACAGAAAAAAAATGTGCACTACCAATAATCATTTAGTGCACCTGGAGTTTAATTATCATTAAAATTTGTTGTTGCTACCAGTTTAGTGGTAATGCAAAAACGCTCATCTCTGGTTATAAGGTTTGTTCGATAAGCCTGATAGCATAAAAGTTCTGAAAATGTACTTCGCGAGGCCTGAACGGAATCCTTTCAGCTCCAGTGGAAAGGGATAGTCAGACAGGAAAAAATTCAGGGGTAAACACATATGACCACTGTCGCATTATTGTGCATTATTTACGTATGTAAAAGCAGGACAGGTAGCGCTACCAAGAATGAAAAACCCGCCCGTTTCAGAAAGGAAATTACTTTTTCATTACTTTTATGCTATGATTGATTGAACCAGAGGTTTGGAACCCGAGGGATGCCCTGAACGTAGGCCAAGGCAAGGCCCATTGTTCACCCTCCAGACCCGTGAGTAATTGCTCATAGGTCCCAACCGGACGCTTCTATAAATTTCAGTATTGGCCCCCAGCCCTCCATACCGGCTTCGTGTAACTCGTCCAGGAGGTGTGAGCCGAGGAATTTGTAACGTATTCCTGAGAGGCTCTGTGAGGATGGACACCAGAGTTCTCAGGGTTAGCTTGTTAAATCCCAGGAACTTATTTGTTTGATTTGGGTTTCGTTTATCCCACAGTTCCTTTGTTGTTCTATCCAAAGGCGACTGTGTTGGCAGTCAGCCCAGCTTGAAATGATTGAGACATAGTGTTTTGGTGCAATCCCGACTATAGAGGCATGTTCCTCCGAGGCTGCACTAAGGCGAGCAAGCTCTTCCGCCCTTTCATTCCCGCTAATGTTGCTGTGCCCCGACATCCACTGCACCATCACCCTGTTATTCAGTTCAGGGTGGTTTTGTACTCCATTAATAATTTGGAGGTTATAAAAGGTTTAGACAAAGCTGTGACAGCTGCTTGGCTGTCTTAGTAGGTGGCTATCTCCTTGTTCTCAGTGTCTGAGTTAAGGAGGTGCCTTCCCGCTTCAAGAATAGCTTTGACTACTGCCTGGAAAACCGTCGCATGGTTTCAAGGTCCATGGCCAATTCAATCTCAGGCTCCTCGCAGAAAACTCCCGCTCCGGTGCCTTCATCAGCCTTAAGGGCGAAACACAATTCCACCGTTTCGATCCGATTCGTACAAATGTCAAATTTACATGAGACATACGTGCAATTGGACACATTACACCGAAATGGATCGAAATGGATCGAATCGAAACGGAGAAGTTGAACAAATTTCAACTTTTACGGATGACATAACCTAGAAAAATCACCTGTAAAGATTTCTTTATACTTAAAGATGCATGAAAAGGCTTTTGTTGAGGAAATAAAAAAGATATGAATTATATGACAAAAAAAAGAATGTTTTCATGGACGAAAGACAAAATCTGGCAAAATTTTAAAGTCAATTGTTTGAAATCGAACGGAATAATGTGCTCTTACATCCGTTTGGATCGAAATGGGTTGGGATTCTAGATTCAAAACCGCTTTTCAGCATGGTCTCGAGGGGGTAGTCGTGGTCCCTGTCGATGCCAGGTGCGATAAACTGCACAAACTCGTAAACGGATTCATGTGGAACTCTTGTTCCCGTATGAAGCCAGTCAAGATTGAGATGTAGTCTTAGCGCTGTAGTCGACGCACTTTGTTTAATATGTATTTGCACTGCGTGTATGCCGAGGATAACCTCCAGAACGCGAGTACTAGTTGATTTGAAAGCGCCGCTTGCGCTGAGAAAGCACAGTCTTTGAATCTTCTTCAATATCTTGCGATGATTGGCGAAGTCCATTGTTTTCCAACACACCACCGAGCCGTAGGTTAACATGGGTCGAATGACGCTAGTGTATATCAATAGGATCATCCGCGGTTTGAGTCCCAACTTCTTCCCTACAGCTCTGTGGCACATTGTGAAAACTCTGAGACCTTTGCTTGCTCTTTTCTTCGAGGTGTGGTTTCCAGTTTAACTTTTTGTCTAATATAATACCTAGGTATTTCACCCTGTCTTTTAACTCCAAGCGCGTGGAGCCAATCAAGGGCAGGTTTAAATTGGGGATAGTATTTTTCATGGTGAAGAGGCATAGGTCGATTTTCCGTGGATTGATGCTCAGTCCGCAGTTCGTAGCCCAGCGCATGACTAGTCGGATCGCGTTTTGCACCAGTCCACAGAGTACAGTTTCATAGCTCCCGGTAACTAAGATTGTCAAGTCGTCCGCGTAACATACACCCATAAAGGAGGTGATAAGATATCACCTTGAGGGGTGCCCCTGTGAACCCTTTTAATTCTGCTTGCCCCGTCTAGATCAGCAAAGACAGTTCTATTATACAACATGTGAACAATCCAAATTTTTAGAGATCGGTTCACTCTATGTTTTGTTAGCATTTCCGTGCAGAAGAACATTATTAAAGGCGCCTTCTACATCGATTAAAACAGCCAGCGTAGATTGTTTAAAGAGGAAGCCCTTTTCAATTGAGTGAATCACTTCGTGGAGGACCGTCTCAATAGATTTTCCATTTAAGTATGCATGCTGATGCTGCGATAGTTTGCTTCTGGGTATAGAGCGTCTCAGCTCCCACTCATAGGTGCGTTCTAGGTTTTTAAGTAAGAACGAAATCAAGCTTATAGGTCTATACGCTTTGGCAGTTGAGTAATCTACTCGACCTGCCTTCGGAATAAACACAACACGGACCTCTTGCCACAACTTTGGTGTATAGCCCATTTTGATGCATGCCCTAAAGAGAAGGGTTAGGTTGCTAATCAGAGGGTCACCCGAGTATTGAAAGGTTTGAAGGAGTCAACTGCCCATTTGACCGATTCGTCCGTAATGAAGGCAACTTCTCCGTCCCCGGAAACGGTTTCATTACGAGAGGTTTCAGTACGCAGAGATGAGAGGCTCTCATCTGGACCATCAGGGAAGTGTTCATCTAGCAAGATTTCCAAAGATTCCCCAAAGGAGGAAGCCTGCACTCCGTTGCTATCTGTGAGGAGTTCGGGTTGAATTGGTATCTTGGTAGGAATTTCTTTAGTCTTGACATCTCATTTACCCTGTCTACATTTTCACAGAAGAGTTGCCAAGACTTGCTTTTGATTTGCGAATTTCATATTTATAATGGCGCAAAGCGTTTTGGTAGACTACCCATTCGTTTGCGACATTTGACCTTTTGGCTTTATTGGATAGGAATTTCTTTAGTCTTGACATCTCATTTACCCCGTCTACATTTTCACAGAAGAGTTGCCAAGACTTGCTTTTGATTTGCGAATTTCATATTTATAATGGTGCAAAGCGTTTTGGTAGACTACCCATTCGTTTGCGACATTTGATCTTTTGGCTTTATTGTTTAGCCTGCGCACAATTTTCCGATTTTTTAACTCGCGCGATAACCAAAGGGGGGGGGGGGGCAGAGTTCGAATCTGCCCTCCTAATCGGACACGAATCCTCAAAGGATTGGATTAGCGCGGTGGTAATTTCTTCGGCTCCGCTATCTATATCCGCTCTGTTTGTTAGTTGAGCGACAGATGTATTGTTGAGCCTTTCAGTGAACAAGTGTTTGAAAGCCTCCCAGTTGGTTCTGGTAGGGTTTCTATAGGTCACTGGGGTTTCAACCGTCATATCTAACTCGAAGCGTATGTAACGGTGGTCGGAGAGTGAGGCCTCTTTCGAAACCGTCCTGCTTGTATATTTAATGTATTTCTGGTTAGCTTGTAAATCTTTTGAAAAGTAAATTTTAATTGCTCATAATTTTGCGGAGTTTTTGTACTAGCTAATTTATTCCTCGCTCTTTCCGATAACCTTGTTTTTGTTATAAAATTTATTAATTTCTTTTTTCCATCATCATCCTTTAAGGTATCGTGTAGGAGTTCAATCAAATTTAGAAAATTATTCAAATTTGTAGGTTCTCCATTAAATTCTGGAATTATTTTCAAAGCATTGGCAATATCAAAGAGAGCCATGTTTAATGTAGTTTCTTGGTCAGAGTTTTCTGGAGAATTACCTGTAATATCTTTGGTTTTTCTACTCAGTATGTCTTCTATTTTACTGTATATTTCTTTAAATTTAGTTTTGTATTCTATACTTTCTTCATTTATTTTGCAAGTCTTGAATGTTTCTTTGAATCTATACCTTAATTCTTTTATCTCTTCTGTTTTATTAAGAATATATCCAGCAGTATACGTCCTATTTGGTGTCTTATTAAAATTCTCTAAAATAGCTTTCAAGTCTTTATTTATGGTGCTTAATTCTTTAAAAGACATTGTTTTAAACTGTTACAGTAGTTATCTCTTTATTTATTTTCTTCAAAAATCTTTTCTTTACATATTCGTAAGCTATCTTTATAATTACTATTACTACTAATACAATTATTATTGATTTTATTTCACTGTTTATGGTCATCATCCCAACTGCATTGTTGTTAATAATTAATTCCTCCTGCTTTGATTGGTTTTTTCCCATATTTCTTGTTTTTGTTGACTTCTAATGGCTGCAATTTGTGTTATGAATATGTTCTTTTCCCTTGTTGTGACGGCCAGGGCTGCTAGTCGATACAGGTTGCCTAATTCTTTACGCTGCTTGACTAACTTGCCTCCTCTAGTGTTAACCTTTTTTAGGGGTTTGCCTCTGCGGTACACTATGCTGAAGGGTGTTGTTTCTCTTTCGGTACTCCTCTATTGAAATTGGCCTCGGTCCAGCAGTGAGGTTTTTTAAGGCTTCCTTCAAGTCAATATTGTTGTTTGGTAGCTCTTTCTTCTTATTTTCCTGCTTTCGATTTGGCACGTCTTCTTTTGAAATGTCCAGCTTTCGATTTGACACGGTCGCTATGTAATGCAGTCACTACACTTTATGCAATATTCATACATAACATGAATCACGCTCTTGAATTTTATTTCATTCATTGTAACCTGACTCATGCTTTCTTTATTTTATTTTCTTTAAGTCATTCATTGTGAGTGACGATTTTCTATCTTGACCCATATCTTCCTTTGTTGATATGTTTCCCATGATTATGCCGTTATGTCGCTTAATTACATATAGCATGTCGTAAGCATGCTTGTGACTCAATTTGTATTTAGTGATATATCTTGGATTAAGATATATTACAGAATATAAGACGTTAGATGACTAGTTGTAAGACTTTGTTATGGAACTATAGTGAGTGATGGGCTTGGACGTGAAGTCCCGACTGCCAGCATGAGTCGAAAGATCACTCGACGGACAGCGTTGACTGCAGGGCGGCACGCTAGCACGCCTCGGCTCATTGGCGGAGAGTGTGGGGAGGTTCCACGAAAACCTGCCGCTGCCGTCAGCCATAATAAAAAAAAATTCGTCGTGCCTATAAACAAACAAAAGCCGGCACACATTCGGTCCTGAAGGGACCCTTACGTCACTTACCTATATACGCAGTTGAAGGCGCAGATGTTCTGCCTTCCTTGCCTGCCCCATCCTCCCATCTGACTCTGAGGGGCATAATTATTCAGAGTCCCTAATTGACCTGTAAAGAGAGAGAAACTAGGCAAGCCTATACAACCCTCACTTCATGTAAGAGGGCTCCGGGATAATGAAAGAGAAAGCCAAAAACTTATAGAGCCATTACGTTATAATTCTTTCGTAATTCTGTATACAGGTTAAACAACTTCCTACTAAGTAACACTAACAGTTCAGTTGTCGCGCAGAAGGCTTACGACCATCCCGTACTTACTAGATTCTTATGTGCGATAGTGTAAATACATCCTTACTTCTAATGTCATGATAAAACAAACTCTTCGTATAAACTTTCTAACTCTAGCCTTATGAAACCTCTATTAACCATAAATCATATCATAGTTATGCGTAAGTTCTCTTAATTCACTTTTTCTTTTGCAAAACGTTGCCTTCAATCACATTAAAAAGTCATATGAGCTGACATACATATTCAATTGACACAAACAGAAATGTGCGAAATATTGAAACCTAAACGTGTCGCACGTCTAGAGGGAAAAGAAAATCTATAGCAAAAACTGCGTCGTGTCATGAAATATTAAATTGTTACGGAAAGAAACTAAAAATATAAGGTGTAATAATGTAAATGTCATCCAGATCTTGAACATTTCCCTTACATTAAAGGTATACTATTAGTAATTATAATACGGAGTGGAAATAAAAGCTTTAGAAGCTACTCCCCAATGAAGTTACGTTAATTGTTTTTATGGTTAATTATAAACAAATTGTTTACATTTAACAGTCAGTTCTACCATATGTATATACTTTTTAAATTAGTCGTCAGGTGATTTTGAACTTATTCCGTAAATTTCCTATTCCTTATTAACTTTTTTTTTGTTACGTTATAATCAAAAGCGTTTATTCATTCCCAATACCTTCACAAAATTTACGTAATGAAATAAGAAGTCACTTCCAACCCTAGTGTGAATGACGACAGACCCTTTTTATCATCCACGTGTGCGCGAAGTAATCTACTTAAATCTCAATTTGTGTTGAAAAATATTTCCTAGTGGCTATTTAAAAGATTTCTCCACCACGCAAAGCTTTTTTATTAAGTGATCATAAATTATTTGCTAACATCTTTAATCAGTTGTGGGTAAGTGATTTTTACGTTATCAAGTGAAAGTTTTTTTAAGGTTAGATTTTTCATTGCTGAAATAAATTTTTTCAAGTGGTTTTTTTGGCACATCACATACAATTTTTCTTGATCAAACCCATATAACACGTCCTGATGGACGAAGAGGATGAGTGTATGCTGGTGGATCCCGGTGGGTCCCCCACAGGACCAAATAATCTTTCCACACCAAAGAAACAAATTAACGCACAGGAGGTGTCTGTCTCAGCCAGTCAAAAACTAAAGCTTAAAGGGAGTCGATTAGACTCAACTCATACAAACGACCCCAATCTCCAAAAAAACCTATACAAAGCTTTTGACTTCAGCACCCCAACCAGTCCCTCGCTATCCATTTCCACAAGCAGTGTCTCAATCTCCAAGCAGACCACAAATGAAGTCACTATAAACACCACGCCCAAATCTATGAACTCCCAAGTTGTTTTTTATGACATCACAGACAAGGGTCCTTTCTGGGTTCTAGTATCTAGAATCACAAATGAAGGAGATGAAAGTCATAAACGTCTGAGTGACATCGGTATTGGAGCTCTACTGAAGAGAAACAATATAGTAGGGTTCACTAATATAAAGCAGAACTCTTTCAATACTGTTCAAGTTTTCTTCCTTAATTTTGCTGCTGCCAACAAATTGGCTGCCTCTGATCTCACTAAATATCAGCTAAGGGCTTTCATTCCTGCTTCATATGCACGAAAACAAGGTATAATCAAGGGAACTCCCCTCGACATCACTGATGATGAAATCCTTAACAACATCTCCTCCCCAGTGCCTGTTGTTGCGGTCGAAAGATTCAAAAAAAGAATTTCAGAAGAATCCTTTCAATCCACGAGCATCGTGAAATTATCTTTAGCGAATACCATACCAAATGAGGTTGCTATTTATGGAGCTCTGCGACAGGTTGAGTACTACACTCCCAAGCCTAAGTTATGTATGAAATGCCTCAGATGGGGTCACAAGGAACCCCAATGCAAAGCCTCAAAATTCACGTGCCCAAACTGTGCGCTGGAGGACTGTCAAGGCGACTGCACGACAACCCCCCTATGTATAAATTGTAAGGGAAAACATAGAGCCGATTCCCCTGATTAAAAGTGTTAATCGAAACGCTGCAAAATTGCTAATTGCTCAGTCTTCTCCGTCAACAAGGTCCACACCTTCACCAAACAGATTCGAACTGCTCTCTGATATTACTGATGAAACCTCGTTTCCCTCTTTAGTTTCCTCAAAAAGGGCAAGAGTCCCGGAAGCAGAGGCAAACAAGGTCCTCACCAAGAGAACTTATTCCAACGTCACCAAAACGTATCCTATAGTCAAACCCACAAACTATCACAATATGTTCAGTGAAAAGTCACAATCCAAAAATGGTATGTCCTTCATGGCAGAAAAAAATAGGGTCTCTGAAATGGAAAGAATTCTTTCCTGGATTAATACAACTCTTAACTCCACCCCAAATACTAGCACAAACAAAGACTTCATCACCTCACTTAAGACCAATATTCAAGCATTTAATACCAGTTCAGATATTCTTCAAATACAACAAGGAATAGAAAATGAGCCACCACCCAGCTCCATGCAACATAAACCAAACCCACCCCAACTCAAAAAATGAAGATTTTACACTACAACATTCAAAGTTTCACAGCTAACAAATCTACACTCGAGATCTTTCTTAGTTCAAACCCACATGACATTCTACTTTTGAATGAAACCTGGCTCAGAGATGGCACAATAACATCCCTAAACGGGTACAATATTGTCAAGAAAAACCGTGACAATGGATACGGGGGATGCCTCATAGCAATTAATAAAAATCTCTCCTATAATAAAATTCCTTTTCAAACCGATCTGGACTGCATATTAGTTAAAGTTGTGGTCAACAGCATTAGCCTCATAATTGGGTCTGTATATGCTTCCCCCTCTGTAAACCCCAACTCCTTTAGCACTTGCATTAACAACCTGTTCACTTTCCTGTCTGGATATTCAAATGTGATTCTGTGCGGCGACTTTAATGCCAGGGATCCCTCCTGGGACCCATATATCAAAACATCTGGTTATTCAACATCAAAGGGACGTCTTTTCAAAAATATTCTCTCAATGAGCAACCTGTACCTCCTAAATCCAAATGTTCCTACCTTTCTAGTCAACCCAAGCCCCAGATAGGGTCGTCGCATCACTTGCCTGTATCCATTAGTACCAACATAAATCCCAAAACCTCTTGCTCCAAACTCTTCGTCAACCGTAAAAAAATAATTGCTGACATAAGATTACTCAAACCCAGTACAGAAATCTACTCCGATATGAAAACAATAATAGCTGTAAACTATTTCCAACTACCTTATACCAAATTTTCCCCTAAAGCCTGGTGGAACGTTTCCATTCGTAATCTTTTCAAATTAAAAAGCTCTATCTTTTCGGAGTGCATAAAAAAAACCTCACCTACCAACATCAACAAACTCAGAGCCATCAGCATCAGATTGAAAAAAGAGATAAAGAAGGCAAAAGCAGCTTCAATTGCTGAACTCACGGAAAATCTAGAACTCTCTAACCCCAGATCCTTCTTCTCAAAATAATCAAGCACATTAGTGGTAAATGTCTTTCGGTGGACTCATCCTCCCACTGGGACAGCACAAAATCAGCGCCCTTTCTAAAAACTCTAGCACCTAAATCCAGAACAGTTTCTCACACTTTGTCGCCCCCTCCCATGTTCCACACTTTCCCCAGGTTTCCCATAACGGCTGACGAACTCACACTCTTTCTAAAGGGCAAGTCAAACTACTCAGCTCCTGGTATTGATGGTATTCCTTTTTTTGCAATCAAAAATCTAGACACGGATGCCCTCCCCTCCTATCTTGAAGTCCTTAACGACCATTAGTTGAATAATGCCCTCACTGAGCCCTTAAAAACCATAAAAATAGTCCCCATCAAGAAGAAAAACAAGTCCAGTGATGAGCTAACCTCTTATCGACCAATAGCACTCATCCCAACAACAACGAAATGCATCAATGGAGTCATTACGAAAAGGCTCATAAATGTGGTCTCTCAATCCAACATTCTTCCTGAGAACTCTTACGCATACACTAAAGGTAAATCGGTCAGTAAATGCTTAAATGCAATCTCCAATCAAATAGCTCTTAACAAGTCAAACGGACTCAAATCAGTCCTACTATCCATTGACATACAATCCGCTTATGAGTCTGTAGCTATAGATACACTAAACATTATTCTGCTCGAAATGAGTATACCTCTCGACATAATCAAATGGTTTGAGACTTTCCTCAAATCAAGAACTTTAAAGCTAGCTGACTCCCAGATCATTGTACATGATGGCCTTCCTCAGGGCAGTGTCATCAGTCCCACTCTCTTCAACTTATACACTGTCAAACTCCATAAAGCATCGGCAGCTAACGCAAAAATTGTTCAGTATGCTGATGATTTCATGTTTGTGGGCTCTGGCAGATCTCATAAATCAGCAATAGATACTCTGAGCAATGCACTAAGTCACTTCAGACAGATTGCAAACAACCTAAATCTATCTATTAACCCGGAGAAAGTCAACTTAGTCCCTATCCATTATAGAACTGGCCTACCAGAATCAATCCCCCTTTTGAATGCAACCATTCCCATTTCCTTCAAACTCAAATTTTTAGGCAGATTCTTCACCTCCAACCTAAAGCTCAGCGAACAGCTTCTTCAGACAACAAAAGCGGCAACTTTTCAGGTAAACGTGTTGAAGATGCTAAAGTCCAGAACTCACCCATTACATCCAAACACGGCACTCAAACTATACAGATCGGTTATTAGGTCAAAACTTGAATTTGCTAGTACCTCATTGGCCTTCCGACCTAAATATATTGAGAATAAGCTTACTACCTTCACGAATGCATGCCTTAGATCGAGCCTAGGGCTATCCCCCACCACACCAGTCCATGTGATCTATGCTCTTGCATATGAACTACCCCCGAACTATCGCACTATTCAACTCACTGCCAAAGAGGTTGGAGGCAAAAATTAGTGGACCCACAGTCTCTAGATCGCCTAGACTTAAAAATATCAAGCCATGCATTTGTTTATAAGCTTTTCCCCAATATCTTTCAAAGCATAGGTGCAATCGCCCCAGTAAATCACCCTCCAAACCTACTCATAGTGTCAAACTCACTCTCCTGCCTAGGGTTCAACAAAAATAATGCGCCGGATGAACTCCTAAAACAAGTCTATCTAGACATCATGACTGAGCATACCAACAATAATTGGTTAATATATGCTACTGACGCGTCATATGATAAACCAAGTACAGGTATCAGCGTAATTGTAGCTTCAACGAAATATGCTCACATGAGAAAATTCGATAGTCTCAGATCATCCACGTCGGGAGAACTCCTAGCAATTCAACTCGCAATGGACTTAACCAGTGTCTCTCTAAACTCAAAAATACTTATCCTCACTGACTCAAAGTCAGCATGTGCAAGTATCCAAAATCAAACTGACTCGTACTATGCCCAAAGCATACGAGCCATTGCCTACTCCAACTCGTCAAACCTCTACAAGATTGTATGGCTTCCTGGCCATAAAGGGCTCCCCTTAAATGAATTGGCTGACTCCAAAGCTAAAGAGGCACTATCTCTTGACACTATTTCAAGTCCTAAGATCTCTCTCAAAGATGCGGTGTCACTCATAAAAGAGAAACTAATCTCTAACTGGTATGAAGATTTCAAAGCCAAATGCTGCGACAAGGGCACCTTCTTTGCAAAATTTTTTCCCCTCCCCCTCAAACCTCCCTGGCTTGAGTGGAACCTGTCGTCAAAGGAAACGAGATTCCTAAATAGACTGTTCTCAGGACACAATTATGATGCGAAGCTTTTTACCTTAATAGGCAAATCTGATCTCGTACTATGCCCTGAATGTGATGTGCCAAATACCATAGAACATAGCTTAATTAGTTGCAAGCTGTTTTGCAGCACCAGGAAAGGATACTATACACTTGATAATGCGAATTCACTTGATGATGTACTTACTCCACTCAACCAGAAGAATCTTGAACTGATTGTAAAATTTGCCAGCGAAACAGGGCTCCTGGCCTCTTAATCTTCAAGTGGATGGATCAGTCTCTTAAAATTAAAGCCACTCTTCCTACCCTCCTCCCAACCTTCTCCTGCCACTTTACATTTTTACTTCCTTCTCAACATTCAACCCACCACTACTCCTTTCCCAATGTCATAATAACACATCGTGCATCTTTCAAGCTCTGTCATAAAAGCCATATTCACTATAGTACCACTCTGCTAATTCCACTGTGACATCATGACTGTTTTATTTTCATATCTTATGGCGGTATACCTCGCAAGGTTAAGCCAGTGAGTGGAAACTCCAGCTCCCATTTAGTGGAGCCCACAGTTTTCTACTCTGAAAACAAAAGTAGAAGAAGAAGAAGAAGAAGAAATAAGAAGTAATATGCCCTACGAATTCTTCTACGAAAACTGACTGACCAAATATATGGGCCAGTACAATTAGATTTTCAATTTAAATTTGAGTGAACACATAGATAAGTCTACGAATATACCGTTACACGTGAATCATTTGTATAAACGACACTCGTTAGTAGTAAATTTTAAAATTAATTAAAGACATAGTTTGAAAACGAATATATAGTTAGATATGTAATGTAATCAATGGGATTATTGAAATCTGAATGAAAAAAAAAATATATATAACTAAATGGCAACAACTTACATGTTTTAATTGATGGGAATCCCACACAGAGGCGCCTCCGTTGTTATTCCGCTATGCCACTGCTTACTGCTAAATGTAATTGTAGTTCAGACATTAAAATTGAAAAAAATGCGTAAAAGTCAATTGATGTTAGCATGGATGATCTTATCTCAATCATTTCCGTGCCACAACAAGTGTTGACGCGGCCTTTTAATCATAGCAATACTAAAATGAGACGTTAAAATTTCACTATCTGATCTAGCTTCTTGCACACTATACAAAGCACAAATGTTATGGAAATCCTTCGTATATTCAAAACTCCAAAGTGGACCTATATATCCGACTAATTCTCATCAGTAGATTTAAATTTAAAATAAGATTCAAAAATGTGTAAATAAGTTGTGTTCTTGGTATAACTTTGCTTGCCTTCTTCAGTTGTTCGATCTATTAAGGATGAATGAAACGACTTTTAGTATTAGAGCGAAGAAAGCTCAATCTCTAAAAAGTCCACCAAGTTAAAGCTTAAGAGCTCAATATCTGGTGTAAAAAAAAAAGGAGAGATATTATAAGTGAGAGCTATACACCTCAATACCTTTAATATCAGCCATGTTGGAGCCAAGGGGCTCAATATCTGGCAGTTAAATAATACGCTTGGAGTTGTAGGTAAAACTCTGAATTTTTATTCTCAATCGCACTTAATTTATACTTTTAAAAATTGCTTACATGGTAAAAACCTTAATACAAAAAATACTATTTCTCATTAGAACTAAAGACTATTACAAAATTGCTTACATTGCTCATATCAGCAATATCGATCAAGAATATATTTAATCGATAAAAATGCATATACATTAACCCCTACATGAACAAGCATAGCATTGCTTCGATGCTTACTTTGCAATCTTTTTTCTTATTGAACAAATGCTAAGTAGATATGACACAGTTATCGATTGCGTCATTGAGCAATTACTTTTATTTATTTTTTTTAAGCTCAATGAGTAATGTATTGTATGTATCATCACGGTGCAATGGTGACCAGTGGTGATCATATTACATTTTACAACTTTCTTTCACTTAGCGTAAATTCATTAAATGATCGTAGAATGGCGCATGGCTATTCCGATCATATTTCTTTTTTTTGTTGCTATTTACTTTTGCTTGTCATGTTTGTTTCGTTTATTTTTATTTCTTTATTATTATTCGTTGTTGAGGTAGGTGCATGTGCATTTATTATTGTGGTATGTAGGTATGCTCTACATCCTTACCGTAAAAAGAGGAAAAAAAAAAATTTTTTTTTTTATAGAAAAAATTTTTTTTTGATTTGTTTATATGAGTGCAATAGGCAATTTGCATATACATGATTTTGATGGAGATGACAACACTATATTTATTTAATCAATTATTTCACATTTTTAAATGTTTCTTTATAATTATTAAAGTTGATATGTACATTATGTGTATATATACTATAATACATATTATAATAAATGTCAGATGTCGATATCATATTATTCTAATGCTATGAGATTTCTATATTCTAATGAAATGGTATGCTATTTATATATTTTATTGGTTATAAGTTATCTTTTTTAGCCTATTCTTATGTACTTTCTTTCTTTTATTGTCAATATCTAAGTAGACATTTACTCCTTCTATTTCTTTTACTTCATATGGGCCTTTATAAGGGCTTTCACATTTTCGTTTATCTTCTCTTTTCAGAAGTACAAAATCTTTTACTTTTATTTCAATTGGGTTTATTACTTTATCTAATTTTTCTTTACGTTTTGTTTTTGCTAAGTCTAATAATATTCTAGCTCTATTGTGTGCTTGTGTTAACCTAAATTTTAGTTCTTTTGCGTAATCTTCATAATTGTATATAGGCGTATTATCATTGAAATCTACATCGTTCGCCAGGCTAGCGAGTTTTCCAAAGACTAGTTCGTATGGAGTGTAACCTGTATCAGAATGTGGTGCCGTGTTATAACAAAATGTATAGTACGGTATCCATTCATCCCAATTGTATTCCTGTGTGAATGATAGAAGATATTCATTTAGGACTCTGTGGTTTCTCTCAATTGAACCTAATGTTTGGTGATGATATGGTGTAGATGTTCTCTGCTCTATCTTCAAGTATTTGCATATGTTGGTGAATATTTCATTTATGAATTCCGTTCCTAAGTCTGTTTTTATCGTATTGAAGGTACCATATCTTAATATGAATTTTTCAACTAATGCTCTGGCAATTGTAATTGCCTCCTTGTTCTCCAATGGTATAGCTTCAATATACTTGGTCAGTTCACACTGTATAGTTAGTATGTATCGAAATTCTTTTGACATTTTTAGTGGACCAACAGTATCTATAGAGATTACTTCGAAACTCCTTTTTGGGGTATCCGTTATCACTAATTTTTCTCTAGTGTGTTTTAGGATTTTATTCTTTGCACACAATTCACATCTGTTTATATAGTCTTTAACCATCTTGTTTAGATTTTTCCATATGTATCTTTGTTTTATCTTATTTATCGTTCTTTTGACACCTGAGTGTCCGCCATGTGGTGAGTTGTGGAATTCATTGATTATATTATTCTTCATTTTAATATCTTTTATTTGTATAGGAGTTTTATATATTATAATTTTTAATTTTGTTTGCCTATTATTCTCATTTATATTTTGTTTCTTATTTTGCTGCAGCTTGTTAAATAACTTTTTAAATTCGTCGACGTTTAATAATGAAATATGATGTCATCTTTCGCTAACGATAGTGACTCTGTTTTCATTTTCTTCATTTTCGAAATCAGTGTCTCCAAGATCAAACCTAAGTCGTGATATGGATTATTGCTGAATTCGATTATCACTCCCTTACTATTTATTATTATATTTGGCAAACTATTATTTCCTTTTTGTAGCGCTTTATTCTTGTTAACCTCAAATTTTAACTTTGGTATCCTCCTTACTTCATTATTGGAAGTGCATTCCCATGCATAAAGGTGATCAGTCTCTATGTTAGTTTGGCTGCTATCTTGGGGTTTCTTCTTGTTAAGTTTTTCTATCTTGTTGGACATTGCTCTTGTAGTTACATTTATGCTTGCTGTGGGAATCATTGCTTTTAATATATCAGAATCAATTTTTATTCTTGATAAGGCATCGGCATTCGCATTCATTTTGCCTTGTTTATAATTAATTTCGAAGTCGTAGTCGGCTAGGTCTAATCTTATTCTCGTTAATTTGGAAGATGGATTTCTATGCGTGAAGAGACTTACTAAAGGTCTATGGTCTGTTACCACGACAAATTTTCTACCATATAAATAAGGTCTGAAGAAATTTATTGCCCAATGAATGGCTAATAATTCTTTTTCAATAATTGGTTTATTAAGTTCATGCTTTGTTAGCGTTCTGCTAGCATATGAAATTGGTAAATCAGATCCTATGTCACCTTGTGATAATACTGCTCCAAGAGCAAATTGTGAAGCATCTGTTGTTAATATAAATTTTTCTTCAAAATTGGGGTATTGTCATATTGGTGAATTTGTCAATTTTGACTTTAAACATGAAAATGCTTTTTGACATTCATCTGTCCAATCGAAAATGGTGTTCTTTTTCGATAGAGAATTTATTGGTCTAGCTATTTCAGCGAAATTTGGAATGAATCTTCTGTAGTAGTTACAGAATGCAATAAATCTTCTTGCATCATCCGCATTTTTTGGGGTGGGGTAATTCAATACAGTGTCAAATTTCTTAGGGTCTGTTCTAATACCATCTTTTTTTATTAGATGTCCCAAATACGTTACTTCTGTCTGTAGAAATCTACATTTTTCCGGATTTAGTTTTAAATTATATTTTCTCAGTCTGTTAAATGTTGTTATCAGATTTTGATTGTGATGTTTTAGGCTACATCCAAAGATAATAATATCGTCCACGTATAAGAACGCTTCAGAATCTAGTCCAGATAAAGCTATTGAAAGCATTCTTTGAAAACTATTGGTTGAAATTTTTAAACCAAATGGCAGTCTTTTAAATTGATAGTGGCCTTTTTTGCTTGAAAATGCAGTCAATGGCCTAGAATTCTTATTTAATTCAATTTGATGAAATGAACTTGTAAGATCAAGTGTGGAAAAAATTTCGCTCTTCCAAGCTTGTCAAGTACATCATCAAGTCTTGTTAGAGGAAATTTATCATCAAGAATTTTTTTATTTAGTTGTCTGAAATCTACAACAAGACGCCATTTTTTATTTCCGTTGTCGGATTTTTTTGGAACAATTAATAAAGGAGAATTGTATGGACTTATTGATGGTTCAATAACGTCTTCCTTTATGAGCTTGTCTATTTGATTATTTATTTCCTCGATTTGTGTCTGAGGAAGTCTATAATTTTTAATATATACAGGATTCTTGTCTGTAGTGGAGATTTTTTGACTGTAGAAATTATTTGTAGTTAATTTGTCATCCGGTAAATGGAAAATATCTGAGAAATTTTTGCATATTTCTAAAACAGAATTTTTTGCATATTCATCTAGATTTTCTAATTTGAGTTCTTTCAGAAGTTTAGTGAATCTGTTGTTGTTTTTATGCTTGGTACTAGTATTTATTATGTGATAGTTATCAAGAGGTTCTATTTTGGGTTTGAAATTTTTGAGGATAATTTCTCTATCTAGCGTATTTAAAATTTTGATGTGTGCAACGCCTTTTGCAGGAATTATAGAATTAGCTATGAAAACTCCTTTTTGTATTTCTTCGCTTAGAACTATGTTATCTTTTTTTATATTAACATTGATTGCTTGTATTATCTCTGTTCTTGGTGGGATCTTTATCAAATTTAGATTTGGTAGTTTAGTATTCATTGGCAATATAGATTCTATCTCATTATGAAGGATAGAGATTGTAAAATTTTCATAATCAATTTTACATGAGTTTTGAATTAAAAAATCTCTTCCTAGAAATCCACTTGTCAAGATTGGAAAATCATCATCTACTATATGAAATTCTTGTGGAATATCTTGACCTTCTATTTTTAGATCTGCCTCTAAGGTTCCTAAAGAGAATGATTCTGACTTAGTGATGCCCGTTATTTTGCATTTTTTGTGTTCTTGAATTCCTTCACCAGATTTCAATTCATTGCGTTTCATAATTGATATGTCAGCTCCAGTGTCTATAAGAAATGACTTCTGGCCCGGTGATACATTTATGGATGTTGTTATGTAGTTGGTTAGGTGTTTAGTAAGACTATATATTCTTATTGCATTTATTAGTCTATTTCCCCCGAATCGGTTACTTGAGGGATTTCCCCGTTTCCCGATTGCGTTAGGTTGACTCTTCTATTGGGAAGATTTCGAGATTGGTTGCCATGTCTATACTGAATATTTGATTGGTTGTAGTTTTGGTGTTGATTATGAACTCTATTATTTCTTGAATATGAATTTGAGTTCATATTAGGACGATTTATAGCATAATTTTGCGAAAATCTACGGTTATTATGATTGTTATTTCGTCCGATGTTGTTAAATTGTTGACCTCTTGGATTGAATGAATTCTGTGCATGTCGGTTTTTTCTATAATGATGGACATATGTTTGCGGTCTTGGTACTTCAACTTCAGCCGCAATTTGTATTGCTTCTTGCAATGTTTTAGGCCGTGCGGCGAAAATTGTCGCCTTTATCTGTTCATTAAGTCCATTCTTAAATGCATTCAATGCTATCTGGTCATTGAGTTTCGCAATTATTGTTCTATTTTCTTCACCTTGCTCTGTTATCTGTATAGAGTTTAATTGAGCAACCAAATTTTCTATTTTTGTGGCGTAGTCTGTAATTGTTTTACCAGACTGAGTTATTTTTGTTAACTCTGTTTGTATGCTGAGTGGTGTTTTCGTGCTTTTAAAGATGTCACGCAACGTTTTCTGTAGCGAGTCATAGTTTTTTTCAATTGTGATATAGCTTATCTTGTTTTTGACTGCTGCTGAGAGTCTTGTCTTTAAAACAAAATCTATTAATCTGCTTTTCTGCTCATTATTTGCTAGATCACTATGCATAAAATGCACTAAATTTAGAAAGTTGTCCAGATTTTTTATTTCTCCATTAAATTCTGGAATAATTTTTATGGCTGTAGCTATATCAAATGTTGCCATTTTTGGTTCTGAGTCCTTATCTTTTAATAATTCATTTGATTCTGAGTCCGTTTCTTCTAGTAATTCATTAGTTTTTTGTATCAGTATTAAATCTAGTTCTGTGTATTTTGCCTCAAATTTTTCTTTTTGTTTGAGTGCGACAATCTCATCTTGCTTGTATGCAGTTTTATATATGTTATTAAAGTTATCTTTTATCTCTCTGGCTTGTTTAGTTTTGCCTAGTATATGCGCGGAAGTGTATGTTCTATTTGGAGTCTTTTTAAAATTTTCCAATATTTTATCTAATTGTGAGATTAATTCCTGTAAACTCATTATTCTATATATCTGTTTAGTTATACTCTAGCTATGGCTATCTGTCTATCTACCTTTTTAATGAAATATTTTTTTATTTTTATTGCTATTAAATATAAAATAACTAGAATTCCTAAAATGAGTAATATTAGCTCTAAATCTGAAAGTATTCTATTCCCTTGTTCTGTATTATTTGTTGCTGAACCTGCATTATTGTTTATTATAACCTCTTCTTTGGATTCTTTCGACTGTTTTTTACCCATTTTGAGTGACAAAGAAAAAAGAATGGTAAGCAAAAAAAAAAATGAAGGATTAGCTGTGAGCTGATATTGAAGGTAAAAGAAAGAGAATAATATGTAAATGTAAATAACAATATGCCATGTAAATAATGTAAATAAGTTGATAATTTATTTTATGTAAATAAGTTGATATTTTATTTTTTTGTATATATATATATAATGTAATAGTTTATGACTAATTAAAGGTTTATTTATAACATTTTTTTTTATATATATATATTTTTTTTATTTATTCCTTCTCTTTTTTTGTTTTTCTTTTCTTCTTTCTTTCCTTTTTTAGCTCTGCTATTTTCATCAGGAACTTCTTTTTCTGCTTCCCTTGTGATATCACAGCCAGACGGTGATATTCGCCGATTTCTCTTCTAAATTTTGCTTCGAAGCCAGCTCTTCTTTTTGTATAATTTTCCTTTGGTGGTTGTACTTGAGGTTGTTGGTTCTTGTTTCTGCTTCGGTACTCCTCTATTGTGATGGGCCTCGGTCCTTTGGTGGGGTCCCGTAAAGCGTCTATCAGGGATTCCTTTAACTCTTTCCAGGGTTGTAGAGTCTCTTCAAAGATCCGGTTCGCAGGGTCGCCATGTAAATAAGTTGTGTTCTTGGTATAACTTTGCTTGCCTTCTTCAGTTGTTCGATCTATTAAGGATGAATGAAACGACTTTTAGTATTAGAGCGAAGAAAGCTCAATCTCTAAAAAGTCCACCAAGTTAAAGCTTAAGAGCTCAATATCTGGTGTAAAAAAAAAAGGAGAGATATTATTAGTGAGAGCTATACAGCTCAATACCTTTAATATCAGCCATGTTGGAGCCAAGGGGCTCAATATCTGGCAGTTAAATAATACGCTTGGAGTTGTAGGTAAAACTCTGAATTTTTATTCTCAATCGCACTTAATTTATACTTTTAAAAATTGCTTACATGGTAAAAACCTTAATACAAAAAATACTATTTCTCATGAGAACTAAAGACTATTACAAAATTGCTTACATTGCTCATATCAGCAATATCGATCAAGAATATATTTAATCGATAAAAATGCATATACATTAACCCCTACATGAACAAGCATAGCATTGCTTCGATGCTTACTTTGCAATCTTTTTTCTTATTGAACAAATGCTAAGTACATATGACACAGTTATCGATTGCGTCATTGAGCAATTACTTTTATTTATTTTTTTTAAGCTCAATGAGTAATGTATTGTATGTATCATCACGGTGCAATGGTGACCAGTGGTGATCATATTACATTTTACAACTTTCTTTCACTTAGCGTAAATTCATTAAATGATCGTAGAATGGCGCATGGCTATTCCGATCATATTTCTTTTTTTTGTTGCTATTTACTTTTGCTTGTCATGTTTGTTTCGTTTATTTTTATTTCTTTATTATTATTCGTTGTTGAGGTAGGTGCATGTGCATTTATTATTGTGGTATGTAGGTATGCTCTACAAATGTCGATTAGTATATATCCATTATGAGTAGCCCTTCGTAAACATTGTTCTTTAGCTCATACTCTGTGGTACTTGTTCGTGGATTTCATTTATAACCTTTATGGAGTTGTTAACAACTGGTACAAATAGGTCAGATACTGTTACATAGCCTCGAATTTTGCCGAGCTCTTCAATAGTTTCAATGCTGAACAACGCCCGATGTGTTATTTCAAATCTCTCTATTTCCCAGCGCTCCGCTGACGTTTTAGATAGACCGGAGGTTCACGCTCGTGTAACTTGCAATGTGATACGCTATAGTCTTATATCTGAGTCCCTCAAGTTTTATTTGGTACCGTGCGTCACAAAATTCGACAAGGACTTGAATCTTCATTTCTTTCTTTAGGTCACATGAGCTTCATTTAAAGCGGTTAAAACGGGCAAACTTAGCCGAGATAGCACTGCCTCTGAATTAATTTTTGGACGTAATCCCAACAAAACTCTATGAACTTCTGAAACCAAGGGCATCAATAAAATCAGAATTTGACATCAATTTAAACAAATCAATTATACCAATATCATAGAAGTTGAAGTCTTTCTTCTGAAGATCTCGTTGCAGAAAATTCAGTTCACAATTCAATGATAAAATTTTCTTGGAACTTTCCTGCTCACAATTTACAATACGGACCGATGTGAAATGTTCAATATCCAGACGTAATTACGGAATTATTTGCACAACTTTTGTTGAGACTTTTCAATTATATATTTTGAGCTATGTTGTGTACTGTGTGCCGTGTTCGTAGAGAGTACACAGTTTTTGTAGGAAAGAAATAAATTCTTTTTGTTAAATCTATATTTATTCAAACTTTAAATTATTTTTTTTCAATACAATATCTTTTATTTCACTTTATTCTATCTTTCACTTATATTTTCGACACAAAATCTTTTGCTCTATTTGTATTTCACTTTATTCTATCTTTCACTTATATTTTCGATACAAAATCTTTTGCTCTATTTGTATTTCACTTTATTCTATCCTTTACTATTATATTCGATATAAAATCTTTTGCTCTATTAGTATTTCACTATATTCTATCTTTCACTGATATTTTCGATACAAAACCTTTTGCTCTATTTGTATTTCACTTTATTCTATCCTTTAATATTATTTTCGATATAAAATCTTTTGCTCTATTAGTATTTCACTATATTCTATCTTTCACTTATATTTTCGATACAAAACCCTTTGCTCTATTTGTATTTAACTTTATTCCATACCGATCTCCACTTGGCGGATATTCAAAAACAACTCCCCGAGGTTTGGGCACGAAGTTGAAAAAACGTACGTGACAAAATGCAAAAGTTCTTTGATGCGAGCTATATGCATCAATGCAAAACTGTAATCCGATATGCACTTGTGCGCCCGCCTTGAAATATTAATTTTAAGAGGGCGCGAATAATTTTGATAATTGTATGTATGTATGTACATACAATTAGATAGGATTAAGTAGTTAATGTACGTATGTACATAGTACATACGGAAAAAAAGTAAGAAGACACTGTATGTAGGTAAGTGTGCCTGATAACAAAATGCAATTTATGCTAAATTGCATTTTGTTATAATGTGGGAATGCATTTCTAAATGCATTTTAAATTTTGATTGAAATTTTAAAATGAAATAATTTTTCAGGGTCAATTAATGGTACATCAATATATCGTATTGGACGATGTATTGATGTATCGGTATTATGGTTGTGATTCGGGGCAAAGCTACCTGAGTCACAACATCCCTCCCCCCTGGGGAAAAGAAAGTTTTATTCCTACTTGGAAGAAAATCTTTCTTTCTGTAAAAAAAAATTATAAGTATGCATTACGTGGTACAGAATTAGGCTAATGTTGTTATACATAATTATATAAAATTATAGGAGTTAATTAAAATAAATCCTATGAATAGAAGCAGTGAATATTTCCTTTGAATATGAGAGATGTGTAACCTATTTACGATTTATTTTAGATTTAATTTATAATAAAACTAATAGTAATTATTTATCTTAAAGGAACAGATTTTTTTTGTTTTATATATGTATATATGTTTTATATATGTATATATTTTGACCTACGGATTTCGATCTGCGTTATCTATTTATATTTATGCTTATTTGCTACTTAATTATTTAATATATTCCTTAAAGTGGTGCTATTACGTAATATAAACCAGTTGGTTGTACATTGTTTTTTGTAATTGTTGTTTACTTATAACTGATCCCTTTTTTGTTAACGGTATTTATTGATTTTTTTTTATACTATATCCGTACCCCAGAGCAAAAGGGTATTAAGTCACAAAATGTAAATTTTACAGGAGAGCGTAAAATACAATAATTTTATTGTACAGGGTACAAAACAAGTAGAAATAATTGTTATTTATACTTGTTTTGTAGCCTGTACAAATTAACAATTTAAACTTGATTGAATAATATGAATAATTATAATGGTCGGTTTTTGGAATTATCAAGATTTTTGAAAACTAAATTTTTTTACAGAAAAAATGGACTTAATATTTTTTTTTGCTCTCAGAAAAATTTCATAACTGTGACTTAATATTTGAAATTTGCACTTTATAATTATGGTAAAATAGGAGTTTTGAGTTTTTTTGCTGGAAAAAAATTTCTTTGCACAAATAAAAAAATTATTATAGTAAAACCATAAGTACCCGAATATTTTTAAAAACAAGAACCAAAGAAAAAATACAAATGGCTGTAAAGTAACTGACCATTTATTCTTAAGCAATTAACAAAAGTGTTTTTCATGGAGTATTCCCTTTATTATAATAGTTACATAATAAACAAAGCTGGCTAAAAATAAAAAGCTTCAAAAAAAGTATTAGGTATTAACCCTAATCGTCAGTATTTTCATTCATAATTGATTCCTCATGCACAAGGTTCTGAAAAAAATTGTGGAATCTTACTGGAACCCACTTTAAGAGTTTTTGAAGATCTTTGAATTTTTTTGTACTTATCGGATATAAAGTATCTCGTAAGGGAACCACCGATTCTTCTGCAGTTTGGAGATTTCTACATCTTCTATTAAAAATTACACTTTGGAAATCTTGATCGAAATCTGTTTTAAAGTAGAGAACTCCAGGTGTTGCTTGTATAACCTGCATAAATACGGTTTTCGAAATTACAAATTTTTCGTTATTCTCGGTTTTTTTTATATTTTGTAATGGTGAATTGGAAGAATTGTACATTTTATTGAAGTCTTGTCATTTCGTACACTTTGAAGTTTTTGTTTTTGCCTGAAATCCTTGCCAACTGTAACCAATCCCATGGGGTAATAATTTGAAAATTGGGACATTTTTTAGCCTCTCGTTCTATAACTGAGTGTATACTATCCACCTCCATGTGTGTGTGTGTCCACGCAGAAGAAATTTGTGACTGATCTCTTTGATGTGTGGATTCAATGCAAGCAGATAAAAATAGCACATGATCATCTGTAAATTGCGGTTTTGTTAAGGGCAATTGTCTGTCCAAATAACCACAGACCTTATGCTTTGAGGTAAAGAATTTATGTATCGGACCAAGCATGAGGCCATTTCGTTCCCACCCCGGCCAGCAACTGACTCATCCCACATTAGACAGTTTGCCTTGTTTTCTGTTGCATCGTAAATTGTATAGTTAAAACACCAGAGTTTTAAACTATAAAAACTTTGGGAATTTGCTAGCTTAGGGCAAGGAAGACATTTTTGAAGATCTACCATTAAAACTTTTTGTCCAGGATTATTTAAGGACATCTCTTTGTTCATTTTTTTAAGATTGTATCTTTTATCTGCCTCCAATAAATGAGAGTTGTACCGTGCCTGTAAAGTTTCTCGCTCAGCATCAGAATTTGATTGTATTAAAAATTTGGCTGTAAAGCCATTCCTTGCCAACATTATCAAAAGGAATATTTTCCAAGGTACATTCGTCTTTATACATCCGGTACATTGCAGAAATATTTAAATGGCTTCCTAAATATTTTTTTGCTGTTCTTCTGCGGCTATAATGTGATTCTTCACATGGAAAAACCATGATATGTTCACGGATCCGATTTTTTACTTCATTGCTCACTTTATTAATTGACGGCTGCTTTCCTCTTTTGTCGCATTCGACAACTCCACCGGACTGACGTTTTTGCAGGGCATATCTAACAAATGTTTGAGAAATATCCAGCGTACTCAAAAAGAACTTTCTGCAGACCTGATATTTTTTTCCTTCTATAGTAAAAAAATACTTCAAGCTATATTGGCGTTTCCCAGCTCGACTACCTATTCGTTCTCTTTTTCTTTGGACAGATATTTCTTCAAGACAAGAACACAAAAACTGTCTTTTTTGTTCAATATTTGTCTCCTGATTCCAAAATTCTCTGTGAATTTGTGTTCTCTGAGGACCTAAGATCTTTTCGTTGCATTTCAAGCGGCAGTTTCTACAAGGTTCTCGTATTTTTCTCTCTTTTGGAGTCCGTTTAGTTTTCGAGGATTTATATTTTTTGCCAGACATCCTCATTTTTTTCCGCACATTTCTTTGCCACAAATTTTCGTTTCTTACACGTTTCTTTCCTTTCTTCTCTTTGTCTGTTTCTAGGGACTCTTCTTTCTCCTCATCACGATCATCATGCGTGGATTCAGAATCGCTGTCACTACTGGACTTAATGCTACTGACAAAAGAGCTTGCAGAATCTTCGAATGGGTCTATTTCATCTTCGTATATATTACTTGTAGACGGAATAGGCGACATTGCTGGTTTATTAATCTCCTTACTAACTAAGGTACCACTTGTTGAACTGATGGCTTCAGCAACATCTGCCGTGGCAGGTGTATTTATTTTTACTTCAATTGTATTTACTGGCAAATTAGGAAAGTTATAAGATATATCCAACAAACGAGGTGAAGGGGTCTTCACATCTCTACTTTTTACGGTTTCCATTGAATCAATTTTGGTCCGGCTATTTTCATCATTTAATATAAGTAGATAATTCTCATCAACAGGAACAACTTGAGAAGAGAAAAAAAATAATAATTATGTTACGCTAAGCATGCTTGTTGCGCCACTGTACTAATGTATTACAAGAAATAATAATACGTAAGAGGACTTACGTTGGCTTGAGAGACCTTCTACTGAAGAGTCTTCATTTTTGGTGCACCCTGTATTTTTCAGAGCAAGCTGAAGCATTCTGCGGGATCTATCTCCCATTTTTAACTAGTATTGGTAGCTTTTGCATTAAGTCACTTACAAATAAACACAAACCACTTTAGTTAAACAAAAAACAAATTTTATTTTGCAATCAATAATAGCAAGTGCATCACAACATATCAGACAGTGAACTAAACTAATACGTGCGTTAAAAACCTGTACAAACGTGTAGAGACTTGCACTGTTTCATTGGCTCACGTTGTGATCGTGGACTTAATACTTTGTCTGAATTGTATTATGTGGGACTTAATACTTTTTTTTTGACATAATATGGTTTTGCCCTGGGTGATTTATGTATTATGTTGGACTTAATGATATAAAGAAAATAGTGTTTTGCTCCAGAAGCAAAGTGGACTTAATACTGTTCTTAAAATGCTATTTTCGTTATATTACGTCCAATTGTCTTATGTAGTAGACCACTAAATAGAGTGCGAAATTCAAATCCAGATAAGCCAAAAAACGGAAATATTGAAATTTTGGACTTAATACACTTTTGCTCTGAGGTACGGAATACTTATACAAGTTATATTTTTTTTTAAAAAGCTAGTATTTATTTTTACTTTTATATCTCTTTGTTATTTCCATTATTCCAAAATCTATTATTTTTTTTTTTTTTAAATAATTCTGGCGTAGAAATTGTGTTCCTTTTCGGGATGGGTAAGGAGTTAATAAAGTGGTAAAAGTTAAAGAAAGGAAAAGGTACAGTTGTCAGTTTGTTAGTGTCCGTTAGACGTTTTCTGTAGTTTTTCTTTTAGGTGCTGGGGTTATCTTGAAATTTATCCTTCTAGGTGTGGGTTTAGGCACATCTTCTAATTTAGGTTCCGGCGGAATATGTTTAGATTTGCGAGCCCTTGATTTATATCTCATGTATAGATATATACAGAGAATAGATACGATCAAAGACAATGTTAAATATGACAGCGCGTAATGATGAATATGATGACTATTTATGGGATTGAGAGGAATTAATTCTTGATGTTTTTGGAAACGAATGGATTCTAGAAGTTCATCTAGATCCATATTGTTCGTAATATTTAAAGTATGTATTTTTATATGCGATCCTATTGGGGAGGACGTCATATTCGATATTATACTGGAAATGTTTATTGTTGGGATAAAATAAGAATTAAATTGTTGGTAATGGCATTACTTGGAATATTTGGTATGGTTCCTTGAAAGGAAGTGGAATTCGGAGTTCGATAATTATTTTATTATTAAAAATATTTGCCGAAATTGTACTTAATTTGTAGATTTGTGAAAATATGTTGTCTCTGGCGTTTATAGGAAGCATCAGTGAATTTGGCAATTCCTGTCTTATGTTCAATACGAGTTCTTCAATTTGTCTAGAGGAGGATGTAGTGTAGGATGAAATTTTCCATGCCTTGAATCTGTTAAGAGATTTATTAATTCCGACTGGGTATTTTGGTATCTGAATGCCATTAACGAAACCAGGGAAATAAGTGATTCAATTTCAATGGATATTTTGTTATCCAATATTCTGTTTTCCATTAATGATGTAGCTATCTGTATTGAAATTAACTTTTTATGCATAACCATGAAATCCTTTTCAATTACGGCTTTAGTTTTGTTGAAAACATTTGCGGTTGCTTCGACTATCGCAGTTTGGTTTTTCATAAGTGATAGGAGGGAGTTTTGGTTAAGGGTGAGATTTCGTATTTGTTCATCATATAGCTTGGCATCATCTTCGTCTAATGTGCCGAAAAGGGCTTTGGAGATTGAGCCTATAGCATTGAAAAGTGCTCTTTGTTTTCTATTTTGGGGCACAAGTAACATATTCTTATATTCTATGTTTGCTAATATAAGATTTATTTGTAACAACGTACCGTTACAAGTGTGGCTCAAGGCTGAGTGTTTGTCCAGTTTCTGGCAGGTCGCTGTAATTTGTTGGGCTATGAACTGGATGTTGTTGAATTCTGTTTTAAAATTTTCCAGGTCGTAGAATGTGACTAATTTCCACTCGTTGGTGTAGAAGTTGGCTCTGCCAATTTCCTCAAAATAAATGCCTGCAGTAGCATTTAGCTTCTTCACCTCTATTCCTGAGCCGTAGGTTAAGGGGATGAAAATTAGAAAGAAACCTGGAAGATGACACTATGTTAATATCTCTGAATGATATTTGAAGACTATGAAGTTTTTACTCTGAGAAAAGTTTTAGGTCATTGTTATGGACTCTTTTGTTTTTATTATTGATATTAATAGTGGAATTTTCGGGGGAATCAATCTCCATTATCTCATACGGACCTGACCATAGTGGTGAGAATTTGTTCTCTCGAACTCTGCTCTTAAGTAGGACTTTATCGCCTACCATAAAAGATTTTTGGACGGAGTTCTTATCGTATTGCAATTTTGACCTTTCTTTGTTTGCCATGGCTATGTCCTTAGCTATTTTGAAGCAATGTTGTAGACGCGCTTTTAACTCGTTTGCATAATTGTCATAATTATAGCAAACGGCTGGAGATGATTTCAGATTGTTTGGAATTTCGGCTGGGAATCCGTATAGGAGTTCGCGGGGAGTATAATTAGTACTCGAATGAGGGGTTGTATTATATACAAACATGGCATAAGGAATCCATGTATCCCAGTCTTGTGGATCTTTTGCAACATAAGATCGGAGATATTTTGCTAAGGTTCTGTGGCTTCTCTCCAATGCACAATTCGTTTGAGGGTGGTATGGAGTAGTTTTGAGCCTTTTAATTCTCAGCAATTTAGATACCTCGGCGAACATGCCACTTATGAGGTTAGAACCTTGATCTGTAAGGATACTTTCTGGAATACCATGTCGACAAACTATTGTTGTCGTGAAGGCTTCCGCTAATGTCTTAGATTCGGTGTCGACTATGGGAATAGCCTCAGAAAATTTTGAAAGGTCATCTTGAAATGTAAGGAGATATTTTTTTCCAGAATGAGAAATTGGGAGAGGTCCTACAACATCTAGGTACACTCTTTCGAAAGGTTTGGAGCTAATGCTCGAGATTTTCATTGGAATTTTAGGGTTTCTGGATACTTTGTTCACCTGACAAAGTTTACATTTCCTTACATATTTGACCACGTCGTCTGACATGCCAGGCCAGTAGAATTGCTTTTTGATTCCTTTAATAGTACGGGAAATACCTTGATGGCCTCCCGTTGGTAATGAGTGAAAATCTTTTAAGACTTGTTCGATGTCATTAATGTCTGATAAATATTTAATTGAATCCTGATGCAGTTTTATGTTTATTTGCTTATTAGCGAAGATTTTGGTAAAAACGGTTTTAATAATTATTAGATTCTGTGGATCTAATATAGGGAAGGAGATATTAATTTGTTTTAACTGATTTGCTTCTGTGTATGAGCAGATCTCAGTTAAAATCTTTTCGAGGTCTGATCTATCTCTTTGCGATCGACAAGGTAAATTAGTTTTTGATATAATTATTGATGAGTCTTTTTTCTTGAAGAAGTTCAGTTCAGTTTCTGAGAGTGGGGATTTATCTGAAAATTTTAGTTTCGAATCCAACACTCTTTCAAGTTCTGTATCTTGCATTGGCAAGATGAAAAATTTAGGATTCGCATTTTTAGTCAGTAAAAGAGGAAAATTAGTCTCAGTTATTATGACCGAGGAATTGTTTGATGAAGATGGAGCTGTGTTTGGAGTAATAATACTCGTGTCGGTAATGTTCAGATTTGCCTGAGCTTTAGCTTGATTCCTTGTTACCACATTTATGCAGGTGGTAGGTTTTGCGAAATCTTCGCTATTATCTGGAATAGCTCTACTGAGAGCGTCTGCATTTGTGTTGAGCTTACCTGATTTATGGACTATTTTGTAGTCATATTCCTCAAGACGTATTCTCCATCTCATCAGTCTTGAGGAGTGATCTTTCAGATTCATGAGCCATACTAATGGTTTATGGTTAGTTATAATTGTAAACTGTCTGCCATAAACGTATGGTCTAAATTGCTCAACTGCGAAAATGATAGCTAAGAGCTCCTTTTCTATTGTTGAGTAACGAGTCTCTGCACCATTGAGAACTCGGCTCACATAGGCGATTGGATGATCTCCTTGATCATCAACTTGTGAAAGAACAGCTCCGATGGCGTAATCACTGGCATCGGAGGTGACGAAAAATTCTTTGCCGAAATCAGGATAAGATAGAATTGGTGCTGAAATTAATTTATTTCTCAATTCGCAAAACGCTTCATCGCAAATTGCGTCGAACTTGAAGGGCGTATCTTTTTTTAAAAGATTTGTAAGTGGTTTAGCTATTTTTGAAAAATTTGGAATGAAGCGGCGATAATAGCCGACGAAACCAAGGAAGGCTTTAATATCTTTCTCCTTGTTGGGTCTGGGATAGGACTGAACTGACTTGATTTTTGCTGGGTCTGGTTTGACTCCATTTTCTGTAATTATGTGCCCTAGATACATAATTTCCTTTCTTAGGAAATGGCACTTGTCGGGTTGAAGTTTGAGGTTGAAATTGTGAAGACGGCTAAATACTGCTGTGAGTCTTGTATTATGGTCTTTGAGATTGTATCCATGGACTACAATATCGTCCATGTATACGAAGCAATAGATGCCTTGAAGGCCAGATAAGACATTATTCATGGCTCGTTGAAAAGTAGCAGGGGCTCCTTTTAAACCAAATGGCATACGATTGTATTCGTAGTGGCCATAGGGTGTGCTAAAGGCAGTTTTCTCCCTGTCCTTCGAGTCCATTTTTATCTGGTGAAATCCACTGGCTAAGTCGAGTGTGGTAAAATATTTCGACTTCCCCAACTGGTCTAATATATCAGTGATATTAGGCAGTGGGTACGCATCGCCAATAGTAATGTCGTTAATACGACGAAAGTCTACCACTACTCGCCACTTTTTGTTTCCATTCTCATCTGGTTTTTTAGGAACCAGGAGAAGTGGAGAGTTCCAGGGACTATGTGAAGGTCTGATGATGTCTGACTCAAGCATTTCTTGTATTTGCCTATTTATCTTAGCTCGGCTTGCTTCAGGAAGTCTATAAGGCTTTGTATAAATGGGCGGTGTGTCTTGGAGTGTCTCGATTTTGTGGGTAATCGCATCTGTATATGAAAGGAAATCCCCTTCTATGAAGAAGAGATTGTTGAATTACAAGCTTTTTTGTAATTAGAAAAATGAAGAACTCGATGATTGCTGATTTTAGAGCGAACCTTTATTGCCGACGACTAGATTACAAGTGTCAATTCTTCCTCTTTACAAATGAAACAATCGAGATACATGAACCAATAGAATTGAAACAACTATGGAGGTTAGAATTATAGCAAAAATTATAGCTGAGAGGCGCTACATTTGAATTTACATCAGATCATAGTAATTAAATAACAAAATCTATTACATATTTTGCAATTTAAACAAATCAAACAAAGTTTTAATTTTACGTTAATATTTTGACTCTATAATGTGTTGTGCTACGACTAAACATACAGCCGCCTTGAAAGTATCACCAAATGCTTTCAATTTTCATCCAGTGGTAAGGGCGCAGTCTTATGAATTGACCGTTGAATTACTTTGTTGCCCGTCTTTATGCTTACTACTCGAATACGATTGTCAGCGCCGGTATTAGCATCTATCACTCTTCCAAGCCTCCATTTGAAAGGGGGTACGTCCTCATCGTGAATAAGAACCAACGATCCTATTACTACGTTCGGATGAGCTGTCTTCCATTTTGTCCTTTCCTGTAAATGACATAAATAATCTTTAAACCATCTTTGCCAAAAGTGTTGAAATAATGCAGAAATGCGCTGCCATCTACGTAGGTAACCAGTTTTTTCATTTGAAAAGTCTGGCTCGGCGATGAACTCTATTGGTGCTTGCAGCAGAAAATGCGCTGGAGTCAGCGCCTGTTCATCACTTGGGTCTGACGATAAGGGTGTTATGGGTCTTGAGTTCAAGATTGCTTCTATTTGAACCATAACCGTAGTTAGCTCCTCAAACGTCAACAAGGATCCTTGGAATGTCTTATGCAGGAGAGTTTTTGCAGACTTGACTGCTGCTTCCCAAATACCACCAAAATGCGGCGATCGAGGAGGGATGTGATGGAACTCGATTCCTTTGTTTGCGCACCAGTCACCAATTTTCCTTTGGTAACACTGCTCGAAAAATGCTGAACAAAATTCCTGTAATCGCCTTCTAGCGCCAACAAAATTCGTTGCGTTGTCACAGTAAATATGCTTGCATAAATTTCTACGACTGATAAAACGTTTCAGGGCAGCAAGGAATGCATCAGTTGAAAGATCGGAGACGACTTCAATATGGACAGCTCTCGTGGCGAAGCAAATGAATACGGCTACGTAAGATTTGTAGGATGCTCTTCCTCGAAGTCGATAGGTTGTCTGAAATGGTCCACAAATATAATCTGCTGCATAAGCTGAGGCCTATATTTGAAGCAATGGATACACTGTCGCACACACTTTCTTGCATACTCCCTCGCATTAATGATCCAAAACCGCTGTCGAATGATTGAAACTAAAGCCAAAGGACCTGCGTGGAAATTACTTATATGTAGAGAATGAACATACGCCTTCACAAAGGGATTATTCCTCGGGAGCATAATTGGATATTTACAATCGTACGGGCGCTGTGAATGCCGCAGTCTCCCTCCTACTCTCAACAGTTTGTAACCCCTGCTTTCATCTAGGAAGGCGTTCAAACATTTGATGTTGCTCTTCGAACTCAATTCCCTTCCTCTTTCCAATTCCTGAATATCTTCCGCGAATTCCTTTTGCTGTATGCACCAGACAATCCTTAAAAATGCTTCGTCTATCTCTGAAGCTGAAAGCCGGCTTGTGATTATATTCATTTTCTTCTTCTTCAGTAAACAGTTGTTCCGAAATCGAAGTACGAGAGCGAGCCGACGACAATTTTGGATGAAGCTACTGCACCCATAGATGATGCCAAGAAAGTCCTCCGAAATGGAACAGAGGAGAACTGATTTTATTTTTCTTTTTTCCGGAGCATTATCCTGTATATGGCGCTGTTTAGTTGGTGGCCAGTACTCTGGTGATTCTCGTAAATATGATGGGCCCGAAAACCAAATAGATTGCAAAAGCTCTGATGCACTGGTCCCTCTGGATATTACATCCGCTGGATTTGCCTTCGAATTGACGTGCCTCCAAGTTGCCGATATGGTCCGATTCTGAATTTCTGAGACACGGTTGGCAACAAATGTTTTCCAGGTAGTTGGGTGACAGGATAACCAATCCAGTACTATTTCTGAGTCAGTCCATAAATATATGTGATTCAATGGCTTTAAGAAACTTTTACGAACCTTATCCAATAATTTTGCCAGAAGTAATGCGCCACACAATTCAAGACAAGGTAAAGTTCTTGTTGTTCGTATAGGGGCAACTTTCGACTTTCCTGCTAAAAGGTTAACTGATATAATTCCTCTGGAATCGACGCATCGAACGTAAATGCAGCACCCATATGCTCGTATGGATGCATCACAAAAGCCGTGCAATTCAATTGAAGTACATGAGTCAGTAAAAAGAACTAATCTAGGAACTTCTATTTGTTGCAACTTCGTCAACTCATCAGTGAAGGCTCGCCAGCGATGTTCTAGTTCCATTGGTATGGACTCATCCCAGTTGAGCTTTAGAATCCATAACTCCTGCAGGAATATCTTTGCTTTTGAGACAACGGGATTGACAAGTCCTAACGGATCAAACAACTGGGCAATTTCAGAAAGAACTATTCTTTTTGTTATCCTTGATGATTTCACACCACTCTTCTTATAATTGTATAAAAATTTATCTGCCCCAGGCTCCCAAATAATATCCAATGTTTTAATTATATCGGTGTCATTTATTCTTAACGTCTTTTCACGATCACCTTCTGGTATTCTATCGAGAAATTCCCCATCGTTGGAGTACCATTTTCGCAAGTTGAACTGAGCTGCATTTAGTATGGAGTCCACTTCCTCCCTGATGTTCAAGAGCTCCTCTCTAGTGTCTGCTCCTGTAATCAGGTCATCCATATAGAAATCTCTGCTAATAATCCGTGAAATTTTCAGATTCGCTGAAACGTCCTCAGCTAACTTTGAAAGGCACCTAGTAGCTAGAAAGGGAGCAGATGCTGTCCCGTAGGTGACTGTCCTAAGTCGGTAAATACTAAAATCATCTTCAAGATTTTCTCTCCATATGATCAATTGGAAGTTCCTATCCTCTGGATAGACTAATACTTGACGGTACATAGCTGAGATGTCTGCAGTCAAAGCGAATCTATAGCATCGAAAACGCAGGATAATCGCAAAGATATCATCCTGAATAACTGGACCAACCATCAGTATGTCGTTCAAAGAGACACCAGACGTAGTTCGGGACGACGCATCGAAAACAACTCTCAGCTTTGTTGATGAACTGTCTGGACGAAGTACATATTGATGAGGGCAAAAGTAATGGAGTGGTGGAATGTCATGAATCGATACTAACTCCATGTGTCCAGCGTCCAAATATTCCTTTAAAAATTGTGCATACTGTACTTTTATCTCAGTATTTTTTCTTAATTTTCTTTCTAAATATAAAAATCTACGTTTGGCTATATCTAGAGACTTTCCCAGCCGCTCTGGACCATCGTCTTTAAATGGAAGTTTGACTATAAACCTTCCATTAGGCAGCTGATTTGCTGTATTTTTGAATAATGATTCACACTGCTCTTGTTCCTCCGTATATTTGGGGGACGGTTCTATATTTTCTTCCTCCCAAAATTTTTCAACAATTTCTGTCAGCGATCGGTCTTGATAGTCGTCATTTTCTAATATTTCGGACTTATCACAAAGTAATGAGTAAGAATAATCATTATTAGCTAGATTTGATTTTGAATATTGCCCTGCTACTATCCAACCCAAGAGAGTTTTCTGCAAGGTCGGCAGGCCTTCGCCCAACTTAATCTGGCCAACACATAACAGTTGAAAGAAGTGAGCTGCACCAATGAGTAAGTCGACCTTTTGCGGCTCATAGAATTTTGCGTCAGCCAATCGAATATTTTCTGGTATCTTCCAGTTTTCCACCGATATTTTTCTTTCTGGCTGAAGTCCTGTGATTGTCGGAAGAACAAACATTTGAAGATTCATTACGAAGTCGTTGCCACTTGATTGAATAGATGTCTGTGCTGAATATCGAACTTTAGAGGGAGTGTCGCCAATGCCACTAATATTTGTTTCTACCTTATCTTTCGATAACCTTAATAGCTGCACCAATCTTTCCGCAACGAAGTTCAGTTGCGAGGCCGAATCTAATAACGCTCGTGCAAGATGAAATGTACCAAATCTGTCCTTAATTCTTACAAGAGCTGTAGCCAAGAAGACATGATCCTCGTCCTTGTCATCGGTACACAGAGTTTGTAGGGATGTGTTACCGCCATTTGAAGCTTGAGTTTGATCACCTATGTTAAATGGCTGTGTCGCCATCTCCAATGAACGTGCAACATCTCGCGATGATAAGTTTAAGTCTGATACCTATGAAGCAGAGTATGGTGTGGCATTAAGCAAACCCGACAACGTTGAACAGAACACTTCTTAACGCTGTGTCCTCTGAATAAACAATTTAAACATAAAGATCGCTTTTTCACTTCTTTGAATCTATCTGATACCGACAAGCTAAGAAATGTAGGACATTTATAGATTAAGTGATCTCCTTCTCCACATAACCCACAATTCCCTTTTGATGTTAAGGCAATCGTGTGTCCATTGAATTCCTTCGTAGGTTTCGCCTTATTTGCATGTCGCGATGTACCGGTTTTCATTGACTCATGAAGTTTCAAATCTCTAGACTCTAGGTATTGACAGCGTCTAGTTAGGATATTAGAACATTTTGTCCATGAGGGCAACTCACTAAAATCTACTCCTGCTTCCCAAGTTGACTGAGAATCTGGGTCAAGCTTTGAATTAACTAGGTAAATAAGAAATGCATTGGTTATGTTCTCATAAGATCCAAGCGACAGAAGAGCATTGAGATGAGCACTGGTGTTATCCAGCACATTTCTTAATTGGTTGGCAGAGTTTTTAGGTACATTTGGTAGATTGAATAATTCTACTATGTGTTCTTGAAATATTAGATATTTATTATTATATCTTTCCTTCAAGTGCTCTACCGCTTTTGCGTAGTTATCCTCTGTTATGTCGAATGCTTTTATTGATCGCAATGCTGGACCATTCAAACAAGTTAGTAGGTGGTTAAATTTCTCTAAATTAGATAGGGAGACATCTATATGAACTAGCTTATTGAAACAGCCCCAGAAATTGGAGAAGTCCGAATATTTTCCCGAAAATTGAGGAAGACGTAGTTTAGGAAGCTGGTTCCCTTGCGCACTTGTTAGTATAATTGACGACTGGTTAGATAAGCTGCCACGATGGCTTGCGGTTAGCGACAACAGTTTTGACTTGGCCGCACAATATAGCTCTTCGAGCTCACCTCTCATTTTAACTTCAGTTGCATCTTCAGGAACAAGTTTCTCTATCGAAGTTTGATAGGAAAGTAATTGCTTAAAATAACTTTCTAATATTCCTAACCTACACTCAATTTCAGGAGGTGTAAGAGTGTCGGCCTTCTGATCCACTAGGTTTTTTATACGAGTAATACATCCTTTTGTAGAAGCGCGCTGCGTTTTTAGTTCCGCTAATTCTGTCATATCGACTATTTAAAAACTTGGGCGCAATTGGGAACGATAAAAAGGTTTATTCTAATGCCTGTTGTGTATTGTAAAATTCACACAATTTTATGTTCTTGTCCCTACTTAAGCTTTAACTTTATTAGTAGATCAGTCACTGTATCTATAATTCAATTATGAGGTTTTAATGAAAGCTTATTATAACGCACTTATATTTTACCGAAAGTTCTCGTCTTAAATAAAGTTTTATTGTTCAAATATATTTATTTATGTACTTAATAATTATAAGGCACGATGATCGACTTTATCACTTTAAAAAAAAAAAATCGGCATTTCATTATCTATTTAGTTCATCGAAAAATGTTCTAAGTTGTAAATTTACTCACGTGTATATCCCAATTTTTGTTAAAGTCCAGTTTGTATGTGCGTACATATGTACATATCATATAATTACCGCATTCCATCGACTTATTTCTCTAATATGTAAGACCGCCGGCTTCGTTCGTGTGTGGTGTACTTGTATCGATGATTCTTGCCAATCTTGATGAGTGTAATGAAAAATTTGCGGCGACGACGACAATGATGGTCAACTTTTCTTGTTTAATTTTGTGCAGGTTGCATCCAGCGACGATTATTCAGGAAATTGTCATGTAAATGTTGATAAATTATTTTATCTGTTTCGCTATCCAAGTTATAGGTTAAAGAACTGAATTCAAATGTACTCACGTCTGTATCCGGATTTTTTCTTCAAACCAATTTTTGCTGAATTTTTTACCAATAAGTAAAGCCAAATGCCCTGGTGATATGATCTCTTGCCTTGAATTGATGCGCAACGAAATGATGACAGAGATTTCCCTCGATGACTTGTATCAATTTTAAAAAATGTGATGCTCTGTAGACCAACAATTGCTACGATGATTTATTTTTTGTTTTGTTACTGGACCGAATTCCCACGACGATAATTAATTTGAATGAAGAACTTTGAGAATTGGTCCCTGCTCGGGCGCCAAATGTTGAATTACAAGCTTTTTTGTAATTAGAAAAATGAAGAACTCGATGATTGCTGATTTTAGAGCGAACCTTTATTGCCGACGACTAGATTACAAGTGTCAATTCTTCCTCTTTACAAATGAAACAATCGAGATACATGAACCAATAGAATTGAAACAACTATGGAGGTTAGAATTATAGCAAAAATTATAGCTGAGAGGCGCTACATTTGAATTTACATCAGATCATAGTAATTAAATAACAAAATCTATTACATATTTTGCAATTTAAACAAATCAAACAAAGTTTTAATTTTACGTTAATATTTTGACTCTATAATGTGTTGTGCTACGACTAAACAGAGATCGTTGAATTCCCTACAGATGTTTCGAATACTCTCAGATTCCTCTGAATTACAGTGATCCAATTTTATAAGGTTTTGCAGCTTAATTATTCTGCCCTTAATTTGATCTCTTTCAGAGTCTGTGGAGATGACCACAAAGTCGTCCAAGTCTTGGTAAACTGGGTTCACCTCGTAAGGTGCCAGATCGGCGTCCTCCTCATTTGTTTTGAGGATTAGGACTTTTGCCATACCGTTGACTGGTTCGACTATCGAATTTCCAAGAAACAGACCTGGTCTTATTTCCTTCTTGAAACAGACTGATTGATTTTGAATAGAAGGAGTTGGAATTTCAATGATGTACTCTGATCGAGCCGGAATTTTAATTTTATTTAATTGATCCGATTCTTTCGGATGATTAGTAGGAAGGAGATATGATTCCAAATTTTGTGGAATTCGGCAGGAGGTAATCGACGATTCCGACTCGATAGGATTTGAAGGAGATAAAACTTTATTGAAATTCTCTGACTTCTTTGATTTTATCTTGGAATTCACTTTTTGTGAATCTATTGATGAAGGAGATAGAATTTTACTAGATGCAGCCTTTTGTGCGGCTGTAGATGGAGATAGATTTTTATTAGTATTAATATCGGAGAATGTTATCTCCGTATATAATAGGTTGAGACCTCTTTTCTGGGTCTTCGCTTTTCAAATAAACGTATGGATAGTTATTGTAATATTCTTCATAAGGATAACATTCATTTGAATCATTTATTTCTAAAGAAATATATTTATTTTTGTAATTGATACTAGCATTGTATCGAGATAAAAAATCATGACCAAGCAGGCCATCGTATGAGAGTATGGAGTTATTCCTCACTATTTGAAATGGGTGCTCTCGGATGGAGTTATTTTGCGCAGATTCCAGAGTTAATTTCGCGAAGATGAGTCCTTCTGTAGAAGTTGACTCTGTAAACAAAGTATTTATATTGCAGACAGCATCTCTGTAGCAGATACTGTCTGGTTTCAGTGGATGGAGTTTTATTAAGCTGATCTCTGCTCCTGTATCAATCAAAAAGGTAAGCTTCGGAGCAGAACAGATGTCGACAGGCAAGGAAAGCGTTAGTGAATTTTTATTTATTTGAACGGGGATTTGAATTAATTTCTTGCTGCCTACTTTTCCGTCGATATTGTCTCGGGATTCCTGTGGACTTGTGCTGTAGTTTGTATGTGCGAGGGGTTGCCGAATGAGACCCCCCGCTGCATCCAGTTTCCCTGCCTGGATGCCGATGGACTTTTGTTATTCTTCCTGTTCGGAGATGGTGACCTAGCCGAGATATTGGCATTATTATATCTCGGCGGTGGAGTTTGACTTTCTCGGAATACTGGTTGCTGCCAGTTCCTATTTTGAGGCTGTCTGTCAGCCGTGCTTGTTGGTGGAGTATTTTTCACCTTTTGGAAATTATTTTGATTTCCTGGGCTGTCGTTAAAACGACTATTATTCACAGTTCTTGTCCTGCATTCCTCGATTGTATGTCCCATCCGATGACAATATCGACATGAAGGAGATTGTGATGGATATTTAATTTTATTAAAATCTGGAGAGCGTTGTAATTGGGGGTTTAGCTTTGGAACTGCATTGAAATTTTGCGTGGTGCGTTGTATGACTGGGCAACTTGATGCAGCATGCCCCAGTCTATTACATTTGAAGCAACGAAGATTGTTATTTATATTTTGAAAGGAATTTTGATTTACCTTGTTATATGTTTGAAAGGTTGCTTCTGCTCCATACGTAATGAGTGATCTAGAATATGTGATTTTAGTGCAGAGAAGGATTTATCGGAATGTACCTTAGCCAAGGTCTGTAATTGTGGTTTGGATAACCCGTCTTCAATTGCTCTCACAGCCTGACACTCATTATCTTTTAACAAAGACCGTAGGAGCACCTTGTCCGTTGTATATGTGTTGCTTCATTTAGCTTGGACAGTGTTGTATTTAATCTCTGCAAAAAGTCTTTTACACTTTCCTCTCTTCTTTGTCTGGAGTTTGTCAATTGGGATTGTAAGGAAGATCTAGAGATTTTTACTTCGAAGGTTTGAGTCAACAGAGGTTTTAATTCAGACCAATCTGATATTTGGTTGTACCTGAATACATCATATGCTTCGGCGGATAGTTTACTCCTTATTAAACTGAGGAGGGAGTGCTTTTCGTTCGTCGTCGATGCCGTCGCGTATATATCATCACAACTTGAAATGAATCTGTGAAGATCTTTGGGATTTCCATTAAAGTTGGGAATTAACGATTTAGCTTCTGATAGAAAGATGGTAGATTGGTCTCTAAAGGAGACATTATGATGATGGTCTGTGAAGTTATGTGTATTATTCGATACGTTTTGGATTCGAGAGTCCAATTGCTCTTGAAGGGCAATTATCGTGTCTGTGTATGATGTTTCTACCTCGGCGTAAACATCATTTTTGAAATAGTCATGCTCCAAATCATTAGGGCCGGTATATGAAATTATTTCACTATGCGTGGCCTCAAAATCATCCCAATATTTGTGTAATGAATTGATCTTTTGCGTCAGATATGTCTGTGTCGCAGTTGATAATAAATTAAAATTGATCGATTGTATAATTCGTGATATAGACTTTTGCCTATGATCCTGCAGTCTGAACCGTACTGTATTTGACTGGTCTTTGTCTGTATTGTCTTGGGTGTTAGCTGCAGGTGTTTTTTGCGAAGTCTTAGGGGGTGGAATATAAAATGGGTTATTTGTGCGTTCTGTGTGGATTGATATGGACTTCAGCCTATCAGATAGAGTTACCTTGGTAAGATTATACCAGTCCTCGGTCTTGTCATAGCATGACTGTTTGAAATAGTCATGAGAATCATCAAAATCTTCATGGTCTTGAATCAGGGTTTCAATTTTTTCAAATAAAGCCCACAATTCTTCCAAGTTTTGGAGTTTTTCAGAAGTAAAATCTGCAGTCCTTTTGCCTTTATTGGCTCTATGATAATCGGACAGAATTTGTCTAATTTCTGCCGTTTTTGAGACTTGTGACAAGCAAAGCTCATCGAAAGATTTGTTTTCGTCAGTCATGTTTAGTTATGAGTGTTATTTGTTATGACGTTAGCTTTGGGAGTAAGGGGAGATTTAGAGAGAAAAGAAATTATTTTTTTTTTCACACAAAAACTAAAAAATATGTGTGGAAATAAAAACAAAAACTCTTTGTTGTTAGATGAATTGTAGGTACGTTTGTTTATATATGTATTACATTTATCGAGCAGCAGATCGATTGATTGGATGGGGAAAATTGAGAATAGTTTTAATAGATTCCGTAAAAATAAAAAAAATATTTAAAACTTGTATAGATCAGATAAAAAACATGCAAAAATTGGTCAACATTACCAGGAACAATTAATTATGTTTACCTAAAATTTGGCAATTAAATCTTATAACATCTAAGAACAACACAGTGTTAGGACAATTATTCGTTTGGTTCGTGAACAGAAGAAATTTCAATCCCATATAATTAATAAAAAAAATATTATTTTCTGTAAAACTCGCTGTCCCCAACCAAAAACTTTCTCCTGATCGATAGGTTAACGAAGCTCTATCGCAGGGGATAGATTGTTGATTATCGAAGTCCTCTGGCCAGCAAGTTCACGAAGCCTTACCGCAGAGCTCGCTTCGTGGAGTAGCGTATTTCATACACACAGAAATAAAACAATAAAAAATAACGAAATTCGGATAAATCTAAGTATCTTAAATAAAAAAAATCTGTTTATTTTTCAAGGGAAAATCTTTGAACTACCTGGACCTTATCCACTTTTGAGCTAACGTTCCGGCGTTTTAATGCAGGGAACTTAAGATGATAGTGTTTGGGCTGATTTTAGCAGTGAAATTCCTGCGTCGGTCGTTGTGACTGTTTCTTCCTGTCGACTTTTGTTGGTGACTTAGTGAAAGGCGCGTCAGGAGTCCTGGATGATGATACCTTGTCGTCTTCCTTCCTTCTAAGGTCTCGTCTTGTTTGAGGCAGGGATGAAGCCTCGCAAGAGTCCCCCGTTGAGCGCTATGGCGCTTAAACTTAGTTATCCTCTAAGTACTCTTTAGAGTACCCGGGCTCTGTTTTTTTTTCTTCTATTATTATTATTATCCACCTATTTGTGTTGATCTGTTATTGTTCCGTTTATTGTTGTACTTGAAATTTACTGGATTTATTACTTTTAATTATTAATTAATTTAAATAATTTAGTAAACTCCTTTTGTTTTTATGTAAATTTTTTTTGTTATATTAAATTTAATTTTGTTGCTGTGTACATCTATTTGTTGTGTTGAATCGGGATAATTTTTATATTGAACTTTAATTTTCCAATTTTATGTTATTAATTTATTTATTGCTTTGCACTGATTATTGTGGATAGGAACACCGCTGTATATATGTATATACATATAGTATATAAATATTTGGCACAAATTCGATATTTAAGCACTGATTGTGGTTGGAATGTTGTTACGTGGCTGTTGTATTATTGAAAATTCGTTTTTATTTTTCTATCAAATTAATTTTAGTTTATAACTTTAGCCACTGATTTGAGGTACCGCTGCCACCAGTTTGTTGTGTACTATGTGCCGTGCTCGTAGAGAGTACACAGTTTTTGTAGGAAATAAATAAATTCTTTTTGTTTAATCTCTATTTATTTTTTTTTCAATACAAAATCTTTTATTTCACTTTATTCTATCTTTCACTTATATTTTCGACACAAAATCTTTTGCTCTATTTGTATTTCACTTTATTCTATCTTTCACTTATATTTTCGATACAAAATCTTTTGCTCTATTTGTATTTCACTTTATTCTATCCTTTACTATTATTTTCGATATAAAATCTTTTGCTCTATTAGTATTTCACTATATTCTATCTTTCACTGATATTTTCGATACAAAACCTTTTGCTCTATTTGTATTTCACTTTATTCTATCCTTTACTATTATTTTCGATATAAAATCTTTTGCTCTATTAGTATTTCACTATATTCTATCTTTCACTTATATTTTCGATACAAAACCCTTTGCTCTATTTGTATTTCACTTTATTCTATCCTTTACTATTATTTTGATACAAAATCTTTTGCTCTATTTGTATTTCACTTTATTCCATACCGATCTCCACTTGGCGGATATTCAAAAACAACTCCCCGAGGTTTGGGCAAATTGCACCCAGGTACCCACGATATCTTCAAAAAGCTTTTTTGTTATTTTTATTGTTTTCTCACGAAGTTGAAAAAACGTACGTGACAAAATGCAAAAGTTCTTTGATGCGAGCTATATGCATCAATGCAAAACTGTAATCCGATATGCACTTGTGCGCCCGTCTTGAAATATTAATTTTAAGAGGGCGCGAATAATTTTGATAATTGTATGTACGTATGTACATACAATTAGATAGGATTAAGTAGTTAATGTACGTATGTACATAGTACATACGGAAAAAAAGTAAGAAGACACTGTATGTAGGTAAGTGTGCCTGATAACAAAATGCAATTTATGCTAAATTGCATTTTGTTATAATGTGGGAATGCATTTCTAAATGCATTTTAAATTTTGATTGAAATTTTAAAATGAAATAATTTTTCAGGGTCAATTAATGGTACATCAATATATCGTATTGGACGATGTATTGATGTATCGGTATTATGGTTGTGATTCGGGGCAAAGCTACCTGAGTCACAACAGCTACAGTAATTTAAATTTTTTTCCAGTTAAAATTTCAATACTGGTAAAGGATAAAAACTTTTGACTTACGGGCTGCATTGAATTTTCTCCGATGTTTTCTGTAGATTGGGAATTCACTAGATTTGGTTTACGTTGCACAAATGCACCTCGCCTTCACTTTTGGCAGGTTTCCACAAGACAGAATTGTCTTCTTCTTCTCTTTTCTACATCAACATGTCATCTTGAGCTTGAGGAAACGCACTTCTCTCGGTCGGGGTGCGTTCAGTTTTTATGCTGACAGCAGCCGGCTTACACGCTTCAGTATTTCATGTAGCATATTGCTATATGCAATACTGCGTGTTAAAAAGGTTGGTTCATTGCCTTTGTTAAGTACATGCATGTTTGTGGTAACAAGAAATTCAAGAATTGCCTCGCCTCTGGTATTACAGTCGGTGGTACCCCAAATCGTGTGATGAGAGTTAGCATCGCACCCGATTAACATCTCCAGGTTGCTGTTGTTTGCGAAGCCCACGATGTTTACCATCTCCATGGATGGGGGTGGTTGATCCGAGTCGAAGGGAAGGTAGAGAGACGAGAGAACTAATCTCTTTAACCTTCCTTCTACTGACCTTTCCCACAACATCGTGGTTGCGTCTTTAAAAGTAGCGCCTGCGAAATAGAAATAAAATTTAAGCATTTCTTTGCAATGATGTAGGTTCTAGGCCTACCTGGACCACGGCAGTAAAAAAGCTGGAGTTTCTTTCCCCATTCAAGAATCGTCATTAATGGTCTATAGTTGCTGAATGAGTGCCACATTCGCGCTGTCTGAGAAGAGGAGCTGCTGTAGGTTGACTGTTGCCACCCTACTGCGATGGAGATTGATCTGGATCACTCCGCTAGCATAACCTCCTTTCCTCTTCCTCCAGGGGATGCTCCGTGTGAGTTTCATCATCGTCCGAGATGGACGGATTTGTAGAGGACCTCATCATGAGGCTTCGGCCCGGACCTACGGGTACACTGTGGCAAAAAGCCATCGCCTGGTTTTCCCTATAGAGGCGCCGCCCAGGAGCACCCTCTATTGACTCAGCTGCACCGCCGGACAGTTTAACTGCAGCAGGTTTTGCCTCTAAGGCGAGCATAGCCGGTATGACTTGGTGCGGATCCCTGAGCAGATTCTCTTTGGACTGCTCAGCCTCGGAGTTCGTCTCCATGGCCTGCCAGGTCTAAATTTTAACCTGGTCATTCTAAAGTGCACATGGCCTTCTCTCATTGAGCCAACTAAGAGACTCTTGGTCGACACCAAAAACCAGGAACAGGTAATTCTGATCGTCCCTGCGGTGGTAAACCTCCCACAGGTAGGTTTTTAGGCCTTTTTGCTTTTTCAGGCACCCAAGAATCTCGTTGGCTCTAGGTTTGCCATTAATAGTAACAGAGACCCTGAAGAGCTTCGCGATTTCGTCTTTCCCTACCACTTGTAGGTTAACGCCCTCCCGAAGATTCCAGAGTCCCCGCACTTGTACCCTTAGGAAGTTGACCGCGAAGGTGTCTTCGCAGGTTGCCCTGAAAAATCCCCTGCTGAAGCCACTCCAGGCGAACCGAACGGGCAGACTGCCCCAGCTCCATCCAAAGCGGTATCGAAGGCCTTTTCCAAGGCCTCCTGAAAAATTGTCTGCCTTTCACCCGTGAACTTACCCCAGGTGCGCCAACGTCAATTACGGCCACCTTGATAAAGGCGTCGCTATTGTCCTTGACGATCCCGGCGGAAGTCCTCGGTGTTCCCCCTTCCTTTTTCCTTTTGGAAACTAGAGTGGCTTCCTCATTTGATCTGCCCCTTTTAAGTTTAGGGGCAGCATTCCGAGGTGGACCCATCCGCCCGAGGATGCTTGGGTGAATTACCAGTCCTAACAGTCGCAGGTCGGTGTAGAAGGCCACCGGTTAACGTTTGCGTGCCTGATGGTCCAGCCAACGCAGTCGGTTTAATTGCCCCGGAGCCGGTATGATCACACCTCGGTTTTCCCACCTCCCTTTTTTCACTGCTGAGCCTACCAACAGGTGCCCAGTCGAACCTCCTTTTGACCTTTGAGACCGCTTCACTCCCCTTAGCCGGTTTTTGCAGAGTAGCCTGCTTCACTTTTATGCTATAACATTTTTTCACTTGTTTCTAGTTCCACAATTTTTATTTTTTATTAATTATTTGTTTGTTAAACTAACAAAGCTGACGCGTTTCGCCTTCTTAGGGCATCCTCAGAACTACTATCTACGTAAACTAATCTATGTGCAAACTTCAAAAACGATCAGCTAAATATTGCAACTGCCGTAACGGATCATAACAAAACAATAGATATGTATATTAAGGAAAACTAAAACACTTGATAAATTTCACAGAAAATATATAAAATGATTTATTTAAATTTAATTTAAATTAATTTATGCCTAACGCGTTTCGATCTCAAAGATCATCATCAGAGGACTCAGATGTGTCCTCTGATGATGATCTTTGAGATCGAAACGCGTTAGGCATAAATTAAATTAAATTAAATTTAAATAAATCATTTTATATATTTTCTGTGAAACTTAACAAATAATGATATAAAATGATTTATTTAAACTTAACAAGTGTTTTAGTTTTCCATTATTAAGGAAAACTAAAACACTTGTTAAGTTTCACAAAAAATATATAAAATGATTTATTTAAATTTAATTTAATTTATGCCTAACGCGTTTCGATCTCAAAGATCATCATCCTCTGATCATCCTCTGATGATCTTTGAGATCGAAATGCGTTAGGCATAAATTAAATTTAAATAAATCATTTTATATATTTTCTGTGAAACTTAACAAGTGTTTTAGTTTTCCTTAATTGAAAATGAGGTTTCACCAAGTGCCAGCAAAAAAATTTGTTATAATGTGGGAATGCATTTCTAAATGCATTTTAAATTTTGATTGAAATTTTAAAATGAAATAATTTTTCAGGGTCAATTAATGGTACATCAATATATCGTATTGGACGATGTATTGATGTATCGGTATTATGGTTGTGATTCGGGGCAAAGCTACCTGAGTCACAACAGCTACAGTAATTTAAATTTTTTTCCAGTTAAAATTTCAATACTGGTAAAGGATAAAAACTTTTGACTTACGGGCTGCATTGAATTTTCTCCGATGTTTTCTGTAGATTGGGAATTCACTAGATTTGGTTTACGTTGCACAAATGCACCTCGCCTTCACTTTTGGCAGGTTTCCACAAGACAGAATTGTCTTCTTCTTCTCTTTTCTACATCAACATGTCATCTTGAGCTTGAGGAAACGCACTTCTCTCGGTCGGGGTGCGTTCAGTTTTTATGCTGACAGCAGCCGGCTTACACGCTTCAGTATTTCATGTAGCATATTGCTATATGCAATACTGCGTGTTAAAAAGGTTGGTTCATTGCCTTTGTTAAGTACATGCATGTTTGTGGTAACAAGAAATTCAAGAATTGCCTCGCCTCTGGTATTACAGTCGGTGGTACCCCAAATCGTGTGATGAGAGTTAGCATCGCACCCGATTAACATCTCCAGGTTGCTGTTGTTTGCGAAGCCCACGATGTTTACCATCTCCATGGATGGGGGTGGTTGATCCGAGTCGAAGGGAAGGTAGAGAGACGAGAGAACTAATCTCTTTAACCTTCCTTCTACTGACCTTTCCCACAACATCGTGGTTGCGTCTTTAAAAGTAGCGCCTGCGAAATAGAAATAAAATTTAAGCATTTCTTTGCAATGATGTAGGTTCTAGGCCTACCTGGACCACGGCAGTAAAAAAGCTGGAGTTTCTTTCCCCATTCAAGAATCGTCATTAATGGTCTATAGTTCCTGAATGAGTGCCACATTCGCGCTGTCTGAGAAGAGGAGCTGCTGTAGGTTGACTGTTGCCACCCTACTGCGATGGAGATTGATCTGGATCACTCCGCTAGCATAACCTCCTTTCCTCTTCCTCCAGGGGATGCTCCGTGTGAGTTTCATCATCGTCCGAGATGGACGGATTTGTAGAGGACCTCATCATGAGGCTTCGGCCCGGACCTACGGGTACACTGTGGCAAAAAGCCATCGCCTGGTTTTCCCTATAGAGGCGCCGCCCAGGAGCACCCTCTATTGACTCAGCTGCACCGCCGGACAGTTTAACTGCAGCAGGTTTTGCCTCTAAGGCGAGCATAGCCGGTATGACTTGGTGCGGATCCCTGAGCAGATTCTCTTTGGACTGCTCAGCCTCGGAGTTCGTCTCCATGGCCTGCCAGGTCTAAATTTTAACCTGGTCATTCTAAAGTGCACATGGCCTTCTCTCATTGAGCCAACTAAGAGACTCTTGGTCGACACCAAAAACCAGGAACAGGTAATTCTGATCGTCCCTGCGGTGGTAAACCTCCCACAGGTAGGTTTTTAGGCCTTTTTGCTTTTTCAGGCACCCAAGAATCTCGTTGGCTCTAGGTTTGCCATTAATAGTAACAGAGACCCTGAAGAGCTTCGCGATTTCGTCTTTCCCTACCACTTGTAGGTTAACGCCCTCCCGAAGATTCCAGAGTCCCCGCACTTGTACCCTTAGGAAGTTGACCGCGAAGGTGTCTTCGCAGGTTGCCCTGAAAAATCCCCTGCTGAAGCCACTCCAGGCGAACCGAACGGGCAGACTGCCCCAGCTCCATCCAAAGCGGTATCGAAGGCCTTTTCCAAGGCCTCCTGAAAAATTGTCTGCCTTTCACCCGTGAACTTACCCCAGGTGCGCCAACGTCAATTACGGCCACCTTGATAAAGGTGTCGCTATTGTCCTTGACGATCCCGGCGGAAGTCCTCGGTGTTCCCCCTTCCTTTTTCCTTTTGGAAACTAGAGTGGCTTCCTCATTTGATCTGCCCCTTTTAAGTTTAGGGGCAGCATTCCGAGGTGGACCCATCCGCCCGAGGATGCTTGGGTGAATTACCAGTCCTAACAGTCGCAGGTCGGTGTAGAAGGCCACCGGTTAACGTTTGCGTGCCTGATGGTCCAGCCAACGCAGTCGGTTTAATTGCCCCGGAGCCGGTATGATCACACCTCGGTTTTCCCACCTCCCTTTTTTCACTGCTGAGCCTACCAACAGGTGCCCAGTCGAACCTCCTTTTGACCTTTGAGACCGCTTCACTCCCCTTAGCCGGTTTTTGCAGAGTAGCCTGCTTCACTTTTATGCTATAACATTTTTTCACTTGTTTCTAGTTCCACAATTTTTATTTTTTATTAATTATTTGTTTGTTAAACTAACAAAGCTGACGCGTTTCGCCTTCTTAGGGCATCCTCAGAACTACTATCTACGTAAACTAATCTATGTGCAAACTTCAAAAACGATCAGCTAAATATTGCAACTGCCGTAACGGATCATAACAAAACAATAGATATGTATATTAAGGAAAACTAAAACACTTGATAAATTTCACAGAAAATATATAAAATGATTTATTTAAATTTAATTTAAATTAATTTATGCCTAACGCGTTTCGATCTCAAAGATCATCATCAGAGGACTCAGATGTGTCCTCTGATGATGATCTTTGAGATCGAAACGCGTTAGGCATAAATTAAATTAAATTAAATTTAAATAAATCATTTTATATATTTTCTGTGAAACTTAACAAATAATGATATAAAATGATTTATTTAAACTTAACAAGTGTTTTAGTTTTCCATTATTAAGGAAAACTAAAACACTTGTTAAGTTTCACAAAAAATATATAAAATGATTTATTTAAATTTAATTTAATTTATGCCTAACGCGTTTCGATCTCAAAGATCATCATCCTCTGATCATCCTCTGATGATCTTTGAGATCGAAATGCGTTAGGCATAAATTAAATTTAAATAAATCATTTTATATATTTTCTGTGAAACTTAACAAGTGTTTTAGTTTTCCTTAATTGAAAATGAGGTTTCACCAAGTGCCAGCAAAAAAATCTGTTGATTACATTAAATAATAGATATGTATATGATATTGTATCGAACTACTGATACAAATAAATAAATGAATGAATAAATAAAGAACAAACCGTGTATGTATGTAATAATGTAACGAACTACTGTACACAATTAAATAAATAAATAAATAAATAAATAAATAATAGATAAATGAATAAATAAAGAACAAAACACACAATTATAATTTCATTAAATCTGGCTCAAGAAGTGGACTTTTATTAGTAAAGTCTATCTGATCGTTCAGCAAGATCCGGCCATCAATTTTGGATTTTTTGATTTCATAAATTTCGTATTTATCTAATACACGTCCGCCGCGCAATCTATGTATCAATTCTAAATTTTTTACCTTGCGCTTATGTCCTGTGTCAATTAAATGTTTTGCTAAGCCAGAGGTAGGTTTATTTAATTTCGGAGAATTGATATACTCTCCAAAACGTTGTTTCAATGAAAGCTTAGTCTTCCCTTAATATATACCAGAGCATTCCTCACAGCTTATCTTATAAACTCCACTAGATTTTAAATGATCTGTTTTTTTTACCAATTTTATTATTAACCAATAAGTTTTTAAATTTCGAACATTAAAAAATGCTGGTTTAATATTTCCTTTCCTCAAAGGTAGTATTAAATTGGATGATATATTTTGGATGTATGGGATTCTTCTCCACCCTTGCCCATCCATCTTCTCAAATAGTGGGAACACTTCATTTAAATTCATTCTTCGTTGTTTTCTATTAAGCAGTTTATAAATAATTCTAGTATCATACCCGTTATTTCTTGCAATTATTTTTATAAAATTTAATTCTTTCTTAAATGCGTCATTTTTTAAGGGGACATTCAATAGTCTATGTATTAAGGAATGAAAAACTGCAATTTTTGTATTCCATGGATGGCAAAAATGGCTAGGAATAACCGCGTCAGACCATGTACCTTTTCTAAAGATATCAAAGCTTAAGCTATTGTCATTTTCTATCTTAATGGATAAGTCAAGAAAATTTAAAGTTTTATTGCCAACCTCCACAGTAAATTGAATATTGCTATCAATTTTGTTTAGGAAAGAATTTAAAAACAACGAAAGCTGTCTTTCAGAACCAGTCCAGATGCAGAAAATATCGTTAACATAACGATACCATCTGAAAATGCGTTTAAGTGTCACACACCGATGTGCTTTTAAGCGCTGCGATATGCACACCACATGACTTGAAAAATTAGGGATACAACTCCCTATTTATAAACATAACTTACATTAACTTTAAACCTCGGATCTAACGGCTCATTGAAGACTTCTTTAAATTATTTGTAACTACACTCAAAAGTAATTGGTATTGAACTTTACTCATTCGAGTGGCTTTGAAGAAAAGTGCATCATCATTCTCCTTTATATATTTAAATGTTTTTTCATAAAATCCTGAACTCTTCCTCTGTTGATATAGAGGTCTAACCCACCACTTTCTGCGTTTTTTGCCTTAAAATACTTATAAGTTAAAAAGCACAATTACACTACAGACGCTAAAAAGGATATTTCTTCTAATTCATCCATATTAAATAATATTTTCATATCCTACAAATTCAAATAAATGTTAATAATGGCCCGCACCATTGACTACAAGCTACACCATTGTAACCAATGTTAGCTACATGACGCGTGCCGGGCAAGCTACAGTGCCAGCTACAGCGCCAGCTACGTGCTACAGCGCCCATTTTGTTCCAGCTTTTAGGTCGTAGTAACTTAACCCCGCGCGATACGATACCGTGCGATATTTTGGTGACGTCCTGCTCTTCCTATGGGCTAGTTTAGATGGTGTAGTTTTTGCGCGCCGCGCATGAAAAAGGTTGGTGAGAGTGATGGGGGAGGTCGCGCACAGAGGAGCGCCCGAGCATCGCGCACGGACATGAAGTTTTTATCAATTTCTCTTTCATTTGCTTTCTATGAGTTCGGAGGAGTTCATAAAAATTTATTAACATGAGGTGATTTATTCAGTTTTGAACCATTGACGGTGAAATACATTAAAGGCCGTATTCACCAAGCAAAATTAAAAAAAAAATTTCAATTAAAGCTATTCACCAACCACATTTACCGAGTCGATTTAATGAAAATTTAATTTTAATTTAATTTTAAGTGAGGCCTTACCCTCTCTTAAATAAATTTAATTTCTATATCAGCTGATTGAAGTGTCATGCAGTCAAATGTCATATTTTTAATAGCGCTGTTAAAAGTCTGAAGAAGCAAGAATTTAACTGTCTAGATATATTACGATATCAGTGAATAGAACCACGGTTCTTAGTTTCAAGTGCATTAAAAAGTAAATACAAATTAATTTAATCTTAATTACTGCTATAGATTTTTGGTTCAATAACCAGTCCATTTATATACATGTCAGTGGAAATCATATATGATTCGATTTTGATTTGATTTTTCTTTTTTAGAAATGCGACTAGCGCCCTCAACAGCGATAATAGTAAGGGCCGTATTCACCAAGCCATTTAATACAAATTTAATTTCAATTTAATTATTATTGAGGGACCGCAATTAAATTTTTGTAGCTATTCACCAACCTTAATAAAATAAATAATTGCGGACATTTCGGACTATCAGCTGCAAGATTTCCGAATTTGGCAAGTGACAGTTCTCGTGACAGTTCATGTAATTTAAATATTATTAAAGAAGTTTTTTAGTATTATTTAAATAAAGACGTTTTTATGTATTATTAAATATAATTTATAATATATGTACAATTCGTTTTAATTAAAAATAGCCCATATTAAGCAATTCACATATTAACAAGTAAAAAAGCTAGAATTGGTCTAAGACCACTTCTTATGATACCCTAGATGAATGCCCGTATTAAATTTCGTATGGTTACCGATCTATTCAAGTATTGATTTTGAAGTTGTTTTTCGCATATATTTCTAGAACAGTTTGTCGCACAGAAAAAATGTTAATAACCAATTTTATAGGATTTCGTATTCTGCAGAAGTTCTTAGTACAATAAAAATTTCTTGGACTGATCGTTTTCAAAGTATACGTAAAAAACCGAAATTTTTATATGGCAACACCAAGAAGGAGTTGCCCGATTTAGTCCATTTTTGACATTTTATTTGCTAATGTAGTAAAAACATCATGTACGAAATTTAAGCTCTCTACGTCGATGCGTTCTCAGGCACTGTCCAAATATATAGCGGAAAACGAAATTTTTATATGTCAACCCCACGAAGGAGTTGCCCGATTTGTCTCATTTTCGAACTTAATTTTACTTTTTTTTTTTAAAGTCCGTGTACAAAACTTCAGCTCGTTAAGTATACGCGTTCTCGAGTTATTGTGCGCACAGACGGACAGACGGACGGACGGACATGCAAAAATCGAAATAACTTTTAATATTATGAATGGGTGTCCAATCCATTTTGCTCTACCATCATTATTTCGATTTGTTACAAACGGAATGACAAACTTAGTATACCCCTATGATTTCATCTAGGGTATAAAAATGATTTAAAAAAAAATTGCAATAACTGAATTACGGCCAGAAAAATCGGTCTGAGTATCCCTTATATTCATTTGAGGTTGTCAAATACAATTTCGATTGGTGGAATTTTCCTGTCTCTTAAAAGATTGTTTAAAACAGCTGTCGCAACAATTACTCTGTTGTGGGCGCTACTCGCATTTCTAAAAAAGAAAAATCAAATCAAAATCGAATCATATATGATTTCCACTGACACGTATATAAATGGACTGGTCATTGAACCAAAAATCCATAGCAGTGATTAAGATTAAATTAGTTTATATTTACTTTTTTTTTAATGCACTTGAAACTAGAAACCGTGGTTCTATTCACTGAAATCGTAATATATCTACACAGTTAAATTCTTGCTTCTTCAAACTTTTAACAGCACTATTAAAAATATGACATTTGACTGCATGACACTTCAATCAGCTGACATCGAAATTAAATTTATTTAAGAGAGGGTAAGGCCTCACTTAAAATTAAATTAAAATTAAATTTTCATTAAATCGACTCGGTAAGTGTGGTTGGTGAATAGTTTTAATTGAAATTTTTTTTAATTTTGCTTGGTGAATACGGCCCTAATTGTTGCAACAGCTGTTTTAAACAATCTTTTAAGAGACAGGAAAATTCCACCAATCGAAATTGAATTTGACAACCTATTGCAACTTCAAATGAATATAAGGGATACTCAGACCGATTTTTCTGCGCGTAATTCAGTTATTGCAAATTTTTTTAAAATCATTTTTAATGAATTGCTTAATATTGGCTATTTTTAATTAAAACTAATTGTACACATATTATAAATTATTTTTAATAATACATAAAAACTTCTTTATTTAAATAATACATAAAAACTTCTTTATTTAAATAATACATAAAAACTTCTTTATTTAAATAATACATAAAAACTTCTTTTAACTTTTTAAATAATATTTAAATTACATGAACTGTCACGAGAACTATCACTTCCCAAATTCGGAAATCTTGCAGCTGATAGTCCGAAATTGTTTATTTTATTAAGGTTGGTGAATAGCTACAAAAATTTAATTGCGGTCCCTCAATAATAACTAAATTAAAACTAAATTTGTATTAAATGGCTTGGTGAGCTTTGGAATTTGTTATTATATGCTAATAAACATACCTTTCAAAATGCGGAACATATTCAATAAAGATATTAACAGTCCAAATAACTTTCAGTCAACGTGAACGCCACCCAGAGAAGAATGTCATAGACGACGTGTTATGCAACTATATTGAGTGATTGACATCGGACGTGAAGTCCAGACTGCCAGCATGAGCTGACAGATCACTCGACGGATAGCGTTGACTGCAGGGCGGCACGCTAGCTCGCCTCGGCTATTGGCGGAGAGTGTGGGGAGGTTCCACGAAAAACCTGTCGCTGCCATCTGCCATAATCAAAAAAAATTCGTGCCTAAAACCAAAACTCCGGCACACATTTAGTCCTGAAGGGACCTTTACGTCACTTACCTACATCCAAATCGAAGGCGCAGATGTTATGCCTTCCTTGTATGCCCCAACCACCCAACTGACTCTGAGGGCAAGATTTTTCAGAGTCTCTTTTTGACCTGTAAATAGACTAGAGCGGACCTATACGACCTTCATGCGAGAGGGCTCCAGGACAGTGGAGAAGGAAATAAAACTTTCAACGATTCATGTTCACGTTATAATTGCAACGGTTATATAATAATTCATTAAAATAAAATCTTGCCTTGTTGCTGTTTACTGTCGTTCTATGTATAACGATTTTTACTTATAAATTACTTCATTATTCCCTATTCCTAGTAAAAAAAGAATTCTTCCTTTAATGAAAACAAAATAAAACACGCCCTCCTTAAACATTTTCTGATAAATAGTGATGCTGGCCATGGATACATCTATGTTTTTCTAAAAAAAAAATTTTGTTTTTTTTTTCTCTGAATAGTGCATTCATTATTCTAACTAGGTTCGATTTTTATATCTAAATAGTTCATTCATTATTCTAAATAAGTTCGATTTCTATATCTAAATAGTTCATTTATTATTTTACATAGGTTTGATTTCTATATCTAAATAGTTCATTTATTAAAATAGGTTTGACCATCAAGCCGAGTGCACACATCACAGGCTAGAGACTGGTTACGTACAAAGCTTAATAACGCAATAATTCAAGGAGCTCCTCTCATCACATGCAAACAAAAATAATCTAGTAATAACCAGTTTCCTTTTAGGAAACTATAAATTCTCAAAAAAATGGTTTCAATGTCACTAGTAATTCAGATAACTTAGAAAAGATAGCGTGCCATTTGACTTATGTAACAGTTTTATATTAAGGAGAGATATGAAAAGAACAGCTTAATTGGAAATAATAAAACCCTAGTGAACTTCTTTGAAGCAACCTGTAAGAAAAACTTAAACTATAGCTTAATTCGCGCCTTTTGCAAAACTACCAGGACTCATTATGAGTATTCAAGCCGTGAAAATAAAATTTCTCTTTCAGAGTCTTACAACAACTTCCGACCCTAAATTTAATTAATTTTAGCTGATTATACTATGCCGAAAATGAATTCAAAACAAAATCACCCTCGTGGTAATAATTAAGATACAAGAAAATTAAAATTAATCTATTTATCGCCATACGTTCTTATATCAAAAATTTTCTCCGCTAAACGAAAGTGATTTAAGATTTGGGTGTATACGAGAATTACATTCACGTAGACAATCGGACTGGTAATATGCAAAAATAATAATTAACTAACAACTTATTACATGGCTAATAGAGTGCTAACCATAATTTTTTTCACGAACCTTGAATGAATGTAGCTGACGCTGCTGAACTGTTTACCACATTTGCGAACTTATCGGCGAATTTCTCTCGAATTCCCCAAAAAAACTTGAGTATATGATCGTCGGTTTCTTTATATTCTTGTTGTATAAGACGTGTACACTGACAGCCATAATCCGCTCAATATGCGTTTGCATAAAGTTTATGTCAATTTGGACCATGAGGACAGGCATATGGGCTATTGCACTTTGGGCGAGTAAATGTACCCCATTCACTGGTCCCGCTGCCACTTGGGCTGCTAGCAGGTAGATTACCCTTTTATAATCGCTTCCACTTTTAAGTGGAAAAGCGCTACCTTTTGTACAGGTGAGTGGTGAGCAGGCCGTGGCTGCTATGATATTTGTTGTTGTGGTTGAAAAATAGTTCTATTAATTGGGGATGGGTCAGTATGAGAATATTATAAATCTACTTACAGATTACCCTTTTATAATCGCTTCCACTTTTATGAGTACCAACTCTCACCTCACCCGTATGGTTGCCATCGGCAAATTGAACTTGTCGTGTATAATAAATTTGTTTGTAATGATTTCAGTCTGCTTCAGATGTACAGCTTCTCTTTTTCAGATTAGGTTAGGTGCCTACACTACATGTAAGATACGCTCAGACTAATGGCGTCAGCACTGCTAAGCAGCGGATACGCCGATATTGCAAAAATAAAAAGACACGCCGAAGAGCAGCGTATAAATCTATTGAAAAAACTGTTATTGATTGAGTATCAATACATCGTATTTACACACGAATTCTCCTTACGTTGACAAAAATTTTCTCGTAATCACAATTGCTTACAATAAATCGATTACGCTCTATAGCGAGTGAGTCTCACCTACATTTCTTTTGTTTACCTACGACATAAAGAAGTTAACCTACATACATTTCTGTTTATTTCTTGCCTATTAATTATCGTGACTTATATCATACAAGCGCTTTACTTTTTACTCGACTCAGTGCAGAGTTTCATAATATCATGCCTGCACTTGTTATGCGCGTAAAAATGATGAGTCAAAGTGTGGATATTTCATTGACAAAATGAAATAGTTATTAGGTCACTGTGTAATTACCGCAAGCAGCGTGATATGTGCCGTAATGAGATCATGACATCGTGACATCACGATATCATGAGATCATCACAACAAGATCATCACACTTGGCTGCCTCGGGATATGAAATTAAAGATGAAAATGAGGCGATATCCTCTTGCATAGCAATGTAAACTCTTGTTACTGAGGACAGTATGTTCAGTACGGATAAATTTTTGGTGAATTGCGTGTACGTCGTTTCGACGGATAAATAATTTTGCTGATTGAGAATAGGTTAATATTAAGATGGAGAAATGTATTAAAATTACTTACAAGATTTATTTTTTCGCCGATGTCCGCGGAAGATTTTTCCTTTACCAACTCCTTGATCTTTTTACTTGTGAAGGTTTGACACGGAGAAGATTGTCTTGTTTTTCCTTCTGTCAGACGAGAGTAACGGAAGCGCTCTTCTTGCCGCGGGTGCGTTCGAGATATCTGTCTGACAGGAGCCGGCCTACACGCTGCAGTATTTATCAATGTAGCATATTTCTATATGCAATACGCTACGACCATAACAGACGAAATAAGCGATTAAGGACTGCTCCTGTTTTCGTGCGCGCCGTGCAAAAACTATACCATATTAGGCTTGTTCGATGAAAACACCGGGTAAGCCCCGGGCTACACCGGGCTTCACTATCTTGTTTTTTGAAAACCCTGGGTTTACACGGGGTTACAGAAACTGGTTCGATGAAAGCCCGGTGTTTCTGATTTCGTGCCCCGAACTTCCACTAAAAATTTCTAGGGGTAAGCGTTTGACATTTGTAATTTGTGAACTGTCATATGGAATTTGTTCGGTGATTGCGGTTGTATATAAAAAAATCGTGGAGCTCATACCAAATTCAGATTATATAAGGAAGTTGGATAAGAAATTAGATGACAAAATACCCATCGATAATATGCACATAGGAAATTCGAACGAAAATTATAAGGAAATATTTGAGGATTTGGCGATTAAGGTCGTAGAACATGGATGAAATCGTAAGATCTGCCTTTTTAGTAAGAAATTTGATCGTAAAAATGTTTCTTTGCCATTATTAACAAGTAATTTTTATAGACTTCACGTTATCCCTGCAGCTACCAAGCAAATAGATTTGAAGCAAACAACATATAAGAAATTCTCTAAATTCTTAAATGAGATGTCAGGAAAGGGTTTAATAGTGGCTCGAGAAGAAGCCAACGGGATAGAGAAAATCATTTCTGTAGATTTTGATCATCCAAACTATTAATTTTATATCTAGTGACAAAACATCTGATGATAAAAGTGAAAATAGTGCAGAAATAATGGAGCTATATCTGGTCACAGATGAACCCATTGTAATTTTTTTAAAGTGTTTTCATCGAACAAACCTATTAACGCACAGCAAGTTTTTCTCTTCTTGCACGAAACAGAATGGGCGATCACACAACGCAAAAACTACACCGTCTAAACCCGCCCTATAGGTCTATCTCTTGTGACTCGTTTTTATCGCGCGATACGTTCAATAGGTTGAGAGCGACTCAACTTAATTTGTTTTGTTTTTTGTTTTGTTGGCAAGAAAATATTATTGTGAAACTTACATATATTTATATCTTTATATTTACATATTTAAGTAAATCTCGAGCGTAGAAAGAGTAGGCATGTTTAGCGAGAACCACATTGCTGCAGCCAATCAGAGCTCTGTCGCATGGGATAAATCGCGCTCGTGAACAAGCTGTAATAAACATTTGATACTTTTTATTATTATTTTGTGAAAATTTGTTTATTCAACGGCCATAAAAATATTGTCTGTAGTTTCTCATGTCAACAATTTTTATGGCCGTTGAATATAAAATATATTTGTTTTTTCACAAAAAATTTATTAGAATTACAATGTTTCCTACCTTTTCTTTTATAGATGTTTAAGATGTATCGGATTTGAAGATTTACAGGATTTTTTCTTAGTAATGAAAACTTGCGTTCTAAATATATAATTCTTTATTAAGATCCGTAGCCGAGCACAGTGCATTAGAGACTCACCATTGACGACTGAGCCGAGTTGTACAACCAAAATTTATTTCCATTTACTAATAACAACAGGCTTTACTCTAATTCATAACAGTGTCAGTATCAAACAAAGAAAATATATATACATTGGAATTACATATAATTAGTCTGAATTCTATTAAGTATATAGGGTCGAAATATTTTAGTATGTACTTCAACTTGGTGCACTGCTGTGCATATTGCCATGACGAGTTTGTCGTTGGAATATTCAACATGCTGCCCGCCTCGCCGTAAGGTGAAATAATAGGAAACTAATGATGGTACTGATCGCCATGAACGTACAGGTATTGTAGAGATCTGGCTCTGTACTAAACAAAACAACAGGATCAGTTAATTTTTTATTGGATTGGAAGTACGCAAAGTTTATTAATGTGACGACGCATGGTGTAACGATTGCGCTGTTTTAACTTCACAACTCTTATAATACCATCCAATCCAGGGAAGGCTTCAACTATTCTGGCTATCATCCACTTGTAAGGGGTGAATGTACTCCTTTTGCCAGTGATTCCAAAAGTGTTGTTGCATAGTTTGAATAAGTTTCCATCGCGACAGACAACTCAGTGATGTATCTATCACATGAGGTTCAGGGATGGCTATTGGAGCGCTGCCTATCAAAAAGTGTCCCGGAGTAAGGACATCTAAATCTTCAGGATCAGCTCTTAACGGGCAGAGTGGCCTTGAGTTGAGGCAGGCCTCAATCTGTGTCAAAAATGTTGTCATCTCTTCAATAGAGTGGATTGTGTCTCCAATTACTCGCCGAAGATGGTTCTTCATTGACTTGACGGCTGCTTCCCACAGTCCGCCAACATGAGGAGCAGCAGGAGGGATAAAATGCCACTCAACTCCATCTTTAGTCAACGCTTCACGAATTAGCTCGCGTTGTTGGTTTAAGGCATCCTGAAACTGTTTCCTTAGTACTGTATCAGCACCGACAAAGTTTGTGGCGTTGTCGCTATATAAATGTGAGCATAAACCTCTACGCGAAACAAAACGTCGGAAGGCAGCGATAAGGCTTCGGAAGTCAATTGTGTCCCCAATTCTATGTGGACAGCTCGAGTTGTAAGGCATACGAAAACTGCTTTGTATGCTTTGAAGGAGCCTCTTATGTCTTACTGCGGTTACATTTACTGGACCGGCATAGTCTACTCCAGAACGTTCAAAAGGCTTCGAGGGTGTGACTCTGGATGCAGGGAGAGTTCCCATTAGTTGATTCCTTGTAGTTGACAGATAGCGAAAACATCGTGTGCATCGATGAATGTGAAAACGAACCTTTTTTCTGGCATGAATAATCCAAAATCGAGTCCTAATGTGTTGTAATGTCAATTGGATTCCACCATGAAGAGTTGCGGCATGTGCATCCTGGATGATCAATGACGCTAGATGATTGTCTGATGGAATAATCATTGGATGACGTTCGGAATAAGGCACGGATGTATTTTGTAGTCGTCCACCGACGCGTAGTAGCTGCTTATCATCCAATATAGGATTAAGAGAAATGAGTTTGCTTTTACGGGACACGGATTGTCCGTTTGTAAGTGCTCGTAATTCGTCAGCAAATCTGAGGTCTGTACTTGTCTTACCCAGAAGATTAGGGCTTGCTCAACTTCACTCGGAGTGAGCTGTGAAATTCTCCCTTTAGTCTTATTTCTGATCGCCATGAACGTACAGGTATTGTAGAGTGCTGGCTCTGTACTAAACAAAACAACAGGATCAGTTAATTTTTTATTGGATTGGAAGTACGCAAAGTTTATTAATGTGACGACGCATGGTGTAACGATTGCGGTGTTTTAACTTCACAACTCTTATAATGCCATCCAATCCAGGGAAGACTTCAACTATTCTGGCTATCATCCACTTGTAAGGGGTGAATGTACTCCTTTTGCCAGTGATTCCAAAAGTGTTGTTGCATAGTTTGAATAAGTTTCCATCGCGACAGACAACTCAGTGATGTATCTATCACATGAGGTTCAGGGATGGCTATTGGAGCGCTGCCTATCAAAAAGTGTCCCGGAGTAAGGACATCTAAATCTTCAGGATCAGCTCTTAACGGGCAGAGTGGCCTTGAGTTGAGGCAGGCCTCAATCTGTGTCAAAAATGTTGTCATCTCTTCAATAGAGTGGATTGTGTCTCCAATTACTCGCCGAAGATGGTTCTTCATTGACTTGACGGCTGCTTCCCACAGTCCGCCAACATGAGGAGCAGCAGGAGGGATAAAATGCCACTCAACTCCATCTTTAGTCAACGCTTCACGAATTGGCTCGCGTTGTTGGTTTAAGGCATCCTGAAACTGTTTCCTTAGTACTGTATCAGCACCGACAAAGTTTGTGGCGTTGTCGCTATATAAATGTGAGCATAAACCTCTACGCGAAACAAAACGTCGGAAGGCAGCGATAAGGCTTCGGAAGTCAATTGTGTCCCCAATTCTATGTGGACAGCTCGAGTTGTAAGGCATACGAAAACTGCTTTGTATGCTTTGAAGGAGCCTCTTATGTCTTACTGCGGTTACATTTACTGGACCGGCATAGTCTACTCCAGAACGTTCAAAAGGCTTCGAGGGTGTGACTCTGGATGCAGGGAGAGTTCCCATTAGTTGATTCCTTGTAGTTGACAGATAGCGAAAACATCGTGTGCATCGATGAATGTGAAAACGAACCTTTTTTCTGGCATGAATAATCCAAAATCGAGTCCTAATGTGTTGTAATGTCAATTGGATTCCACCATGAAGAGTTGCGGCATGTGCATCCTGGATGATCAATGACGCTAGATGATTGTCTGATGGAATAATCATTGGATGACGTTCGGAATAAGGCACGGATGTATTTTGTAGTCGTCCACCGACGCGTAGTAGCTGCTTATCATCCAATATAGGATTAAGAGAAATGAGTTTGCTTTTACGGGACACGGATTGTCCGTTTGTAAGTGCTCGTAATTCGTCAGCAAATCTGAGGTCTGTACTTGTCTTACCCAGAAGATTAGGGCTTGCTCAACTTCACTCGGAGTGAGCTGTGAAATTCTCCCTTTAGTCTTATTTCTGCAGTTCCGAGTAAAAACTAGAATCCATGTGATCCTTAATAAGCGTTGCAGCGAAGAATATCTTGTTAACAGAGGCCATTGTTCAGTTACCTGTGATGTATGACTGGATACTATCAGCTTTTCTTCTAAATCTTTTTCACTTAATTTGCACGGAGCTTCTGCTGACTGAGCCAACTAGGTCCGGTCCACCATAGATGATGAAGTTGTAGCTCTGATGCTTGTAAACCTCTTGTAGCACAGTCAGCAGGATTGTTGTCTGTAGGAACAAATCGCCATTTGCAATATCTGGAAGAGTTGTTTGTATATCCGAGACACAATTCGCGATAAATGTTAAATGTGAGGACAATCGTGGAGTCTGTCCATGCGTATATCGGAATCGATTTAAGTTTCAGTTCATCGCATACAATGCGCATTAATTTAATGAGTAATGAAGCTCCGCAGAGCTTTAGCCGAGGGACAGCTAAAGTCTTAAGAGGAGCAACTTTCGTTTTGCTAGAAATTAAATTGATTTGGGCGTTGTCCATGCAATGAAGAATACGCAAATAAATAACTGCGGAATAAGCTAAGATGGGTGCATCGCAGAATCCATGTAGTTTGAGAGCGACGTCCTTGTGCGGTGTTCCCATCCAGCGATGTATGCGACTGTCTTCCAGATCCGGTAAGTATTTTCTGTATTCATGCCAGTCTTTAAATGAGCATCAGAGAATATGCGATGATAGGAAGATAGTTCTTTATCCTGATCCGGAATATTGTTTAGCAATACGTCCACGTTGGATGCCCATTTGTGAAGTTTGAATCCGCCGCAGCTCAGTATTTTTTGAAGTTCGTTTTTTGCTCTATTCGCTGACTGTAAGTCATAAGCACCGAAAAGGACATCGTCAACATAAAAGTGATTTAATATCAGTTGTGAACCGATTGGGTTTTCATCTTGATGATCATGAGATAATTGTTGCAGTGTTCGGTGGCAAGAAACGGAGCTGAAGCAGTTCCATACGTGACAGTCAGAAGTCTATATTCTTTTATTGGAAATGAGCTATCTTCGCGCCATACAATACGCTGCAAGTCGGCACCTCAAGATAATTGTGGAGAGATCCTGCTGCAGCTTTGGTCCGGTGTGAAGGCAGTCATTCAATGAAATTCCTGTGCTTGACTTATGTGAGGTATTGAAAACGACACGTAATTTTGTACTAGAACTGAATGGTTTCACTACAGCGTGGTGGGGTATTGATGTGTTTCTACTTGCAGATCACCGTCCGAAATCGACTCCATGTGGCCGAGAAGCTGATATTCTTTCAGGAAATTTGTATATTGTTCCTGCAGCTCTGAATTCTTAGCAAGTCGTTTTTCCCATTGTAAAAGCATACTGATCGCCGCCTCGCGAGTATGTCCTAATTCCAAATTATTAGATTTTGTTGGCAAGCGCACTATATATCTTCCAGTATGGTCTCGCTGCACAGTTTTTTTAAACAAATCTTCACACTCTTTTTCATGAGGAGTTAAGACACTTTTCGCTGGGATTTCTTCAATTTCCTAAAAGCGACGTAATGTAGACTCTTCTCCTAACTTTACATGAAAGATGGCGACGAAACAACCAACCTAAATGTGTTCCTTGTGCTGTTGGTGTGCCAAGTGGCCCACGACGAGTACCATCTAGTAGTAGTTCTGCGTAGAGATCTGCACCGATAATGATATCAATTTGAGATGGTGTATAAAATGGAGGATCCGCTAGATCTATGTCTTGTAAATGCGGCCAGTGATCAGCAGTGATGAACGAAGTAGGAAGTATCGAAGTTAAATTAAATAGAACCAGCGCAGAAACGTGAAATGACTTTGATTGATATTTCAGAGAGGATATGTTAAATGACAGATTGATGAAGCATCGTAAGATGCTGGTGGCCACATTGTTTACATCGGCCTTGTGATGGACAATCGTATACAGTATGTCCTAATTTTAAACAATTAAAGCAGAGTTCTTTTTTTCGTATGAATTTTCGACGCTGTTCAACAGATTTAGCTTTAAAAAACGAACAAATTATTAACAGGTGTTTACCACGGCACGCAATGCACTGTTTTGATGTTGTAGAAACATGAGTACGTGAAAACGTAGATGCTCGATTTGTAAGCGGTTTTGGTTTACTTTCTGCAGAGCTACTTTTTATAGCTAAAAGATTGAATCGATATCTTGGGTAATTTGGCTGTCTCTTCCGTCAGCGAGTCGGATTTATTGATGCTGCCATTAATTAGCAACCACTGAATCAGGTATTAATGCGCGTAATCGCCGACGTAAATTTCCTAGTGCTTCTAGGTAATCCCGCTCAATATCCGAGTAAGTGTCGTTCACAAAATAGTCTTTTCCAATATTTCTTCATCGTCCCCATTATATAAAAGGTCATTGTTCTGCTTATCAGTAGCCGTTCTCTCTGTGTTGGCTATAAATCTGGTAATTCTACCGAACAGCCACTCTTGTTGCTCTAGCAGTTTATCGATGTTAGCATTCATATTGTTTATAAATGTATGTGAATTGTATTATATGAAGCAAAAAACAGAAAAATCTACTCAGCAGTTGCTGAGTACTACCCAGATTATATACCTTTTGTCTATGCAAATTCTGACTTACGGCAATTATTGATTATTGCAAGCCAGTGGATGTATGTACGTACATATTGTGTACACATAAAATATTCCTCGATGATGAACCGTATGCCCTTGACCTTGTTGAAATGTTTCAGAATATGCTATTTCACGTGAAGCATATAACACGCTTCACTTTTCAGCAAATCCCTTTTTTTTTTAAGTCACTTTTATGTTCACTGCAAAAGCATACAATTGCACACTGATCAGTCCATAAGAACAGTCTTTTAGTTCATAATATCTCACAACACGTACTAAACGCGATGATCGAAGAAGTCTTTACGCTTTTACACTGTCCTACCGCGCACAAGATCGCTAATAAATTTATTGTTTTACCCGAAAGTTCAAGCAGATTTCCCAATAAAAATTTCGTAGAAGAGCACAAATTGATTTTTTTTTTTCGAAAGTACGATAAATAAACTGTTTTTCGATTTGTATTCCTTGTTCTGAATCCTTATCCAGCTCGAAGGACCATGTTTAAGATGTATCGGATTTGATGGTTCACAGGATTTTTCTTGGTAATGAAAACTCGCGTTCTAAATATATAATTTTTATTAAGATCCGTAGCAGAGCACAGTACAATAGAGAATCAAAATTGACGACTGAGCCGAGTTGTACAACCAAAATTTATTTCCATTTACTAATAACAATAGGCTTTACTATAATTCACAACAGTGTCAGTATCAAACAAAGAAAATATATATACATTGGAATTACATATAATTAGTCTGAATTCTATTAAGTATATAGGGTCGAAATATTTTAACTATGTATGTATGTACTTCAACTTGGTGCACTGCTGTGTATATTGCGATGACGAGTCTGTCCTTGGAATATTCAACAATGGAGTTAATCAATTTGGCAAGTGAGCGACTCAATTAGGGATGAAAGCTCCCGGAAATTGTTATGGTAGTAGTTTGAGAGTGATTTGCTTGAACGTGAAGTCCAGACTGCCAGCATGAGCTGACAGATCACTCGGTGGACAGCGTACACTGCACTGCGGCACGCTAGCTCGCCTCGGCTATTGGCGGAGAGTGTGGGGAGTTTCCACGAAGACCTGCCGCTGCCACCAGCCATATACAAAATTTTTCGTGCCTACAAATCAAAGGCCGTAGCACACATTCAGTCCTTAAGGGACTTTTAGACCACTTACCTACATCCATTGGGAAGGCACATATGTTTGGCCCTTTCTCCTTGCCCCAACCACCCAACTGACTCTGAGGGCATATAATTTTCACACTCCCTGTGTTGACCTGAAAGGAGAAGAGTAGCGGACCTAGTTGACCTCCATAATAAGAGGGCTCCGGGAGAGGAAAAGAAAGACCTTACAGTTCCATTAAATTATAAGCGTGATTTATTAGTAAAGCAACAACATTGAATTCACAAACTGTTTTGATATTAACTTTTTCCTCCCTGGACTTTCCTGGGATGTGCCAAATCTACATATATGTTACTAATGACAGCTAATAATATGCTCTAAATAAACGTTTAAAATTTCAATTATAGATGTTTATAGGCCAAAGTGACTTTCAGATATGAACGCTTAAGAAAAGGAAGATGAACCGTCATGCATAGATTTGATTGGCTTTACCTAGAATGAGATGTGCTTTCTCTTTTAATTTATATACTAATGTTTCGTTTAAATTTTTGATACTAAGTCGTTTTAACCAATGCTCAGGTTAATCAATAATCGGTGCATACAATTCTCAGAACGCGAAGACAAATCCGTAGCTTGCCTTGCCCAAATCTCTATACCAGCGTCAGCAATCCATGTGGTAGTACCTAATTCTATAGATTATACAGGCAGTCGCTAGTGTTTGTTGTTACGAAAAGTAAATGTGACCCAGATGGGGATTATATATAGAAAAAAAAAAACGGAAGACCTTAAATCGTAACATAGAACATTTTTGTTTGTTTTTATTTAAAATGCCTTCTTTCCAAATCAGTTCTCTCTTGATTCTTAAATAAGTATCGCGATGCCGAGATGAAATGAGCTTTACCTGACTTTACTTGACATTAATAGTGAGCTAAACAATTATTTCTGGAAGCGTTTCAGTTTTTGTTATAATAATAGAATGGCAGGAACATGTACTCTTTCTCAAATATATATAATTCCTTTAAGAATGCACAAACTATTTTATCTGGGCCTACCTAGCATGGAATGCCTGAGTGCAATGGAGTCTTATCTCGTCGTTACTAGCTTATAATATGAACACTGTACGGAATTTTGAATTATACTGAAATTTAACTTACAGTTTGTCCGGTCCTTCGAAGGAGCCTCTAGGGTGTGTTTCGACGACTAGAAAAATTCTATTTGTGTGGAAATTTTTTTAGGTTTTTGACTCCTACCCCTTGGATTGTTGCACTTGATATGCCTGTCGACGAAGTTTCGTAAGTATTGCGAGCATTTACAGTAAGTTGACAAAATTTATTTTTACCTTTTTTGATTTCCTGAATTTATTTGGTGCCTGTGGATCCCTTTTGACTATGCCTTCTGATCACGACAGCTGACAGAACTCACCAATATGTTACACGATTATTTATTACGTCGATTGTAATCGATAAAAAGGAGGTTAACACTCTTTAACTATGGAGATTAACGCGATTTTCAAACCCGCAAAAATGTCGCGTCACTTTCGCTCTTTTCTTTAACATCCCGAAAAGTTCAACTCACCCAACGCTCTTCTTCTTCTTCCCATCAGGTCCGCGCGCATATATACTCCGTCCATACAGAAAACATCTGTGTATCTAGTCTCAGTGTAGTATACTGCTACATGCATTATGCTACTACTATAACAAAATATCGACATTTTCAAGATAATTTTCCGGGAACTTTCTAAAATTACTCGGAACTTTCGGATTTTTCGCTAGATTCTGTTTCTTTTTTATGAGTTCAGTGTTTTTGAACAAACAGTTGTAGAACTAAACCGAGACCTCAGTAAGGTCTGGAATAGTCAAAGGGTTCAATAAATGTAGATTTAATGGGAACTTAATACGAATTGTTAAGATTGTGGAAGGTTAATTCAAATATAGTTTTTTACGCATTCCGTTTAGTTTTTCGGTATGTATTCAGAAAAATATGCATGCGTGTAAATATACAAATACTAGTATTTGTTGGTTCTTTCAAATTATATGGCTTCTGGGAATTATCGATTTCGAAGAAATCAAACGTTCTTCACCGTTTCGTGGCGGCGAGAATGGAAGGTAGTAAGATGTAGATATTGTAGGAATTAATTCTTGAAAATGAACGCAACTAAGCTAAAAAAAAAACATTTTTTTAAGTGTTTGCAAGCAATGCCTGATGACGACGGAGACTGCTGGCTATGAATGGAAGTTAGCTGTAGCGTTGATAACAAAAATATTTACGACAAATAACAATTTCATGTTCACTTCCAGGAATTAACTTTAATTCATACCACCTTTTCAATTAATTTTTCGATGACCAAAAACTCTTACACAAATAAGAATCACTCTATCTTCCAGTACAAAGTCTCTTGTGTAGATGTCACTGTAAGTTATAATGTATATCAAAACTAAGTTGTGTGACACCGCAATAAGACAGAGCTAAAAACTGAATTAGACAGCACAGCAGAAAATGAGATTGGTTAGATTGGAAGTATCTTACTTTTCCTACTTTTCTAAGCAACCAATGCTTCGCTCCAATATAAAATCAACGATGGTTCGACCTGATGTAGGCAAGGCCTTATTTTACAAGAAATATTTTCCTAAGAATTTGTATGGATAAAGGCTGAATTACAATGGACGCAACGGAACGTAACTGAACGGAGAGAAATGTCAAACCGGATTTCTTTGCATGCTTTTCAAATGGAGTTGCGCACAGTGGACGGACGAAAACGCAGTCGTACGCAGTAAGTTTAATAAAATCTGAACGCAACTGAACGGATAAACATAACCTCAAATTAGCTTTGGGATTGTTTAGTTTGTTCCGTCAAGCGAAACTGTGCTGCGGTATGTGTGTAATAAGCAGAGTGGAAATGGAATGAAGAGTTTTTTGATTTTATCCATATTTGTTTATAATTTTTGGGTCAAACGTCACTGTCACTTTCAATTAATCATGTGTCCATTGTAAGCAGCTAACCTCGACGTCCGTTTTACTGCGTAAATTTGACATTTCACACCGTTCAGTTGCGTTCCGTTGCGTCCATTGTAATTCAGCCTTTATTCTAGGCCGACAAAGGGTACTTGGGCCGCTAACAATTCTTATTAGCGAGCAATAAGCATTCATTTTGTCTTAGAAATTTACAGAAAATGTTTCGGCAGAATTTATATACACTTTGGTGGCCGACTGGAGTTATTGTTAATTCCAGATGCAATACTTTAAAGTGTGCCGTTGTCGGTCTCCAATGCATAAAAATTCTAAATAGCTTGGAGGCATAGTCGTAAATATTTTTGTTACCAACGCTATTCCAAGGCTGTTTCATAGCTTTCCCGTACATACCCTACATATCCGTGCCGGCCAAAAATCCACGCTTAAATTCTCTCCCTTCCCCTGTCACGTCCATCCTATCACCTATCGTTCTTTTCCTTTATGCATTCCATTTAACCATCCAAATCATCTAGTAACTTCCAGTAATCCTTCAATTCAGCTAGTCATTCATTTCATCCATCCATTTGTTCCAGCGAAAATTACATGTATCCATCCCATCTATCTACCCGATCTATCCTCCCCAATCCCACTTTATAATATCGATCCATCCTATCCATCCATCCCATCTAATGCACCTAGCGATCTCATTCAGTCAATCATTCACCCATCCAGGCTTCGCAGGTATCCCATCTATCTAACCCATTTATGCAAGACCATTTATTCATTACATCGCATCAATCCGTTCTTCCTGTCCAGCCGGCCATCCTATAACCGAACCCTTCAATCCATTCACTGATTTTGTCAATAAAAATTATTCTAAAATAAGGATAACGTTAATGAAATATTACTACAATTCAAGAAAAATAAGAAGTGCGCACAATCACAGTTGCATATTTTTTTTCCACGCTTACGCAATCATAGTTACCTAAAAACCATAAAATCCACATAAAATGTGCAAAACTTCAATCATTACCTAAATTAAAAACAAAAAATTCTGAGGAAAACATTCTCACATTATACTGCTTTTCGCTTTGCCAGGCAGTTGGCAGGCAGGCCAAGTAACCCAACTTCCAAGAATAATGTTTCAGAAAGCAAGTGCCTGTCGCTAGATGAAAATATATATGAAATGAATGCAGAACATTACCAAACCCTTACGTCTCTACTCTTCTCCAGGGTCCTAAAGTCGCTGATCATTACGACAGAATAAAAAAGCTCGTTTCCGCTTACGGGTTTTAAACTTGATGATATACAGCTTTAATATTTTTCAACTGGAGGTGATGTGGGGGTGCGTACAGAAATGGTTGCACATTATGTGTTCTTCTTGTCGCTTCTTGTAATTTTATATTCCAAGGTAGTGAAAACTCACGAATCAAATAAAACAATAAATCTTTCAACCAAAGAAAACACGAATTACATTTAAGGCAATACTTTATTAACCCGAACTGACCTATCTTACTTTCTACTAAGCTACCTGGCGCTGAGGTAACCTAAACCGACTCGAATCAAGATAAGACTGTACACTGAATGATAACTAACGTGCATTCGCCAGACCAGTCATTGCTCTTTTATGCCCCCATGTTCGGAAGTAAACTTTCTTTGCTCACAACGCGGATATAAACAAACGACAACAACCTTGTCGTTTGTTCTACTGGTTGCAGCACCTGAGTCGCTTAGTGGTAAACAATCGTTTTACATAACAATTACCATGCGAGGTTAATTGTTATCGTAATCGTCGATTGCTCCACTAAGCGCTCATCGTAGCCAGCTGTTGTGCTAATCAGCAAAATAACCGGCAATTGCAGAACAGTATCATGCGAGGTTACTGTTTAGCAATTGCTAATTATTTCTCTAAAATGCGCCTTGGCTGCATGAAGAATCTTCCTCATATTGGGCCATAACATCCCTCCCCCTTGGAAAAACTAGTTTCCGCAGGGAACTAAACCTGGAGAGCGCAATCCATTATTAAACTGAAAATATCTTAATTCTCGTCGGCTCAGATTATCTTACAATTATTTTCTTATTTTCTTTTCTCTTTTCTTACTTTTTTTGTACATAATTTCAAGTTTGATTTTTCTTTTTATTTTTTTTCTCCCATTCAATTTTTCTATTTATTTCACCTTTTAATTTTTCTTTCACCATTTATTTCTTTCTTACTATTCTCTCCTATGTTTTTTTAACCTTACATTTTTTCGTTATTTTATTTTCACAACATATCTATATTGACTTTCTTCTTTTTTTTTCCAATGACTTTCTTACATTTGACTAATTTAACACAGTATCAACAGTAACCACATATTGGTTTTTTATACATTTATCGGTTATATCCCTTTATTCCATTTTCACATATTTTGAAATTTATCGAAATCCACTACTTATTTTTATTACATTAACAATCTATGATTATCTTATTCCACCAAAATTCTTAATTAATTTATCTCAAGGATCCTGTTGTTTATCTAATCCCAAAAATAACAAATAGTAACAACAACAAAACATAACAAAATTCTTCTACAATCAATTTCGGTAACAACGATTCACAAATACTATCAATATTCCTTTTACACTCGTTTACAATATTAAAAGTATTGTCCAAATCATAACAAAAAAACTTCAATAATTTCAATACTTTTTACATTCTTAGCCTTAACATTCTATGTACTTTCTGTGGGTGCCTAAAATTTCCCTAATTACATTATTACAATACAATAACTACTCTACTATTCTAATTGTACCAGCTACTTCCCGACGACGGTAGGTATATTTGCTGTTGTTGGAATGATGACTTCTATACTGGATTCTGCTGGCTTGGATAGCCTCGATTGGATTGGCCCCGAAAATGGTTTGCTGATGATCGTTCGAGTCTGTTCACTTTTTTGTCGCTTTAAATGGCACACTACTCCTACTAGTACTGCTAAGGTGAAGATGCATAAACACCCGGTAGCTGATGTAGCTGCTAAGTGGACATGATGTGGAATAAATTGTCTGCTAGTCTCTTCGTTCTTAATGGCCTCCTGTAATCGCTTTAGATCAGTCTCATTGTTTTTTCACGCTTGTTGAAGTTATTGGCTCTCAACAGTCTTATCTCACTCTCTTTACTCTCTATAACTTCCGCTTTAGCTATGGCTACGTCATTCCAGGCTGGCAACTCCAAATGATTCGGCTGCCAAATTGAGATATTTTTCTGGCTGTCGTCTTCTGCGGCTATTCGTAGGTCTCCAATTTGTAAATGGCAGCGTTCTTCAATTGATAATACCCCTGTAGATGATAGTTCTCCAATTGTAGTTGGTGAATTTTGGCAGTTCACCTCTAACTTTGTTTTTTAGGATACCATAAATAACCCATGGTTGCTCGTCATCATTCGAACTAGACTGTTTCATTTCGGTATAACTCGATCTTTACATGCTCTCGAGTTCACATTGAAGCTACGGAAAAGGTTAAACACGCAATTTCTCCAATGGCTGTGAAGGTCGGGCCCAACTGTGGACAAAGGAATTGTGGCTGATCGGCTATGGTCGAAAGTTGCTGGCACCCCTGATACTGCTGATAACTCATTAGGACATACTGCCATTCATGGTTGTTAGCAGCTACAAATTCGGCACCCAGATCATATATGTGATACCCGACGTCGTCTATTGTAATCGGAATTGTGTATATCTTGTGCATATCGAACGCAATTCTTTGTGGCTGTGGAATTTCAATCCGGATCAGGATCCCTTGATTTACTTGAAGGGATTTCTCTTTTGCAATCTGCGTCAACAACTGGAAGCTCTAGAAATTTTCATCTAAATCCAATTGACGAGTGACGTTCCTCATTATTTCGCTCATTTCCCGTGCGGGAATTATTATTACTGGGCCTAATCAGGGTATTCCCACAATACACACCGGGGCATATCTCTTCTGCCATACATACCAGTTCAGAATCACTCGAGACTTGAATTCTTATCAGCTGCTTCTTGGCTCCAATCGTATTGATCTTTTCGTGTCCTGAAGTCTGAGAAAAGAGGCAGAGGGTTCAGTTGCGAGGCTATTTAAATGGACTTCCGTGCGAGGATGTCCTAGTCAACCGCTACCCTTATCTGCTCTTCACCCCACATTTATTTAGGTCACGCTATAGACTTTTCTATGCAGGACGAAAATCCCTTTGCTGTGCTCCTGTGCGAAGGATCGCTGTTAAGGTATTTCCCTGCTTCTGCCTAAGATCCAGCTCGTCCGTCTCTGGAGCTATTTTCCGCTCCTTCTGTGCTATCTGTTTACCTTCCAGTTGTATATTCACAGTTTCATCGCCGTTGCTAACATATTTCAAGAATTTTTCCATACTATCGGAAGCGGCACTTGCCTTGCGCGCAATATCTTTTAGCCCTGTGACTTTTCCTTGAATAAGTAGCCTTACACCTTCTGGTGAAATCTCCTGCGGCTTCTCTGTACTACATTGACTAGAGTCCCCAGCTGCCGCCCCTCGTTTCCCTCATGAGGCCTGGTTCCATGCTCTTCTAGGTACTTTCTTACGCATATATCCGTATAATGGTCACTTGTCTTACAAAACTGAAAGTAGAGAACCTCTCTTCTCTCAGTGAATTCTGTTGAGTTGTCTATCACTGTATCTGCGAACCTGACTTGCTGATTCCTGCAACCTGGCGCCGCATGCCCATAGTTTCGGCATTTAGTGCAGTAAGGAGGTTGCTTTCTCCACGGGCATTCTATAGCAAAGTGTCCCGGCTGTCCGCATTTGAAGCATTTGACCGCTCTAGGCTTCTGTGTTGCTCTGATTGGAGTTTCCCAGTTTCTTTCCGGTCTCCGTGCTGCTTGGAAAGGCTTTTGGGTTTGTTTCTGCCTGACCTCCCTAAAGTTTCCGGTCTTCCAACTTTCCTGTGGTGTTTCCATGGCATATTCCGGTGCTTTTTTCCAGGCCCTTGGCGCCATGGCCTGAAGCCTTTCCGATTTTTTTTCGAAGTAGAGAGCTTTCTCTCGAACTTCTTCTAGTGCTTCGAATTTTCTTCCAGTTAAGTATACCCGTGTGGACTGACTGCCGACACCAGCTTTAAAAGTAGCTACCGCGTTGACCTCTAGCTCTGCTATCAAACTTCCATCCTTATTGGCTGATACCGCAGACTTAATCTCGTCCAACAGCTCCATCATCTTATCCGCAAACTCTCTAATATCCTCACCAGGTCTCTGCCTACAGGCTAACATTTCAGTGCGTAATTCACTGAAAGATTTCCGTGGCATGTAGACTGTTTTAATCGTGTGAGCTTATTAGATAGTAAGCGTCATCCAACAAACGGTATTTTATGCATTTAATAAAAATGCTTTGCTCTGCTACTTTCAGTCGATCGTGCAAGTCTTTGCTGCAACTGAGGAAACGAAAAACTTCTTTTGCCAACTTTGGAGACCTTTCGCCTGAAAACATTGGCACGTATTTAGAAACCAAGTTGTTACGTACCTGTCTGCAAGCGGGAGATTTATCCAGTTTTCCCTTGCGAAACTGTTTGCCAAAAGCACTTTGGCTATTCTATCATGCACAAAACGCCCTTTTCTTGAATTTCACTCCTTTATTTGATCTATCAATTTCGCCTTTTCTTTTTATTACATACACAACCCTTCCTTACTCTAACAATATTGATTTCTCCCTTTTTTTTCAAATTCACAGTTTTCTTTTAGTAAATCTAATATTGATTCATTTTTTTTTTCAAATTCACAATTTTCTTTTGGTAAATCTAATTCTGCTCTTTTCTACTTCACTTTTCTGAGACCGCGTCGAACCGAAAAATTCAATACAAACTATCAACTTTACTCTCACAAATCAATTGTAATATCTTTTTTTTTAACCTTTTATAATATCCGCCGAGACCGAAAAATCCAATTCAAACTACCGGGTGTCCGCCGGGAAGGTATACTACTTTGTTTGTTTATAATTTTTGATTAAATGAAAGAGAATGGATCTTATATTGATAAATGTTTTATTTAATGTCGGCAATTATGTATGGAATACAATATCAGATAAATGTCCGCCTCTGTTAGCACACATTTCACGCGGTATTTCATTAATTTCATCACGAATATTTTGTTTCAGTTGCTCAAGCGTTTCTGGTTTGTTTACATAAACCTTGCTCTTCAGATATCCCCACAAAAAGAAGTACGGAGCAGTCAAATCAGGCGACCGTGGAGGCCAATCAACATCACCATTTCTTGAAATAACTTGTTGTGGAAAGAGGTCTCGCAGTAATTCCATTGTAATCCTGGCTGTATGCGATGTGGCACCGTCTTGTTGATACCACATGTTAATCAACCCAAAAGCATGCAGTTGTGGCGTTAAAAAGTTTTCAATCATATCACGATATCACTCCCCATTCACAGTTAAAGTTACGCCGTTTTCATTTTCATAGAAGTAAGGTCCAATGATACCTCCTGACCAAATTGCACACCAGACTGTCACTTTTAATGGATGCAAAGGTGACTGATGAATAATTTGATGATTTTCCACTGCCCAGAACCAACTATTCTGTTAATTCACATATCCATTCAAATGAAAATGTGCCTCGTCACTCATTATGATTTTTTCATGAAAATCGGGGTTGTCATGGGCGAGCTGTAACATCCTATTGGCATATGTACGGCGGCGTAAATGGTCTTGTGCAAGAAGCTCTTGTGTCAACTGAATCTTAAATGGAAACAAATGCAAATCCTTGTGCAAAATTGTGGCCAAAGTTGTTCTTTGAAGACCAAGCTCCTGAGCACGGCGTCGAATTGAGGTTGATGGATTGTTTTGAACACTTTCTTGAGCAGCAGTAATGTTTTCAACCGATCTTGCAGTACGTTGTGGTCTATGCTTGGGCCCTCTTTCTTCGAAATCATTCACTACACGATAAATAGTGCATTTAGTTGGCACGTTGTTTCTCCCAAAAATTTCACGTAACTTTCTCATCGTCACAGTAATCGATGATTGATTTTGATAAAATGTTTTAACGATTAAAACACGTTGTGTTATCGAATATTTTTCCATAATAAATTTGCCACGTGCCTACTTCACGACTGCCAAATATGAACTGTCAAGACTAATGTTTACCAAAATGGCGGCAAAACAAAGTAGTATACCTTCCCGGCGGACACCCAGTATTCACTCGACTCTTAAATTCTTCTTTTTTTTTTTTTTTTGAACCGCCGTTTCTGAAATCAAAAATCCAACTCGCGTGCTATATTTCGACTGCCGCGTATGGGATTTAAAAAACAACTCAGCTCTTGATCACTTTAATCGCGATCAAGAGTCGTCGTTCAGGGTAGAAAATGCATAGTTGCATTTCTACCCTGAGAAAAATTTTCATTTATTCTGGACTTGATTAAAAAAGTCCAGAATATTTTTCGTTGGACGGTGGCTTGAAAAAATGAAATTTGATGTTTTTATAAACATCAGCCACCGTCCCGTCGATTGAAATTACGGCGCGTGTATACATATAAGTAATTTCGTGGCGCGCATTTCTTATCGCGAAAGCTTTTTTTGTGATATGTATGTACGTTCGTATTTTGTTTTATATTTTTTAAATTAAATATTTCTACTGACAAATTTTGCTGAAGGCAAAATTTGTCGTGGGAATAAACTTTGTAAAAACGAATGGTATGTGAAGAAAATTGCTGATGCAATTTTGTTCACTGATTGAATAGATAAGCTAATCATGTTTTTAAGCATGATTAGCTTATGTGAAAATTTATGCATGAAATATTTTAAATAATTATTTATTGCCTTTTTTCAGATCTCTTTTTAGGCATATTTTAGATATATAACAATCCTTCCCCCTGAGAAAAAGAGAATTATTCTTTGAAGAGGAATAATTCTCAGGGGAAGTTGTTCTTGGCGCTAATTGGGCGGATCGGGTCTTCGGTTCGGTGTGGGCTTACATAATTTTTGTTTTAGCATGTTCTCTTAAACACGTTCTCTTAAATTGTAATGTATTTTGACCTTATTTAACAAGTACTTATTTTCCAAGCTAGCACTAGTTTTTGCTTAATATCTATTTATTTGTTACTCTAGATTGGTGTTGTTATTCCAATATTAAAATTTTTCACCTACAATTGGTTTGTTAGTTTACTTTTATTTCTATATGTAAATACTTAAATATTTTTTCTTGTTTTATATATATATATACATATATAGTAGCCTAATAAAATTTATCTTGTTTCTATGGCTTATTATTTTTTTGCTCTTTTTCTTTTAGCTGTTTTTACCGTACCTTAGGAGGTAAAATATACTATTTTATATTTTACATCTATTCCATTTTTTATTGAGTCTAACCTAGTTATTTAAGTTATTTATTCTCATATTTATTTATTTGTTTATTTATGTTTAACTAACTCTATTTAAAGCTATTAATTTATCAACTATTTAATAATTAAATCTAATGCCTTTTTTATTTACCTGATTATAAATTATTTTTAATCCTAGGGCATTCTATTTTAATTCATTTATATTTCTAGTTTTATTTTATTTATTTTATGCCTTTCTTTCTAAGTTTATTATTTTATTTTTTAAAAGCATTAAAAGCAATTTTTATTATTTTATCTATTTTTGTTCAGCATTAACTCTAATGCAATGTTTCTTTAATCTTATTACTCTATCTATTTTATTTTTCAATACATTTTTTTTCTTTGGTTACATTTTCATTTCTATATACTTTTTTATATATTTTACCAGGTCTACTATTTTCTATAAATTCGACTTTGATTAAGTGGCTCATGTTGACAGTGTCCGTGTTCCATTTTTTAAACGATTTGGATTGGTTTTGTTTTTGTGAGGCTTCTAGTTCGCCTTAAACTGGGTTGGGGAGCAGGAGTTCGTTCTTCTAAAGGGATTCCCTCTGATGAAATTTCGGGGTTACCTTGTGGTTTATTTCTCTGTGGTCTCATCTTTATGACAGGGTGTAGATATTTCACTGCCACAACGATCATTATGGCCAGAACTAGTAGGCTCGTAAATGATAGAGACGTTGTGGACAGGATATGGGAGTTTTTACTCTATACTTTTTCCTGGTATTTAATAATTTTGCCTCTAATTTCCTCTAGGGAGTGCGCGTCCTCATAGACTGATTTGTGAGTATCGTCTTCCGTTAAAATTTCCATTGAAACTTGCGTTTGGTTTTGAGATTCTGGTAAAATGTCAGCCAGACTCAAATTAAATAAGGAATGATTAAATTGTGGAAATTGTTTGGGTTAAGTTATTTTCAGCGGGCGTTTACTTTGACCTTCATATTTGAGCACCTTGTCACTTATTTACACTTGACATAGTTGCGTTATCTCTAATATCCCTTGTCCTTATAGTTTCGAGATTACAAAGCTATCTGGACATGTGATATGTATCACCGTGGAGGTAATAAATGAAAATAGCCACGTATTGCGCTTGCTTAGTTTGATCAGCATGTCTTTTTGGGGAGCTTGTACTCTGGTCCTGCATTTGGGCACTTCATTTTAATGGCACATTCGTTGGATGTTGTCGCTTTGATTATAGGCGTGTTCAGCCGGCCTACATACGTGTTTTCTTCCAAATTACTTGTTATTTTCTTGAAAATTTTTTATGTCCTCGCCTTTTAATAAGAAAAATTCCTGAGTTTTTGCGCTATTGGCTATGTATGAATAACCAGGGTCTGGAATTAATGAATAATTTGCTGACTTTGGGACAGGATAGCATTGAATCTGTTGTAGCCTCATTTTTGACAGATTAAAAATTGGGAGAGTTATTCTCACCACCAATTTGTTCTGCATAAGGAGTGACTGAGCTCCTGCTGTCTGATATAGGACAGACATGCAATTTTGATCATTCGGACACTTCGAGGTTGTTTTGCGATATATCTCCAACAGATTTTTGGGAGACATTAGGAGTGGATGGATATGATTGGTTCTGCTAGCCATTATTATATCCAGGAGGGTTTGTTGTCGATATTCGACTTCGATGATTTGGAGCAATAAGCTTGATATAATCTCTTGTCTTAGTTGCCTCCTAGTTAAATCATCGGCCACATGGTGGAGATCGTTTATCTGGTGCGCTATTTTTTGTTGTCTGTCTATTAGCATAGCCAGCGGATTTTGAATCTTTTCCAAGGTAGTTTTTACAACACTGATTTGTTGTTTCTCTAGCTCGGCTAGGGCTTGTGTATTTGATTCAAGTTCTTCTAACCTGCTGTAAATTAATTTCTCGTTATTGCTGTCCATGGTGCCAAACAAATAGTGCATGGCACTGCCTAATCCGTCAAATAGCGATCTGGTCTTGCGTTTTCCTGGTACTAGTTTCTTTATAGTTTCCGTCCGCTTTCGTACGCTGTCTATTATCGCGTGTATGTGTAGTTGCTGCACGTTACACAGGTCTTCTGGGTTTGTTATATTTATGCAGAGTTTATGCACCAAGTGCTCTGCATATTCTGCTAGCTTTATCTGGGCATCTAGCTCATCCAAATCTGGGTCATTACATAAGGTTTGTCAGCGCCATTTCTGTGGACAATTCACAAGAAGAAAACAATCCTTTAAGCATATTTGTACTTGCTGTGTCCCGTTTTAAAACTGGGCAGTGGAGTGACTCCACCGCAAATGTTTATGGGGAGGTATTGAAATGAGGTTTAATGGACACTGTAGTAGGAATTTCAAGTCAACCTGGTTCATTTTTGTTCGATATATTTTTATTCGAAATATGGTTTCAAACGGTTATTATGTACCGTTACTGTTCGCGTACCAATTTTGATTGTGGTATTTACATCGCTTGGTATTGCGATTACCTGATAAGGTCCTACCCAGATTTGAGAAAGCTTATGTTTTCTGCTTTCATTCTTGATGAAGACCTTGTCTCCTACATGGAAAGTTAGGGGCCGTACTGTCTTATCGTAGTACCCCTTTGAGCGCTGTTTACTTGCCAATAAGTTCTTTCTTGCCGTGGCATATGATTTTCGGAGCTTATACTTCAGTATATGATAATAGCTCTCATGATTGTAAACGGGTTCGGGATCCCGTTTTAAATTTGATGGGACATCCGCTGTGAAGCCGTATAGGCAGTCTATTGGGGTAAGTTTAGTACCCTCATGTACACTATTGTTATACACGAACGCAGCGGTTCGTAGGTATTGGTCCCATGTTTTGGGATTTTCATCTACGATTGTTCGCAGGTATTCTATTAGGGGTCTATGTGCACGCTCCAGTGCTCCATTAGACTGTGGGTGGTATGCTGCAGTCTGTAGTTTCCTTACCTTTAGAAGCTTACATACTCTTTTGAATAATTCACTCAGGAAATTTGTTCCCTGATCGGTGAGTATTCTTTTGGGTGTGCGATAGCGCGTAACGATTTCATCAAAGAAAACCTGCGCTACTGTGACTGCTTCTGCATTAGGTATTGCATACCAGTCGACAAATTTTGTTAAATTATCTTGGAAAGTCAAGATGTACTTATTACTTATTATTATGATGTGGTCTCTTCTAATGGACCTACAATATCGAGGTAAACTTTGTTGAACGGCTGTTCTGCGATGTCCGTGATAACCATTGGCATTTTATATTGTGGAGATGCTTTCATCGTCTGGCACTTTGGGCATTTTTTAATGTATCTTTTAATATCGCTAAGCATGTATCTCCATCAATACTTGCGTCTTATACGTTTGTACGTTTTTATGACACCTTGATGGCCACCAAATGGAGAATCGTGATAATCTTTTAAGATTGTTTGGATCTCCGTGGGGCTCGTAATAACTTCGGGTGTCTTACCAGTACTTACATGCGGATCAAGCGTTGCTGGGTTTAGTGTTTCCGCCTCCGTGAGTTGAATTTCGTTTTGGTCCGCTTTCGTGTGCTCTTCTGTCTCCAAACTGGAGCTGTTTGTTGTGTCTTGAGCCTTTTGCTTCTGAGCTCGAGTCACGACGAAACAATGAGCGGTTTTCTTCTTTTTTTTTTATTATTTGTGGGATTTTCTTCCTCCACATCTGAGTCCATCGTGTGGTGAACTAGGGCTTTTACCTTTAAGGTATTGCCTAAACTGTTTTCTTTTAATGCTTGAGGAATGCGACTTAGCGCATCTGCATTAGTGTTGTACTTCCCGGGTTTGTATTCGATGTTGTAATCGAATTCAGATAATTTGTGGTGAAATCTCACCAAACGGGAAGTAGTAGGGTCTTTCACATTGAAGACACCTTTGAGAGGTTTATGGTCAGTGTAGACCGTGAATTTCCGGCCTTGAAGATAGCACCTGAAATTCTTGGTAGCCCAGACAATAGCCAATAACTCTTTCTCTATAGTAGAGTAATTTCTTTCGGCTTTGTTTAATGTGCGGCTTGCATAGGTAATGGGCTGGTCATTTCCGACTTCTCCTTGAGAAAGAACAGCTCCTAGAGCCTCGTTACTTGCGTCCGTAGTAAGATTAAAGGATTTTGTAAAATTGGGGTAAATCAAAAGTGGTGGAGAAATTAAAGCATTTTTTATGCTTTGAAATGCTTCCTGGCATTTCTCTGTCCAAGTGAATTTTACGTCCTTTCGGAGTAAATTCGTGATTGGACGTACAATTTTGGAAAAGTCTAGAATGAATTTCCTGTAGTAATTGGCAAGTCCTAAGAATGACTGAACTTGCCTTACTGTTCTTGGAACAGGAAATGTTTGGACGCAGGCCGTCTTACTTGGGTCTGGTAGGACTCCTTCGCTAGAACATTTATGTCCTAGATAAACAACTTCTCTTCGTAGAAACTGGCACTTCTCTGGCTGCAGTTTCAAGTTGTTCTCTCTCAACTTATTGAAGACTTTTCTCAACTTTTCGTTGTGATCGTTTAAATTTTTACCATAGATGACAATGTCATCTAGGTAGACAAAACATTCGAGGCCTTGTAAGCCTGTTAAGACGAAATTCATTAGGCGTTGAAAGGTGGCGGGGGCTCCTTTGAGCCTGAACGGCATACGCTTGAACTTGTAGTGCCCATAACTTGTGCTGAAAGCAGTTTTATGTCGATCTTTTTTGTCGACAAGAACTTGATGGTAGCCGTTGGCCAAATCGAGTGTGGTGAAATACCTTGCGTGACCTAGCTGGTCGAGAATATCCTCGAGTCGGGGTAGCGGGAATGCGTCTCCAATTGTCTTTTCGTTTAATTTACGAAAGTCGACAATGACGCGCCACCTTTTTTCACCGTCAGGTCCCGCTTTCTTGGGGACAACTAGTAGAGGTGAATTCCAAGGGCTTTTACTAGACTGGACTATCCCGCTGTCTAGCATTTCTTTTAGCTGCTCGTTGATTACTTTCCGCTGTGTTTCAGGTAAGCGGTACATTTTTTGATTGATTGGTGCTTGATCTTGCACCAATGGAATATTATGCGTTATCGCATTTGTATAGGTGAATTTGTCACCTTTGAGGAAGAGTTCTGATATCGAAATTTTTTCTTCCGCGGTCAAATTGGGGTCTAGGCTGAGTTCCTGCTCTAGCCTAGAAATACACGGGTATTGCTTTATGTCGTCCGGAATCTCATAATCCGGGTATAGATATCGTACATGTTGTAATATTGCCGTTTTGTCGGCTGAACCTTGGTTTGACTTACTCTTCCTTTTAAGTTTTTGACCTGTAAATAGATGAGTGACTTACTCTTCCTTTTAAGTTTTTGACCTGTAAATAGATGAGGCTTTTGTAATTCCTTTTGATGCTTTATTTCGTTGCTCTTAACACGTTGCAGGGTAGTTGCTTCTTGCTTTATGGACGGCTGAGTTTGGTACACCTGTGTGGTCTTTGCCATAGGTTGTGTGATATACTCATGCGCGTCAATGCTATTGCTTTTTGACCATGTAGAATTTTTTGTGTTGTGTGACGGTGGAGTAATATGCACCTTTAATATAGGCTTTAGCGACTCGCTACCGTTCTTATATGGCCGTTGTTTGTTTAATAGTGATTTATGCCTCGGGATTTTGGACGGAAGAGCTATATGCACCTTTTTGGCAGGCTTTAGACACTCAGTTCCGTCTCTTGTGTTGTTTTATATTGCCTCTATATTTGGTATGGGAATGTGCTTATGGTTGTGGTCTTTTGTGTGTGTTAATGAGACTATGGTGTAGTCGTTTATTGGATATAGCTGTAACTTTAAGCTATGTATGACTACTTATGACTGTTAGCGTTGAGAATACTAACCAGCACTAATTCTTTTCCAGATGACAGCAAACTGTTTGCCAAGAAGACTCCATCGCTTATCTCTTGGGATAAACAGAGCATTTCTTCTTGAGTTTGTAACGGGACTGGGGCAACAATTTGCGAGCGCGCAGGTATGCAGATTGGTTCCTTAAAGGTAACCAATTGCTGCCTGATTTCGTCGGTCTCTTGTTCGCCCAGACAGCTTTTTTTCACATTCATTGAGCTCTTTTGGAGCTTGGCAGCCAGCTATTCTCGTTTGAGAAGCCTTGAAGACACGGCAGGTGGATAGTTCAGCCTGTTTAGACTCTACCTCTTCTGCAAGTATTCTTACTTCGACTGCTTTTTCAGAATGTAGCTTGTCCGTTTCAAACATCAATGGCAAAGCAAATTCATCGGGATTAGTCTCCGTGCGAGTAAACCTTAGTGCCTTATTAGGACCCTCAACGTTACAGTTTTTTGCTAGGAAATCATTTCCTAGAAGTCCATCATCGGAAAGGCCAGGCAAGTTCTTTACGACTTGAAACTTGCAGGGAATTTTGTTTTTGAAAAAGAAGTTTCCCTGGCAATTTCCCAGCGTCTTTCCGGTACCAAATTTGGTCTGGAGTGTACATGCCTCATTGTGGTTAATTTCTTTGAGATCTTTTAATGACCTTTTCTTTATTATACTTACCTCAGCGCCTGTGTCGACTACTAGTTTAGTTTGGCCGTTCAGGCCTATGTCTAAAGGAAGTTTTACTGTAGCGACACTAGAATCGGGCTGCTGAGGAGACCCTATTTTGTTAGATGGGAATATTATAGTCGAGCCGGGGAGTTTTGGGTCGACTGTACGTCGTTTCCCTGACTCCGGGTCTCCCATTTACGATTTTGTTGGCATGCGCTTATTGTGTGTCCAGTACGGCCACAGAACTCACACTTTTTACGCACGTTATATACTCTAGAATTGTTGGGATCTTGTGGAGCTCTTGGTCGTTGATTTGGTGATACATTATTGTTATGTGGTCTCTGGAAACTATTATTGTTTCTTCTGCAGTCACGCACGTCATGATTATACATTTTGCAGTTCACAAATAAGGCGTATTTTTCCTTTTGAGGCAATCGGCATATGTGTGGCCTCTTAGATTACAAAAACTACAACTGATTTTATTTTGTACATTATAATTTTTATTAGGAGATCTTGGCTCCTGTTTGATGTATGGTGATGTGTTTGCCTGTGTGATCTGCGGCTGCTGAATGTGACTATTTGTGTTTGGCAGGGTCTGAGAAACTTGAGCGAATGACATTATGCCGGGAGTAAATACGCTGTGATTAGCTGATGAATTAAATTGGGTAAATTGTGCGTTATTTGGTGTTGTTGCACTTATTGAATGGGGTATCGGATTTTGTATCACTCTTTTGTTGAAATTGCCCTGGAGGTTGCAGGAATAGAGCACTTTGCTGGAGACGTTCCATGTCAAGTGCTCTTTGTACGAAGTCATCCACCGTGCCGTCTGTCATGGTCAGAAGGTATTGGCACATATATGGGTTATTTACGCCTGATTTCAGTGCGTTTTTGGCAAAGTCCTCGAGCTGCGTTTTAACAGCTGGTGCTGCTGTGGCTCCATATTTGGACTGTGCTGCTTCATTGCATAGTGCCAGCATCTGTTTCACTCGTGCCGTGAAGGCTGTGAGGTTTTCCAAAGGATACTTGTAGTAATTAATTTATTTACCAGTTCCTGGTAAGTTTCTCTAGGCAGGTACGTGCGATTTAACCGTTCTTCTACTTCTTTGAAAGTAGTGGGCATATTTGAGGCAAAAAGCTGGTAAGTCTCGTCTCGAAGTCTGGTGGGGAAGATTTTCAAAAATGCTGATAGTTCCTCCACCGAAATGCACTGGATTACCTGCCTGCAGCATCCTAGGAAAGTTTGGAGCTCAAGGCTCAATTTTGGGTGCTGTTCTCCCGAAAATAGGGGAACGAGCTGGGCAGTTAGCTTGGCGATTTTAGCGTAATCTGCCATGTTTAAATTGGGGATTCTGAAACTAGAGTTTGACACTTTTGGGGAGCTAGTTTCTTCTATGCTGGTTTCCAAAAGGGAGTCACCCAGCCAGTTCAAAAGGATTTCACTCACGGTGGAATCACTGACACTGTCGTTGGCACTTTCACTTAAATCTACACTATTATTTTTATTTTTGACTTCGAGCGAGTGCGAGAGTTCTCCAAACTTCTTCAGGCTCTCTTTGAACTTTTCAGTGCTTTCTTTAAATTTTGCGATTTGCTCAAGCCTTCGTTCCCGAGACTTGGCAATTTGTTTGTCAATAGAATCGCACTGTATAACCGGGACGGATCGTCCTGTGCGTTGCCCGGTGAGGAAAATTGTTGTGGAGTTGGTGGAATTGGTGTGATTTCCTGTGGCGTCTCCTGGTGGGAGCTTTTCTCGCTCATGGACCACCGTGTGTAAAATTTGCAGCTAGGGGGGCTTCTGCCGTCTTAATTCCCTTGGTTCAAATTGAGAGGGGGGCTTAATGCCTTCTTCGAGGTCCCTCTCAATTCAGGTTCGCTGGTTTTTCCGGTTGAAGTTCTTTTGCTGTCGGGGGGCCCGTGGCCTACTTAAATTCCCCTGGATAAAAGCTGAAAGGGCGGCGCGTTGCCTACTTCGAAGTCCCTTTCAGCTCCGGATCGCAGATTGGAGTGTATCTGACCTTCCTTCAAGTTTCGCATTGGAATTTTCGGCTATGGACGTCTTTTGTTCCTGGGCTGGGATGAAGCCCGCTATCGTCCCACGTTGGCACTTTGTGCTTTGATGAGGTGGTGGCTGTGTGTTTTACAAACAGAGAGTTAAAGCTGTTCGACCCCGAGCGTTGGGAGCCGACAAGGTCGAAAACTCCTGAAGCCAGACTCAACTTCAGGCGGAGGGGGGTGTCTTGCCCAGTATTCGATCTCGTCCTAAACTCCTTTTTGATTCGTAGGATAGAGGGGTTTCGAGCGCTTATACTTCGATTGTTTAAAGAAGGCTTTCTCTATCCTACCGGCTGCGCCAATTGTTACGTACCTGTCTGCAAGCGGGAGATTTATCCAGTTCTCCCTTGCGAAACTGTTTGCCAAATGCACTTTGGCTATTCTATCATGCACAAAACGCCCTTTTCTTGAATTTCACTCCTTTATTTGATCTATCAATTTCGCCTTTTCTTTTTATTACATACACAACCCTTCCTTGCTCTAACAATATTGATTTCTCCCTTTTTTTTCAAATTCACAGTTTTCTTTTAGTAAATCTAATATTGATTCATTTTTTTTTTTTTTCAATTTCACAATTTTCTTTTGGTAAATCTAATTCTGCTCTTTTCTATTTCACTTTTCTGAGACCGCGTCGAACCGAAAAATTCAATACAAACTATCAACTCTACTCTCACAAATCAATTGTAATATCTTTTTTTTTTAACCTTTTATAATATCCGCCGAGACCGAAAAATCCAATACAAACTATTAACTCGACTCTTAAATTCTTCTTTTTTTTTTTTTAACCGCCGTTTCTGAAATCAAAAATCCAACTCGCGTGCTATATTTCGACTGCCGCGTATGGGATTTAAAAAACAACTCAGCTCTTTATCACTTTAATCGCGATCAAGAGTCGTCGTTCAGGGTAGAAAATGCATAGTTGCATTTCTACCCTGAGAAAAATTTTCATTTATTCTGGACTTGATTAAACAAGTCCAGAATATTTTTCGTTGGACGGTGGCTTGAAAAAATTAAATTTGATGATTTTATAAACATCAGCCACCGTCCCGTCGATTGAAATTACGGCGCGTGTATACATATAAGTAATTTCGTGGCGCGCATTTCTTATCGCGAAAGCTTTTTTTATGATATGTACGTTCGTATTTTGTTTTATATTTTTTAAATTAAATATTTCTACTGGGAATAAACTTTGTAAAAACGAATGGTATGTGAAGCAAATTGCTGATGCAATTTTGTTCACTGATTGAATAGATAAGCTAATCATGTTTTTAAGCATGATTAGCTTATGTGAAAATTTATTATTGCCTTTTTTCAGATCTCTTTTTAGGCATATTTTAGATATATAACAAAGTCCATGACTTTCTCGTACGCCTCTGCCATGTTGCTCTTTAGAGGTGCTTTTGACTTGACAGATTCTGTTCTGGGTTTATTGCGACCTTGTTCCGTACTATTACTGGACGTTTTTTGCTGTGTGTCTTTAAACGTCTCAGAGGTTCCCTTTTTATCCTGTTGCTGGTCCCAGAATACTAATTTTCTTGGATTCCACCTCTTACTTGTGCTCGCCTTATTAATTTCTTGATTAGAACTTTCCTGTGATGATTGATCGAATTCCATTTCTTTCTCTAGTTCTGCTGTATTTTCCTCAGCCTCCTTTAGCTGTACTTTTAGCGAGTCTATATTCTTTAAGAGCCCTTTTTCTCCTTCTGGATTTCTTCCAATGCTTGTTCTGCTTCTACTTCACGACTCTGGATAACTTCGAATGCTGCTGTCACTAAATGATCTAAAGCTTCGCCTTTTGTACTTTTCTTTAACGCTCTCATTCAATTCCTCTTGTAATTTCTTCGCCTCTTCTTCTGTCCACCTCTTCTGTAACTCTCCTGTAACTCTCCTGTTATATGCTCCCCGATATATTGCCAGTCCTATTCATAATTCTGCAATATTGCCTGACATTCCTTAAGTTCCTGTGTTTTTAGTTCTAATTCCCTTTCTTGGGCTTAATAGCGTGCTAATTCTTCCCTAGTTAAGATTTTACTCCTACCTACGGACATTTAAGTTTTATGACTGAGCTATTCTACTGACCACATAGATACTCCAGCGAAGAATATCCCCTACAGCTCTTGTCTATGTTGAATATTAATGCGAGGACCTGACCAGACTCACATCCCTACAAAGCTCATTCCCGATCTTTAAGAAAAACTCAACTTAAAATAACCCTATTCGAGCCCACTAAACTCGGACAACACGACGATTAGATACACTTCCTATGTATTAAAGAGAGCAAAAAAATGAAACCAAACCCCACAAATCTATACTCGGTCAACTAGACTCTCACTCTCCCCTAGCTAACACATATCTATTGTAATTTACTTGCACCATATAAAATTATCAAATTTGGAATTCAAAACTGTGGGTACCAGAACTTTCCTACTTTCATCAATTTTTACATATCAAAGATCAGAGATTAGATTTGCTCGCGTGTGGCTGATATTTTCAATTACAGCTTGCTTTAAAACTCTATTTTAACGCAGCAAGGGTTATAAACAGAAATTCCACCGATTCATTCGCGAACAATAACACAAAGAGAAAACAAAAATCATTACATCACATACATGAGTCATCTACTTATACCTTAAATTTTGCCTCTAGAATACTCTGACAGACTTTCATACGTCCATAACTATTAACACTTAAACCAAACTCTCACACTCAGCATTATCATAAATCCAAACAATCACTTTCTTTAGGCTGAAAAATTATATTTAACTTTTCTAACACTTCTTAATATAACCCTGAAAAGTATGCTTAATTAGGTGCTGCTTTATATGATTGTATATGGATTTTTCATTTTTCACTTGCTTATGTTTGCATATGTACGGCGAACTCATCTCGGTTGATTATCCATTGCCCGCTGTTTTGAGTTTTTGGAATCTTCAGTGTGAGTTCTCTTGATGATTTGGGACAGGTTACAGGTGATAACTCACCCCTTAGATCAACTCTTACTAGTTTTTCTAAATTTCGGTAATTTTAATGGACAGAGCATTAGACCAGTCTTTCGAACAGCAAAATTTGATGAAGTTAAGTGCATTCTTGAAGGCGGCTATCTCCATGTTGTTGGTGTGAGTGAGACTTGGCTCAAACCCTATGTTTCCTCTAAGTCAGTTGAAATACCTGGTTATAGGCTTTTTAGGAACGACAGACCTGCTATCAGGGGTGGAGGTGTTGGTATATATATCTCGGTGTGAATACATCTTTTGAGAGCTTGCAATCGGGTTAGCCAAAGTGCTTGTAGGTGTCTGTTATTTCCCCGATGGTGATCTTTCAATAATGGATGATGTCCTATCTCGTATTTCGCCGCGATACGAAAGCATCATTATTTGGGGAGACTTCAATAATAATCTCCTTGACTCGCATGCCTCGGGTAGAGCTAGGGATTTCTGTGCTGATCAGAGCCTATACCTATATCGTTCATAATAATGCGCCTACACATTTTGATGTTTTCCACTCAAGTAAGTCCTTATTAGACTTCTTTCTGGTGAGCTCGGCCGAGCAGGTTATGTTTTATAATCAGTTCTCTAGACATGCCTTCATTTATATTTCATTCGACATTCCCCTTCTCCAGGTCACCGAAGAATTCTCCTATCGATTATAAAGGCGTTAACGTGGAGGCCCTCTTGGACTGTGCGTTGTCAACAAATTTCTCTGACATGTATCTAACTAACAATGTAGACCTGCAGCTATCGGTTTTCAACAGCCGTGTTCTTCAACTTTTTAATCAACACGTTCCTCTCAAAACATTTTCAAAAAGACCGACTGTATCCAACTGGCATCATACTCCAGCCATCAAGAGAGCGAAGGATCTTCGGGACCTTGCATTTAGGGGTTACTCTGAGCAATGTGCGCTCGAGAGATGGGGACTATTCACGAAGTTCCGGAACAGATATCGCAAGGAGGTTCGTAAAGCCTAGATGGCTCAGGGAATAACAATACTTGGCACATCGTGTTCCACTACGGCACTTTGGGCGAAAGTTCGTAACCTTGGTGTTCTTCCTGACTCAAAGTCTGTGCAGCATAACATGGACCCAGACGTAATGAATAGCTTATTTGCTTCAGTGCAAACTGATCCCACATCTACCTCTTCATCGAGTAATAATATTAGCATCGCCGATCAAGAGGAGTCCTTTTCCTTTTCCAACGTAGATATCTCTCAAGCCTTACACGCCCTCTCGTGTGTCAAATCGGATGCAATTGGTCTGGATGGCATTCCCTTAAAATTTCTGAAGCTAGTTTTTCCTGCCCTCTCTGGTCATATCATTGACCTATTTAACACCATTATCACCACTTCAACATTCCCTACTGCTTGGAAGTCAGGCAAGGTAATTCCTGTTCCAAAGTGCTCCAATCCTTCACAGCCCTCGGATTTTAGGCCTATAACCATTTTACCCGCACTCTCTAAGGTTTGGGAAATTTTAATCAGGAACCAAATAACTTCGGCATCTGTTGTCCCCATCTTATGTACCTCAAGCAATCTGGCTTCCGCAAAGGTCATAGTACTTCGAGTGCCATTCTGAACATTACCGAGTCGGTAAGGCTCAACATGGAACGCAAGCTGGCTAGCATACTCTTATTACTCGACTTTAGCAAAGCCTTTGATAGCCTAGATCATACTATTCTGTGCCATAAGCTGCAGAGCCTTTTCCGCTTTGCCCGGTCCGCCTGTAACCTGATCTACTCTTATTTGAGCTTGAGACGCCAATGTGTCATGTCAGGGGATCGTACATCTGATCTTGTGGGTCCCCACAAAGGTGTTCTTCAAGGGTCTATTTTGGGTCTAATCTTATTTTCCCTATTTATCAATGACCTCCCAGCTGCAGTTAGGTTCCCTGTTGCTCACATCTTTGCAGATGATGTGCAACTACTTTATTCTGTGCCACTGGGATCTGCGGGTCAATGTGCTGTAGATATCAACGCCGACCTTTCCTCAGTATCATCTTGGGCTTTGTGCAATAAATTAACCCTAAACCCAGTTAAGTCGAAATCGATATCCTTCTTTGGTCATCCAATCAAGCACCTTCTTGATCCCATCTCCCTTAATGGGGTTATTATACCCTATTGTGACAGGGTGTCCAGCCTTGGCTTCATCTTAGATGAGACTTTATCCTTTTCGCCCCACATTAATACCTTAATCGGCAACTTTATAATATCAACATGTACCTGACAACATCTGTAAGGAAGAAGCTTGCCCACGCCCTGTTGTTTTCCCACTTCGTTTATGGGGCGGAGCTATACACTGGAACTTCCGCAGGAAATATTGACAGACTACGCACGTCCTTTAATTCAATTATCAGGTATGTGTACGATCTTCCACGGCGGGTGCATTATTTGCGCGGGTACACGGTGGACTTTCTTAATACTACTCTTGACAGGTACACTCCGTAACATGATCTTTTTGTTCAAACTAATTCGATCTCGCATTCCGCAATATTTGTTTTCCAGGTTGGAGTTTGTTAGGCCCCCTCGTTTCCCATCTAATTTAATTATCCCGCGTCATTCATCCAACGTCCTGAAAAATTCCTTCTTTGTTCGTGTTATTCCCATTTGGAACTTATTGAATTTCGCTCACTCCTCGCCTACTTTGATGGCATTTAGATCGCGCCTTCTAGATTTTTTGAATGCTACTCAATTGGAAGTCTTAACTGGTCGTCCTGGTGTTGCCCTCGGTAACCTATGCTCTTCTATTTTAGTCCATTATATTATATTCTATTCGATTCTAATCTAACCTAATCTAATTCATTTTATTCTAATTAAATCTAATCCAATTTTTTGCTGCCCTTCGTACTACGTCCTTACTTCGCGCATTGATTTACCCACTCTCACACTCTTCGGCTTGACAATAGGTAGTGCACCTGCACCCTCAGTTCTCACTTCTGTACTAGTACTCTCTACGTAATACCTTTCTGGACAGCGGGGATGGATATCGATCGAGTGCGTTTTGTCGGTATATTTAAAATTTTCATATTAGTTAATATTAGTATTTTTTTTTTCTTGTTTATTTTTATTGTTGTGCCACTCATTTTGTTTGCTGTAGTAACATGTTTTTATACAATGGGCCTAAAGGCCTAGTTATTTATCATAACAAATAAATAAAAAATAAAAAATAAATGGAGCAGCTAAAAAAGCATAACTCCCACAATTAACAAAAATAAGTGGAGCAGCTAAAAAAGCATAACTCCCATAAAATAAAACCAACAAACAAAACTATCCAAAAAGATATCACCTACTTGATCATCGGCTGCGCCAATTGTCGTGTCCCTCTAGCAATAATAAAACAAAATCTTTCAACCAGTGAGAGGAGAAAATAAAAAGACCTTACAACATCTCTACGTTATAAAACAATCGTCAATATAATGTATATGTGGTGACATTTTTATATGTACTACTGGTAATAGTATACAAAAGTGAAAATAAGATATAATTGGTTCTCTCCACAAGGGAGATTTTCAGTCCATAAATACATTACAGAATACAATGTGTAAACTTTGAAACGCGACTATCCTCTGAAACTGATTTTTAATTATTCATATCCCTATAGCTCCTACTCCTTTTCTTTAATCAAACCTTTAAACCTATTAAGTGCAATTGGCAGATTGGAGAAAAGTCATCGATCTAAAATCATTAGCGTATATAGAAATACTAAGGCGTCAATCAAGTATGGCAAAAAAAAATGGTTATATTTAAGATTTCAATTGTCTAGGTTCTTCTATATATATGTTCTAATTTAAGTATCCCGCTTCCTTTACTTATGTAGATTACTAAAGTGTAAGAATTCTAGCATCGTAAAATTTCCTAATTATTTGAAAACTATTCAATTGGTTTGACTACGGAAAACATTTCTCCAAGCAAAGAAACTCTGTTCGTTCTTTTCGTAGACCCTACTCATAAGGTAATGTCATTCTTTTTTAATGCTATATAGGTTTGAATACAATATGGAGTTCATTGTATATAAGTATGAATAAATATATGTAAACCATAATTTTTTTTTTCAAGCAGATTAATATGAGTATGAATAAATATATAAAGACGATTTTTTTTTAAACAAAAATAGTAAAAGGCACCAACTTACATTTGTTTTATGTTGTTCAGGGTCCCCGCAGAGGCGCCTCCGTGGATGTTCCGCTGTGCCACTGTTCAAACAATTAAAAGTACGAATCCATGTAATGCATTGAATTATGCGTTCAAGTATCTGGCATTAGCCGCGTTTAATACTACATGAACTAAATGATTCTTGACATAAAGTATTCTTCATAAATGATAACAGCACTCTTATTCAATGGGTTTAGTTAGTCATCTGGTTAGGTCTCGAAACCAGCTCATCAGCAAAATAAACGCTCACATCTACTACGTGGAAGGGGTAAAGTCTTTCGGTCTTCAGGTAGATAAAAAAACTCCATCCTCATGAATCCATTTAGTGGATTGAAGTATAAGCCGGATCAAAATCTTCAAATTGGTGATAACTCCTAGTCATTTGGGGTGTCAAATCATAAATGATTTCTCCTTCTCCAGGCCGAACTCGATTTCACAAATTCTATTCGGGACTAAGGTGGCTTAGATAGAAATTTCTAGATTCTAGCACCTCGTAATGAATTACTACCAATTCACTTAAAAAAAACACCGTAGCGTTGAAATAATTTCCAGTAACCTTGAACTCGCATTGAATTTGTATCTTTGCAACCAAAAAATTTCGAACGCCAGATGCTTCCGGTTCAATCTTCCAGTTCTCAACCAAAGCTCCAAATAGTAGTGAAAACCGTGAGTTATATTGTGAGGTAGATATAATTTTTGTTAAAATTGTAGTCACTCATATGGGGACTATGCTTGACAAATGATCTCGTTCCCAAGAAAAAACGCTATAGCTCGCAGCAAAATTAACACCTCATCCAAAAGAAATAGCAATAATTCGTGGCGGGTAAAATTTTCAACACCTTATCTTTTGTAATTCCTTTCGTACAAACATTGTAGTTAGCCGATGCCACTAATATTTTTTTTTCTTAATCTTATAATTTTCAGTACGCCAAAAGAAAACTTGTTTGATTCCTCGCCACGTTCTTCAAAACATATCACCTTGACAGCAAAATCTTCTATTTGCCACCTTTTTTCCGACCTACGGTCCCAGTCAGGATTAAAACGTCTGGTCGTGTCAAACGTGGCAGTACATTCGCCGTGGAGACTAATGTAAACACTGCTACATTCGTCAGCATCGTACATGTAGCATGCTGCATACATGCAGGACACTACGACTATAACAAAATGTATTTCTCAAAAATTATTAATGGTTATTTAAAAGGTAAGCGATAAACCTTAGATATGGATCTTCTAAAGAAACCCTTTGCAGTCTTCACCATAACAACTCGAACTAACTCATCTGTACCAGGATGAGTCTCCCTTCTTTAGAGAGGGCAGTAACTTTTCAAAAACCCTTGAAATATTGCTTTTAATAGCTGCCACCGACCTATCCTGGACACCTTTGTTTCTGATAAATCAAGTTCAGTAATCGTCATTAGTAGATATTCAATTAAAAAGTGCGCAGGCGTCAGCACGTTGAGCGAATCGATGTCTTCTTCTTCCTCCTAAATAGGATCGCCTGTTCTCGGAACTGTCCGAATATAAACGAAGTCATCCCTGACACAGATCGGATAATTTGTTGCAAACTGATTTAACTTTCTGCCTCAGCTGCTCATATTCCAACGAATTGAAATATGCAAAACTAAAGTCAACGTCCAAACCAGGATCTTCAGAGGGTGATAAGCTGCCACAGTGAATCCGTGACAGGGCATTAGGAATGACGTTCAGGCTTCCTTTGCTGTGTTCAAAGGTGAAATCGAAACTTTGAAGCTTCAACCTCAGTAGGTATAGTGATTCTACCACACAGGATGCGTGCTTCTCTTGCTGGAGGAAGATTCACCTGCCTTTTCTTGATGTAAAGTGATTATTAGGATGTTGGAATTAACAGACCACCTTAAAATTTTCACTTTTCTTTATTTACGTTCGATTTGTTTTTATTGAACACAAAAGTCTACAATCTAGTGTAACTAACTAAACAGCTATATGACCAACTAGATATATATTTTTTAGTCACTACTCCCGATTGGATAATCTGAAATTAGAAAAACCACTCTCGCTACCCGGGAATTATACGTACGTGACATAGATTAGAGACTTTTAAAATGATTTTGATAATTAATTCGTTAAAAAAAAAACGAATTCATATCATGGAATCGTTATGAGCGATAACAGGGGTGAGTCTACCGCTGAGGTCATTTTGAGACATCAGCCATTTCAAGCTCGCATGATCGGTCACTATTTTGAACCGCATAAGTTCAATGAAGGGTCGGAACTTTGAATACTTAGTATTGCTGCTTAGCATTGTTGCTCTGTGACTGTATAATTTCTCTGAGCCCAGTTCAACTTTTTCGAGACGTAGGCTATCGGCTTCTCGTGGCTATCGTCATCTAGTTGCAGCAGCACTTCTTCAATATCTTGTTGACTCGCATCGCATTAACAATGCAGCAGAAGTAAGTTTGTGCTCCAACTGTTCTAGAGACGTTTGGGCTTCAGTTGTTCATTGGAACTGACGGATTTTTTAGAGTGTCAGCTATGAAGGCAGTTAAATCAGCATAGTTCGAAATGAATCAACAATGAAACCCAAGTACTTAGTCTCTGTAATACAGAACTTACTCTTCTCTACGTTTATAGTGAGCTCAGCTTTCCTCAAACAATCCACTACGCGAGCTAGTAAAACAAGATGTGTGTCAAAGTCTTGTGATGCCGATTGACATCACTGTGTCCTGATATAGTCCAGGTATTTTAAAAGTGGTCTTCTCTTTGGAATCAGCGTCTAGTGGGATCTGCCAGAAAGCGTCTTCACAAGTCCAGTCTTGTTATGAAGTGCGTCTATATGCGGCAGAGAATAGACGTCCTTCTTAGTAACGGAGTTGACTTTCCTGGAGTCAAGACAAAGTCGAACCTTCCCAGGCTTCCTCACCAGAACAACTGGATAGCTCCAACGACTCTGGGTCTCCTTTATCACACTCAGCGATAACATTCGCTCTAATTCGGAATCCATCAAATATTGCATAGCTCGTGAAATAGGATAAAACCCCTCTGTTTTATCAGAGTAGCATCATTCGTTTCGATCTTGTGAGTGACCAAAGATGTTTTTCCTAACCCAAAGAGGCGAAGGAAGGAAAAAGCTGTTTAGTGGCTTCTAGACGTTTTTTCTGCTGGATAAAAAGAACATGGCGGTCAGTGTTTGAGGTAGCTAACAGACCGGTGTCACTTCCGCAATTGCACCTAGAACACCTAGAGCCAACCTAAATAGACACTAGAAATCTACGCCCAGATACAATGTTTGAGTGAGCACAGGAACGACGTAAAATCGCATGTTCTTGGTTTCACCGCGATAAGTGACATCCAAGTTAACATGACCATCTACATTTGTCATGGCACCATTAGCCACCTCGACTTGTGTTCGGTATCTCTGTTATGGAAGTATGCTGAGAGTGATTAGTTAGGACGTGAAGTCCAAACTGCCAGCATGAGCTGACAGATCACTCGGTAACAGCGTTAGTGCAGGGCGGCATTCAAGCACCTCGGCTAAGGGAGCGGAGAGTGTGGGGGGGGGGGTTCCCAAAAGAAACCTGCCGCTGTCACCAACCATAATCAAAAAAAATATCATGCCTGTATACAAAAAAACTTGCACTCACCCAGTCCTGAAGGGACCTTTACGTCACTTACCTAAGTTCCAGTGAAGGCGCAGATGTTCTGCCTTCCTTGCCAATCCCCATCCTCCCATTGACTTTGGCTGGCAGTGTTTCCAAAGTCCCTTTTTTGACCTATGAAAGAGAGATTAGAGCGGACTAGGCGAACCTAGATGACCCTTATGCTAGAGGAGAGGGCTCCAGGATGCGAAGGAAGAAATTAAAAATTTACGGCTTCATTGACAGAATTAACATATATTTGCTTAAATCCATAACAACGCGTACTTAGGCGCTACGGTGCTTCATGCACTCCACAATTTGAATTGTGGCTGACACTTAATTGAGAGCCCTCTTCAGTACTAAGGATAACCTTGAGATCGAACAAAGCTTAACATTACCGATTTCTATATATAGTTAAGTTAGTGTTGTGCCAAAATTAAGCAGGGGCAGCCCAAAGATAAAGATGATACATATATTTGTTCGTAGTAAAAATCTAAATATAATATAAAACCACATCCATATACATCCCTGAATGTTGAAGTGATCCAGCATCCGGTGAGTACCTGTGTGGGAAAAACTAAACACTTTAATTCTTAAGGGTTATCATCTATTCTAGGTTCCCGTGCTCCACTTGCTTACTTTGGTAACAACTTGGCTTATTACTTCTAATCATATCATTATATTTTCAAAAATGTAATTCACGTAAATTATAGTATTTATAAAAATATTATCTCGCATTACAAAATAATGGCTAACACTAAAGAAATGAGTAAAATAATAATACTATGAGCCGTACTTCCGAAAGCGACTATATATTTGACAATTTTCAGTAATATGTCAGGAAAGAGATGTCTGTCTGTCGGTTCTTATTATCGCCTCATGATGTAGATTATTATATCTTCCTTTCCGTTTTCAAATAGATATCAACTAACTTACTTCATTGTCATGTGTTTTGTGTGTGTGTAAGATTGTCAACCATATAAATTGAAAGCTTTATGGTTAATTGAATTTCATGGGAACCGAGCTATAATTCATGACAGTCTGTACGAGATCTCCTTAGAACCGGATCACGCAGGAGAAGAAAAAGTAAAGTACAAGAGTGAGGACGCAATGAAGGTTTAAAACTAGAAAGCGTTCGGGAATCCTATACACCACAGGTAAAATAAGTCCTGTTTTTTTCGGTAGCCCTATGCGCCAATTCGTCACGAATTATGTCCGTCATCTATCCAAATAAAAAGCGATAACATCAAAGATGCTTGCGGAGTATACTAAGCTAAAGTTCAACCATAACAATCTTTGTGAGGGTCAAAAGCTATAGCTCTTGCTGCCTACGGCCACCTTTGCGGACTGTATTCTCACGACCTTATGATGGATAGCTCTACAATGACGACTTTGTGGATTTTCGGATCCTCCGACTGGATCAATGATGGGTGTTGTCTCGGAGAGTAACGCAGCATCTTCTTTCTTTATATTGTTTTGGGGGGCTTTGTCGCCGACGCCTTGCCCTACGTCTATGTCGTGTGTAGCTGCAGGCAGTTGGATTTATTTTGTACTGACTCTCTTGTGGCGCTGTGCCCTTACCGCGAGGATAATATGAGGGCTTCGAGTGGGGCTAATCAAGACTACTCGCCAGTTGATGCAGATGCTGTCGATTTACCAATTAGTTTCCGGATTTTCCTTTGACACTGAGGAAATAATTGTACCAAATGAAGATGGGCTATTAAAAGGAATGAAAAATCTTTTAAACTTACGTATAGGTCTATTTTCCTGCCCGATGCTTATGGACGAAAATTTCTCGAGTTCATTACTGCCTGGCGTTCACTATGTGGCAGATTTTACAAGACAGACGATGTCTTCTTCTTCTCTTTTCTTCAGCGACATGTCAATATGGCATCTGAGCGTAAGGAAACATCACTCTCGGTCGGGGTGCGTTCAGTTTTTAAACTTGATCGCGGCCGGCTCACACGCGTCAGCATTTCGTGTAGCATATTGCTATATGCAATACGCTACGACCATAACACCTCCTCCATTTGACATATGCTTCCGCTAACTTCTCTAGAGCTTCCTGACCTAGGATGCTGACAGTGGCACCACTATCAAGGAACCCAGGCTCAATTCGCACGAGCAGCTTTACTTCGGCATACGGCCGAATGTCATCTGGCATCGCCAGTGAAATGTGGGCCAGTCTTTTTCTATCAGTTTTAATTCGTCGGCAATATTCACCCCACCGAACTGTTTATCGTTTTTTCTTTTTACATAGGTCCAAATCTAGGAGCTTGGTGGCCGTCCTAATATCGTATAAGCAGGAGACCGAACTTCCTGCTCAGCAACATTGCCCGAAGTAGTTATGATCAGTTGTAATGGAATGTGGAAAATTAGGGACTCTTCTAAGGAAATGTGTATTAAAAGTGTTTTTGCCTCTCTACTAGTGGAAACGGGAGCTTAAAAATCTGAGGGAAATCAGTCTGCCTCTGCTAAACGATTACGATAATTTGTTTGACTGGCTGATGTAGTGTTAATATCACCAGATTCACTGAATGATATCAATGGATAATGATGGTTCGATGATGTTTGCTGGTTAGGCGGACTGTCTTCTCTGGTCAGAGATTGAACGGAGTTGTTGCCATTCAAGCTGTGGCACTTGGTCGAGAACAGGTGTTGAAATTCTCGACTTGTATCTCATTTTTCTGTAGTTTAAAGACATCCTTGCGTCCGCATCCATAGCAGAACATTCGTTGTCTCTCTTGCAGGCAGTCCTGGTACGAGTGGTCTTGCTGGTCACAATTACAACAGATCTCTGCTTATCTGTTTGAGATGACTGAAATATCTGTTAAATTAGTGCTACGCTCAAATGGTATTGCCAAGTCCATACGACAATTTGGGAGTCTTCGATTTCGCTCACTCTCTGACTTCGTTGAATGCTCCAGTTGCAAGTTGTTGCAATTCGTAGCTGTGTACATAGCCTGAATTTGGGTGACTAGGGATTGTAATTTGTGGTATTGGTTGGGTATAAACAAATCTAGTTCTGGATCTTGGGTAACATGTTAGCTTTGACAATCTCCAGGAATTCACTGTCGGGCATGACATTTTGCAACTGGTCACGCAATAACACTATGTAATACATGGCGAAAAATTCTTCTGATTTCTGCTTCCTAGACATCAGTTGAATTTTGACCTTAAGATCATCTTTTGGCACTATCTAATCAGATAGGGGAGTGGTATTAATGTATTCCCACGTAGGTGTGGAGTTGCATCTCAGAAGAGACCAGTAGCAGTACATAGAAGGACCAGAGAGTAATGTGCTCATATTTTGAACTAACACATTTCGGCCTTCGAGAGCAGAATAGGTCAATGCTTCAACTCGAAACACGAACGAGATGTTCCATCGTTTGATCTGACTAGCTGAGCGTCTGTTCCATGAGCTGAACTGGGGTGGAATGGAGCTAGATATGTTAGGTGGTTCATTATGGCTTGTAAAACCATAACCTGGAGGATGTGGAGCATGAGAAGGTGGTGGTACTGGATGAAAATCCGTATTAATGGACTCTTTGTGACCCGTAGCAACAGGTGGTCTCCGAATTTGAGGTCCAGACGAATTAGGGGGATAAGTCGGGGGCGCTACATGCTCTCCAATGGGTGGAGCTTTGGCGAGTAACATCCACTTGATGAATAACAGCAGAGACTTGTTGACGAACATCTGAAATCTCCGCTCGCAGTATGTCCATACTTTGAATGAACCCTACCCGTACTAAGACTTGAAGTTGCGCTCTGACTGTAAGCCAGGATACCATTTCGGAATCGTACCGGTATATGCCGTAAAGTCTAGTTGAGTGAGGGCACATCTGCAAGCCAATTGCCCTAGGCTTGTTCACCTATCCATGTTCGCAGGCATGCCTTGTGGAGCACATGCCCACAGATGGTGGTTACAGGTTTTCTTTTGAGGGACCAGTCTCCGTCTTGTCAGATGGTGCACTAGTCTGGCATCTGTACTGGGACTTCAGTCACAGGAGTTTGTGTTCGCCTGGTAGCTATTATACAAAGTCAACTTTATGTTAGGGACGAGCGAGTATGAAGATTAAAATGCAATAGTCGATATTGCAAAATAATCTCGAGACCGAAAATCAAAATAAAAAAAAAAAAAAAATAAAAAAAAAAAAAATAGAACTTCCCATCAACGGAAGGTTGATGCATAGCTAAATACCAATGAGCAACTTCCTCTCATTTAAATATCGTAGTATTATATCTAGTTTTTGCAATAACACTAGATCAACTTCAAACTAACATCCTAACGTATAAGATAGGAATTTCAACAAGAATTCAAAAAATTTCATTAACGTGATAGATGAAAAAGGAAGACTTTTGCGTGCGCACACAAAATTTCTCACTGCTCATTACTCACGAGTGAGTAATTCAATATAAGAATGTGCACACTCGCGTACGCTCACGAAAGTTCTGACTGCTCATTACTCACGAGAGAGTAATTCAAGGGAAAAAAGCGCACACTCGCGAATAAACATTTTAATAATAATTATCCACGTTTGCTAGATTATGTAGGTATATTTCATAAATGAAATTGCACAAAAGTTGGATATGATCAATGAGAAATTTCGTGTGCGTGTTCTTCCCTTGAATCACTCACTCGTGAGTAATGAGCAATTATAAATTTCGTGTGCGCACGTTAGTGTGCGCTTTCTTCCCTTGAATTGCTCACTCGTGAATAATTTCGTATGCGCACGTGAGTATGCGCTTCCTTATATTGAATTACTCACTCATGTGCGAGTGTGGAATGCGCAAGAAAATCAAACACGATTCTTGAGAATGTGCGCTTTTAGCGCACCAATTTATTACTCACGGTCGTGTGCGCACGTGAGTGTTCGGTTCTGTACTCTGGCTGAAAGACATGTAAAATTTCTTTCAAATAAAACTCTCATTATTCTCGAAAATATCAGATAATCTAGCAAAAGTTTCTCCCACTTAATCTCTTCAAAACAAAACAAATTTAAAAGAAGCACGTGCTGTTCAAATATCATAGGAATTACACTAACAAACATTGGTTTTTGTATAAAAAGCATTCGATAATTCTCACAATTTTCAGCAAAAACCGGTTTTCAGCAAAGCGTAAAAAGAGAATAAACCCTTCTCATTTATTTACGAAAATGAATCATTTGCCAATTCTGTTTCGTTGCATGCAATTTGCGCTTTCACAATTTTTATCTTTATTCGTAAATGTTTTAAAGAGAGTTTGATATTTTTTCTTCTTTCTTCTTTTTCTTGCAGTGTGCATGTGAAATGTAAAACAATCGGAAAGCTCTTCTGTGTCCTAATTTGTCATTAAGTTAACTACCTACCCTATCGAGTTACAGGGTGATTAGTAAAATATTCTCTTTTTTAATTAAACACCCCATATATTTAAAAGTACACTCTGTACGGCTTATTTTAAGACGGACTGTTATGGTACTATGTAGAGTGATTGGCTTGGACGTAAAGTCCAGACTGCCAGCATGAGCTGACAGATCACTCGACGGACAGCGTTGACTGCAGGGCGGCACGCTAGCTCGCCTCGGCTCATTGGCGGAGAGTGTGGGGAGGTTCCACGAAAAACCTGCCGCTGCCGTCAGCCATAATAAAAAAAAAATCGTGCCTACAAACTAAAAGTCGGCACACATTCGACCTTTACCCATACGTCACTTACCTATATACAAAGTTGAAGACGCAGATGTTCTGCCTTCCTGCATGCCCCAACCACCCACACGACTTTGAGGGCAAGATTTTTTCAGAGTCCCTTGTTGACCCGTAAAGAGAGACTAGGCGGACCTAGACGAGCCCTGCGTGCGAGAGGACTCCAGGAAAGCGAGAGGAGAAATGAGACCTCTAACGAGTCATTACGTTATAAAAATTCTTTTATTACTGGATCTATTCAGGCAAAACTATAGTTCTATGCTTATCAGAATGGCTATATGAGCCGAACAATAATTAATTTCAGCTGAATTCACAAATTACTCTTACTATTAGGAAAATGTGAATAAAGAATTATCAATCCTAGCCAAATTTTTAATAAATTAGTCATGTGCAAACAGAACTATTACTAGAGCTATCGCATAACTATGAGAGCCATCATTTCTATCAAAATCATAGTAAATATAAGCGTTAATCTGTATGTATGAATATAAAAAGGTTATTATGAACACAAATCTGTTAAATATACGTATGTATGTTTACGAGATTTTTAATTGGTCGCTTCAAAATCATACTGGGATCGAGTACTCTTAGACAATTATTAAAATTATGAAAGGTAACAACTTACATGTTTGTTGTTCTGGTTCCATCGCCGCGGCGCCTCCGAGATGTTTCCAGTATGCCACTATGCATTTAACAGAAAGAATAAAAGAACTGTGATCAATAATTTCCTAACTATGTCACTATTAACTGAACTATCCGAGCAGAGTTTTCAATGAGGGCGTAAATCGTCGATATAATTGCAAGAAACCTTTTGAAAATCCTCACTTAACTTAAAAGTTGTTTTATTACAAAATCTCCTTCTAACTATGGCGTTGAACGGTTGGTATTTTATTCACGTACTTCTGCCTTTAACCACGTTGAAACAAAAATGTACCTTTAAAGTAATATTTTTGGATGGTATCTTCAAAAATAGCTTGTAACTTGTCGTTAATTTCCAATGAAAGATCTAATGTCATACTTTGACTAGTACCTCTGGTGCCAGTGTATATAGCGGACATGACTATATGTTCTTTGGGAAGGTGCTTGAATGGTTTTACTTTCTGGAGCACTTGCACGAGTCTCACTTTGATTTGATACAATATTTTGTAAATCTTCAAATTTGCTATCCCTACTACTTTTCCTCAAATTCCGATTTATCTTTTTCCAGCAATATATTCTCAGCTTCTATTGCTTTTATCTTCGAATTTTGCAAATATATTTTGGGAAGTACGGTATCGCTACGACCGCGAGATGCAGATTCTGTCGGGGATTTTTTTGCTTTCCGCGTATGGAGTTGGTTTCCTGTCCGATGGTTTTAGAAAATTCTTGGATTCACTACTGCACTTGTTCGCCGTATGGAATAATTGACAAGACAGCCACGATTCTTCTTTTTCTTTTCTCTTCAGCATGTCACCCCGAGCTCGAGGAAACGCACTTCTCTCGGTCTGGGTGCATTCGAATATTCTGTTTGACTGCCGCCGGCATACACGCTGCAGTCTCTCGTGTAGCATATTGCTATATGCAATACGCTACGACCATAACAACTGCTCAATTACCACTGTAACCCTCCTCACACCAGAGTTGTGACGCTTCAAATTTAATATTTCGGTTTTTTTTCTGTTTTTTTTTTTCGTTTTTTTCTAAATACCCTCACTAAGATACACTTTTTTTCTTCAAAATTTCAAAAGCCCAGAGTCTCCTCTTTAATTTAACCCACAACACCCTATGTACTAACTGTAGCCGTTAGAAAGTTATTAGCTCTTAACCTGCTACGGATTATCTATAAACGATTGTCTAGCAGTCGGACCAAATCTACAAGCTGACTTACCTTCGATAGTCATGTGATGGAGACAGTACTTCAGAATGATGTGCCGCCCATAAAGGTAGATGAACAGAATTGTGACCTTCAAAGAATTTTATGGAGAAGAACACACACCTACTGAGCCTATTCAAAGTTTTCGTCTCCTTACTGTCACTTATGGAACTGCTTCTGCTCCATACTTGGCACTGCGGACACTTATTCAGTTGGCCCAAGACGAAAACACCAATTTTCCGCTAGGATCGCAAATTCTTTCGAACAACTTTTATGTCGATGATGTCCCGTTAGGAGCTGATAATATTCAGCTGGCTATACAAGCTCAACAAGAGCTCGTTAAAATTCCGTTTACATAATTGGTCATCGAACTCTGAAGAGGCTCTACGCTTCTCAATGTAAAGCCTGTTACTATCATTTATCAGATGATTCTATTGTAAAAACAATGGGCTTGCTATGGAACGTCTATAGATTGCCTCAACCTAAGGTACGTGACGCGTTAAAATCGGTCCCGCTTAATCAATTCCAGTGAAGGAGAAGGGTTTAGATGGCCATACTCGTTCTGCCGGTAATATGCCCATAAGTTGTTGTCGCGCCGATGCACATTGACGATAACATGTTAAGCATTTTCGGATGCATCGATTCACCAATGCCTTGCCGTTGACTATCCAGACCTTTTGCCGAGTATAGTTCAAAGTTGTTTGAGTACCACCATGAAGTGTTCGTAAGTGTGCGTTTTGGACAATAAGCGCTGACAGAGGACTGTCCTTATCAAGGAGGTATTGATGTTTAGAATCTTCTTCTGTTGTAGCCTTCCACCAACACGAATTGTTTTGGTCTTATCATCCCAGATAGGGGCAAGCCGAAGAATAATACTTTTAGCTTCTATTGGCAGGCCAAAAGAGAGTCGTTTGAATTCATCAAGGAAGCTAATTTGCTGGGAGTGTTTAATTAGGTAGATTAGAGCATTTTCTATTTCCATCACAGTCAGTGACCCCAAATATCGATCTTCTGCGTTACTTTGAAGATTTTTTCCGTAACGTTTGCACCAAGCGGTGACTCTTGTAAGTCGGGATAGTGATGAAAATTTTGTTAGTAAGTCCCAATTCTCTGGCTACTAACTGAGCTGACAGTACTCGTAACAGGCTGCTTTTACTCTAAATATATGTCCATCGGGCTCACCAGAGCTGCTTGCGGCCAAGAACTTGGCGGTGATTTTAACCACGGAAGGCCTTGCCACCATAAAATGTGGTGTGTAAGTTGAGAAGGGGATACCCCTCTGGATGCACAATCTGCTGGATTGAAGATTGTTGGGATATGACGCCATCGAGCAGAAGGTACAAGCTCGTGTATTTGGCTGACCCTGTTGGCGACAAACATCTTCCACTTAGAGGGGTGTACCTTTATCCATGCTAGCACTGTTTGGGAATCTGTCCAACAATAAATTGGCGTGTTAACTAATTCCATGGAGATGTGTAGGGAATTTACTAATCGAGCCATGAGATGAGCCCCTAAAAGCTCTAGTCTTGGAGCCAACTTTGTTTTTGCGCATAATAATGAAATTTGGACGTTATCATAATCATGTATGACTCTTAAGTACACAGCAGCAGCATAAGCTTTCTCAGAAGCATCGGAGAAGGCTGTACTTCCATAAAAAGTCCTGAAGTATTATAACATATCTATCTAGGTATGACGATCTTTTCCAGTTGCATCAGTTCTTGTCGTAGCAAAAGCCATTCTTGACTGATCTTATCCGGAAGAGGCGTGTCCCAATCAAGTCCAAGAAGCCATAGTCTTTGAAACATGGCTTTTGCAAGTAGAATGGAAGGAGAAAGAAAGCCTAACGGATCGAACAATTTTGCAACGTCTGAAAGAAGATTCCTTTTGCTAATAACTTCAGGAGGATCAGCAATCGTGACTTTGAATCCAAAATTATCTTCTTGTTGATTCCACTGCAGGCCTAAGGTTTTAACTACAGTATCCTTATTTAGGTTGATCTCCAGCGAGTTCCGATGATCATCTACTTTTCGAAGTAAGTGAATATGATTCGATGATCACTTATGCAGCTGAAATCCACCCTTCTAAAGAATAGCGATTAATTCTTGTTGCAAGCTTACTGCGGTTTCAACAGTATCTGCGCCAGCCAGAACGTCATCAACATAAAAGTCCTTTTTAAGTATTTGAGACCCGCGTGGATATTGAATTTTTTTGTCCTCAGCTAACTGCCTTAGAGTACGTATAGCTAAATAGGGCGCAGAGGTTGTCCCATAGGTTACAGTACGCAATCTGAAGTCTTGTATTGGATCCAGAGGTGAGTCACGCAATATGATTCTTTGTAAATTGCAGTCTTGAGGATGAACTTGAATCTGCCTGAACATCATTCTTATGTCTGCAGCGAAGACAATTGGATGTTTTCTCCATCGTAGAAGTATTGACCACAGGTCTGGTTGTAGCTTTGGACCTGAGGCTAAGTAATCGTTTAGAGAGAGTCCTCCTTTGGATTTCCTAGACCCATTAAAAACCACTCTGAGCTTGGTGGTAATGCTGCTTTCATTAATCACACCATGATGCGGGAGATAGAATACGGTAGCTGGGTCTACATGCTCTTCATTGCCCCCCGCCACTTCCATATGATTTAATGACGAGTATTCCTTCATGAATTGTACATAGCGATCCTTGAAAAGTGAGTCGGACTTAAAGCAATTCTCCATTCGACGGAGGCTATGAATGGCGTACGATCTTGAGGGACCAAAAACTACATTGTGCTTGTACTCTTCTTTAATTGGAAGGTGCACAATATAGCGACCTTCAGAGTCCCTCGTCGTTGGTTCCCTGTAGAACTCTTCACAAGCTTGGTCTTCTCCCGTTAATAGCGGTTGTGAGTTGGAGATTTCCTCATATTCCCAGAAGTTTCGAAAAAGCCCTCTAGATTTTCTGGTGTTGACGTGGTTAGATGGACATTCACCCCTTTTTGTGGTGCGGCAAGTGATGAACTGGTCGGTCCTGATAACACCCACCCCAGTACGGTATTTTGCGCTGTTGGTAACCCTTTTCGAAGACCTTCTAGTAGGATAGAATGATAGTAATCAACACCAATAATTAATTCGATAGGAGAATTTTCTGCAGGGTCTGGGTCGGCAAGAATAAGATCCTGTAAATGATTATAGTCAGATAGCTTTATTTTGGTAAGGCAAGTAAAGTTTGTTAACTTGGGCAAGACTAAAGCATAGCAGTCTAAGGTAAAATACTTATCCACGCATGACTGAAGTTGTAGTTGCACTACAGCCTTAACTGAACCCGCACTGGTTTCTCCAATTCCATTAATAGGGATGCGAACCTTTTTCTTAGGAAGGCTTAAGATGGAAACAAGTCTAGATGGAACGAAAGTGGCTTGAGAGCCTAGATCAAGCAGTGCTCGAACTTTAATACTTGTTCCCTTGAGATTTTTTATTATAACTTGAGCCGTTGCCAGCAAAACAGTGTTACTTAATTTTTGAGTTGTCAATGGATTTGCTGTTAGAGATGTTAAATTTTCTATCGGGCTTTGAATACACTTCACGTTATTTTCAGGGTTTGTAATTGACTGTCGTACTGTAGATGCAGCAGCTTCTAGTACGGGCACATGTAGCATAGTGTGATGTTGTTGCTGACATAATTTGCAACGATTTTGTGAAGGACAATCAGATACTGCATGGTTGGGTTCTAGACAATTGAAACAGAGTTTTTTCGTGGCAACATAAGCTCGACGTTGAGCGACCGTCTTTTGTCGAAATGTAGGACAGAATAGTAAGAGATGATGTCCATTACACGAAGAACATTTCCAAAGCTAGAAGTGTGATGAACTTTGACTGAAGATCTATATCGAGAAGTCACGGTATCACTTTTCAAAATGTCTTTATGTCGGGGCTTGTTTTCTGCAATTGCTTCAAGAGTATGAACGCGTCGTTGCAAGAAGGTCGATAGCACACTAAACTGGGGCAGTTCTGTATCACCGTTTATTGAATCCTCCCAATCCTTCCTAGTGGTTGCATCTAACTTTTGAACAGTTAGAAATACCAGCCAATCATCCCAATGTTTCACCGGGCATTTTAAAACTTTAAGAGCTCCTAAAGCTTCAACTGTTCCATCGTAAAGTCTTTTGAGCTCTTCTGATGATTCTGATTTCATTGCAGGTAAAGACGTTAGCAATTTTAAAGATGACGTGACAAGCAAGCGCTTGTTTTCGTATCGATCGCAAAATATGTTCCAAGCGGAAGCATAGTTTGAATCCGAAATAGTTATGTTGCGGACGAGCTGTTCTGCGGGTCCATAGAGACGTGTTTTTAAATAGTAGAGCTTTTGGGAGCCGCTGAGCTCTTCATTGGAATCGATCAAGCTTTGAAATAAGTCGCGAAATGTAGACCATTCCCTCAAGTTACCATCAAAGCGATTAAGTTCTATTTTAGGCAAGGGTTGTGAGGAATACGTAAGAAAATTACGAGCAGTAGAATTTAAAGACGTTGCATCTCGGACAGGCTTAGGTTGTTGATCTTTAAGAAGATCTCTTAATGTGCCTGAGCTTTCGCAGAAAGCCCTCCCGGTTTCTGTATAATGATCAGTCTTAAAGTAATCAGTCGCTAAATCTTGAGTTGTTGCCTGGGACAAAATTTCCTCATGTTGTTCTTGAAATTTTTCCCAATATTTGTTAAGGAGTTCTATTCGGGCTTCCAGAAAGCCTTCGCTTTGTTTTTCCTTATTTGTCCTACTAGTATTAGCGATAAAATTTGAAATATAAGTCTTGAGCGTATTTTGAGTAGCAAAAAGTCGCTCCATTGTAAAAAATAAAAACAAAAATATGGAACGTACTCACTTTTAGCTTTATAAGAGAAGCCTTACTGTTATTCCAAGTGCCAATTTGTTGCTACGCTGATTTTACTTTTCTGTAATTGCCGGTTAAAGTACCACTATAATTAGTCAACACGTTTATAAATTCTATCACCATACGGTCATTCACTGCCGTTAGCCAATTGTATGATACGTGAAGATGTCATCCTTAAGTACACTGATAGATGCACTTCTGAAAATTTTAGAACAATTAATTATTTGTTTGAGTCAATCAATTTTTACAGTAGTATCACAGGTGTATATTTATAAGAACAAAGATTCTGTACACTTGTCGGCTTTATCACAACACCCCAAGCCTCCACTCTCAAATATAGCACAATTAATCTATTATATTGTGTTCACGGAATAAGCACTACGTACATATTATATTAATCCTTTTTATGTTGCACATTAATCCCATCTGCACGTAATAGTTCAATATTCGCGACGTCGCGTGTTGAATTCGTCGTTTAAGCCAATAACGTTGGCTTGATTCAATCGCGCACGTAAGCAATTACTCGTAATTCAACGTCTTTCCCGGGTTTCGGCACCAATTTTTATGTTAATCCACGAAGCTGGAATCATTTAAAGCTAATGAAATTGAAAATAAAAATACGCAGAGCTCGAGTTCACTTCTTTATTCGTTCGGTTCCAATGCACAAGTGGCCTGAACAATTTTTAACAAAAATTCAAATCTGATCTGATTTGACTAATTCTTATCAGTTAACCGTTACAATTGCGAGAATGGAATTTTGTTATGAGATTACAATAGATTAATAGAGACACAACTACAATGAAAAGGAATTCAGAAATGCAAAATATAGTAGCAAGTTGGAATTTTTAAAATGAACAATTACGCTGACTGGATGTTTGAAAAGTGTAAACAAAAACTAATATGTTCCTTGGTTTAAGTAAAACACCGGCCATTCTTAATAATACTTTATTATGCTAAGTGAGCGGTATGTGGTCTGATCTGAGACTGAGACTGACTGACCAGTTACTTACTGATAAGCGCAGAAGCAGTTCTCCTAATTACATCTAGACTGTGGTTGTATGTACATATTATTTCAAGCATGGGAGTATTTGCCGGTTGACTGTATATGTGTGTATTAATGTTACATTGTTTGCTTACCCTTTCATATTCTAATACATATCATTTTACTCCCAGCTTAGTTTTTTTTCTTATATTTATTATTAGTGTTACGTTGTGATCTACGAACTTCAGTGAATACTAATTTTTGCTTTACATTTTTATTAGTGTTACGGTTTGATCTACCTAGCTCATCTGATCCTTTATTAGGAATAAAGAAAACCTCATCATCTGAACTATTTTCCTCTTCTCCTTTTTCATTAAGTATTTCTTCATTATCTAAACTATTCTCCTCTTCTCCTTTTTCACTAAGTATTTCTTCATTCATCGTATTACTTGGATTAATCATTCTAATGAAAGGACTAAACTTAACTTGTTTTACACCTTTTTTTAATTGATTACTGTGGACAGTTCTTACAAGTCCATTTATATTTACTTCATGTAAAGTTTTGCTTAATCTTATCTTATTTCTATAGAAAATATTCTCACCCTCGACAAAATGTATAATTCGTTTACAGTTTTCATTAAAAAATTGTTTTCTATCAACTAACATATTTTAATTTTTAATTTTTTGTTTTCGCGGTTCTTGTTCGTCTTCTTTAAATTTTTTGATTGGTTTTAGTAAGTCTAGTAATGTCTGAGGTTTAAATTTAAAAATGAGATCTGAGGGCGCTTTCCCAATTGATGTTGTAGGCGTGTTTCTATATTTTAACAAAAAATTCTCGATTTTATTACTAAAGCTTCTTTAGTTGCAATTCTTTGTTTCTATTAAAAATTTCTTCAGTGCTTGCTTAACCGTTTGAACTGCTCTTTCTGCTATTCCGTTCGACTGAGGGTGGTAAGGTGGACTTTTTAAAACCTGAATATTGTTATTTTTGAAAAATTCTAAAAATTCGTGTGAGCTGAATGGTGGACCATTATCCGAAACCAATTTTTTTGGTATTCCAAAGACAGCAAACCAATTTCGTAATTTATCTATTACTGGTTCTGTTTTAGTAGTTTTCATCTCCCCAACTTCTATCCATTTCGAGAAACTGTCCACAAGTAACAAAAAATTCTTGCCATCAAAATGGAAGAAATCTACATGAACCCTATCGTAAGGATGATCTGAAGGTTTCCAGGATGAATCCTTGATTACGTTCCTCGATCCGCCAGTTTGAGCGCAAACTGTACACTTATTAACAAATTCTTCAATGTCCGAGTGTATGCCGGTTGACTGTATATGTGTATATTAATGTTACATTGTTTGTTTACCATTTAATATTCTAATACATATCAAAAACTACTTTCGGATATCGCTCGATTGTATGATCCACTCGGTTTTATATCACCGAAAATTCTACTTGCTAAGTCTTTGATTCAAAAGCTGTGGCTACAAAAAATTGAATGGGACGACGCATTACCCGACATCATCACCAAGGACTGGTCGACATTTCGACAGGAAATTACCCATCTAAAGCAGATTTCGATTCCACGGTGGATAGGTATGCATTCAGTTTTACGAAATTCACGCATTTTGTGATGCGTCTGAAAAGGCTTATGCATCTGTAGTCTATTTTCGAGTCGTATGTGTAACTCGTCCAGTAGGTGTGAGCCAAGGAGTCTGTATCGTATTCCTGAGAGTGCCGGATTGTGACAAAGGGAATGAGTCACCGTTTCGGATTTCTCCGCAACGCCTTTTCCATTGTTGTTCTACCCGACGGGTCCTCTAACCAAAGGCGAGTGTGTTGGCGCTCCGCCCATCTTGAAATCATTGAGACAAGGTGTTTTGGTGCAATCACGATTATGGACGTATGTTCCTCTGAAGCTGCACCAAGGCGAGCAAGCTCGTCCGCCCTTTCGTTCCCGCTAATGTTGCTGCGCCCTGGCCACCACTGCACAATTACCGTGTTATTCTGAGAGAAGATGTTCAGGGTTGTTTTACACTCCATTACGAGTTTGGAGGTTTTAAAGGGTTTAGACAAATCCTTGACCGCCGCTCGGCTGTCTGAGCAGATGCCAATCTCCTTATTCTCAATGTCTCGAGTTAAGGAGATGCCTTCCTGCTTCAAAAATGGCCTTGACTTCTGTCTGAAAACCCGTGGCGTGGTTTTCGAGGTGTATGGCGATTTCAATCTGAGACCTCGCAGAAAACTCCTGCTCCGCTGTTTTCATCGGATTTTGAACCATCAGTGTAGATTATCGGGTTTGTCAATGGTTGAAGCACAGAATGTAATACCCATTCTGCCATGGATAGAATTCTAAATTCAAAATTGCCTTTCAGCATAGTCTCGAGTCACTGTTCCTGTCGCCAGGTGCGATAAATTGCACGAATTCGTAGATGGATTCATGTGGAACTCTTGTTCCCGTGTGAAGCCAGCCCAGATAAAGATGCGGTCGACGTCCCCTACTTAATATGTATTTGCACCGGGTGTATGTTGCGGATAACATCCACAGCCCGGGTACTAGTTGATTTAAGAGCGCGGCTTGCGCTGAGGAGGCACAGTTTCTGAATCTTTGTTATGGTCGTAGCGTATTGCATATAGCAATATGCTACATGAAATACTGAAGCGTGTAAGCCGGCTGCTGTCAGCATAAAAATTGAACGCACCCCAACCGAGAGAAGTGCGTTTCCTCAAGCTCAAGATGACATGTTGATGTGGAAAAGAGAAGAAGAAGACAATTCTGTCTTGTGGAAACCTGCCAAAAGTGAAGGCGAGGTGCATTTGTGCAACGTAAACCAAATCTAGTGAATTCCCAATCTATAGAAAACATCGGAGAAAAGTCAACGCTGCCCGTCGAGTGATCTGTCAGCTCATGCTGACAGTCGGGACTTTACTTCCCAAGCGAATCACTCTACATAGTTGCATAACAAAAATGGCGCCCAACGAGGGGCCACCTCAGTCTACTTCGGTGTTCAAATGTGTTTGACACTGGGGACTGAAGCTACTTGAGATATGGACATTTGGTTTGTAGCTAAATCGTCTGACTCGGTAGTCTCATATCTAGTGGAGAACACATGTAGATCTGAGGTTTGATTGTTTTGTTAATAGAAGTTTGTAAAGTAACGTAATGTTTTAAAAGTTTTTAAAGTTTTGAAAGTAGAGTAACGTTTTGAGATTTTGATATTTTTGATTTGGATGATTAAAGTAACGTAACGTTTTAGTTTTTGCAAGTTTTGAATTTTTTTGAATTTTTTTGAAATTGATCTTTTCCGCTGGCCTTCTGTCATGGAAATGGTAGGTGGCCTCACACACACTTTTTGAATGAGCTCTCGCGAAGACATGTCTCTGTTGGCCAACTGGCTGGACATAGTAGTGAATCTGTGAGACGGCTTTTTGGCTCTCAGCTAACTAGTCGAACAGATTCATGACTCTGCCCAGTTGGAAGGTTAGCTGGACATGACAATCAGGTTAGGAGGAAGGAAGGAGTTGTTGGAGGATGGAAGTAATGCTGGAGACCTTCAATAATCAGGAGTTGGCATACTCCTAACTGCCTGGCTGAAGAATCTCTAGTATCATTTTCAGTCTCTAGCTTCTCCAACCCGACTCTTCCCAGATTTCTGTGGGAACTCCACATTTTTTTCTCAATGCACACATTCAGGTCGCTTGCCTGTATAAATATTCTGACCTGTAATTAGGGAGAGCGACCTGAAGACCTTTTATGTTGAGGGTTAGCTCCCGGAAGGTGAAGGAGAAACTGTATGATTTTGTTTGAATTTTTTCTTGAAACGTTTAGTTGAACTTTTGGTAACTTTGTCAAACCTGTGAGTTTTTTTGATATTTGAATTCTTTTCAACTTCTTCGAACGTTTGGAAATTTTTGTTTGAAATTTAGTATCTCGTCCAAACCTTCGACGAAGGTTTGGCTTCGACGTTAAATTAGTATTTTGTCATCCTCACGAGCCTGTTATCTCTTCCGAATTTTAAAATCCTTTGATTTTTTTTATATTTAGTCCAAACCCTTGGTTTGAAAATCTTTTCGTTTGATTTACGACTGATTGTACGATGGCTACGCCGCGAACACCACCGCGAGCAAATGGTGTACCGGTACCGTTGCCAGACCAGTGCTCCATCTGGTCAGGACCGAGGAAGCCAGTGAAGACAGTTTGTGGACATGTGTTCCACAAGGCGTGTCTGAAAACGTGAATCGGGCAGCGGTCAAACTGCCCTAACTGCAGGTTCCATCTCACTCAGTATGATTTTACTGAGTATACAGGTGCTGTCCCAAAGACGACGAAGACCGGAAAATCTGTCAGTCACGATCCATTGCCTCCCATGCCGTCACTATAGTTACCATCTTTGACAGTTCCACCACCTAGTCGACGATCTATATCACCTGGAATGCCAGATATACATTCCATGACCTTCACAAATACCCACTCGCGACGAAATAGCCCACTGCCTTCTGGCAGTGGACATACCTCAGCAGCTACGGATGCTTTGATGGCAGGCTTGCGCATGCAAATGCAGGACTTGGTTCGAGAAGGCCTTGAGCAGAGCTTGAATGCATTACGAACGGAATTGACAAGTAGTGTCCGACAGCAAATAGCAGCTGCAATGTCACCAATAAATTTTCCACGGCCACCTCCTAATATGGGTGATCCCAGACCACCATCAGAGTTTCACGACGAGCGTAGGCAGTCGTTTAACCTACCGCCTTCGGGTTTTGGTCAGCCTAGACCAAATTTTAACCAGCCTCCACCAGCTTCATCTCATCGTATCCCGGCGAGTGTAGGACAGCGACGATAAGGCAGTCCTATCAGAAGATGGAACCTGACGTACAACGGAAATAACTCCGAGCTTTCCGTAGATGAATTTATTTTTCGAGTCGAAGCGCTCACGAGTTAAGACTTTTTATTATTTTGTTCACAAAAAATAAAAATGAATGTTTAATGAAGAAAACAACATCAATTTGAATTGATATTTTATTTATTGGAAAGAATAAAATGATTAACACAACTTAACACTGAAAATTAAATCTATAAACTTTTACTAATAACAAACTTCTGAACGGTTTGAGGGAAAAATCTAAACTGTAATTCAAGTTCAATTATCTGTCTGCATTCATTCCCGTAAACACAAAAGCTTTTTAATTTTTATCTATTAAGCAGGAATGCATGGGAACGGTTGCATTTCCTGGGTTCTGTTGAGTAAGCATAATTGTCTGGGAACATTTATATTTTATATAAATGATAATTTCGTGAAGGTTGCTCTGAGGTGTCATGTTCCGTGATGTCGGTTAAATTTGCCGACGTAACTCCTCCCTCCTTAAATTGAGGACTCTCCTGAGTCACATTATTGATTTTTAATTTTAGTCTTCTATGTTTACAGGTATGAACTGCGATAAATATTATAATGCCTATAATTATTACAATACAACTACTTCCAAAAATATAGTGCATTTTTCTTTGATATTTAATTTCCTTAATTTCTTTTATATTTTCCATTTGTGTTGTAAGCTGAACCAGGCCTAGGGGTAGTTCAACTTGCATTTAACACTCTTAGAATAGAAAAGCTGAGGAGTATGTTAAAACTGATAAGACTTTCTTTGTGTAAATGAACGAATATAATTGTTTAGCTTGAAGCTCGAGTTACAGGTTTTTGCTTGACACTGGTACACGAGTGAGCACCGTAGTGCATACTGCCCTACCTGCGGCCGTCCTACTGATAAAATTTTCTTTTGCTAACTAGTTACGGGCTAATGCTAACACAATCAAATGCTTAAATTAGTTAGTACTTGTTAAATTTTGTTCAATATAAGTTTTTAGGGGTTATGTAATTTACTTATTATTTTACTTAATTTCGGTGCGGTCGCTCCAACGAGGGCGATGTCTGCTCTAATTAATCACGTGCTGGTATTTGAATAAAAATTCCCAGGGGATGATTACAGGAGTTGAAAATCCGATTTCCTTTGGTAATTCGGGTGAACTTAATCCGGTTTCTTCCTTTTACAGGTTTGTATATCTTCCTTGATTGCGAAGATGTGCCTCGATTCCACCTTTTCTCTCCTTGATTTTTGAAAACACTCGATTTGTCTCCCAGCGGCCCTTTTTACTGTCTTTTGCAACTTGCTGCCCTCCCTTGCTCAGCTTTTTTTTGACATCCGGAAACCCGAGCAAAAAATCAGCTGTTCCGTGTCATCCACTGAACTGCAAGCCGTTAAAACTGGCATTAAGGCACGACGACAGTGTCGATATATCGAATTAAATGCTCATCAAGTTATCCAGCGCAAAATTGTAATCAATAGATGTTAAATTTATTCTTTAGTTATTAATTTATTGGTTATTATAGTTTATCATTACGGATTTATTTCATTTTAATTTCATTAGGGTTTACTTATGTACATATATATATATATAATTAAAATAATTGTAATCAATTTCAATTTCTATTTTGGTTCAGGTCAAGCAAAATCCTTAACGTTATGGATTTGAATCTATTTATTAACAAAATTATCAATCGCCGAGATTTACTAGGCTCTTCATGAACCGGTACCTCAGGACAATTATCAATGAAATTCCCACCTGCGATTCTAGCTTTCTCATACGTTACATTTCTCCCCGTTATTGGGAAAAAAAAGAAAAAAAGGAAAAAAAGGAAGTTTAAATCTTCTCCCCTTTTTTGTAAATATGTTTTGTATATATGTTATGTATATATGTATATAGCTATTCAAAATCTGAAGTTTTTTTTTTTTTTTTTTTTTTTTTTTTTTTTTTTTTTTTTTTCTATTCATAGAAGGGTGAGGTTCGCCTCAATAGTATTTAGCATTGCGATCATTCTCGAAGTACAGCCGCTATCAGTAATTACGTGCTCGTGATGCTCTTTGAAGCGTAAACCGAACCATAAGGCCTAATTACTGATCGTTCGTTCAATAAGCGAATACCAAGGATAAATTTATCACGTTGTACCATGACATTTAATCGCTCACCTGTTCCTTGAACCGTTGAAGGTTGGGAACATGACAGTGAGGACAATCGCCCTAAGCCTGCTGAGGGAGAATTTAATTCTTATTTTGGATATACTTAAAACTCTAAATCTAATTTACATATGGCATAACTTAACCTAACATGACCAACCTGCGGCACTAACGGTGAACGAGGGTCCTCACTCCTACGTTTTGGAACACCGTAATCTATTCATTTGGTTTGTTTTCTTCCAGTGAGCATCATCTGCTGAACCTGGAGGGTTATCCATTTATAACCCATAATTTGTTTAATTCTACCAGTGAGCATAATCTGCTGAACCTGGTGATTTAATCCTATGCATAACATAGGTTTGTCGCAAATACAACCCAGATGGGTTAAGGAGAAAGCGTCGGAAATCATTTTAGATAAATAAAAAGGCGCATTACCGCCATGGGCAATCCTCAGACGGCCCCATTCACATCCCAAATTATCTTTAACTATCTAAATTCAATTCAATTCAATTCAGGCTTATAACTAGAATAAGATTTAAATCGTATGAATTTAATTTCAGTTCAGAAGGAGGATTCCCTAACTATACTAAGTGAAGCAATTCAGACTTACAACTAGAATGAGTTCTAAATCCTATGAATTTAATTTCAGTTCAGAAGGAGGACAATAGATTTATGAATTTTTAATATCCTTCACATGCCACCAACCGACATCCTTGTTATTTTCATCGGCCAATCTATATACTAAGTCGGACCTCTTGTCTGTTATTACGCACTTTAGAAATTTGGGTGCCAACTTTGCAGAGAAATTCTTGGTGGCATCGGATATTACATAATTACGTTTGTACACTAGGTCACCGATTTCAAATTTGACCTTAACCTTGCCTTGGTCAAAATATTTTTTATTTGCCTCGAATGCTTTGAGTATCCTCCTGGATATGTCGTTGTAAATCTTCTGGAGCTTATTTAAGTAGTTTATCCTAAACTCGATTGGTGGGTCTGAAATTTGATCGTACAAGGTGTAATTAGAACCGGAAGGGATATATTCTCGGCCATAGTTTAAAAAGAAGGGTGAGTATCCTGTTACGGCATTAACGGCTATCCGTAATGCGACTTGGATTTTCCCTATTTCGCGATCCCATAATCGGTGATTGTTAGTTATGTAGGACCTCAGCGCACTTCCAATCACTTTATTCCACCTTTCGGTAAAATTATTGCGTGGGTGGTATCGGCAATTTAACCAAAACTTTCGGATTCCGTATTCTCCTAACAAATTTCTAAATTCCTTGGAATCAAACTGTCGCCCATTATCAGTAATAACTATTTCTGGAACACCGAATTCCAAGAATATGCGGGTCTCAGCTATTTCGGCAACTTTCTTCGCGGTTGCCTCCCGGATAGGGAAGAGACAAGGCATTTTGGTGAACCAATCTGCCACCACTAACAACCAACTGTTACCTTTAGTTGATCTTGGTAAGGAACCTATGAGATCCAGAGCGATCATTTGCCATGGACGGTCTGCATGCTTGAATTTGCCATGGAACCCAAAGGGACGTTTATTAGTTGGTTTTGATTTTAAACAAGTTTCGCATCCTTTCACATAAGTTGCGATGTCTTTTAGCATGCCTGGCCAATAATAATTTTCCAGGATCCGTTGCTGAGTTTTGAAGATACCCATATGTGCGGCGAATGGAGAGTCGTGACCCTCCGCTAGGACCTCTTCTCGTTTAGAAGTGGGAACCACTAACTTCCACCTACCTTCTTGGGTTTCGGGTCTTGACGCTTTAATGTAGAGACTATTTTCTTCTAATTTCCAGTTTCTCATTCGTGATGGAGTTTCTTTAATCCTTTGGATCATTTGCAAGTACCAAGAATCATTGACATTTGGTTGGCAGCAAATTAAGCTGATTTCTGGTGCCCGCGATAACGCGTCAGGTACGACATTATTTTTTCCTTTAACGTATTTCAGGTCTTTATCAAATTGTTGCAACCTTAGTATCCATCGAGCCAATCTGCCCGATACATTTTGTTGGCGGAAGAGCCAGGTTAGGGGAGAGTGGTCTGACAGAATAAAGAATTTTTGGCCTTCTAGATAGCCACGTAATTTCTCTACTGCAAAAATAATGCTTAAGCATTCCTTCTCGGTGACGGAATAGTTTAGTTCCGCACCTCTTAGTTTACGGCTTACGTAAGCGACAGGATGTTCGGCTCCTTCGTCATCCTGTTGGAAGAGAACGCCGCCGATTGCATGCTTGGACGCGTCGCATTGAAGGTGAATCTTTGGAAATCGGGTGTAGCAAGAACAGGGGCCTTGACTAAGGCGGCTTTCAGCTCATTGAAAGCTCCTTCAGCTTCAGGGGTTGTCTTTTTTTACCACCTTTAGTAAGGTCGTGTAGCGGTGCCACGATTTGGGCGAAATTTGGGACGAAGCGCCTGTACCAGGAGGTCAACCCTATGAAGCGCTTCATTTCTGTGAAATTTCGGGGACGAGGGAAATTTACCATAGCCTGCACCTTTTCGGGGTCTGTTCGGAGACCCTTTGAGTCTACTACAAAACCTAAGTATTTCAAGCTAGATCTAAAAAATTGGCACTTTTCTCTATTTATAGTAAGGTTTGCTTTATATAAACGATCGGCTGCCCGCTCGAGCATGTGGATATGGTCCTCGAGAGTTTCAGTGACAATTATTAGGTCGTCTAAATATGTAAAAATGTTAGTTTCAGTTGGGCCAAAAATTTTATCCATCAAACGTTGTTGGGTTGCTGGACTATTAGTCAACCCAAATGGCATGACCACAAATTGCCATAAACCGTGACCAGGTACTGAAAAGGCTGTTTTTTCTTTAGCTCTTTCGGAAAGAGGGATTTGCCAGAATGCGTCTTTGAGATCAATAGAAGATAAGTATCTCGCTTTATTAAGTCGGTTTAGTATTTCTGTTATCCTAGGCAGCGGGTAGGCGCACTTTTTTGTTACAGCATTTAGCCTTCTGCTGTCAATACACAACCGATCCTTGCCATTCGATCGTTTAACAAGGACTGCTGGTGAGCACCAAGGACTCAATGAAGGTTCGATGACCCCTAAGTCCTTCATCCTTTTGAGCTCCTTCCCAAAACGGGCTTGAACTGCTGGTGAAACCTCATACCCGCGTTGAACAACTGGATTGGCATCACCAGTATCTATATCATGAGAGATTAAATGAGTGCGGCCTAGCGCCTCACGATCTAGTTGATCAAATTTTCTTAAACAATTTTCGACAGCTAGTGATTGCTCTCGGGTGGGAGAACAAATGCCCGCTTTCTGATCGGGGTTATCGCTTACGAGTAGGTTACAACAAGCCCACGTGTTAGGTGATTCGCGTTCCAAAGCTATTTGGAAGACGCTCCAGAAATCTACACCCCAGATGAACGTCTGATCAATCGTTGGTACCGCAAGAGCTCTAATGACCTTAAGCATATTTTTGAACTCGATCGGCACATAAAAGAACCCTTCGATGCGGTGCTGAGAGCTATCGACGGTTTTTATTGAGAAGGACTTTACGGTTTGCATTTTTAACCCAAGCCTAGTAAGGGTACATATACCGCCTCGGCCAACGACTGTGCCGTTAGCTCCAGAGTCCAAAAGACCTCTGACTACTTGTCCAAATATTTTTACACACAGGTGCGGTCGCGGATCATCTTCGTCATAAAGGATAATTGGGGGTTGATTTAGTTTATTGGTAGATCGTCGGTTTGGGGAGCGATGCCTCTCCACCCTTGGGTAGCTCCCACTTCGTTTCCCGCGTTGATTGAATTGACTGAGGACGTTGCACAAGGCACGAAATTTAGTCTTTCTATCGAGGGTTCAGCAATCGTCTTCGAAATGGAAGAATAAGAACGAGAATCTAGGGTTGCTTCATTGCTTTGGGGACCAACGGATTCCACGAAGTTGACCGCATGGGGTCGCGGACCCTGATGATGGGGTTCGGTTCTCGGCTTAAAAACTGGGTGGTTTCTGTTACCAAAATTCCTTCCAGTGGAAGGATTGGGTCCATTGGCATTGTTGGAAGAAGATGGGGCTCTTCCGAATTGAGGTCCCGATCTCCAATTGTTTCCATTGTGGTAAGTGTTTGCAGTTTTCTGCTGGTAGCGATGCGGAGTTCTCGGGTTATAAAGGTTGGGATTACCTTCGACTTGAAATTGTTTACTGTAGGCGTCACGAACTGAGGATAAATTATGCTTAGGAGACCAAAAGGGGTGCCGATTAGTCGATGCTTCTGTTGGGGAGCTCCTCTTTTCCACTATTCCCTCGTTAACGTGGGCCTGCATTTCGCTGATCTCGATTTTTCGGCATGCGTCTTCAAGTCTATCGACCGTTGCGAAATCGGAAAGTGCAATAGCTCTTATGTATTTTGGTAACAGATTCTTTCTAATAATTCTGACCCTTTCCCTTTCTGTAGGAACACAAGGTAGCCGGAGGAACTGGTCCTCCATAAACGAAATGAATTGAACAATAGCCTCCTGCGGGCTTTGTTTGCGCTCGCGTAGAAATTCTATTAACTGATCAGTATGAAGAAGAGGCTCAAATTGTTTAAGGAATTGTTTCACAAAATCTTCGTAATGTGAGAAGCTATCGAGCTTTCTCCTATACCACTTTAGTGCAGAACCCTCAAGCAGATCGGATATCCCAATTAACAAATCAAATTCATTAACCTGTCTTGATCTTGAGTAATCAGCTACTCTTTGAAGGAAGGCTGAAGCGGAATCTTCGTTGTCACCAGGAAATTTTAAGCTCCACTTGTATAACTCAGGTGGAGGCCTCATAAGGGGAGGATCTTCTTTAGGAAGGTAGGGTTTGATGCTATCATTGTTAGCATGTGAGCTAGTATTGTGCAACAGGATGGTATGTGGGTTCTTTTTTGGAGAGTTACGCGAATTTTCAGCGCATACCTCGGCATTAAGATTCAAGCCTTCTATTCTATCTTCAAAACTAGCTTGGATCGGAGAACGGTCTTTCGTCTGCTTGAAATTGGCCTTCCAAGCGTCGTATTGAGCCTTTTCTAACTTCCGTTTCAAATCCTTGCCTTTTTGCAGAAGGGATTCTTGCACTGATCTTAACGGTTCATTTTCCTCCACCCCGAGATCTACCCTGCGTAGTCTGGCCAAAAGTAGATCTAGGCGAACTGCTAGTACCTCATTATAAGAGTTCTCCTTCTGGGAGAAATCGTCCTCAAAATCTTGTAGTATGGCTTTGCATTCATCAAAATCATCCTCGGGGGATAAATAGGAAGTAATACCGGCGGGGTCTAAATTGGCCTCTTTCTTAAGCTGCTTAGACCACCAAGATATTCTACCGGAGACTGTATATATTTCAGGTGTCACATTGCGACAACGCATCTCGCATTTTATGTCTGCGTCAGCACAAAAGGAAGCAATCTGGTCGTACGACATGTTGGACCCAACACGGATACCTAATATTTCAATAGCTTATGTAAGGTTAGTACTGTACGTGGTATCACTTACTTGAACCGCAATCGTACTCAGATCTACAGTTCAGGAAATAGTAATTGGTCGGAAGATTGACAAAATTTTGATTTTTATCTGCGATCCCAAAAAAAAAAAACTGGAAACGAACGCATTTGAAAATGACTACGGGTCATAAGAACAATACCACATAGTATATGTATAACCACCCATGAAATAATCAACGTTAAATTCAAATAGAAAACATATTTGGGTTACAATGGCTTTTTATTCCACGAAGGAAGAAATTCAAAGTCCAATTCTTACTCCGGCAATACACGTCCGATGCACCCAACATATATTCGTTGTTCGCGATATGATATAGTAAGCATGCAATCCCCCTTACCACTGTCTGTCAATATTTCATCGTTGTTGTTTTTAGCAATGTTTAAAATGTGCTCTTGCTCTGGGTTTTTTCAATTTCATTCGAATAATCATAAGTTAAGTCCTAACTTTCACACATACATAGGCCTTGTGTTTATCTTACCAGGCAGGCCCTAATCAAGTTTGAAAACTCAAAGGGTTTAAAACGAATGTGTACCTTTGTACCTTAACTGTACTCTTTTGGTGCTAATGCAACACAGAAAAAAAAGAAATTATTCATACCAATTAATACACGTATACCTATGTACCTATGTACTTAGCACAGTTACGTGAGGGAAAATTTCTTATTTCACCTGAATACCAGATGCCACTTGGAACTAATAAAGTCCACCTGAGGAAAACTAATTTACAGGCACCTTGTAGCAATTTCAGATCTTGATGTACGATTTGTTACTTAGCTTTGAGAGCTGTATTTTCGCTAACAATGGTGATCACTGGCTTAACTAAATTAACTATCAAATTAGAATTAACTGCTGACCGAACACTAGAAACACAACTGCGACTGTAACCACGAGAATGACCGCGACGGCTTTACCCAATCTTTTAAGGAAATGATTAGGAATAAGTAATAACGAGCACTAGCGCTGATGACAGCCGCAGCACTTTAGCAATGTACATATAAACTGGTCTTCGAAATCCCAAATTAAAATTTTGTGTTTTGTGCGACTTTTCCTAGTAGTCTAACGTAAATAATGTATGCGCTGCGATTGCTAGAATATTTACATGTTCAATTTAGCTTTTTAGCAATAATCGATTTCCGTAATTATATTTTCAATCAAACCGAATTTTATTTCGCCCCCGTCAATTTGTAGGTTATGTCTGTTTTCTGGTTGTATTAAGTATTAATTTCAGTTTTCTTGAATAAGGAACTGCAGAGATATTGTGGACCTATATGGTCTTAAATCACTGAAATATATTTCATTTGATTATTCCAAAGGCACCGAATCCCGGACGAGCCCTCAGAATGTAAGCTGAACCAGGCCTAGGGGTAGTTCAACTTGCATTTAACACTCTTAGAATAGAAAAGCTGAGGGGTATGTTAAAACTGATAAGACTTTCTTTGTGTAAATGAACGAATATAATTGTTTAGCTTGAAGCTCGAGTTACAGGTTTTTGCTTGACACTGGTACACGAGTGAGCACCGTAGTGAATACTACCCTACCTGCGGCCGTCCTACTGATAAAATTTTCTTTTGCTAACTAGTTACGGGCTAATGCTAACACAATCAAATGCTTAAATTAGTTAGTACTTGTTAAATTTTGTTCAATATAAGTTTTTAGGGGTTATGTAATTTACTTATTATTTTACTTAATTTCGGTGCGGTCGCTCCAACGAGGGCGATGTCTGCTCTAATTAATCACGTGCTGGTATTTGAATAAAAATTCCCAGGGGATGATTACAGGAGTTGAAAATCCGATTTCCTTTGGTAATTCGGGTGAACTTAATCCGGTTTCTTCCTTTTACAGGTTTGTATATCTTCCTTGATTGCGAAGATGTGCCTCGATTCCACCTTTTCTCTCCTTGATTTTTGAAAACACTCGATTTGTCTCCCAGCGGCCCTTTTTACTGTCTTTTGCAACTTGCTGCCCTCCCTTGCTCAGCTTTTTTTTTGACATCCGGAAACCCGAGCAAAAAATCAGCTGTTCCGTGTCATCCACTGAACTGCAAGCCGTTAAAACTGGCATTAAGGCACGACGACAGTGTCGATATATCGAATTAAATGCTCATCAAGTTATCCAGCGCAAAATTGTAATCAATAGATGTTAAATTTATTCTTTAGTTATTAATTTATTGGTTATTATAGTTTATCATTACGGATTTATTTCATTTTAATTTCATTAGGGTTTACTTATGTACATATACATATATATATATAATTAAAATAATTGTAATCAATTTCAATTTCTATTTTGGTTCAGGTCAAGCAAAATCCTTAACGTTATGGATTTGAATCCATTTATTAACAAAATTATCAATCGCCGAGATTTACTAGGCTCTTCATGAACCGGTACCTCAGGACAATTATCAATGAAATTCCCACCTGCGATTCTAGCTTTCTCATACGTTACAGTGTTATAATTATATTGTCAAATGATAATTTTTTATTTAAATCTTCAATTTGTTCAAGATAGTCTGATATTACAAAGCTTTGTTTGAACTTCTTTTGGTTATTATATATAGTACGATTATCAATTTTTATGGAACAGTTATTGAAGTTTAAGAAATAATTACCATTCAACATCATTCTACGTTTGTCACAAGTACTGCTGAAATTGGCATTATTTTGATTTTTCACTAATTCTACTCCTTTACTTAGTTCTATGACTTCGGATGCATTATTGTATACTCTCATACAATTCTTTTTAATTATACAATTGTTGGAAATTTTTAAATCTTTTAAATCTCTGTTTTTAACATAATCAAAAATTTTATTTTCATACTTCACAATTTCTTAAATATTAAGCGTTAATTCTTCGTTTTTGTCGTCAGTTATTGGAGTTATTAATATTTTCTGTAAGGAAACTATTTCTCTTGGTATTCTAATCACAAATATTATATTATCTTGGTTATCTATTGCGGTATCTAATTTAATATTTTGCAGTTTTTGGAAGTCAATGTTATATTCCGTAATTTCCTCGTCTGTTAATATGTTACTATGAACGATGCCTAATCTTGCTGAAGCTATGTTATTTTGTATATGTTCAATATTGTCCTGCAGTATTTTTAGTTTTAATGCAAAGTCTGTGTAAAGTACAAGTCCCTCTATTTTGTCTATCCTTTCTGATATCATAAGCCTATCCTTTTCAATGACATCTTTGAGCTTCGCGAAGGTCTCATTGAAGTTTTGATTGATTTTGATTTGGGTATTGAGATTATTTATAGTATTGTGGTTATTTATGTCAATGACCTTAAGATGTTCTTCGATTTCTTGCCTATCATCGTCGTCCATCGTACCATAAATCCATTTAAATGCTGTACCTATGAAATTGAACAAGCCACGTTTTTGCCTATGTGGAATTAATGTATTAATTTTATTGCGAATGTGGTTCAACTGGTACTCGAGGGTTAAAGATTTTTCTTTTAGATTTGCCTGTCTTATATTTATCTCTAAACTATCTACAATGCTTTGGATATCTGTAGGACTTATTAAATGCAATATATTGTCATAATTTTTTATAATATTGACTTCTTCTAATTTAATTTCCGTGTATCCGAAGTTTGTATCGATTTTATCGACCACTAGATGTGCTTGGATTATTGTGCACATCCATAGTATTTGAAAAACTTTGAAGATCCAGCTGCCCTGAAAATTTATTTTTTCTTTTAATATTTGAGACATGTATGTTATCTAATGTAGTTTTGATAAATTTGGGTTCTTGTTTGTGTCTAACACTTTTATAATTTTTTATGTAACCTTCTTTCCTATCTTCAGAATATTCCTCCCTTTTAACATTTCGCTTATTAATGTACCTAGCCTTTTCTTTGCAAAGATTATTGTATATATTTTTTTTGTCGCAATTTCCTTCTTGAATATTTATTGGTTTATCTTTAGTAGTTGAATGGTAAGTATTGTTGTACCACTCAATAGCCTTACACATTTTTTCTTTGATGTTGAGTTGTTTACCCTCAATCCCTAAAGTTCTAATTTTTTCACTTAGGGTGTTGTGTAAACGTTCTACATTGGAATTCCCAGTGTGGTTGTTGGGTTTAACTAAGTGAAAGTCAATATTCTCATTTTTAAGGTAATCTTTTATATTAATACTTCTAAATTCATTGTCGGTGACTAATTTACGGAATTTTCCTCTTTGTGCTTTGTATTCTCTCAATTTTTCTATAATTGTCTGATTATTCCTATCTTCAAGGTAGTAAGCTGTCGCGAATTTGGAAAATTTATCTATAAATGTGAGAAAGTTAGCTTTGGAATTGGTATAAGTGTCCATATGTACGATTTCCTTAATGTCTTTGGGGGTTTCAGTTACCTCGAATTTATTAATGTATTTTTCTATTATAGTCTTGAGGTTGGGGAAGTAAATATGTTTCTTTAATCCTTCGTAGTTTTCATTAATTCCTGTGTGTCCTGTCTCGTATTTGTGATATTTTTGGATTTGTCTATATGTTTCATCTTCGCTGTCCATGTCTTTAGCATGATATACACATCTGACAAATCTTATGCTTTGAATACCGTCGAAAAATTCTATAATCTTTTGTTGTAGCCTATTATAACTATTATCGCTCAATTCTGTATATATGCCTGTTTTTCCCGGCTTTATGTATCTTCTTAAGATGTCTGATAAGTTGTTATCCAAATCATCGGAGTCAATATAAATTTTCCTATTTTTATGCTTTATGTCTAATTCCTTTTCCTTTTTGTTGACTAATATAATTTGAGTTTTAAATCGATTAACCACTGTATCCAGTATGGGAATGTGATTATTAAGATTTTCCTCTTGTGAATGTATTGTTCTAATACTCTCAAGATCTATGTTATTTTCTACGGAAAGGTCGGAAAGTTCTTCAGAATTTTCCATTTCTTCCTCAGTGTCGTTACTTGAATTATTTGTCTCGACTACGTTTATTTCATTTGTATCCGAATTTATTCGGCTAAGGAAGTCAGCAACCTTGTTTTCCTTACCTTTTATGTAATCCAAATTAATGTTGTATTCGCCTAATTTTAATAACCATCTATAAAGCCTTGGATTAACATCTTTTCCTCTGGTTTTCGTATATAGCCATTTAAGAGGTTGATGATCTGTTAGCAGATCGAAGTTTACACCATAGAGATAGGGTCTAAAATAATTTGTGGACCAAACAATGGCTAGAAGTTCTTTTTCGGAGACTGTATAATTGCGTTCATGTTCATTTAAAGTTCTGCTGGCGTAGCAGATTGGATGATTATCTTGCTGCAGAATAGCACCGATTGCAAAGGTACTGGCATCCGTAACTAATTTAAACCTTCTACTGAAGTCAGGATATTTTAATATAGGTGCTTCTGTTATAATTCTCTTAAGTTTTTCAAATGAATTTATATAATTTGGGTCGTTGAGGTTTAATCTAACGTTCTTTTTAAGATATTTGGTCATAGGCTGGGCTACTTTAGCATAATCTTTAATAAATTTTCTATAGTACCCAGTAATGCCTAGAAACGACTTTATTTGTTTTGGTGTTTTTGGTAATTTCAGTTTTAAGATATCCTCTACTTTTTTCGGATTAGGTCTGACTCCTTCAGGTGTCAAAATATGACCTAGGTACTCCGTTTCCTTTGAAAAGAACTTACACTTATCCATTTGGATTTTTAAGTTGTGGCTACGTAGTGTATTGCATATTTTCTTTATACTATTTATGTGCTCATCTAATGTTGTGCTGAATATTAGAATATCGTCTAAATAGACAACACATATTTTATTTATGTGTTCCTTTAAGACAGAGTTCATTAGACGCTGGAATGTCGAAGGCGCATTCTTCAACCCGAAGGGCATTCTCACATACTCATAATGACCTAGAGGCGTGGAAAATGCTGTTTTCTTCCGATCTTCTTTTTTAACTAAGATCTGGTGGAAGCCTTTCGCCAGATCAAGGGTCGTAAAATACTGCGCTCTGCCTAGCTTGTCCAATATATTTTCTATATTCGGAATTGGGAACTTGTCGTCGATTGTTACCTCGTTAAGCTTGCGATAATCAATGACAATTCTCCATTTTTTCATTCCTGAATTATCGAGTTTTTTGGGTACAATCCACAAAGGACTGTTGTATGGGGAGTTGCTTTCTTTTATGATTCCTTGTCTGAGCATATCTGCTATTTGCGTAGATATTTCTTGCTCATGAACTTGGGGATATCTATATATTTTGGAATATATAGGCTTATCGGTTGTTGTGATAATTTCATGCTGAATATCGAAAGCACTAGTTAAATCTTTATATGATCTTAGTATTTCTCTTAAATTCTTTTCCTCTTCAGGGTTCAAAGATTTAAAGAGATTTTCGAATTCCCTACCCTTTATAACTGTAAACTCTAACTGATGGATCTCGTCTGTTTTATATGGGCAACTATTGATAAAACTTATTTCATTATTATTAATTTTTAAGCACTCGTTTTCCATATCTACGATAGCCCCTAAAGGTTTGAGTAAATTCTGCCCAATTATGGCATCAAAGCATTTGTTTTGAAATTTCGTTAACTTCCACATCATGTAAGCATCTTCATTAAATTCAATTGGTAGATTTGTTTTGATTTGATTAGTTACATGTATACTAGCATTGAGGCTACTGAATTTGATAGGTATTTCTAAGGGTTGTCTTTTATATTTTAACAATTTCTCTTCGTCTAAAAGTGAGGTAGAGGAACCTGTATCGATGAGGCATTTTATCTTATCCTCATCGATCGATAGTTCTACTATTGGTAAGTAAACTTGTGAGGACTCGAATGAAAATTTACCTCATGTTGGACATGATCAATATCCATACGTTCTACTCTATTTGAGGTATTCTGTCTAGAAATATTATTGGAATTGCTATCAAAATTTCGTCTAGGTTGACCAGGATTAAATTGATTTCTTTCATTTGTATTGTCTTGTCTATATTGTCCCGAGTTTTGTCTGAAGTTATAGTTAAGATGTCTTGGGTAATTCAAATTTCTATTGCTGTTATTAAAACTATTATTGTTATAAAAACGTCTTGGATTTGATTGATTTTTATGGCTATCACTGATTTTATTTTGATTAACATGGTTATATGATTTCGTTTTTTCTCTTATCATTCCTAAGTTGTCTAATAAATTGAATGCATCACGTATATTTGTAATATTCCTATTTAATATTATGGAAGCTAAATTGGCATCAATATTATTTAAAAATGTTTGTAGAATCATTGAATCATTAACCCTAGGACTAAATTCAGTAGGTTTATCGATATCGTATTCATACTTCTCGTTTAATTTTGCTAAAATACCTTGCAAAATTATAAAATATTCTCTTACTTGGTAATTTCTTGCAGAGAGAGCTTGATGATATAACTGATGATATGTTTGTTGGATCCCAAAGTTATTTATTAATTCCTTTCTAACTTGGCTCCACTTGGCGTTGGATCCCAATGACCGGAGGACATCTAAGGCTGGTCCCTGAATTTTATTGATGATAATTCGTTGGTAGACATATTCCTTTACTTGAGGATGGCCATCAAAGAGTGGAAGGATGGTGTCCACTTCTCTTAGGAAGGATGTCAAAGCATATTCGCTGTTACCTCTAAATTCATGTATTCTCTGGGCATCTTTCATTAGATCGTTTATGGAGATTGAAAATGATGGTGTAGGTGCTGCTTGTTGTGTTGACCCTGATTGTGTTTGAATGGTTTCGGGTACATTCGTCATTTTATCACTACAATTTTCTCTTATTTGGTCACGATTTTCGCCTTTTGAGTACACCTCGAATCTATCTGATTCTCTCACTTGTTTTGTTTTTGGCATAAAAAAATTTTCACTCAAACGATTGCAATTTAATTTAACTTAGTCACAGTAACTTTTCAGCGAAATATATATGTAAATATTTTTTTTTCACCACAATAGACATTCACTATTTGTACTATTTGCACTTCAAGTTTTTTCTTTTTGTTTTTCTTTTTTTTTTCAATTTTCAGTGTTTGTTGCGTTTTGTTAATCTTTTTATTCTCTTTTTCCAATTTTTTTTTTTTTGTTTTCAATCTTCAAATTAGACTTAAGTCCATAATGATTTACTTTCGAATTGCAATGCTTTAGAATGCAATCCTACCGACTGCGCCAGTTAAGAGTTTTTATTATTTTGTTCACAAAAAATAAAAATGAATGTTTAATGAAGAAAACAACATCAATTTGAATTGATATTTTATTTATTGGAAAGAATAAAATGATTAACACAACTTAACACTGAAAATTAAATCTATAAACTTTTACTAGTAACAAACTTCTGAACGGTTTGAGAGAAAAATCTAAACTGTAATTCAAGTTCAATTATCTGTCTGCATTCATTCCCGTAAACACAAAAGCTTTTTAATTTTTATCTATTAAGCAGGAATGCATGGGAACGGTTGCATTTCCTGGGTTCTGTTGAGTAAGCATAATTGTCTGGGAACATTTATATTTTATATAAATGAAAATTTCGTGAAGGTTGCTCTGAGGTGTCATGTTCCGTGATGTCGGTTAAATTTGCCGACGTAACTCACGCACTCCGCTCTAGAAAGAGATTTTGATCTCCTTGTCAGGAACATGCTCATGTTATTGACGGGACCAGCAAAGGATTGGTACTGGTCGATATTAAGACATAATCTCTTTTCAACTTGGGAATTTGTCAAGACTGGGTTGTCAATTGAATGGGGAGTGCCCAAGGACGATTTAAAAATCCGCTTGCAGCTGATGTCGCCAAACAGAAGCCTGCTGAACTATTCGCCATGTACCACCATCATCTAGTGTTGCTGCGTGATCAGTTGCAGAACGCCATGCAAGTCCAAGAATTCTTGGAAATCGTCAAATCTAACTTACTGCCTGAGATTCAGGAGAAGATATGCCTACATTCCATCGATACAATAGGACAGTTAAGATCGCTCGTTACTCGAATTCAAGCCACGCAGCTACGAATTGCGACAGATGGTAGTTGGAACCAAGGAGTACACGAGATTGACGACTTCCAGACCTTAATCCCCGAACTGGCAATAGCAACAAGCAGTGACACTAGCTTAAGCGACGTGTCAGCCATTTCGACCAGACACCCAGTAGTGTGCTGGAATTGTGATCAGCCAGGTCACTACTACCAGGACTGCCTGCAAGTAAGACATCAAGTGTTCTGCTACGGATGCGGGTCCAAGAACATTTTTAAGCCCAACTGCGGACACTGCACAAAAAACGAGAGACGGGTCTGGAATCCCAACACCTCTTCTCGACCAGCGTCAACGTCCCGAGCACCAGTCGTACCAAACACTCCTGTTCAAACATTGAACAAGGAGGAAAGTCCGCTCCATTAGCAGACCTTGACGAAACCCTGAATTGTCCACTGATATCATTCAGTGATTCTGATGATATTAGCGAACCACCGGATTGTACAAACGATCGATTGATAGAGACGGAGAACTTAATAGACTTCTCCGAAGATCCTCAAGCTCCCATTTCCACTTCTGGAGAGCCCATGACGTTATTAGACACTTCTTTGGAAGAGTCTTTAATTTTCGATGTCCCGATAGCACCTACAGCACCTTTACCTGACAAAGTAACTGAGCAGGAGATTTGGCCTCCTGCCATTTCTGTTTTAAAACGGCCACCAAGCTCTGTTATGACGAGTGGGCGTGAGCCTGTTGTACATCCGCTGACGCCGTATCATACGCGTCTGCAGAAATATAAAGCAGCAAGAGAACGAATCTTCTCCTCAGTGGCAGAGTTAGCTGAAATAATGTTTCCTGACCTGGATAGTGGACCCAAAAAGAAACGATCAACCGTTCGTTGGCGGGAATACAGTCGACGAATGAGACTAGAGAGAAAAAAACTGGCCCAGATTTCCGTGTCGATGCCAGACGACATTCGACCGTACGCCGAAGTAAAGCTGCTCGGGCGGACTGAGACTGGATTACTTGATAGTGGTGCCACTGTCAGTATTCTAGGCCAGGGAGCTCTAGAGAAGCTTGCAGAAGCAGATGTCGAATGGAAGAGGTATCGGACACAGGTCCAAGTAGCTAATGGTGCCATGATGACTGTGCATGGTCATGTGAACGTGGACGTCACTTTCCGCGATAAGACCCAAAACGTGCGTTTTTACGTGGTTCCTGGGCTCACACAGGCACTATATCTGGGAATAGACTTCTGGCGTCTATTTGGGTTGGCTCCAGATTTCTTGGGTATAGTCGCAGAAGTGAATCCAAGTGTAATATCTACCTCTGACACCGACTGCCATATTCTTTCTAGCCTCGATCAACAACGCTTAGAAGCCACAAAACAGCTTTTCCCCTCTTTCGCCTCTTTAGGCCTTGGGAAAACATCGTTGGTTACTCATAAGATTGAAACGAATGACGCCGCCCCGATAAAACAGCGTTTTTATCCGATTTCGCCGGCAGTACAAAGTTTGATGGATGCTGAATTAGAGCGAATGCTGTCGCTGGGTGTGATAGAGGAGAGCCAGAGTCCTTGGAGCTCTCCAGTTTTTCTGGTAAAGAAGCCTGGAAAGGTCCCACTTTGTTTTGACGCCAGGATGGTCAACTCTGTTACGAAGAAGGATGCCTATCCACTACCGCAGATAGACGCACTTCTGAGTCGACTTCCTCCGGCAAACTACGAGCCTAGACCTGAAAGACGCATTCTGGTAGATCCCACTATACGCTGATTCCAGAAAGAAGACCGCTTTTACAGTACCTGGTCATCCTCTCTATCAGTACACAGTGATGCCATTCGGGCTATGCAACGCTCCACAAACGATGTGCCGCCTCATGGATAAAGTCATTCCTTTCGATCTTCGTGAGAATGTCCTCGTCTATCTAGACGATTTATTAATTCTGTCATCAGACTTCGACTCTCATCTTACGCTGCTAGCCCGTGTAGGGGATTGTTTGAGGAAAGCTGGCCTCACTATCAACGTCGAGAAGAGCAAGTTTTGCATCAAAGAGACCAAATACTTGGGTTTCATAGTCGGGAAAGGAGAAATTAGGACTGACCCGACAAGATCTCAGCTATAGTTGACTATCCGTCACCTAAAACTGTTCGGCAAGCCCGACGCCTACTAGGTATGGCGGGATGGTATAGACGGTTCATCCCGAACTATGCTGATGTAACTGCCTCCATTACAGACACCTTGAAAAACCCTAGTCAGTTCAAATGGACACCTGAAGCCCAGACGTCTCTTGATATATTAAAGCAAAAACTTACTTCTGCTCCGTTGCTAGTGAGCCCAGACTTCACCAAGCCGTTCGTTATCTAGTGCGATGCGAGCCCACAAGATTATGGAGGAGTGCTGTTGCAGCTAGATGACGATGGCCACGAGAAGCCAATAGCCTACATCTTGAAAAAGTTGAACTCAGCACAAAGAAATTATACCGTCACAGAGCAGGAATGCCTAGCTGCAATCTTGAGCGTACAGAAGTTCCGGCCCTTCATAGAACTTATGCCGTTTAAGATAGTGACGGATCATGCGAGCTTGAAATGGCTGATGTCTCAAAATGACCTCAGCGGTAGACTTGCTCGGTGGAGTTTGAAGCTTCAGGGTTTCGACTTCACTATTGAGCACCGAAAAGAAGGCCTGAACGTCGTCCCTGATGCGCTGTCACGCATCCATTGTGACAACCTGTCCATCGACGAAGATCCTGGCCCGGAAGTTGATCTTAGTTCACCATATTTCAACTCGTTGGAATATGAGGAACTGAGGCATAAGATTAAAACGACTTCTGGTAAATTACCAGATCTTTGCGTCAGGGATGGCTTCGTTTACATTCGGACTGTTCCGAGAACAGGCGATCCGATTCCGGAGGAAGAAGCTTGGAAGCTTTGGATTCCACGAGGGCTTGTCACCGACGTCAGTTCGAGAGCTCATGATCCGCCACAAGCTTCACACGGTGGTATAGGGAAAACACTGGAACGTCTGAGAAGACACTTGTACTTGCCACGAATGAAAGTTGATGTCAGAAACTACGCAGGCGCCTGTGACGTGTGTAAGGAAACGAAGGCTCCCAATACTATTCTGAGACCACGTATGTGAGTCCAGTCTGTGACAGAACGACCATGGCAAAAGCTGTATATCGATTTGCTAGGTCCATATCCTCGGTCAGTGAAAGGAAACGTCTGCATTCTAATAGTTCTTGACCACTATTCAAAGTTTCCAATTCTCAAACCTATGAGAAAAGCAGCTACACTCAATGTGTGCCAATTCATCGAGACGGAAGTGTTCCACGTGTTCGGAGTCCCGGAAACGATAGTCTCTGACAATGGAGTCCAGTTTTGCTCGACTCAGTTCACCAGATTACTGGATAAGTATGGGGTGAAGCATTTGAGAACGGCAGTTTACTCGCCGCAAGCAAACGCCTCAGAGCAAGTAAACCGGTCTCTATTGTCAGGGATTAGGGCCTATATCCGGAAGGAACATACGAAATGGGATGGGAAACTGAGCCAAATAGCTAGTTCCCTCAGGAGCTCTTTCCATCAAGCTACTGGTTTCTCTCCTTATCGAACACTCTTCGGTCAACAAATGATTGAACATGGCAGCTCCTATCCCATCTTGAGGAGCCTTGGAACTCTTAATGAGCCGGTGAGAGTAGATGCTGAGGACAAAATGAGATTGATCCGTGCGAGATTGCAGGAGAGTTTACACCATGCGTTCGAACAGGGTTCAAGAGCCTATAATCTCAGGGCAAAACCTGTCGATTTCAAAGTTGGTCAAGAGGTATTTAGACGGAATTTTGCCCAAAGCAACTTCCAAACAGCAGACTAGTGCTAAACTGGGACGAAAATTAATCAAGTGTCGAGTCAGGGCCAAGAAGGGAAACGCTTATTATGAGCTTGAAGATCTGCAGGGAAAACTGTTAGGAGTCTATCACGCCAAAGACATCAGGCAGTGATATCCATTCTAGATGCGTCATCAGTCAAGTATAGCGGCAGTCGTAGGCAAATTCGAGTGATGAGGAATACGCATTGGGTCGGGGGTCGAGACACACATTGAACGCCCGCAGCGATGAGGCCGATGTTTAAGACCGGCCAGCTCAGTCGACAATTTTTCAGCGTTGTCTGAACCAGGGGTGGCGCAGACCACTCTGCCCTGTTATGGTCGTAGCGTATTACATATAGCAATATGCTACATGAAATACTGAAGCGTGTAAGCCGGCTGCTGTCAGCATAAAAATTGAACGCACCCCGACCGAGGGAAGTGCATTTCCTCAAGCTCAAGTTGACATGTTGATGTGGAAAACAGAAGAAGAAGACAATCCTGTCTTGTGGAAACCTGCCAAAAGTGAAGGCGAGGTGCATTTGTGCAACGTAAACCAAATCTAGTGAATTCCCAATCTACAAAAAACATCGGAGAAAAGTCAACGCTGCCCGTCGAGTGATCTGTCAGCTCATGCTGACAGTCGGGACTTTACGTCCCAAGCGAATCACTCTACATAGTTGCATAACATCTTCTCCAATATCTTACGATGATTGGCGAAGTCCATTCCCATTTCCTCCCTACCGCTCTGCGGCACATTCCGAAGAGTCTAAGAGCCTTATTCGCTCTGTCTTCGAGGTGTGGTTTCCAATTTAGCTTTTTATCTAGTGTAATATTTAGATATTTTACTCTGTCCTTTAGTTCCAAACGCGTGGAGCCAATCGAGGGCAGATTTAAACTGGGGATATTCCTTTTCATGGTGAAGTGGTATAAGTCAGTTTTCATGGATTGATGCTAAGTTCGCAGAATTTTTGGGATTTTCCGGTATATAGCAAAAGCTAAAAAATGTTCTAATATGTTATTTCGAATGAATCTGTTTCTTTAAAAAAATTTGTAATTTTTTTAATAAATCCCAAAAAATTCTTTCTTGAACAAAATTAAGTTTAACCCGGTAAAAAATCCAAAAGAGTAATCTTTTTATTTATTTTTCCTCCTGGGCTTGTATAGGAGTTTTTTCCTCATATAATTCACACCCAGAATTTATTCTGAGTTTATATGAGAAGAGATCAGTTTGATCTATTTTCAAGCGTCTGCAGCAGGCAGAAAACCAAGCTGCACCGATGAGTGTAAGGTTTTCTGCTGACACGAAACGCTTCTTCTTCTTCCTTTTCTTCTTTATTTTTTCAGCCCACTGCGTGGCGTATACAGGTTCGATTCGCTTCGAATGAATCTGTTTCTTTAAAAATTTTTTAATAAATATAAAATATTGTTTTTTTCTATTTTTCTCAAACTTTTCATTTCTATCTTCTTTTTTTTCATTTTTTTCATTTGTTTTTCAAATCACCCAATTTCGCTATTTGGGACCTGTTGATGAGTCTAACCAAGGCTTGAAACTTGTCACCAAAAATTAATGGGTTGTGTGATGAAATAACAAATTAGAACATTTTTTAGCTTTTGCTATATATACCGGAGAATCCCAAAAAATTCTTTCTCTCATGTGACATTCCTTCACGGAAATTTTTTGGGTTAGATCTGTTTAAGTCGATAGGGCGAAACTTCATCGGCGGTTCTAGCGCACACTCATTAATTTCTCTTCTTCAGCTTGTCAAATTTTATCAGAACAAATTCACATTACTACTTTTGTGTGGACAAAATTTTTATCAATAAACAGATGTATCAATTCAACTTTTCGGGAATCTTTTCTCAGCTCAACTTGTCCACACCCTTCCTCCTCGGATCTTCTTCTTCCTTTTTTCAACTTTCCTGTCGGCACTTGTCCCAGTCAGACTTGAAACGTGTGGTCGAGTCTCGACAACCGCATGTTCGTCGTGTGGCTCACGCTAGGTGCTGCTGCTAACCGTCGGGTAGCATATTGCTGCCTGCTGTATGCTACGACCATAACAGGGCAGGGTAGTCTAGACCACCTAGTTTCCAGACGACTCTGGAAAATGGTCGACTGAGCTAGCCGGTTTTAAACATAGGCCTCATCGCTGCGGGCGCCCAATGTGTGACTCGACCCACGACCCCATGAAAGCATTACTCATTACTCGGTCTAGGCGGGCATTCCGAATCGACTATGACAGTTTTAGTTGCTCGACAGATGACGCATCGAGGACACATTCTTCAGGTCCCGTCAGTCTTCGATCAGACCTCGACATCCTTCTCCGTGCTAGAAATCAAAGGTGCATTGACAAGCTGGTAACCTGAAAAAATCCAGCCGGTCGATGCCTCTCTGCTTTCCTTCACCGAGATGCTGAGAAAACCCCGCGATCAGTAACCTAACCAACTGATCGGTAAGCTTTCCCGACACAACCTCTCACTCTGCTCTCCGACCGACGCTTGTTCAAGGGTGTGCCCTCAAGATGTCGTTGAAGTAGCGATGTTGCCGATTTCATTCCTTAAATTGATAAAGACCGTATACAGGGTTGAATTCCAACAGGTATATCACCCACCATTGACGGGGCAATAGGAGGGCTTCGCGATATCCTATAGTTTACCAGTGAAGCTGGCTGGATGCCTTCTTAGGGCTACCAGGATCTAGATTTGGTACTACTATAAAAAGTTTATCTACTCATAAGAGGTAGAGGTGTGTTGATGATCTTGAATTCCAACAGGTATATCACCCACCATTGACGGGGCAATAGGAGGGCTTTAAGATATCTTACAGTTTACCAGTGAAGCTGGCTGGATGCCTTCATAGGGCTACCAGGATATTAGTTACAACGGGCAAATGGCATGTCCGAGAATGTGGGTATCACGGCCTGATGTCCTTAGCGTGAGAGACTCCTAACGGTTTGCCCTGCAGATCTTCAAGCTCGTATAAGGAGTTCCCTTTCTTGGCTTTACCCGACACTTAACAAATTTTCGTCCCAGTTTAGCACTAGTCTGCTGTTAGAAGTTGCTTTGGGCAAAATTCCATCAGAATACTTCCTGACCCACTCTGAAATTAACAGGCTTCGCCCTGATATTATAGGCTCTTGAACCCTGTTCGAACGCTTAGTGTAAGTTTTCCTGCACTCTCGCACGGATCAATCTCAGTTTGTCTTCAGCATCTACTCTCAGAGGCTCATTAAGAGTCCCAAGGCTCCTCAAGAGGGAATAGGAGCTGGCATGTTCAATCATTTGCTGACCGAAAAGTGTTCGGTAGGAAGAGAAACCAGTTGCTTGGTGGAAAGAGCTCCTGAGAGAACTAGCTATCTGGCTCAGCTTCTCATCCCACTTCGTATGTTCCTTCCGGATGTATGCCCTAATCCCTGACAATACAGACGTGTTTACTCGCTCTGAGGCGTGTGCTTGCGGCGAGTAAACTGCCGTTCGCAAGTGCTTCACGCCATACATGTCCAGTAATCTGGTGAACTGAGCCGAGCAAAACTGGACTCCATTGTCAGAGACTATCGTTTCCGGGACTCCGAACACATGGAATACTTCAGTTTCGATGAACTGACACATATTGAGAGTAGATGCCTTTCTCATAGGTTTGAGAATCGGGAACTTTGAAAAGTGGTCAAGAACTATTAATAATTAATTAATTAATTAATTAATTAATAATGACCGAGGATATGGACCCAGGAAATCGATGTACAGCTTTTTCCATGGTCGTTCTGTTACAGACTGGACTCTCATAGGTGGTTTCTGAATAGTATTGGGGGCCTTAGTCTCTTTACACACGTCACATACGCCTACGTAATTTCTGACATCAACTGTCATTCGTGGCCAGTACAAGTGTTCGAATGTAAACGAAACCATCCCTGACGCAAAGATCTGGTAGTTTGCCAGAAGTCGTTTTAATTTTATGCCTCAGTTCTTCATATTCCAACGAGTTGAAATATGGAGAACTAAGGTCAACTTCCGGGCCAGAATCATCAGGTGTGGACAAGCTGTCACAATGAATGCGTGACAGCGCATCAGGGACGACATTCGAAAGGCCGAATGGCATCACGGTGTACTGATAGAGAGGATGACCTGGTACTGTAAACGCGGTCTTCTCTCTGGACTCAGTCTCTAGTGGGATCTGCCAGAAAGCGTCTTTGAGGTCCAGGCTCGTGATGTAGTTTGCCGGAGGAAGTCGACTCAGAAGCGCATCTATCTGCGGCAGCGGATAGGCGTCCTTCTTAGTAACGGAGTTGACCTTCCTGGCGTCAAAACAAAGCCGAACCTTCCCAGGCCTCCGCACTAGTACAACTGGAGAGCTCCAAGGACTCTGGGTCTCTTCTATCTCACTCAATGATAGCATTCGTCGCAATTCCGCATCCATCAAACTCTGTACTGCCAGTGAAATCGAAAAAAAGTCTCTGTTTTATCGGAGTCGCGTCATTCGTTTCAATCCTGTGACTGACAAGAGGTGTTTGTCCTAAGCCGAAAGAGGCGAAGAAACGCACGTTTTGGGTCTTACCACGGAAAGTGATATCCAAGTTCACATGACCATGCGCAGTCGTCATGGCACCATTCGCTACTTATACCTGTGTCCGATACCTCTTCCATTCAACCTCTGCTTCTACAAGCTTCTCTAGAGCTCCCTGGCCTAGAATACTGACAGTGGCACCACTATCAAGTAATCCAGTCTCAGTTCGCCCGAGTAGTCTTACTTCGGCATACGGTCGAATGTCGTCTGGCATCGGCACGGAATTGTGTGCCAGTTCCTTTCTTTCTTGTCTCATCCGTCGACAGTATTCCCGCCAACGAACGGTAGATCGTTTCTTTCTTGGTCTAAAATCCAGGTCAGGATACATGATGTCAGCTAACTCCGCCACTGAGGAGAAGATTCGGTCTCTTACTGCATTATAATTCTGCAGGCGCGTGTGATACGGCGTCAGCGGATGTAAAACCGGCTCACGCCCACTCGTCATAACAGAGCTTGGTGGCCGTTTTAATACCCAAATCTCCTGCTCAGTAACCTTGTCAGCTAAAGGTGCTGTCGGTGTTATCGGGACATCGAAAATTAAAGACTCTTCCAAAGAAGAGTCTAATAGTGTCAATTGCTCCCCAGAAGTGGAAATGGGAGCTTGAAGATCTGCGGAGAAATATAGTAAATTCTCCGTCTCTATCAGTGAAATATTTGTACCATCAGGTGATTTACTGATATCATCAAAGTCACTGAATGATATCAGTGGACAGTTTAGTGACTCATCGTTAGGGTCTGCTAATGGAGCGGACCTTCCTCTTTGTTCAAGGCTTGAACTGGAGGGTTCATTGCAGTTGTCGCGCGAGACGTTGACATTGGTCGAGAAAAGGTGGTGGTATTCCCGACCCGTCTCAGGGTTTTCTGTCGGCACTGGCTGCAGCGAACTATTGCAGCTTCCTCACTGCTTTCAGGTGACCTGTGCTGTTCGGCATCTGTCGGACGGCACTCATCCACCTCGCTGACTCTTGGGTGTTCCAGCTGCACGCTGTCGCGATTCGCTGCTGTGTAGTCTGTATTTGAGTCACGAGACTCCGCAGTTGGGTTATGGTGTTAGTCGAATGCAAGCAGATTCTCTGCTGAATGTCTGGAAGCAGATTCGATTTCACGATCTCTAGAAACTCGCTGTCCGCCAAAGGACTTTGCAGTTGGTCGCGCAGATGCACCAGGTGTTGATGGTACATAGCAAATAACTCCCCTGCTTTCTGTTTCCTCAGCATTAGTTGGACTTTGACCTTGAGGTCATCCTTTGGTACTCCTCATTCAGCTAACAGAGCTGTCTTTATATACTTCCACGAAGGCGTGGAATTCTGCCTCAAGAGAGACCAGTACCAATCCATTGCAGGACCAGAAAGCAGAGTCGTCATGTGCCGAACTAAAAGATCGAAATCTCCGTCTAAGGCCGAGTACTCTGAACACAAATTCGTCGACAGTAAGTGGAGAACTATCGCCACTATATGAGATATTCCATCTCCGGATGGGATTACCAGAACGTGTGGTCATAGGCTCGACGGGATACGATGAAATGGAGCTGGTGGAGATTGGTTAAGATTTGGTCTGGGCTTACCACTAGGCTGACCAAGAGGTGATGACAGTCTCTGGCGGTGGTCTCGGTTCATCCATAGAAGGAGGTGGCCGTGAAAAATCAACTGGTGGAATTGCAGTTGAGATTTGCTGCCTGACGCTAGTTGCCAGTTCAGCTCGCAAGGTATTTAGGCTCTGCTCAAGACCTTCGCGAACTAAATCCTGCAGCTGCATGCGCAGACCTGCCAGCAAGGCTTCGGTCGCTGCTGAGCTCTGACCCTGAGCGTTAGGTAGTAGACTATTTCGTCGCGAGCTGGGATTTGAAAAAGTCATGGAACGCAGATCTAGTATTCCAGGTGACAGGGATCCTCGACTAATTGGTGGGATCGTTAGAGGTGGTAAATCAAACACGGGTGTTGCCGTTCGGGGATCCTGACTAACAGGCCTCGTAAAAGCTTTTTTTTAACAGCCCCTGTATACTCAATAAAATCATACTGAGTGAGATGGAATCTGCAGTTCGGGCAGTTTGACTGCTGTATAATCCACGTTTTAAGACATGCTTTGTGTAACACATGTCCACAGGCCATCTTCACTGGCTTCCTCTTGCCTGACCAGTCTCCCTCCTGGCAGATGGAGCACCTTTCTGGCACCTGTATCGGTACATCAGCTGCTGGTGGTGGTGTTCGCGTGTAGCCATTGTATAACTTCAACCGATCAGTCGTAAAAACAATATGTTCCAAAATAACCCAGGAATACATCTTATCTTAACACTTGTAAAAAGTTTATGCGGTCCGGGCAAGGAAAAGGTCGGTGTTGTCCAACTGGACTCGAGACAACTGAAGCGTCAATTTAAAAAAATATACTAAAAGTTCGGAAGGAATGCCAAGAAAATTCAAAAAAATCAAAGGTTCGGGGAAGATAGTAAAATCTTCAAAAATTGAGATAAGAGAAATCAATTTGAAACTTGAAAAAAATTCACCAACAGGTCAGAAAAGATCACAAGATTTTCGAAGGAAAGTTACTACAAGTTCAGAAAAATTCATATCATAATTACCAAAGTGCTAAGCATTCGAGAAGATAGCGGAATGTCAACATGGGCAGTACTCTCACTCAGAATTTAATACTTGTACTACCTCGATCGTGCAGTACAAAGATATAAATGCTAATTTTTATAAAAAACTACAAAAATTCAACTCAAGAAAAAAAATCAGCAAAAAGAAAGTCATACAGTCTCTCCCCACACTCTCCAAGAGTCAACTCTCAAAACACAAAAGCCTCCAAGTCCACCCTCTCTAATCAGATCAGAAGTAGGATGATATAAGGCAAGTGACGTGAATGTGTGCATGAAGAAAAATTTGTGTTCTCACAGAGATCTGGGAAAAGTAGAGTTGGAGATGTCAAAGACTGAAAATGTTACTAGAGATTCTTCAGGCAGGCAGCTAGCAGTATGGCAACTCCTGATCACTGAAGGTCTCCAGCATCACCTCCGAAAACTCTTTCTCTCCTCTTCACCTGATCATCATATCCAGCTAGTCCTCTAGCCGGGCAGAATCATGAATCTGGTCAACTAGTAGCCTGAAGCCAAAAAATCGTCTCACAGACTCATGTTTCTGTCCAGCCAGTTGGCCAACAGAACATGCTTCCGTGAGAGCACAAACTAAAAGTGTTTGCGAGGCCGCCTACTATTTCCTTAACAGAAGGCCAGCGGGAAAGATAATTCAAAAAATTTAAAAATTCAAAAAAATTCAAAAACTCGACGAACTGTTCCGCCGACTTGAGGCTCGACTACAGTCAAACATAAAGTCAAACTTGCAGAAAATACTTTCAAAGACGAATAACTTTACTAAAACAAACTTTACTTTCATCAAATCTCAAAATAGCAAAACTTTAAAAATTCTAACGTTACTCTGCCAAAAATTTCAAATACCAAATAATTAGATTCAGGTCCGCATGTAACTTCCACTGGATATGAGACTTAAGGTCAATCAACTAGCAGATACCAGATGATCATATCTCTCAGCATATCTCGCCAGCATGAGCTGACAGATCACTCGGCGGACAGCGTTTACTGCAGGGCGGTACACTAGCTCGCCTCGGCTATTGGCTTAGAGTGTGAGGAGGTTCCACGAAAAACCTGCCATATACAAAAACATCTCGTGCCTTTAAACCAAAAACGCCGGCACACATTCGGTCCTGAAGGGACCTTTACGTCACTTACCTACATCCACATTGAAGGCGCAGATGGTCTGCCTTCCTGCATGCCCCAACCACCCAACTGACTCTGAGGGCAGTTATTTTCAGAGTCCCTTGTAGACCTGAAAAGAGAAGAGAAGTAGTGGACCTAGACGACGTTCATATCAAGAGGGCTCCGGGAGAGTGAAAGGAGAAAATCAGTAAAAATTTCAAAACATTACCACGTTATAATCAGTTTAATTCATCGATTATCTCTAGCAGGAATCGTGGCCGAACAATGCCTGTGTCTTAAATTAATTGAAACTAGTAACCTAAGATATACAATTTTAAAGGTCATAAATGAGCATGTAAAATCGTAATGAACTCAATCCAGACGAGAAACACAGCTTTATGTGACTCCAAGGTAAATATAAATACAAATCTAGGGAATGTGCTGATCAGTTGACTAACTGGTCAAAATAACGTCTGTCTAATGTTAGATTATTATATGCATATATACGTCATTCGACGACCTATACCAATGAATAAATAATCCCAGGTATTCGAATACATAAGGAAAATTGACGTAATACAAATAACGATTTAGTATATAGCGAGAACACTTGTTGTTACCAGTGGGTACATCAATGTACATGCCTAATTACTGGAATGAGTGTATATATATATATCACATAATGTCTAATCCTAATGCCAAATACGTGAATAAAAAAATACATGCAATCTCGAAATATATATACAGGGTGTCCCGTAACTTACGGGACTTGCCGACACCGCCGCTTCTCGATGGTGCCAAACTCGGCTCGCTATGTGTAATAAATATGCCTGATATTGATTTTAATACAATGAAATTGTTTGTTTATCTTCAAAAAAAATTTCTTGTAATTAATTAATATTATTTTAAATTAGATTTATATTGTGCATAAATTCAATTTTTATCAACTAATGTAATACCAAAATACCGGTATTTTTACATAAATACCGGTTTTTAATAACGGACAAAAATCGTCCGGGATTCCGGTATTCGGGATCTCGGAATCACGGTATTGGAAGCCCTACCCGTAAGTCGACGTCAAGCCGGAACCGGGTGATAGAAAATATATATATAGAAAAATATAAAAAAAAAATCTAAGTCATGTATTTTTCAAATTATAGGCATTTCTTTTGTTTTCGAGAAAATGTACACCTTGTGATGGTTTTTTAGCTCCTGTTGCTACAAATCTTTACTTTTTTTCAATTTTATTTTTCTTATGTAATCCCGAATAGTGCTTATGTAACCTGTTGCTTTAAGTTCTAAGCCAACTGCTCCAGCTTGGAAGAAAATGTCACATTTTGCCGAACCAACAATATAAAATTAATAATACGTTGAACTTTAACTGACTGTACTGAAAAAAAAAATGTACTACGCCAGTCTGGCAAGTAACTTTAAAATTTGACGCATTTAATAAGGATTCTAAAACACTTGCTACAATATTTCTTAGAACACGAAAAAAAAAACATTTTTTTCTTCAAAAAACGGAGTTTCGAAAAAAAAATTTCATCTACTAAAAATAAATCTAGTGTACCCAAAGCTTGTAGTAAGACCGTAACCTTTAGACTGTAGTTTGAGTGAGACGGAGAGTCATTGCATGAAATGTGAATGAGCAAGATAGTGATTCTAGCTCGTCAAATCATTGAGTTTTTTCAAATGTGCATCGTGTACTCTCCACAGAGGGACGACTTCCAAACCAAGTACATAATAATAATTTATTTAGGTCCATATACACAAGATTTACATCTTTTAGATAGTATACTACTCAATGCTAAGGAAGTGTGAAATTATTTGAAAATTAAAAGGAACCTACAACTAATTTATAAATGAATGAAAAGTAAAATATAAAAGTAATGGATATAATAATAATAATATAAAATAACAAATTGATAACACTAGATGCAAAGACTTACTTCCAAACAACAGACCGCGCTCATATGCCCAGTGAATAGACAACTACTAATTAAAATGACGTGTTAAAACACTTTTAAAATCTGCTGCCCTTGCCCGCCCCCTGACATTAGATTTCACAGACGAGAAATATAAACAAAAAAGGAACGCTGCCCAACCAGATATCGCATGCGAGGAATGAGTAGGGTTTCATGATGCGTAGAATGCAGAAAATGCAAATGTTCATATAGATATGAAGGAACCGCCGACCTCAACAGCTTATGGAAAAACAGTAGAGCTCTCATATCGAGATATGAATTGAGGGTGCATCCGAGGACAGAGCAGCTGTGGCGGATACATGATCGTGACGTCCTAAATTGAAGACAAATCGTACGCAATTGTTGAAAACAACATTTATCTTGCGTTCACATTCGGAGTCAAGTTGTGGGTATATTGTTCTGCAGTAAGTAAAATGAGGTATCAGCAATGATTTGACAAGTGTTATTTTTAAGTTAATAGACAATAAACTACCCCAGAGTCGTATCTGTTTGAGTCCTCCGTAAATTTTTTGCAGAGAATAGTTCACTTGGTCACAACATTCCAGTTTGCCGTTAAAAATTAGCCCTAGATTCTTCACCTTGTTAGTGTAGGGCAGGGGTGGCCATGACGCCGACCGCGGTCTACCGGTCGATCGCGTAGACGTTTTTGGTAGCCCGCGAGAGTAAAATCAATTGAACAAAACTTACAATAAATTGCCTTTTTCAGATAATGGCGCCGCCTCACATGGCGTGAGTAACAGATAACCCACCCCTCGCCGACATGGTGTAATGTCTTCGCCTCACTTACCAATCGCACTCTCTTTATCTCTCTCGATATCTCTCTCTCTCTCTTTATCTCCTGTATTAATAAAAAATGCGCCCTTGTGTTTTCAGTCAGTGTAGTCAGCTAGTATTTAGCTCTGACGATTGTTTTGTTACGTTATAATAACGACTAAAAGGAGCGGGCAAGATTGTCAAGTGCGGAAAAAGGTTACCATTATCAGAGGAGTTATTTACCTTTATGTTCAAGGTTCAAGGATAAAAAACAAAAAATACTACGTCACTGATTTTCCGGTTGGAAGTAAAATCTAAAAAATAGAAGAACGTGAGTTAAAAACTGACTTATCTGCACAGCAATCGGTGGTTTTTACGAAGCCAAGCACAAAATTAAAAACAGCGACATTGGTATCGTAAAAATAAAAAGGAAATTCTTTTGTAAATTAACTGCATTTCCCTGCCTTGAAACACTGTCATGCTTCGGCTAAGTCTGCAAGGAATCACAAAGCTTTGAATGATACGAAAAGTTTAGTTAAAACATTCAAAGAAAAGATTCAAGTGCATGCATCCCAATTCCCAACTAAGAATAGGCGAATTGCAGAATTACCAGTAACTTGGAGCAAGAGTACAAATAATTTAAATCAGGAATTCCAAAGTTTCACCGAACAGTTGGAGAACTTACACGAGAAGTTTGAAAGAAGTTTTTGGAGCTTGGTAAGAAGTCATCAGTTTCATGGTGTTCTGTTTTAACGAAGGTATTAATTAATATTGACAGAGGAAGAAATTATAGTTGGTGCGATATAAGTATTTTTCAATTCTGGAGCATTCGGAAGTACCTACAGATTTTTTGAAGAAAAGTTTTTGCGTTTTAGTTAAAACCGTTGGTGACGATTGACCGCTACGATATTTTGAATTATAATGTAGACCCCGCACTTCAAAAGTTTGGCCACCCCTGGTGTAGGGCAACATTACGCCATTTAAATAGATATTAGGAATATCCGCCGAGCTTAAATTACAATTATAGAGAAACAAGCACGAAGATTTAGCAGGGTTTAACAGGAAATGATTATTAGCTGCCCACGAGGAGATATTCTTTAAATCATTGTTAACTCTGTCAATACAATCCTCTATTAAGCCGATTGGTCTAGATAAATATATTTGCACATCGTCGGCATATAAATGGATATTCACGTCTTCTATAATATCAGGAAGGTCATTTATAAAAAGTGAGAAGAGAAGTGAACCAAGAATAGAGCCTTGCGGCACTCCGCTGGAGAGCCTTTTCCAATTAGACTTAATGTCGCCAATCTTTACTTGCTGAAAACGGCCAGATAAGAACTCGCTAATAATTTTACTGGCAGATTTAGAAAACTTGTATACTTTGCGCAACTTCTGGAGAAGTAGGCAATGATTAACCGAATCAAATGCCTTAGTGAAATCTAGTAATACTAAAGTCATCATTAAATTATTATCAAGAGAGAAGCGAATATCAGTGGACACTTTCAACAGTGCTGTTTCACAGCTGTGACCTGCACGGAATCCAGACTGCATTTTCGATAAGAAGTTATTGTCTGATATATATTTAAGACTTTGATCATATAAAAGCTTTTCAAGAACTTTGCTAAGGAAGCAAAGCAAACTTATAGGCCGGTAGTCACTAGTGGATACAGGAGCAGGGCATTTAGACAAAGGTACAACTACGGCATTTTTTCATATTTGTGGAAACTGAGAAACGGTAAGACATGAATTGACAATAAAAACTAAACAATCTAGAATAGCTGGTATAATCGCTAGATGATGAATTAAAACAAACCGATGTTACACCGCATTTATCATTTCAAACCAAATTAAGAAAACACATCAACCCGTGGCCGTGCCCATTTGCGAATTGATTCCACATTGCCTGCGATTCACTTTAAGATTTCATATCCTACCTTCTACCAGGATATTTTAGGAAGGACAAGGGATAACAAACGCACTCACACTTTCTAGCTCCTAATTGCCGGCAATAAACCTTTTTCCTATCTCAAGCATACATTTCACTCGATACCTTCTTTCGTCCTTTCTAGGAATTGTTCCCATCGGCCATCGCCTGCAATGCAAATGCGTTCACTCACAGCCACGGGAAGACGTTAGGTCTTGATATTCGTACCTTTGAGCACAGTTCGGGCTTTTACCTGTTACGCTCACTACAGTTCGGCCAACCTACTTTGTCACTGTCCTCAGTGACGTTAGCAGATCGAACCGTACAGCAAGATTTGCTGGACTAACTCATTACGCTCTATATAAGAGCCACCCAGTCTTGATACTGGACAATTTACTCAACGCTCTCCACATGAGAGCCGTTCGACCAATGTCGTCGAACATTTATCTCGAAACGCCATTTAACGAGGCCACATATAACCGATATTCCAGAGGATATTCTCCCTGTCGTACCAGTTGCTTGCCCCAGGCTCAGAGAAAACAATTTATAAAAGAACATCCTTACCTTAATAATTCATTTATCAATCCTCAGCAGGAATTCAGCCTTCATCGGTGACTTTTCTCTCTTTGCCTATGCTTCATGATTCTTCTTCCTAACTTAGCTCGCCCACAAAGTCCAGGTCGTGCAACTTGCACCATGGCTTCATCCTCTCTGCAGATTGTACGGATTCGTATGGTTTCCTGGTCACTTGAAGTTCTTCTGCATCTTTGATGACGTATCGGTCATTTGATAAGGCTGCTTTAACCATGTAAGGGCCCTTGTATCTAGGCTGTACCTTCCTAGGATTTCCAGTCGCCACCGGCTCATGTTTTATTAACACCAAGTCTCCTTCTGTGTATAGTCTGGGGCATTGACGCGTCTCGTTAAGTTTACTTGCCTGTTTCTGTTGTTTTTCCTTTATTCGTTTTAGCACTCTTTCTTTAAGTTCGGCCACTGGTAAGTTTTCTTTTTCCTCTTCTTCAATTGTGTCTTGTAGGGCGAGAAGCAATTTATTTTGCAGGATATCTCGTGGTTTATACGACAGTACAAGTTGGTGCGGCGTCACATTGGTAGTTGAATTCCTTAAAGTGTTCAGAGCCCATTGTACGGCTCTAATATGACAATCCCAGTCGCCGCCCTCTGGTTCCTGTGTCATAGTGGCGATTGCGCCTTTTATGGTCCTGAAGTACCTCTCGATTTGGCCGTTGGAACGCGGAGTTTTCACGGTGGTGGCAATATGTTTAACTGAGTTCTCGTAACAATACTTCTCAAAGTCCTTAGAGGTAAAAGCGGTACCCCTATCGGTGATAATTATTTGCGCAGTTCCAAAGTATTGGCTGACTTCATCTAATAAGTTGATGACCCCCTTGCTATTGGCCTGTCTAGCTGGTTTGAGCACGACAAGCTTTGGAAAAGAATCCACTATACCGATAACATAAAAATTTCTACGCTTGCTCTTTGGATACGGACCTAAATGATCAATATGAATTGTGTGGAATGGTATTGGTTGTCGCTCTGGAATATGTATCTGTTCTCATCTTTGCTTGCCTTATTATAAAGGCAGTCTATGCAAGAGGCTACATATTTTTTTACAGCTGGCTTCATATGTGGAAACCAGAAATATTTCCTCAATATTTCTAGAGATCTATCAACTCCAGGATGACCTCTGTCGTCATGGGCTGACCTAATTATTCGCCATCTAACCCCTTTTGGTATTACAAACCGATTTCCGTTGGGCGTTTTTTTAAAGACTCTTCCTTTCTCTAATATGAAGTTTCCCTTGATGCCATCCTTTTTATTGGTTTGGAGAATTTCTCCAGTTAGTACTTTCCTTATTTCGATAATTTGAGCATCTTCCCGTTGCATCACTGCTGGCCAATCGTCGTCTGGAATTCCTATTACCAAGATTTTACTTGATACGTCTGTTGCTTCATTCGCATCCTGAGACGAGCATCGGCTAAGTGCGTCTGCATGGGCTAATTTGTTGGCCGATCGGAATACCAATTCAAAGTCATATTCCGCTATTTTCAACCACCATCTCGTTATCCTAGGTACTAAGTCTTTCTTTGCCTGCGTTTGCCGTAACGAATTGCAATCAGTTATCACTTTAAATTTCCTATGTAGTAGGTAATGCTTAAACCTTTCTAGAGTTTCCACCACAGCTAGGGCTTCCAGCTCGTAGCTGTGGTATTTTGACTCTGCTGCGGTTATGGATCGACTAAAATATGATACCGGTCTCATATTTCCTCCCGTTTGTTGCATCAGTATGCCTGCAATTCCATGGCTGCTTGCATCGGTATGAACTTCGTGTTCCGCATTCTCATCATATAATGCAAGAATTGGTCTTTGACTCAACAACTCTTTTAGCTTATTGAATGAGCTTTCTGCCTCCTCTGACCAAATGAATTTATTCTCCTTCCTCAACAGCCTGTTAAGTGGTTGAGCGATGAAAGAGAAGCCTTGCACAAAACGACGAAAATATCCCACAAGACCTAGGAATTGTCTGACTTCTCGAGTATTCTCTGGTCGCTTATATGCTTCGACCGCCATGGTCTTCTCCACGCTTGGTTTTATTCCATGCTCTGATATCTCATGACCTAAGAATTTTATATTCTTTTTAAAGAAATCGCTTTTTTTAGATTTAAGGTGAGGCCTGCCCTCCGGAGTTCGATTAGAAATTCCTTAATAGTCGCAATATTGTCTTCTAATATTACCGACGGTATCAAGATGTCATCCATAAAGGTAATAACTTTACCAGCTTCCATTGATCAGGTTACTTGTGCCATCAACTTCATAAAAACCGCTGGCGCATTAGTCAAGCCGAAAGGGACCCTTTTATACTCGTAATGTCCTTCTGGTGTCACGAAGGCTGTCAGATGTCTACTGTCTTCTTCCACTGGCACTTGATGGTATCCACTAAGCAAATCAAGCGTTGTAAATATCGTTTTGTTTGCTAACATATTCAATGTTTCCTCTATGTTTGGGACTGGAAAAGTTTCCCTTTGAGTAATTGCATTTATCCTCCTGTAGTCCACACACATTCGATATTCCTTGTTCTTTTTCTGTACTAATAATACAGGGCTGGCATATTCAGAAGAGGATGGTTGTATGACATCCAAAAGTAATAATTCGTTAACTTGCTGCCTTAGAACTGACTTCAGTCCGTAGGCTACTTTATACGGATGGTACCGTATAATTTTTTTCTCTTTTAAATTTATTCTCATTTTTACCAAATCAGTTTTTCCCAGCTCGCTTGTATTTTTAGCAAAGCAGTCGCGGAATTCATTAATTAGACTGATTAGCATAACTTTATGATGTTTATTTGTAGTATGATCTATATTTACCTCATCCATCTCAATTTATTCCCTTTTATTTGAAGAATCCTTTGGAGGGCTATTGTTTTTATTCTGGAATATATCGAAAGTTTTCCACTTCTTTGATATTTCGATATCAGGATTATCTAAATAATTCCTTTCTATTATCATCGGAACACTCTGTACGGTATCATCAACAACCATAATGTCAATTAAAAGATTAATATCGGACACGCTCACATTTTTCCGGATTTTTCCAAGGACATTAGTTTTCTGGTTTCCAAATCCAACCAGCTTCATATCACATTTCTGTATGTTCCACCCTTTTCGCTTGACAATATTTTCTTTCAATGTGCTACACTCACTACCCAAATCGAAGTAAGCAAGCACAGGTTCATCCTCGATGTAAATAGTTTTATGATATTCATCTTCTTCACCTTCTAAAAATTCCTTTCCTGCTGCACTCAATGTTGAGACCTGTTTTATTTTACAATCTCTCGATACATGCCCCTTCTGTTGACAACGAAAGCATCGTACATTTTTGAAGGTACAATCCCTAGTGTAATGCCCGTGCTCTTTACACTTGAAACACACTAATTTATTCTTAGGTAGATTTCCTTTGTTGTCGTCGTTCTTAGTAGTAGTAGTAAGTAGATGTCGGTCCCTATGTTGTTTTCCATTTTGTGTGGTATTTTTGCGAAGTTCGAATGGATGGAATCTTTCGTTTTGCCTCGACCAACTTTTAGATGTGCTGGGTTGATTCACTGGGGCCAGCTGATGTCTTACTTGACCTTGCTTTTGAATTTCCTCGAAATCCTTGAAAGTTTTTAAAAGGTCTGGTATCGTCTCGCAATTTGAGGCCATCAGCACATTTATCAAGCTTTGATTTAATAACCCCGATATGATGTACTTAATTGTTGACGTTTCGTTCAAGTTAATTATTTTCGTGAGCGCTGCTACCTGGTAAACATAATCTTCAATGGGTTCGCCTGATGATCTTTTCCTTTCCATGATTTGCATTAAAATGGAGGAGTCGTCCTGACCGGTAGAAAAACTACGAAGCAGTTCAGCCTTAAATTCCAAAAAGGTACGTATTACGTCATGCTTGGACTGGTACCAATAATGGGCGGCTCCGCCCAAACGCAGAATAGCATAAAAAAGAGCAGTTCTATCGTCCTACCCATATAACAATTTTAGACCCTCAATAGACTCTATCCAATTCTTCGCTGTACCTGTGGCTTGAGATGGATTGAATTCATTTATTAAAGTTTTAATTTCATTAATTCCGATCTTCATTGGATTTGAATCGACGAAGGAATTTGAAGCATCATTCTCCTTTGTCGTTATACTGGCGCTGCAACTGCAACCGGCACATTTCTCCTTTTCTCGTAGAGCTTTCTCTTTTTTCAATAGTTCGTTTTCCCATCTATGCAACTCAAGCTCAGTGAGAGAAGTCGCTGGTACTGCCGTTTCTGGTGAACCTTCCCTCACTTCTGTCTCTACACTCTGTGACTGATTTTCATTCATGATAATGTAAAAGAAATTTAATATTTAACCCTATAGCTTTAAATTATAAATACTTTAATTGTGGCTTTATTTTAACTATATTACTCTAATGTATGGTGCAGAATATCGATGATTTTATTTAAACTACTATATATATTGTGTCCATATACTAAATAAGTAATAATAATAGTATCAAATATATATATATATAACTTAACCACTCTACTCTTACTTGCTTTTTTTTCCTTATTAAGTGTCTGTAATGTCCTATACTCCTTCAGATTTTGTGCAATATCTTGTCCGCTTTCATAAACACAAAAACCGAAAATCACAAATTTATATTTAAACATACATATATGTGTGTACTATGTATGAATATGTTTCATACACTACGCTTCACTGCACAATTTTGTTGTTTCGCATCAAATAAAATCACTTTTTTTTAAATTTTCTATATTTCTGAATCAGCTTAAAACACTTCTGCTGGGGTTTACCCCACACTTGAACTATAATCGCTAGATGAAGAATTAAAACAAACCGATGTTACACCGCATTTATCATTTCAAACCAAATTAAGAAAACACATCAACCCGTGGCCGTGCCCGTCAGCGAATTGATTCCACATTGCCTGCGATTCATCTTAAGATTTCATATCCTACCTTCTACCAGGATATTTTAGGAAGGACAAGGGATAACAAACGCACTCACACTTTCTAGCTCCTAATTGCCGGCAATAAACCTTTTTCCTATCTCAAGCATACATTTCACTCGATACCTTCTTTCGTTCTTTCTAGGAATTGTTCCCATCGGCCATCGCCTGCAATGCAAATGCGTTCACTCACAGCCACGGGAAGACGTTAGGTCTTGATATTCGTACCTTTGAGCACAGTTCGGGCTTTTACCTGTTACGCTCACTACACTGGTAACAGCATCTTAAAAAACTTCGGTGAGATGTCATTTGAGCCTGTTGCATTAGACTTGATAGAAGTGACAGCACAGATAACTTCCTCTGGAGATACGCAGCAGAAACTGAAGTCATCACAAAAGTCATCATGGCCAATATTATAAAATCGTTGTGATGGAATGGAAAATACGAGTAAAATACGAATTGAGTTCGTCGGCATCAAAATCGCAAACAGGTAGATCCTTGCCGTATACCCCGCTTTGTTTCAGATTTCACCATAGCTTCTTTGAAGAAAGAGAAGGGTTTAGTAATCTGCTCATATAGTTTCTCTTCGCACTTCTAATTTCAGCTGTAACTCGATTTCTGACTGCCTTATATCGTAAAAAGCTTTCATTCGACTTACAAGTTTTGTAGGTATCTACGAAATAAATATTCTCTTTCAGCAATAAGATGTTCAATTTTATCACAGTACCAAGGAATATGGCCAGGAATAATCTGTTTACTTCGTATAGGAGCATATGTACTTATCATGTAAATAATATACGAATTTATAAAATAATGTTAATTGTTCATCAACAGATACACAGTTACGGATAGCGTCCCAGGACATAGTGGATGCTTCCTCAAGTAGATTTTGAACATTCACACCATCGTATGATCGATACTTTATTATCTTGGGCGTAGGATAAAAACAAATACTATATGACAGAAAGATAAAGTCATGGTCGAAAACACTGGCGGACTTAGTTGGTTATGAAAAAGAACGCAGTTTTTATCGGCAGTGAAAAAGTAATCAAGTAGAGATGGATTATTGGTATTGTGATAAGTTGGAAAGCCATTATTGATTACCTATAGGTGGCATGATTGAAACAAATGCACGAAACCGTCCACGGAAGTGCTCCTATGTATTAAATTTATATTAAAATCTCCACCCAAGGTGCAAGAGAGCACCCTCTAGTTCCTTAGCATTATCTAAAGTAAACATTTCTGGCGGAGAGTAAACGGTAAACAGTAGTAATTACTCAGATGTGCAAATTACTTCAACTGCAAGAAATTCGATTGGGCCATTGTGGGACTTCTGAACACTCCTAGCTTTAAGGCAGTATTTAACGTAAACAGCTACCCCGCCGCCCCTACGATGCTCGCGATCATGCCTATACAATTTATATCCCGGAATTCCAACTGATTTCGATGAAATATACTTCTTTAACCACGTTTCGGATATAAGAATCGAATGAACATTTGCACCCACAAACATCTCATGAACTTCACAAAATTTTGATTTTAAGCTCCTAGCATTAAAATGGCAGATGTTAAACCCATTAGTTTTCGCAGCAAATATCCTGAGCAGCGCCCTCGTTACATTTAAGTCGGTAATCTCTTAATGTTGTATATGACAGAGGGCATACAAAGGCACGCAGAAATATTCAGATGAACACAGTGCATCACCGAACTGACAAATATACCTATAACAGCTAATACGAGCACAGTCAGCATCATTTCAAAATAAGCCCCACAATACTGATAAGAAACACAAAACAAACTCAGAAATTCAAAGAAAAATATTACACTAGCCATAGAAATTCAAAGATAAGCAAGAAAATATTATGCCAAACAAAATAAAATAGAATTCAAGATCTAAAACTAAATAAGAATAATAAAATCCAGAATCTAACTCTAAATCAATGACGAAATAATAAAAAACAAATAGAATAATGATAAATAAGATTCAAGATCTAACACTAAATCAATAATAAAAAAAAAAAAAATTCAAGATATTACCCTTAAATCACAAAATTATCATAATCGAACTGTTGGCCCGAAAATTTTCTCCAGCTGTCCAAGGTCAGTCACTTTTAGCGGTGTTTGATTGTCTTTCTTTTTAACAAACACAAGCCCATTACTTGTTTATGCAGATTCCAGCATACCATTTCGTCGCATACTCAGAGCTCGTTGCAGAATACTACTCATCATAGGCGAAACACTCTCGAAACAGTATATACGACTGATGGAAGAAAACTCATTGCTAATTGCATTTAGCGTCAATTGCTTCGGGTATGTACGGTACTGGTACATAAAAGAACATCGCTCGGTAGCACTAGAAAATTTTAAAATGATCGGTGACTTATTAGCATTGTTGCCTTCATTCCCAGCCCTGAATTTAATTCGAAATGCATTGATGTACGGCGTTGGAATATGATTAATTAGGGAACAAATTTTATTTGCTATCTCGGTGGGCTTCTCTGACTTTACAAAAGGAATACCTTTTACGATAACATCGGTCTGCCTAAGCGCTCGTTGAAAGTCATCAATTTTGCATGATTGCGCCTCGCGCAAGGCCTTCAAATTTACCACCTCACTTGACAAAGAGTTAATCCGCTGTTCATAATTGTCGACAATGTCTTGGAATTTAACCAATAGACTATTTTCTAGAGCTTGCAGTCTATCGTTGAGCAGTGCCTCCATTTTTACTAGTAATGGATCCTCTGAGGCGTCAGATGAGGCTGATGGTGTACGGTGCTTGATAGTTTTAGGCGGCATTATTAACGGCAGCAGTGCCGCAGATTGAACGAATTAATTAAAATTATAATAAAACCGCACACGAAAAATGTAGAATGCGAGCAATCACAAACAATTTTAGGAATAAATACTTGGATATAGCGATTAAATTAAAAAAAATTCCGGAGCAACAATTTCACACGTCTACTCGTTATGACACATTCTGTACATGGTGAAGGAAGAGTTCCTTATCTTACGAGGACGTAATACTTCAAGCAGTTGAAGAAGATCCAGGTCGTTCGGTACGTGCAATTCAGGAATGCACAGGAGTGCCCAAAAGTATAGCTCACCGAATATTACAAAAACATGATCTCCACCCATACCATGTACAGCGAGTACAAACCCTGCTACCTCGGGATTATCAACCTCGGGGTGTGTTTTGCCAAACGATGCTACAAAGACAACGGGAAGATCCGCGATTCTTCGAGAAAATTTTGTGGTCGGATGAATCGACATTTAAAAAAGACGGTTACATGAACCTACACAACTTACACGAGTGGCACGTAGAGAATCCAAATTTAATGAGACAAAATAGATCTCAATATCGTTTTAAAATAAACATGTGGACCGGAATTTTAAACGGAAAAGTCATAGGACCTTTTGAGTTGCCAAAGGTCTTTAATGCTGAAGTTTATTTAGATTTTTTGCAAAACCATTTACCTAATTTACTGGAAGACATACCACTAAGTATTTACAGAGAGATGTGGTATCAGCAAGACGGCTGCCCAGCGCACTATGCCCTTTCAGTTAGAGAATATCTCAATGAAGAATATCCGGACAGATGGATAGGGTGGTCTGGTACGATCTCGTGGGCAGCCCGTTCACCTGATCTAAATCCATTAGATTTCTTTTACTGGGGAGCAGTAAAAGAGAAAGTTTATAAGAAGTCAATTGAAAATTTAGCTGAGCTTCGGCAAAGGATTACGGAAGCAGTTGAATTTGTCAACAACGGAAGAATTGCCCGTCTGATAACTCGATTTTTTTTAAGAAGATGTCGAGCTTGTATTGAAGCTGAAGCAATGCAGTTTGAACATCTTTTGTAAATAATAAATCTTAACATCCAAATAATTGGTGTTTAATTTTAAAATTAAGGAAAATTTGTCCTAAATTTAACAAAAAGTTAGCATCTCTGACTCGAAAGCGTGACTATCTGCCTCACTCACACTTCATGGAATGACTCTCCGTCTCACTCAAGCTGGAATCTTAAAGTTAAGCTCTTAAGGCAAGCTTTGGGTACACTAGAATCAATTTTAGTAGGTGAAAAGAAATTTTTCGAAACTGGGTTTCTTGAAGAAAAAAAATGTTTTTCCCGTAATCTAAGAAATAAAGAAGCAAGTGTTGTACCAGTTTAGAATCCTTATTAAATGCGTCAACTTTTAAAGTTACTTGCCAGACTGGCGTAGTACATTTTTTTTTCAGTACAGTCAGTTAAAGTTCAACGAATTATTAATTTTATATTGTTGGTTCGGCAAAATGTGACATTTTCTTCCAAGCTGGAGCAGTTGGCTTAGAACTTAAAGCAACAGGTTACATAAGCACTATTCGGGATTACATAAGAAAAATAAAATTGAAAAAAAGTAAAGATTTGTAGCAGCAGGAGCTAATAAACCATCACAAGGTGTACATTTTCTCGAAAACAAAAGAAATGCCTATAATTTGAAAAATACATGACTTAGATTTTCTTTTATATTTTTCTGGTAACTGTTACGATTTGGTCTATCACCCGGTTCCGGCTTGACGTCGACTTACGGGACACCCTGTATAATGAGGGACTAGCGGACTGCTGCTTAGTCCTAAAGTTTAAACATTAGTTGCAGTCCATCGACGACGTACTTAGTAAACTGAATATATATGTCATGGACCTGTATATCATTAATTAATCAGACTTAAAAATTAGAGATATATAATTATAGCTACTGAAGTAGTGAAGAACAATAACAAATACTTAGTACTAGAGGAATGAGTTGCTGGATTAATTATTGAAATGCGTGCATATATGCAACACAAGCTACGTACGTATATGATTAATTAGTAACTAAACTCAAATATATTTGTAATTCATAATATTAATTGCCGCGATAACAAAAAAAAAAAAAACAATAGCTACGTAAGTATATGAATAATTCGTAACCAACTCAAATATATTTGTAATTCATAATATTAACTGCCGCGATAATGAAAAAACAATAGCGAAAATTCTTATGCTACAGCAACGTGACCCTTGATGCTCTGCTTGGTTAATGACCATCTTTAGGTATATGTCTTAATAGTTTCTATAAGTTTTTTTTTGTTTTTCATTAATAAATCAACTATCTGAGTAATATAAAAAAAGACTGACTACAGTATTAAAATAAATGTGAAGTACTATAGTAGTATATAGTAGTATAACAGATGCGTGTCTCTGATCCAATTAGCGTTGAAATCCTCACGTCTATCGGCCGAATAGAATCTAGCATGCGTCTGAAGAGGAAAGCACCCAGTGTCCAGACCACGTTACAGCCTGTATGAAAGGATCGGTTAGTACATTGAGCAGCACTGCTTGTGCTGAGATCTGAGATCCGAAAATAAAATCCTCGCTCGGGGCCGGACAGGCATCACAGCGCAATCCACAATTAATTCCGGCAATCAACCGTTCATGTGACATTCCTTCCCGGTAATTTTTTGGGTTAGATCTGTTTAAATCGATAGGGCGAAACTTCATCGGCGGTTCTAGCGCACACTCATTAATTACTTTCCTTCAGCTTGTCAAATTTTTTCAGAACAAATTCACATTACTACTTTTATGAGGACAAATATTTTATCAATCAACAGATGTATCAATTCAACTTTTCGGGAACCTTTTCTCAGCTCAACTTGTCACACCTCTGCTCCTCGGATTCTTCTTCTTCCTGTTTTCAACTTTCCTGCTAGCCGGGTAGCATATTGCTGCCTGCAGTATGCTACGACCATAACACGTGAGATGAAAATAAATCGAAAAGAATTATGTAAAATTTAGAAACGTTTTCGTCAACATTATTGATAGACAGTAATGTGTTGAGGTCAATAGATGTAAGTCTACTGGAAAGTTCCGAAAAGTTAGCCTTTATAAAATTGAAAAAGTATTGTGTTTCATCACATTTTGTTAAGTTTTCGGTTTTATAGCAATATGTAATTAGTAGAGGGGGAGGGGAGGGAGGGGGTGATATTTATCAAGAGTAGACATTCTCACTGCGCTAGGCTGAAGTTACCCGTGTCAGTAGAAAATACCAGGTCTAACTGCCTTCCCATGTCATTCTTAAAATTACTGATTTGGCTGAGACCTACAGATGAAATACTGTCAAGGAATAGTGACTCCTTTGTTGTCAAGTTATTAAGTGGAAGATAGTCATCGTCAACTTCATTTAGTACCCATTGAATATTGGGTAAGTTAAAATCACCAAGAGGATCCATCTTACCATGGATAAAATTAGATGTTGAAATGAGTAGGTCGTAAACATACTGACCTTGGTTATCGACAATATTTATGGAGTCTGGAGGAATATAGCAACAGATAATGTATAAGTCAGATTTTGAAAGAGCTAACTTAAGAGCAAGAAGTTCGATGTCAAGAGTGTTGGAGAAACTGGGAACCTGGCTGCAATTAAACTGTTTTTTACAGGCGAGGAGTACGCCGCCACCTCGAGCTACAGACTCAGTATGTCTCTTCTAAAAATTTGATATGAATTGATAAAGATTTCAGCATCGCGAAAACCGTGATACAGCCAAGTTATGGGAGTCGTTCATATGACTAAAGTAGCTTTTACGAGGTTGGAAATTTGACGAGGAAAATACATTTTCAAAAAATGATAAAAATAATAAACTTTTGATTACTGAATTTTGTTTTTAGTTCTTAAGCTTTTTAACTAAACGCAATGATAAAAAACAGCCCTATAGTTATGGCTCAACAAGTTAAAATTTCGGAATTTTAATTCAGTTTTTTTTTATTTACTTACTATTCTTATCAAAAAACACATTAACCTCATTTTTCCAAATTGGATTTAAGAAGCCCAAAAGGGTCTAACCCTTGCAAAAAGTACAGGGTTTCTAAAATCCAATATGAAAAATTAAGATTGATGACGGTTTTTTTTATAAGAATAGTAGTTAAATAAATAAACCGAATTGGAATTCCAAAATTTTAACTTTGTTGAGCCATAACTTCAAAACGAAGAGGAGAAGGGGAAAAAATTATAGACCATTGGAAAATTATCAGACCTTGACTATCAAATCGTGTATAAACCTGTAAGTAATGTAAATGCTGACACGCTAAGCCGAATTACAAGAGCTGTAGATAAGATACTTGTGAGGATCAACCATAAATTATCACTACACAAGTTCACTCTCCTCTAAATTCGCTAGAAAAGAAAATGAGTCAAAACTGCAGCCTCCCAAAACCTCGAACTGCTGCTCGCCGAAAAGAACATCTTACCCAAAATACTGATGAAATTCTACATTCAAAATAGTTCAAGAGAAGAACTTCAGAAAAGCTCGCCTTACCCAAACTAGTAGAAACAGAGAAATGTTTGAAATTAATAATTAATAAATAAAAATAAATAAATAATTAATCAATTGGACAACGGTATAGAGTTTCAATGCCCAGAAATGCTTGCTCATATGACTCCGATACAGAGTGAATTGAACATTTGTGAAGGGGGGGAAACTTTATTGGTGGAGGTTGCTGGTTAAGTAATGATGTGAAATACCCTAAGCGAATTTATACCGGGCTGTATACTTGTCAGATTGAGTTTGGTGTTAGTTGTATACTTTAGTAGGAGTGCCTGTGGTAAGTTGGGCTGGGCTACTTGGTGGCTGAGGAAACGTTACCTAAGGTGTGGATGGATGTGTACAGCTGTGTATTTATGTGGATAAGAAATGTTGTGAAATTCCCTAAGTGAATTAGTGTAATTAGTATAAGTAATAATTCAAATTAACCCTAGAATATCTCAATAGATTCTAGAAGGTTTCAGTGCGGTCTTAGTTCTAGGGGTGGACAAAATTTTCAGCAGAAATCCTCCACGGGCTATGGGTTTCGAGATATGAGCGATATTACCTTTTCAGGTATAATTAATAGTAGTAATAATTCAAGTTAACTCGAGGATATTTTTTATTCATGCCAATAGTATTAGTACTAGGGGTAAAATTTTCATCAGAAATCCTCTATGGTTCGAGATATTAGCGATCTTACCTGTTCGCAACTTCATCACATTGTTATTCATACAGAGGTCATTGCCTGTATTGTTATCAAATTTGTTATTTGTTACATGTTAAAATTAGTTTGTAAAGTATACAGCATAGTTGCCTTTGAAAAGTATTGCACTTGTTTTGCAAGTAAATATTTTTTGTTCTTGAGATACTTTGTTTTGTTTGACATTCTCGTGTGAACTGTTGTAAAGAACACATCGTGAAAATAAATTTGTTATAGTATTACTTTAAATCTTTAATTCTGTAAAGAGAAGGTTTGTCGTTAGTACAGAAAGAGCCAAACTGTTGGAGCTAGGTGCTGCTTGTAACCAACATCATTAAGTATTGGAGCTAGGTGCTGCTATAAATACAAGTTGAGAAATTCATATGCGGAGTAACAGAAATCTACCACAAATATTAAAACTTCAGTCAACGTGTGGACTTGGTCCTTCGAAGATTTATTCATTACCTTCTCAGGTGTAATTAATATTAGTAGCTGAAAAACAAAACAACAACAACTATAACATAAGTTGTGGATTAAAGATTTGATGATATTAATCTGTAGGTGTCTTTTATAAACAAGATTGCACCATGTAATTATATATCTAAAAATAGATCAGGCGAAGGTGGTTTGGGTGAATGTAGGTAGATATGTTGACTTAGATATGTAATGGAAATTATGAAATTATGTCAATTTCGATGAGACTTCAGTGCAAGACCAGTATTGCACTTTTTCCAGCAGTGCAACACTGAAAATGTTCGATGGGACAGTCTTTAGAGTAGAAGTGCAACACGAGGTTTGCACTGATTTCCCCTACTTGGCACTGGATATTTTGTCGGTGTTTAGACGTCACGTAACCTGTAATTAGAATAGACTGCTGGTGGCGCAGGGTCTTGTATTTTAAATGAGGAGGTATTGCGCTTACCACGGGTGGGGGCGCAAAGTAAGAACTATAACGTTGCTACTTTAAATCTTTAATCAAGACTGTACCTTTCTTACATTTACATTGTTTTTATAATAACTAAATTTTACGAACTAAGTAACTTTGTATGAAATGAACTTAATAAAATACACTTAATGAAGTTGTCTAGTAAGCAATATTGTCTCGAGTTCAATAAATTATTGTGAGCAATTGCTTATTTTGCGCAATTTGCCTAGTAAGCAAGAGTTCAATAATTATTGCTTATTTGCGTTATGCTGGGTTTTTTAACCTTTTTTAGATATCTACACGCAGATTTATTTAATATGGTTTTATGTCAAATTTTATGTTCGCGTTTCTTTATGTTCACGTTTGAACATTCTGCTGGTGGTGAGTCATTGGCTGAGCTTTTAGTTGTTTTCATAGTCTGCCACCTTTACCATGTGAACCTTCCTGCGAAGACTAGTACTATAATTGTACCTATCGCAAGTATGCTTAGACTTGTACCAACTGCGTGTGTACGTATGTTTCTCCAGTGACTGGTGACTTGGATCTCTTGTCCTTCTTTACGTAATCTGGTGTATATCTGTTCGGATGTGTTTATTACCGGCTCCGCATCTACTTCTGTGTCCGGGACGATCCGTTTTGTCATGCTGGTTTCGAAGTTTATTTCTACTGGTTTTATGAAGGATGCTCTAACGGGTACGCTTATTGACACTTCTGATTTGAGTATATTTCGTTTGGTTTGGACGATACAATTTTGTGGTACTTTTAGTATTCCAGTGCCGTTGAGACTTATATCTTCTCTGATGCCTTTGCACTGTAGTGCCGCTGTTACTGGTTTGTTCGAGATGAATAACCATGTATTAGTCATGTATAATTGTTTCCATATGATTTCGTCTAACTCGAATTCCCTTATTGTACACCGATGACCTTCCTGTCGTAGGTATAGTTAGTCAATGACGCAGTTGGGGTTGTTTTCTATACTCCGTACAACCGAGGGTTTACACATGAAGTTGTGTTTTTTTATTTGCACACAGTGATCGAGCTCGTCTTCCCTTAACATGAAGTAAGTTTGCATATTGTAATGAATTGCTAAGGTTGATGTAAGTAGTTCCATCACAGCGTAATGTCTTTCTTTTAGCCTTTGTGGTATTGCAGTGCATTTTATCAGGATGTACCTGCTGTGTTCGATGATGTGAAGGTAACCATATATCTTAATTTCATCATTATACAGTTTCATCTCTATAGGCATCTTAAAATAGTTCAGGATGTCTAGGTTTGATGGTAGTTTAGCTTTGGCGTTACCGATGATTTTGAGAAGATCTGCAGGTTGCAGAAAGTCTAACAAATTTCCGCATTGGGTGTATGCATTCATTGGCTTGTTATATCTTTCTCCAAGCTCCTCGATGTAGTTTGTTGCCGCGTGATAAAGTGCAAGGAACTATATGTTTAATTTGTTAGCATCAGGTCCAGCAAACCATTGCTGTTGCATCATCTTAATTGCCTCTAACCCTTTATTGAGTTTGTCGGTAAAGCTATTCAATTTTTTGATTGTTGTCATCGCAGTTTCGTTGACCGTCGAGAGGGTTGTAAGCATGATATTGGTTTGGTGGTTAACGGCTTGCTGAAGAAGTTGCTGGTTGTGTTCTAAGTCTTTGATGTCTGCGTAAACTTCGTCATTCACTCCGAACACCGTCTGCAAGATATTACCAAGAACTCCTCTTTTCCATGTGGTTCTATCTTCAACTTCATGACCTGACTCCTTACGCGATCGTGTTGATGGTGATGGAGCAACTATTGCACTAGTTTCTTGTTTCAGTTTGTTACTATATTGTCGGGATGATAATGGAGATCCTTATGGTGTATTTGAGGTTCTTGCATCTCTGAGTCTGGTTTTGTTATAGCGGCGCAGACTATTACGTTTCCAGTTAGCTTTTCTTCATTACTTCCTATATTACTATTTGCTGTTTCTTGAGGTTCCGGGAGGTTGATAGGCAGAGGACATATTTTTGATATAGGTCGTTTGAGCTCATTATTTCCCCTATATTGCCCAGTTACGACTCGCACTAGTCCATCTTTACCTGGGTGAACCTCTTTAATCTTTGCTAGTGGCCAATTTGTTGGTGACAAGTTTTCATCTCTCAGTAAGACTATTTGCCCGATTTGCATATTGTTAGCCCGGTTTCTCCATTTTGGTCTTTGTTGTAAGTAATTTAGGTAATCTGTGGACCAAGCCTTCCAAAAATCTCTATTCATTCTTTGAATGTGTTCCCATCGAGAATGGTAATGTTGAGATTCAGTCAGAGCCTGCGGCTCAGGGGGGCTTATTAGAGCTTCACCTATTAAAAAGTGTGCCGGGGTTAGAATGTTAAGATCTGATGGATCTTCTGTCAGGGGACATAGTGGCCTCGAGTTTAGACATGCCTCAATTTGACAGAGGAGCGTTGTCATTTTTTCAAACGTAAGGATTGATTCACCTATGACTCTTTTTAAATGTTACTTAACGGATTTTACTCCAGCTTCCCATATTCCTCCAAAGTGAGGAGCTGACGGGGGAATAAAATGCCATTCTGTGCCTTTGCCTGCTAAAGTATTTGCTAGACTGTTGTTGTTTTTTATGGCTTTCTTCAGATCTTGATCAAGAATCTTCTGTGCCCCGACAAACGTTGTTGCGTTGTCCCTCTTCTGGCGAAGAAACGTCTGAGTGCTGCCAGGAAATCTTCTGTTGTAAGGCTACTTACTAACTCCAAGTGTATTGCTTTGGTGTCGAAACATATGAAGACTGCTATGTAACCCTTGTATTTCCTCGTATTCTAGATGCTTTAGTCTTTATAGGTCCTGCGTAATCAACTCCAGTATGACTAAATGGTTTCGATGGTGTTACTCTTGGTGAAAGGAGATCTCCCATTTGCTGCGTTGGAATTTGTGCTTTGTAACGAATGCATCGAATGCATTTGTTTATTACACTCTTAACCGCACTTCTCGATTTTATGATCCAGAACTTTCGTAGTATAAACGCCAATGTTACTTGGGTGGATCCATGGAGGGTACTTTCGTGAGCTTCACGTACAATTAGTTCTGTTATGTGGTGATTATGTGGCAATATTATTGGATTCTTCTCATCGTACGATATATCTGCGTTCCCAATGCGTCCTCCTAGTCTTAGAAGACCTTCAGGGTCTATAAAAGGATCGAGCGCTGCGATACAGCTTTGGTTGTCTACTGTTCGACCTTTCTGGATTCTCTTAATTTCCAACGAAAATTCTTTTCGTTGAATCATACGTATGATGCTGTTCAAGGCCTGTGTTGTTTCAGTTATTGTCACTTGCGTTTTGGATATACGTTACTTGCAACAGGCATTGATAAATCTCAATCAATATGTCCAGACTCGTAGTAACTTGGGAAGTTTGGAATACCGTGTTATTATCTCTTCACAAAGATTATTGTTTGAAAGGGTGGCTCCACATATGGTTTCATTACGTTTTATTTCTTCTCTCGTGAGTACTTCCCCTTGTAAAATAGGCCAATTATCCTTCTTCTCTTTCAGCCAGTGTGGTCCTGTCCACCACAATTTTGAGTCGCGTAATTTTGTGAGATTAATACCTCTAGATGCCACATCAGCTGGATTGTCTTCTGATCTTACATGACGCCACATGCTGGGTGTAGTTAAGTCTTGTATTTCGGATACTTTATTTGAAACAAAACTCTTCCATTTTTCTGGACCACCTCTTATCCAAGCTATTACAATAGTGGAGTCTGTCCATGCGTATGTTGTTACATCAGGGAACTCCAGCGCAACTTTTACCTGATGCAGTAGTTTCGCTAATAATGCTGCACCACATAATTCTAGCCTTGGTAAAGTCTTCTTCATTTTGATTGGTGCTACTTTGGTCTTTGCTGTTAAAAGAGTTGTATGGGTTTTTCCTTCCTTGGTCGTTATTTTGCTATACACTGCCGCAGCATATGCTTTCTCGGAAGCATCACAAAATCCATGTAATTCGATATCAAGGTTCCTTTTTGTGTGATTCATCCATCTTAGTATTATTATTTCTTCGATCTGTGGAAGTTCTGTTTTGAAATTGTGCCATTTTTTTGCTAGGTCTTCTCGTATTTGTTCATCCCAAGGGCTTCCTTCAATCCATAGCTCTTGCATCAATCTTTTCGCAGTTATCATTATAGGAGAAAGCCACCCAAGCGGATCAAACAGCTTGGCAATATCAGATAAGATGTTTCTTTTTGTTCTTTGGTGACATTAGTCTTGAAGTGAAAAGTATCCGTCGCTGGACTCCAATAGACACCTAATGTCTTAATAGATTCTGTACCATTAATTTCGATTTGACCCTTTTCTCTTAGTTCAGTTGGAATCAGAAGCTTTCTACTGTTACTTGCCCATTTTCTGAGGTTGAATCCGCCACTTCGTAGTAGATTCAATAGTTCCATTTGTAACATTTTGCCTTCTTCCATCGAGTCAGCTCCAGACATTAAGTCATCTACATAAAAGTCTTTCAATGCTATGTCTACGGCTTTAGGAAATGCGTTTTTCTCATCAACAGCTAGTTGCTTCAACGTTCTAATGGCCAAGTATGGAGCTGCTGCTGTACCATATTTTACTGTTGTAAGAGCATATTCCTTTATTTGCTCATTATTTGAGAATCTCCGTAGTACTCTTTGTAGGTTTTGGTGTTCATCTGCGACCTTTATCATCCTGTACATCTTTTCTATGTCAGATTTAAATACATATTTATATTTCAGCCATCTTAATAGAATATCTGACAAATTTTCCTGCAAACGTGGTCCTGTGTGCATCATGTCGTTCAAACTGTAGCCAGTACTTGATTTCGCAGATGCATCAAAGACCACTCGAAGTTTTGTAGTGATACTATCATTTTTAATGACAGCTTGATGGGGTAGGTAGTAATGTGGTTTTGGGACTTGGAGTTCTGGCTCTATTTCTTCTCATATGAGCCTGTTCTAGATATTCCTTCATAAATTTTCAGTACTCTTTTTTAAGTTCGGGATTTACAAGAAATCGTTTCTCCAGTTATAAGAGTCTTGCGGCAGCTATTTTGCGAGTTTCTCCTATTTTGTTTAAACCTTCTTTTAATGGAAGGTGTACTGTATAAATCCCATTCTTGTCTCGGCTATATGTGTGTTGGTAGTTGTCTTCACATATTTGATCATCTTCAGAGAGTATAGTTTTTGTTGTGTCTTCTTCTACTTCCCAGAATTTCTCAAGTTGTTTATTTAACTCGGTTGTTGAAACCATGCTTATTATCTTTGAAGGACTAGCTATATTTATTGATGGTCTTCCCGTGAGTATCCACCCGAACTCTGTCTTCTGAGCTAACAACCCTTCAGTCTGTCGTTTTACACCGTCCATGACGATTAAACTAAAGACATCTGCTCCTATCAAAATATCGATTGGACCAGGAACATCTAGTGTGGGATCGGCTAGCATCATGTTATCTTGATGTTGGATATCCAGATATGAGATAGTCTCGTTGGGTAGGAGCTTTGTTAAACTTAGAAGAATTAACGCTTCCAGTCGTAGTTGGAAATCTGACGGAAATCTGGGCGATAATTGAAGAACTATTTTACTTTTAGATTTCCCCGATTGTACGTTGCCTACTCCGGATATCTCGATATCAGTTTTTGTTCTAGGTAGTCCAATAGATTGAGCTGCTCTCTCGGTTATGAATGATGCCTGAGAGCCCGGGTCGACTAATGCTAGTAGTAGGTCATAATTACCCAAAACTGTTTTCACCTTTACCAGCTAGGAGAATTTGGCGGTTGTTCTTTTCTCGTCATCGCGCTATGAGTTGCCACAGGTTTCTGTCTGCTTATTTCCTGCTCAGTCTTGCCTTGACTTAGGTGGAGTAGAGTATGATGATAGCCTCGACATACTCCACAGCGCTGCTGACTAACATTTTACGTCCTCTTTGTGCTTCAAGCAATTTAGGCATAATTTGCTGTTTTTTACGAATTTATATCGTTCACCAACTGCACTGGCCACGAATTTTTTACAGTTATAAATGAAATGTGTACCATTACAATACTTGCACTGTGTCTGTGTGGAATGAAAGCTTTTTGCAGGGAACCTTGTGTTAAGCGATGGTTTTATAACATCATTATTCCTTCTCTGTTCTTTCAGATTTTCTAGTGACTGAAACCGTGTTTCCAGCAATATTAAAAATTCTTTGAGATCTGGAATTTCTCTTGGTTCTTTAACTGCTTGCTCATACCACCTTCGGGTATCTTTGTCCAACTTTTTTATTAATTTGAAGACAATTATCGGTCCCCAGGTGTCTGTCTCAATTCCTAGATTCTGGATGGCATGGATGCATTCACGTGTAATATCATGAATGCTTTTTAACCCTCCAGAGGATTCCAAATTCTGATTCTGTTGATTGAATAATAGATCTAGTTGAGCAAATAACAGTTCTCGTTTGTATGTGTTTGATAAGCCTTGCTGCTTCACCTCTGAGGTTTGTTTTTAGATATTGTAACTTTTCTGCGTTACATAGGCGAATGTTGTTATGAATGACTTTGGTGAATATGTCTCGAAAGCCTGTCCAGTCATTATAGTTCCCTTCGAATGTAGGTATTGTTTGCCTAGGTAATCGTGTCCAAGCATCTCCTACTGACTGTTGAATACCTGAGTTCTGTATTTCATGTAGCCACACCATTATTTCTTGAATTTCTGTTTCAAGTTGTCCAAATGCGTCTTGACGAAAATAAGAATCAATGAATTCTTGTTCATGCAGAATGATTTCTTCGTGTAATGCGGCTATACTGTTAAAGTGGTCGTTTAAAGTCCATGTTTTGTACTCATAGTACATCGTTGGGTGCGATTGGTCTTTATGTCTTATTATGTCGTTCATGAGCCTAGTAATCGTGCTCATTTTGACCATTTGTCTCTTCAATCTTAACTTCTGCTCATCGTTATTCATGTTATTATGAAGTGTGAAATCACACTCTTCATGGTTACTTGGTTGCTCAGAGTCCGATTTCCTCATATTTTGGGCAGTACTCGAGTCTGAAGATGTCGTATGCTCCACGCCGCTTGTGGTCTCTTTATCAGGTATTTTTTCCGCCTCCTTGGTTTTATCCATTTCGTTCGTAGTCTGTTGAATAGATATCCCAGCACTTTCCTTCATTGTCTTGCTTGGGTTCGTTAATCTTGTCGTCTGCTTGACCAAATCATCCTCCTTTAACCAGTTCTGGTATTTCTCCAATAGCTGTAACGCCTCTTCAAGTGTGGCCTTTACTTGTTCGTAAAAGCCTTTCTGAAAATATCCGTGCTCTGTGATATTCAGCTTTTTGATTGAGTGGTCTCGCTCTTCAAATTCTTGCCAGTACTTCAAGAAAGTTTCCTTTTTCTCGTCAATGTACTGATGCGTTTTTCTGCAGGGCCCATCTTTCCTCATGTTTTCCAGCAACCTGGCTATCATTTCCCCAAGTTGGAATTGCTCCTTTGTGAGCTGTTGAATTTCTTCCATTGTGGTCATCTTTTGGTTCAGGTTGTCTCGAAGGACCAATGTTTAGACGTCACGTGACCTGTAATTAGAATAGACTCTGCTGGTGGCGCAGGGTCTTGTATTTTAAATGAGGAGGTATTGCGCTTACCACGGGTGGGGGCGCAAAGTAAGAACTATAACGTTGCTACTTTAAATCTTTAATCAAGACTGTACCTTTCTTACATTTACATTGTTTTTATAATAACTAAATTTTACGAACTAAGTAACTTTGTATGAAATGAACTTAATAAAATACACTTAATGAAGTTGTCTAGTAAGCAATATTGTCTCGAGTTCAATAAATTATTGTGAGCAATTGCTTATTTTGCGCAATTTGCCTAGTAAGCAAGAGTTCAATAATTATTGCGAACAATTATTGCTTATTTGCGTTATGCTGGGTTTTTTAACCTTTTTTAGATATCTACACGCAGATTTATTTAATATGGTGTTATGTCAAATTTTATGTTCGCGTTTCTTTATGTTTACGTTTGAACAGTCGGTGTTATAAATACATATTCAAGTTGAATTGTCATCTGCTCTGTCAAAGTGTACTGTCGGGATTATTTGTGAAATTTTGGAGTTAAATGAAGTAAACAATTTTATTTAGGTAATTGGCATTAAGTTAAGAAGAAATTTGTTTCTATATATCAACACAAGAAATATGTTCGATGGACTACAGTGCTCTCAGCTCTCCGCTGTCAGAAAAAGTGCAATGGTCCCATCGAAATCGACATTAGTAAATGTCTAATTTTGCTCTTCAGGTGTAATGCTTCTAATTTGATTTCTTGCATAAACAAATTCGTACGGTCCAGTAAAGTAAACAAATTCGCACAATAGCCGAGTAAAGTAAAGAAATTGAGCGATTTATGAAAGATTTCTAATGTCTTTAGCTGAAAACAACAACAACTGATATTAATCTGTAGGATATGATGTCTTAGATGAGTAGTGGAAGTTATAATTGAAAATTCCTTTTGCTAAAAAAAAACAACAAGAACTATATCGTAAGTTGTGGATTAAAAATCTTTTATAAACAAGAGGGATCATGCTATGACATTCGATATCTAAAAATAGATCACGATTGCATCGGATGATTAGAGACATGAAGTATTGGAAATTAAACCCTTATCAGAATATTTTCGATGTATGTGTGTGTGTGTGTATTGAAAATTTTTAGGTTTTATGAAAAATTGTTTTTTATTTTCAATAAAATATCTTTTTGTGCAGGTTAAATTAAACGCATTGATCACCTATGATATCAATGTGGGGTGATACTAATATAGCATGATTTGTTGACTTAGATGAGTAGTGAAAGTTGTATGGGTACAGTAAAAGACTTTTCATCAAATTTTTGGTGATAAGGTGTGACAGCCAGTCAACGAGGCCAAGTGTTTAATTTTGATAAATTCCTTTCACCTCAACTATAGTTCTGCAACAATACTCTACAGAACTTACTGACTAGAATAAACAAAAGTTCATTATCAGTAGTTGTTCTATGACAGTTCTTCCTTCCCTTGTGCACACGTAGCATGCTACGGTTTTCTGGATGTGTGAAGTTTTTTGCTTACTTGTGCCTACACGTAGCAGCAAAATGCTACGGTTTTCTTGGATGTGTGGTGTGCCTAAATGTAGGCTTTTTTATTATGATTTTGTTTGAGCGCATACATGTAGGCTTTTTGGTTTTGAATTAAGATTAGTAATTATTAAAGTTAACAGTCGGAAATTTTTGTTCATGCCAATGGATTCTAGATAGTGGGTAGGTGCGGGTATTATAATATGGGATAGGGAGGGGGAATGAAATTTTCATCAGAAATCGTCTACGTGCTTTGGTTTTCGAGATATTAGCGTATTAATAATTCAAGTTATTTTTGTTCATGCCAGTGGATTCTAGGTGGTGTGGGGTGGGGATATTAGTTCTAGGGGGGCGAAATTTTCATCAGAAATCTTCGGCGGGTTCACCATGAGTAAGGTACCTAGCAGAATTAGCCGGAACTACCAGCATTCCTTGGTTTTGTTATTTTCTTTGATTAACACGGAAATTTTTGATATCAGCATGACGACATCTTGGTTTTGCTGTTTTCAAGTGCTGAAAGTTGTTATGTAACTATGTAGAGTGATTCGCTTGGGACGTAAAGTACCGACTGTCAGCATGAGCTGACAGATCACTCGACGGGCAGCGTTGCCTTTTCTCCGATGTTTCCTGTAGATTGGGAATTCACTAGATTTGGTTTACGTTTCACAAATGCACCTCGGCTTCACTTTTGGCAGGTTTCCACAAGACAGAATTGTCTTCTTCTTCTCTTTTCCACATCAACATGTCATCTTGAGCTTGAGGAAACGCACTTCTCGCGGTCGGGGTGCGTTCAATTTTTATGCTGACAGCAGCCGGCTTACATGCTTCAGTATTTCATGTAGCATATTGCTACATGCAATACGCTACGACCATAACAGGGCAGAGTGGTCTGCGCCACCCCTGGTTCAGACAACGCTGAAAAATGGTCGACTGAGCTAGCCGGTCTTAAACATAGGCTTCATCACTGCGGGCACTCAATGTGTGTCTCGACCCACGACCCAATGCGTATTCCTCATCACTCGTGCTATATTCACGCTGCTCTACTCTACTTGACCGATGACGCATCGAGGACACCTCCCCGAAGTCTCGTCAGTCTTTGACCAGACCTCGCCATCCTTCTCTGTGTGGGAAGCCAAAGTCACATCGACAAGCTGATAACCTAAAAATCCAGCCGATCGATGCCTCTGCCCTCCCTCTCCCAACCTCTCACCCTGATCTCCGACTGGCGATTGTTCAAGGGTGTGTCTCCAAGGCGTCGTCAAGTAGTGACATGCTGACAGCCTTATACAGGAATGGATTCCAACAGGTATATCACCCACCATTGACGGGGTAATAGGAGCGCTTCGCGATATCCTATAGTTTACCATTGAAGCTGGCTGGATGCCTTCTTGGGGCTACCAGGATCTAGATTTAGTACTGCTATGTCCGACGGTTGTCGATTAACGAGATGTTGTAGACGGACGGACAAGAAAAAAAAATCCTCCTAATGAGGCCGAACCGGAAGGGACTATAAAAGGTTATCTACTCATAAGAGGTAGAGGTGTGCTGATGAGATTGAATTCCAACAGGTATATCACCCACCATTGACAGGGCAATAGGAGGGCTTCGCGATATCCTACAGTTTACCAGTGAAGCTGGCTGGATGCGTTCTTAGGGCTACCAGGAATAAACGAGGCAGTCGATAGTTGACACTTTGAGACTGGATATCACTGCCTGATGTCTTTGGCGTGATAGACTCCTAGTAGTTTCCCCTGCAGATCTTCAAGCTCGTATAGGGAGTTTCCTTTCTTGGCTTTAACCCGACATATGATAAATTTCCGTCACAGTTTAGCACTAGTCTGCTGTTGGAAGTTGCTTTGGGCAAAATTCCGTCTAAATACCTCTTGACCCACTTTGAAATCGACAGGTTTCGCCCTGAGATTATAGGCTCGTGAACCCTGTTCGAACGCATGGTGTAAATTTTCCTGCACTCTCGCACGGATCAATCTCAGTTTGTCCTCAGCATCTACTCTCAACGGCTCATTAAGAGTTCCAAGGCTCCTCAAGATGGAATAGGAGCTGCCATGTTCAATCATTTGTTGACCGAAAAGTGTTCGATAAGGAGAGAAACCAGTTGCTTGGTGGAAAGAGCTCCTGAGAGAACTAGCTATCTGGCTCAGCTTCTCATCCCATTTTGTGTGTTCCTTCTTAATTTATGCTCCAATCCCCGACAATAGAGACCTATTTACTTGCTCTGAGGCGTTTGCTTGCGGCGAGTAAACTGCCGTTCTCAAGTGCTTCACCCCATACTTATCCAGTAATCTGGTGAACTGAGTCGAGCAATACTGGAATCCATTGTCAGAGACGATCATTTCCGGGACTCCGAACACATGGAACACTTCCATCTCGATGAACTGGCACACATTGAGTGTAGACGCTTTTCTCATAGGTTTGAGAATTGGGAATTTGGAAAAGTGGTCAAGAACTATTAGCATGCAGACATTTCCTTTCACTGACCGAGGATATGGACCTAGAAAATCGATATACAGCTTTTGCCATGGTCGTTCTGTCATAGACTGGACTTTCATAAGTGGTCTCAGAATAGTATTGGGAGCCTTCGTTTCCTTACACACGTCACAGGCGCCTACGTAGTTTCTGACATCAACTGTCATTCGTGGCCAGTACAGGTGTCTTCGCAGACGTTTCAGTGTTTTCCCTATACCTCCGTGTGAAGCTAGTGATGGATCATGAGCCCTTGAAATGACGTCGGTAACAAGCCCTCGTGGAATCAAAAGCTTCCAAGCTTCTTCTTCCTGAATCGGATCGCCTGTTCTCGGAACAGTCCGAATGTAAACGAAGCCATCCCTGACGCAAAGATCTGGTAGTCTGCCAGAAGTCGTTTTAACCTTATGCCTCAGTTCCTCATATTCCAACCAATTGAAATCTGGCGAACTAAGGTCAACTTCCAGGCCAGGATCTTCGTTGGTGGTCAGGCTGTCACAATGAATACGTGACAGCGCATCAGGGACGACGTTCAGGCTTCCTTTTCTGTGCTCAATAGTGAAGTCGAAACCCTCAAGTTTCAAACTCCACCGAGCAAGTCTACCGCTGAGGTCCTTTTGAGACATCAGCCATTTCAAGCTCGCATGATTCGTCACTATCTTAAACGGCATAAGTTCTATGAAAGGCCGGAACTTCTGTACACTTAAGATTGCAGCTAAGCATTCTTGCTCTGTAACGGTGTAATTTCGTTGTGCTGAGCTCAACTTTTTCGAGACGTAGGCTATTGGCTTCTCGTGGCCATCGTCATCTAGCTACAACAGCACTCCTCCAATACCTTGTTGGCTCGCATCGCACTGGATAACGAACGGCTTGGTGAAGTCTGGGCTCACTAGCAACGGAGCAGAAGTAAGTTTTTGCTTTAATATATCAAGAGACGTCTGGGCTTCAGGTGTCCATTTGAACTGACTAGGGCTTTTCAAGGTGTCTGTAATGGAGGCAATTACATCAGCATAGTTCGGGATGAACCGTCTATACCATCCCGCCATACCTAGTAGGCGTCGGGCTTGCCGAACAGTTTTAGGTGACGGATAGTCAACTATGGCTGAAATTTTGTCAGGGTCAGTTCGCATACCTCCCTTTCCGACAATGAATCGCAAGTATTTGGTCTCTTTGATGCAAAACTTGCTCTTCTCGACGTTGATAGTGAGGCCAGCTTTCCTCAAACAATCCGCTACACGGCCTAGCAGCGTAAGATGAGAGTCGAAGTCTGATGACAGAATTAATAAATCGTCTAGATAGACAAGGACGTTCTCACGAAGATCGAAAGGAATGACTATCCATGAAGCAGCACATCGTTTGTGGAGCGTTGCACAGGCCGAATGGCATCTCTGTGTACTGATAGAGAGGATGACTAGGTACTGTAAAAGCGGTCTTCTCTCTGGAATCAATGTCTAGAGAGATCTGCCAGAATGCGTCTTTCAGGTCCAGGCTCGTTATGTAGTTTGCCGGAGGAAGTCGACTCAGAAGTGCGTCTATCTGCGGTAGCGGATAGGCATCCTTCTTCGTAACGGAGTTGACCTTCCTGGCGTCAAATAAAAGCCGGACCTTTCCAGGCTTCCTTACCAGAACAACTGGAGAGCTCCAAGGACTCTGGCTCTCCTCTATCACACCCAGCGACAGCATTCGCTCTAATTCAGCATCCATCAAACTTTGTACTGCCGGCGATATCGGATTGTTTTATCGGAGCTGTGTCATTCGTTTCAATCTTGTGAGAGACCAAAGATGTTTTTCCCAGGCCTAAACAGGCGAAAGAGGGGAAAAGCTGTTTTGTGGCTTCTAAGCGTTGTTGATCGAGGCTAGAAAGAATATGGCAGTCGGTGTCAGAGGTAGCTTTTACACTTGGATTCACTTCTGCGACTATACCCAGGACATCTGGAGCCAACCCAAACAGACGCCAGAAGTCTATTCCCAGATATAGTGCCTGTGTGAGCCCAGGAACCACGTAAAAACGCACGTTTTGGGTCTTATCACGGAAAGTGACGTCCACGTTCACATGACCATGCACAGTCGTCATGGCACCATTAGCTACTTGGACCTGTGTCCGATACCTCTTCCATTCGACATCTGCTTCTGCAAGCTTCTCTAGAGCTCCCTGGCCTAGAATACTGCCAGTGGCACCACTATCAAGTAATCCAGTCTCAGTTCGCCCGAGCAGTCTTACTTCTGCGTACGGTCGAATGTCGTCTGGCTTCGACACGGAAATCTGGGCCAGTTTTTTTCTCTCTAGTCTCATCCGTCGACAGTATTCCCGCCAACGAACGGTTGGTCGTTTCTTTTTGGGTCCACTATCCAGGTCAGGAAACATTATTTCAGCTAACTCTGCCACTGAGGAGAAGATTCGTTCTCTTGCTGCTTTATATTTCTGCAGACGCGTATGATACGGCGTCAGCGGATGTACAACAGGCTCACGCCCACTCGTCATAACAGAGCTTGGTGGCCGTTTTAAAACAGAAATGGCAGGAGGCCAAATCTCCTGGTTAGTAACTTTGTCAGCTAAAGGTGCTGTAGGTGTTATCGGGACATCGAAAATTAAAAACTCTTCCAAATAAGTGTCTAATAACGTCATGGGCTCTCCAGAAGTGGAAATGGGAGCTTGAAGATCTTCGCAGAAGTCTATTAAGTTCTCCGTCTCTATCAATCGATCGTTTGTACAATCCGGTGGTTCGCTAATATCATCAGAATCACTGAATGATATCAGTGGACAATTCAGGGTTTCGTCAAGGTCTGCTAATGGAGCGGACTTTCCTCCTTGTTCAATGTTTGAACTGGAGTGTTCGTTACGACTGTTGCTCGGGACGTTGACGCTGTTCGAGAAGAGGTGTTGGGATTCCCGACCCGTCTCTCGTTTTTTTGTGCACAGTGTCCGCAGTTGGGCTTAAAATGTTCTTGCGCTCGCATCCGTAGCAGAACAGAACTTGTTTCTCTTGCCGGCAGTCTTGATAGTAGTGACCCTGCTGAACACAGTTCCAGCATACTATAGTGTTTTTGGCTGCAATGCGTGACACGTCGCCTAAGCTATTGTCACTGCCTGGTGTTACTGACAATTCAGGGTTCAAGGTCTGGAAATCGTCGATTTCGTGTACTCGTTGGTTCCGGTAAGGGTTCCAACTCCCAGCTGTCGCAATTCGTGTCTGCGTGGCTTGGATACGAGTAACAAGCGATCTTAGCTGTCCTATCGTATCGGTGGAATGTAAGCATATTTTCTCCTGAATCTCGGGCAATAAATTAGATTTGACGATTTCCAAGAATTCTTGGTCTGGCATGGCGCTCTGCAACTGATCCCGCAGCAACACCAGATGATGGTGGTACATGGCGAATAGTTCACCAGGCTTCTGCTTTCAAGACATCAGCTGCAAGCGGATCTTTAGATCTTCCTTGGGCACTCCCCATTCGATTAACAATCCCGTTTTGATGAATTCCTAAGTTGGATAGGGGTTACGTCTTAGTATTGACCAGTACCAGTCTTTCGCTGGTCCTGTCAGTAACGTAAGCATGTTTCTCACAAGAAGGTAAAAATCTCCTTCTAGAGCGGAGTGCGTGAGCGCTTCGACTCTAAAAATATTCATCGACAGAGTGTTCGGAGTTATTGCCGTTATATGTCAGGTTCCATCATCTGATAGGACTGCCTGATCGTCGCTGTCCTATATTTGCAGGGTGACGAATAGGTAGAGGTGGTTGAGGTGAGACAAAGTTCGGTCTGGGCTGACCAGTAGGCTGACCAAAAGGCTGACCAGTAGCTGATGATGGTCTCTGAAACGATTGTCTCCTCAGATTGGGGAAATCGTTCGATGGTCTTGGATTACCCATGGACGGAGGAGGTCGTAGGAAATCCATTGACGGCAGTGCTGCTGCTACTTGTTGTCTGATGCTATCTACTAAATCAGTCCGAAAGACATTGAGGCTTTGTTCGAGACCTCCACGTACTAGATCTTGCATTTGTATGCGCAAGCCTGTCATCAACGCATCCGTAGCTGCTGACGGGGGTCCTTAGCTGTACGCACTGGACTGTCTTATTGTGAGTTGGGGTTTATAAAAGTCCTTGAATGCAGATCGGACATTCCAGGTGAGAGTGATCGCCGATTCGGTGGTTCGCGGGCTTCACCTTCTTCGGTCTTTTTGGAATGGCACCAGTGTAATCAGTAAGTTCCTGTGGTATGAGGCGGCGTCGACAGTTAGGGCAACTGTCATGTTCGCCTATCCAAGTCTGTATACATGCATCATGGAAAACATGTCCACACACGGTCATGACAGGCTTCCGTTCGGCTAACCAGCTCATATCTCTGCAGATAGTGCATGGCTCAGGCAACGTTGTCACACTGTTTGTCGCAGGAGGTGGTGTCCGTACTGTAGCCATAATAAGTTCAGACGTAATTCGAGATTAAAATTTAAAATTTCCAAAAATTTGCAAGTTTGGAAGAGATAACAGGCTCTTCACAACGTGCGGATGATGAAATACTAATTTAACGTCGAAGCCAAACCTTCGTCGAAGGTTTGGACGAGATACTAAATTTCAAACAAAAATTTCCAAACGTTCGGAGAAGTTGAAAAGAATTCAAATATCAAAAAAACTCACAGGTTTGACAAAGTTACCAAAAGTTCAACTAAACGTTTCAAGAAAAAATTCAACCAAAATCATACGGTTTCTCCTTCACCTTCCGGGAGCTAACCCTCAACATAAAAGGTCTTCAGGTCGCTCTCCCTCCATACAGGTTAGAATATTTATACAGGCAAGCGACGTGAATGTGTGCATTGAGAAAAAAATGTGGAGTTCCCACAGAAATCTGGGAAGAGTCGGGTTGGAGAAGCTAGAGACTGAAAATGATACTAGAGATTCTTCAGCCAGGCAGTTAGGAGTATGCCAACTCCTGATTATTGAAGGTCTCCAGCATCACTTCCATCCTCCAACAACTCCTTCCTTCCTCCTCACCTGATTGTCATGTCCAGCTAGCCTTCCAACTGGGCAGAGTCATGAATCTGTTCGACTAGTTAGCTGAAAGCCAAAAAGCCGTCTCACAGATTCACTACTCTGTCCAGCCAGTTGGCCAACATAGACATGTCTCCGTGAGAGCTCACACAAAAATTTTGTGAGGCCACCTACCATTTCCATGACAGAAGGCCAGTGGGAAAGATCAATTTCAAAAAAATTCAAAAAAATTCAAAAACTTTAAGAGGTTACGTTACTTTACTTTACTCAATTCAACTTTCAAAAATCAAAATATCAAAACTTCACAAATATTTACTTTACTTTACAAACTTTCAAAACATTACGTTACTTTAATCGTTACAAAAATTCAAAATACCAAAAACTTTACTTTACTTTCAAAAAATTTCTATTAACAAAACAATCAAACCTCAGGTCCACATGTGTTCTCCACTAGATATGAGACTACCGAGTCAGACAATTTAGCTACAAACCAAATGTCTATATCTCAAGTAGCCTCAGTCCCCAGTGTCAAACACATTTGAACACCGAAGTTGACTGAGGTGGCCCCCCGTTGGGCGCCATTTTTGTTATGTAACTATGTATAGTGATTCGCTTGGGACGTAAAGTCCCGACTGTCAGTATGAGCTGACAGATCACTCGACGGGCAGCGTTGACTTTTCTCCGATGTTTTCTGTAGATTGGGAATTCACTAGATTTGGTTTACGTTACACAAATGCACCTCGCCTTCACTTTTGGCAGGTTTCCACAAGACAGAATTGTCTTCTTCTTCTCTTTTCCACATCAACATGTCATCTTGAGCTTGAGCACTTCTCTCGGTCGGGGTGCGTTCAATTTTTATGCTGACAGCAGCCGGCTTACACGCTTCAGTACGGTACGACCATAACAAAGTTTTCTTAGGGGAGAAATTGTAGATATCAGCATCATACGAATTTCACAACATCTTGGCTTGATATTTTATTAGCAAATTATTATTGGGTCTAGGGTATGTGTATTGAAAAGTATTACGTTTTATAACATTTGTTTCTATTTCCAATAAAATTTCTTCCTTGTGCCCACACTAAGCAGCAAAATGCTCCCGTACTACGGTTTTGCTGCTGAGCCTAAATTTCAATTTTGTTTCTGGAGTCCGCTTATTTTTCATCTCGAGTATTGGGGAAACGAGATCGCTTTCAGATTTTTTATTTTCTGGTATGACACTGGTTATAGAGACTAGGTGCTACCAACTTAATATTTGCTATGCTATGTTCAAGATATTAATTTACAGATACTACAGTTCTATAGTATCCGGGTGTGAAGTCGAAGCAATAAATAGTTATATCCGTAAATCGGGATTCTTTTATTTAAAAACTTGAATATATCAGTCCGCAACATTGGTCCAATCGATCGGAATATTGATTAATCCGCGTTTTCGGTATTTTATTAAGTCTTCGACTTCGCGGCACCTGCAACAGCGCACACGTGGAAAGAACAAATAAAGTGCTTTCAGCTTACTACAATAGTGCGATCATTGGAATTACGTGATCTCTAAGAACAGAAGCAAAACAGACAAATCAGTGAAATTTTCCTTTCTAAAAAACAAAATTTAAATAAAGGTATCAGTTGGTCGAAGTGAAAATATGTGAACCAACGCCATCGCCTTAACGGGACAACCAGGTTGTGGTGTGTGAACAATCGCAAAATACCACTGCGGCATTGTGTTTAGTACTTGCAACCAGTGATTACTCGTACAATATTCAATATTTACAGTGTTCCAAACTGAGTGCAAGTTATATGTATAAATATCGGCATTTTTCAGTGCTATACATTTTCACAGCAACTGATTACAGTTCAAAAATCCAAGTGCTGTTATATGTATGTAATTATCAGCATTTTTTTCAGTACTGTTCATATTAACACAGTGTCCAAAGATTAATAGTACTCCAAACTGAGTGCAAGTGTTATATGTATATAAATATCGGCATTTTTCAGTGCTATACATCTTAACATCAACTGATCACAGTTTCAAAAATCTAAATGCTCTTATACTTATAAGTAAACACCGTGCTATACATATTATCACAGTTTCCGAAAATGTAACAGTGCTCCAAACTGAGTGCAAGTTATAAATATATGCGTAATTATCGGCATTAGTGCTATTCATGACTACATACATCTAAACCAAGTGGCCACTATACATACGTGACGTGCAAATATTGACATTATCAGGTAAAGGTATGCATCAAATGTATGTAGATATACATAATTCGGTAAACCTTTTGAATTTTCAAGTAAGTAAATCCATTACATTTATCTAACCGTACATTAGAATGGAAATATTAACTAAGAGCAGAGGTGTTATTAAATCAACCTTAACTCGTCTCGAAAACTATGCAATGAATTTAACGACAGATATCGTAACAACAGAGGACATACCAGTACGTTTAGAAAAATTAGAAGAATTGACAATGAAATTCAGTGCCAAGTTGAAGAAGGTATTGAAGAAGATGAATCATTTCGGGAAGAAGAGCATGTGCGCGCGAAATTCGAGGACAAATATTTCGCCATTAAAAGTTGCTTAAGACGGTTATTTGGAACACTAAAGACCTCTGCAAACATTCATGATAGCATTCAATCACCACCTCCCCCCATTCTGTCTGGGAGTCCAGTGAATCTGATAAGTTGCTCGAAGCATTATCATAGGATCAATCTACATTAACTGCTTTGGTATCAAAACTAGCCGAACAACGCCAAGATATCGGTCCTAGTCAAAATAGAGTATCTGAAGACACAAAACTATCATCGCAAATTAAATTACCCTGTATTACATTACCTCCATTTAGCGGGAATTACAAGGACTGGATGTCCTTTTAAGATTTGTACATCTCATTAGTGCATGAGAATAAATGTCTTTCACTTGTGGAAAAATTTCAATTGCTTAAAATATCACTTCATGGTGAAACCAGCTCACAATTGAAACATTTCCAAGTTACAGAAGCAAACTATATGGAGGCTTGAAAACATCTCCTTTCGCGGTACGACAAGAAAAGATACAAATTTGGTGCACATCTCAAAGCCATTATGTCACAACCGGGAATTACTGTGGCGTCCCCTACTGAATTCAAGGCACTCTATAACACTACAGTCGAATCTGTTCGGGCCTTATGCGCACTAGGCTTACCTGTTGAACAGTGGGATTGCTGGCTCATTTTTGTAATCACTAGCAAGGTGCATCTCGAATCCCGTCAACTTTGAGCTAGGCAGACATCTGAAGAAGACTTACCTTCTTATGAAGAATTTACTAATTTCCTTGAGAAGTGACTAACAGAATTAGAGAGTACACAGGCTCCACAACAAAGCTACATTAAAACAAACGTGAGAGCAGTGCAGTGTAGTGCATAAACTGCAACAATAGTTGTTCTGGCAACCATATATTGTTTAAATGCGCGACATTCAAAAACCTCACTGTTTCTCAACGTAAAGCACTTGTTATCGAAAAGCCTTGTGTTACAACTGTTTATCTCCTACTCATAGCATAACAAGTTGTCAACGGAGCTCTTGTCGTATTTGCGGTCATAAACACAATTCTCTCTTGCACGTTGCAGAATAAAGAGAGAATCATATTGCCAGCGGCCCTCGTACTGGTCAACGATGCATATGGAAGTTCACAACATTGCAGACTCCTATTAAACTCACGCTATATGATTACCTTGGTAAGTGAACCCTGTATGCAGCGTTTAGGTTTACGAAGACAACATGCACGCATAATGGTCAATGAGATATGAGAATCAGATGCACAAGTAAGCAAGGGTAAGGTCAAATTAACCCTTACAAGTAGAATCAATTCGGAGACAATTCAAGTATCTGCTGTCATACTAAAGACTCTGACGAACAGAATACCCTCACGCAACATAAAATCACACTTGTCTAATGACATAAAGGAGCTAGCGCTTGCAGACCCTTATTTTAATTTATCTGGTCATGTCGATATTCTGTTGGGGTCTGACATTTTATTCGAATCTTACGTGATGGCAAACTGATAAGTTCTGCTGGAGGTCCGGTTGCTCAAAATACGATCTTTGGCTGGGTGATTGCGGGGCTTTGTGTTAATCAAGAAGCAAACTCAGAGACAATGTGCTCCCATCTAAGCAGCGTCGATATTGATCATTATTTGAGGAAGCTCTGGGAGGTTAAGAACTGCCCCACGAAATCAGTCCGTTGACCGAAGAAGAGTAACAATGTATGATCATTTTGCTGCAACATATCGTCATACAGAAGATGAGCAATACGAAGTACAGCTACCATTTAAGAAAAAAGACTCGAGGGAACTCGGTGATTCTAAGCCTTACGGCGCTTCCTATCCATAGAACGTCGATTTTCAAGAAATCCCTTGCTCAATGAACAGTATACTAAATTTGTGAAAGAATATGTAGATCTCGCACATATGTCCAGGATAACAGAATCGGAAAGACAGTTACCGACTGAGATCTCTTACTATCTTCCGCACCACCCAGTTATGAAGGCTGACAGTATAACTTCACTCAACCATAACCTTATGAATGGACCGGCCGTGCAATCTGATTTGATATCAATTTTAATGCGCTTCTGAAAACATCGATATGCATTTGCCGTGGAATTGCATAAAATTAGGCGCGATTTCTATTATTATTGGCAAAATTAATGAAATTATGATCATAAAAACGGGAATATCTCAAAAACTGTAGCTTTTAGGTAGGTACGTGCGCATAGTCAAATTAAAGGTAGCATTCCGGGGTCTTTAAATCTTGTCATAAAACTGTATAGTTATCATGCGTTTTGGCGGGAAAATCGTTGAAATTGAAAAAGAAATTGCAAAATTATTCAATTTTTTGACTTTGACATCTTATAATTGCCGACGGAAAGGGAGTAGGAGTAGATAGGTGGTTGGGCATTTGTTGGAAACGGTAGAGGGTTTACTATCACCTGAGATGCAAATCACCTTCATAGGGTGTATAACAAGAAAGTTACATGGTATTAGGATAAAAAGCACCTAAAATCACAAAACCACTCTACCGCCCACACCGTGCATTTTCCGGCTCTCCTCCCATACAATTTATTTTTCCAAATTGAGTGAGGAATCCGTGGTATAAAGCAAATGCGGTACGTACGGGACACCCTGTATATGGAAAAATATCATGATCTAACTAATCTACGGAATAGAATTCAGGTATGTATATAAGTGGGACTATACTACTGGATCCATCTGGTTATAGTCGCGTACAAAATTTCATAAGCTAGATCATTTAAGTATACTGTTGCGAATGTCACTAATTTTACGAAAATCCAGACAAAAAAATATGTCACGATACTGCGTAACCAACGTTTTCTACATTTAAGCACTAAAGGCTGGGCTTGTAGCGCACTCAAAGAATCTCTAAACTAATGGTTCTAACTCTAGTTTATTATATTTATATCTTTTGTTCTAACCATAAATATATACAGGACGAAATGGAAAATTGTTTTGTTTTTCTTTCTTTTGTACTCACCAAAATCTTATAATAGCGCTTAAATCCAGAGGAGGCTTCCTAGAGTTGCTCACTAGAAAACAAATTAATTATATTTATATTTGGGGAACATCAGTCCCGATTCGTCCTGCCTTCCTGTTAGCTAGTTCCTTAAACTACTGTTTTTCTTAATTATCTTGTTGAGTTTAGATTTTCCTGGAGGACATCAATGCGTTACTGTCACCAATTGACGCGAGATGTTTTTCCTCCCTTTTTGGTCTAAGTATTACTGGATCCTTTACTTGAGTTTCATTAATTTGGGATCCATTAATTAGAGTTCCATTAATTAGGGAGGGAATCCCCAGGCGTACCACTGGCATGTAGGATTCCCACCGATTCTATATCTACTGCTAGACAGCTAGGGACTGTATTTGTATACTGTCTGGCTACAATCGAGAGTTTAGAATTTATGAATTTTAGACAGAATTATGTACAATACTTCAATAAATTACCTTACACCTTATTATTCTTTGCCAGCCGAGCTTCGGTTGATAGGCCGCCGCTATTTACACAGGCTACAGGCAAGTTGTCTATGTGCTGATGGAAAGATCATACGTTGAATAGAGAAGAATATTAAATGGCTATAAGATCCGCAGGATCTCACCTTAAAATGTTTATTTTTCACGAGTGAATTCCAGGGGCACCGCCAACATACCGGATTCCCAGCGATTTTCTAGTCGCTAACAGGTATTCAGTGGTGACATTAATTTACCGCTACCTGTGTGCACGATAAAATCTCACAATTCCATGTGTTTGTTATTATCAAGGGGATAATCAATGGATGGTTCCCCTATTGTTATAAAAATTCTGAAACTTTCGCGAACTCACACAAATACTTTGCATACGACTCTGAATGACTTTGATAATGGCGGACTTCGTGGGCAGGATTTGTCCCAGCATCTCGGATGCTTCTTCTTTGTCGATTTCTTTTCTCAGGATCCAGTCACAGCCAGGTTAAGGCTGAACTACAATAGAAGTATACGTAAGTACATTTACTTACGTAAAGCGAACGCGCCTTTTAATTTAACAGGCGTACACAAATTAACTTTAACACGTGTGAGGGGAACTTTCGTTAAGTTTAATTATACAATTTTCCGTAAGTATAGTGCTCTAAGAATCGCTCATTCCGTAAGAACGCGATGTGTCCAAACAATTAAATTATTACTAGATGATTAAAAGTGCAATGTAAAAATTAAAATGGAATAAAAATTGATATTGCGAATTAATAGAAAGTACAAATCTTCAATTAAATCAACTTCCACTTGTTAATTTTGTCACTTTTACCACTTTTAAAATTTAACACAGAAAATGTCATTAGGGCACTGCAAATTAATAGAAGGCACAAATCTTCAATTACATCAACTTCCATTAGTTAATTTTTTCACTTTTACCACTTTTTAAAATTGAAAACATTAAATATCAAGATAATAACTCTTATGGCTGATTTACATTACTCGAACATGCGATTTTACTGACAAAGTGAGTGAGAGGGTCTTATTACTTTGCACTATAAGAAAAAAAGGAAGAGGTGATCGACTGTCAAAACATTATTTCCCACTTTTTTATAGCGAAGTGCCACTGTGGCATTTCATCAATTTGTCAGTTTAAACAATCTTTTATAGCGAAGTGCCACTGTGGCATTTCATCAATTTGTCAGTTGTGAGGTTTTGCACATCTAGATGTAAGTTGTCTCAGTATAAGTTACTAAAAGTTTTCGAAAGTTGGCCCAATTCTTTATTAGCTGCTACAAAATTTGTCGCATTGTCGCTATAAAGACGGGAGCAGTCTGCGGATAATTTTGAAGTGTTCATGCTGAAAAGGGTGTGAAATCTGTTTGCAAAATTGTCAGCGCCGAGAGGGGAACCCTTGTTATGCCATTATCAGTACTTCAGAACAGTACATTACACCTGTAATGATTTTCCCCGCACACATTACAAAAATCATATGTTAAATGGCGCTCCAGCTGTGACTCTAGGTTTGGCTACACCATCGCAATGGATGAATGCTGATTTGTTTTGCGAGATCATGAAGTATTTCATAAAATTCACCAGTAGTAGCCATGAAAATCCAACATAATTATATTTGATAACCAAGAAATCACACCTTTCCTTAGCAGTGTTACATATCGCTAAAAAAAATTGTGTGACAAAATTTTAATTGCAGCGATGAAGAGTGTAACATAGAAAATTTGTGCGCAGAATCGTTACTCTGATTTTGTTCAATTAAATGAAGAAATGTTACACAATTTTAATAGGACACCTCATAAGCGACTACAATAAATCGTTTTCCATCATTTCTATTGAATAGCGGCCGTCAACACAAGTAGCGATTGTGATACCATATCTGCTGCGAATCATCATCGAAAGTCTAGCCCTTCTTTGCAATAACCATCTAACTCGCCGTTGGAAAAGTGATCAAAATCACAGCTTGCCTGCGTTAACTGGTCCCTGTGCAACAGGCGCCTGAGAAAAGAATAAAAAAAAAGAAAAAGAGAAAGAAAACCAACAATCTTTGTAAGAAATGCAGATTCCCAGAGTAGAAACAGCTGGCGATGGTCTTAAGGAAATGTTCCTGAGAAACCTCCTCCGATAGCCCGAATGAATTAAACGAGTTATCCAGAAGAGGGCCCCTAAGCCCAACTTCCATCACAGATAGATCGTGCACTTATTGAGTGCTAAGTTTGCTTCCTTCCCTGTCACACGGTGAATATCCGGTAAACTAACTGAATAAACACCAAATTAATAAAGTGATTTTAGTAAAAAACAACCAAATAAGTGTACTCAAACAATTAAATTGAATTTTGATAAATGTAATCGTGTTTCTAAACAATAAAAAATTAAATCAGTGTCATTAACTAATCAACTGACCCGTTGGACGGTTTTCCGAACCAAAATATTTTATATCTACACTTTTTACAACCACTTCATTCTTTTGCGAGGACAGCACTGAAAAACAGCTGATTTCTGGTGCTGGTGTAGCGAGAAACACAGTGCTAACTTTTCCAACCTCGACCTCACTATAACCTGAAGAGCCAGATAGCAGTTAATTGGGCTATTGGCTCGAAAATTCAAATAATTTAGTGATAATTTACTACAGCAGGAATCACTTTGCACGTTAGATATGCTTCCCAATTTTTTTTTCCACAAATTTCCGGTACACTTTTTTCCCGTGAACAACTGGCATCAATTGATTATAAAAATTAGCTGTCAAAGCTGACAAAGTTAAAATAGACCTACTCGAGCTCAACTTCAACCTGGCCGCCCTCACCAACTTTGCCATTGGGAGCTTAATAACCTGGGGCCCTATTCTTGAATAACGAAGACAGATTCCGTATTCGTTATACTGTCAAAACCATTCGGAATCGTATTCTTGAAATCCGCATTCGTTATATACCGAACGCAAACCCTTCGTTATTTAACGAGTGGGTTCAACCATTCGTTATGCCAAACGAAGAGTGAATCAGCTGCTACTTTATGGGTGATAATGGGAGATAAAAGATGTGCGAAAATATCGTATGCTCAAAAAACTAAACTAATTGAGTTTTTAAAGGAAAACCAGAAACTGAGATTTGGTAAATATGAGAACTCTTTCAGTTCAAAAGATGCCACGGAATTGTGGCAAAATAAAATCAGTATTAATTTCCATACCCGAAGCACAAAAGAACTAGAAAAGTTTTTTTATGATATTATATTCGAAACAAAGGTAATAGAAAATTTCCAGTCCAGATTTGGCAGGATAAAAATGTGTGGTAAAAGGAAAATCTGCGGCGGCATAAAAAACATTTGCATGGCACTGGTGGAGGTCCTCCTGCAACCTTTTTTTCTATCCAGCGTTGAATTAAGGGTGCAGGAATTGATTAACTATTGACGTAATTGATAGTCCATAGATTCTTTAACGATTTCAGGACCAAACAATAATGACAATTCACTGAAGCTTGCCATTTTTTACAAATTATATTTTAAAATATGAAACAGCTGACGACATCCAATTTGTAAATTGACAGATTTAATCTTACCACACTCGTTATGTTGAAATACTTTTTCACCACTTCGACTTTATAACGAAGAGGTTCAAGAATACGAACGGGGTATTCGATTCGTTATCAACCATTCGTTATATAACGAATTCGTAAAAACCATTCGTAATTCAAGAATAGGCCCCCTGATCTCATATTCTACAAAACTGTCAAGGTTGGTGTTTCACGCTCTCACTGGACAGTTGTCAGCTGATTACAGATGCTCCTCGTCTACCACTCGGCCAGACCAATTTTATCAGCAAAACTTATTTGCATTATTACCATCAGAGATCCTTTCTTTTTTTATAGCAGGGCGAGACATTTGTTGCGCCAATTCTTCCTCCAAATACTCTTCATTCTCGAATTCCATTTCTATTGGTTTCACGACGACGTCTGATAAAACTTGAATATCTAGTATTAGAAAAATTATATTAAACGCCTTAAAAATCGGCTACGTAGGTCGAGTGAGATAGATATATACTTACATTTATGTTTCAACATTTCCTATGAAGACTTCAGAATTTATTTCTTGAATCTATGAAGACTTCAGAATTTATTTCTTGAATATTTGACAGCAACAAACTTGCTTCAAATGTTTTTATTTTGTGTGCGTATAAACAATTATATTCGTACACGCTTGTAGTTATATGTATGAGTTTACTGCCATAATAGCAAAATTTACTGCCATAAAATATACTTCTGGCTAGAACTTTTTATGGCTAATTATGGCAGTAAAAATTTCCCCTTCGTAGGGGAATTTGACATTTAACTCAGTAAAATTTTGCTGGATTATGTTTTGTCTAAAGTTCTAAAGTATTTTCAGATAAGGGGAAACTACTTACTCTGTTTTCTAGCAATGTTCGAGTAATGTAAATCAGCCATTACGGAATGTGATATATATTTAGGCTAAAAATATCAATTTTTCGTAAGTAAACCTCAGTCTCGTTTAATTTCGTAAAGTTATTTACTTCTATTGTAGTTCAGTCTTTAGAATGTTCAGCTGTGCCAAACATGGCAGCACTTTAACCGTGCGGACGAATGTCACCACCACTATATCTGTCGGCATCGTACATGTAGCATGCTGCTGCATGCAGCACGCTACGACCATAACACGAGCACTTTCTAAGAAATTTTAGTTATTTTAAAGAATAAGATTATGTGTGCCCTTTTGTATCTAGTTCTTGAAACATCCATATGTCATGACATGTTTTTCTATAGAGTGAAGAGAATTACATAATATTTTGTTATGTTAAGCTTCATCTTATTATTTTCTGATAATGTAAGAGTGCTGTGATCGTTAAGTATCTATGTTCAATATTTTGGCTTAAAAGTAGGTGAAAATCTTTTACCAGAGTGCGGCTTGCAGCTACTATACCTTTGCAGTAGAGGTCCATTGGCAGCAGATCAAGCATTACCATGTAGCCGTGGGTATGATGCACAGGCACCAGTTACACCCATATGTTCCGTTCGCTAGATTTTTAGGCTGAACTACAATAGCCGTATACGTAACTGCATTTACTTACGTAAAGCGAACGCGCCCTTTAATTTAACAGGCGTACACACATTAACTTTAGCTCGTATGAGGGGAAATTTCGTTAAGTTTAAAAGTCAAATTGCACTCCGTAGAGGTGCGGTAAGAATCGCTGAATCCGGAAGAACGCAATGTTATTATTACTAAATGATGTAAAAATTAAAATGAAATAAAAATGCTACTGCGAATCTTCAATTAAATCAATTTCCATTCGTTACTTCTTTCTCTTTTACCACTTTATAAAATTTAACACATAAAACGTCATTAGGGTACTGCGAATTAATAGAAAGCACAAATCTTCAATTACATTTTTAATTTTTTAACTTTTGCATCTTTTGAAAATTGAAAACATTAAATAAGATTAACATTAAATAAGATAATAACTCTTACGGAATGTGATATATAAGGCTAAAAATATCAATTTTTCATAAGTAAACCTCAGTCTCGTTCAATTTCGTAAAGTTATTTACGTCTATTGTAGTTCAGCCTTTCGACAGCTAATACGGATTATATGTAAACAAGGTATTCCCATTAAAATTTTTACACAATGCAGCTGATGACTTGTGGCGTAATCCTGTGACTAATGTATATACATTTTTATAGGAAAGACAGAGAGAGGAGAAGAGTGTTGTGTTCTCTGTACCGTGCTTTACTATACACTTTCACGATATTTCGTCACTAATGGCGCAACGTGGCTCGTAATGGGAATACCTTGTATTCTATATACCTTGATATGAAAATTTCTCTTGAACTGTGGCTGTGTACCTCTAACGGATAACTTTGGATCTTACCCCACGGTTACACCTGCAAGTACAGCTTGCATGCAAGCCTCCCTTCCAACACGATTTTTAACTTGACAGCGGAAGGCAGTACGGTTGATGTCTTATCAGCTTGCATGCAAGTTCATTTAAAAAATGGCATTGAGACGTAAACTCTTGCGTATATTGGAAAATTATGGCAATAAAGGAAGCATCACAATGATAAAAACCCAAGAAAAAAGGAAAATGAAGGTGTTTGTAAATGATGTATTGCAAATAATCCCAGAAAATTGCATTTTCCCGGCATAAATTTATGAATTTCTCTCAAGCATTTCGTTTCCGCCATTTTGAAAACTGTATAAATGTCAAATTACTATCTCCCAGCTGCCATGGTTTTTCAGCATGCAAGTTCGCTGAAAGCTGTACTGCCAGCATGGCAGTAGAGGTTACACGTGCAAGAAGTATGGCAGTGCAAGTTGCATGCAAGCTGTACTTGCAGGTGTAACCTCGGGGTTATGCCCCAGCTAACGTCAGAGATTCTCTGATACGTGCAAAAAGCCACACTGGGAATTTTTCACGCGTTCTTGTACATTACTTCTCCAGCTTAGTTTAGTTATGTAAGTTATTTATTTTTGACTCCCATATTTTAATTGAAGAATTTAGTTTTTCGTTGTAAAGTTTATTTAGTTCGCAGAACTATTCAAAGCTTTGGGTTTTATTAAATATAGTTTTCAGTACGTAGGTACAATACTCAATATAAAGCATTTCTTTTATTTCAGATAATACCTACTACAAGGATGGGAAATTCTAGCACTAAATTAGCGGAAAGGTGTTCTTTACTATCAAAAGATGAAGTTCCAGTTGTAGCAAATTCATTTAAATTTGTTAGCAAAAATTCTGATAGAATAAAGGAGGATGATCTAATGGTAAGTACACATTTTTGAAATCGACTCTATATAAGTACCGTAAAGGATCGCCTGTATGTCTAAACGCTAAAACAGTAGGTATCCTGAAATCATTTCAATCCAATGCATTTGGAAGTGTATTTATAGGGATGTTTTGAAATGTGAATAATAAAGTTGCTAAGCATAATACACCCATTCCCGTCTTATCATCTTGGAGCGATTTGGTCTAAACTGAGTTTGTACAGAATACGAAAATACCTCACAATATGTTTTTTCCCTCCATCACGCCCCACGGGAATTACAATTCTAATGATTTTACGAAAAACGTCATTTTCAAAAAATCTTTTCTCACGAACAACGGATCAACCGATTTGTATGATCTATAAGTCAAATGATGCTCAATATTTTATATGTTTCATAAAATGATATATAGCAACACCAAATGAAATTTTTGCTTGTTAATAATAGTGTTTTTTTTTCGCAAAAATTTTACTTTTACTATTGAGAACCTCTAGCATATTTTTGTTTGAATTTCTTTTTGAAGCTATAAGCTTTGGGATGGTGCTCTGCTTCGTTTTAGTGATATCAATTTTTAAAATCACCATATACCCCAAGTAACGCAATATGGGAGCACTACACTTAGGGAGTGTATTATTTTATTTCTATTGGGGATCACTAGAACTTTCTTATATTTTTATTTCAAAGATCTAAGCCTTATGTGCATGTGTGCCCAAAATTGCGGAGGTGTTTGACTTCGTTCTGGAGATCTGTATGTTTAATTTTACCGTATATTCAAACTAAGGTTCTGTTAACCGATTCTAAGTCAGGCTGAACAAATTCCTTGGTATTTTCGAGTAGTATGGACGAGTCTTGATTTGATGATTAAAGGAACTTCAAGAGCTGGCAAGCTCAAAGCCTCCTCTTGACGGCTGTACGGTTCTGAACCTTTATTATGGTAGCTAAAATTGGGAGTGAGAGGTGTTGATGGATGTGAGGTCCCATCTATCAGCCGAAGTTGACAACTCACTTCATGGTAAGTTAAGGCAGGGTGGTGTTGTGTATGTATAGGGGTTGTTGACTTACCACTCACAGAGTTTATATCCAAACTCTGGCGGTTTATATCCAAACAATATTTTCTTTTTCGGCACTTTTACTTTATACTTATAATTTCTTCACACAACTCTTTTTACAACTTAAATCATATTTTATGCTTATACTTTTCCACACAACTTTTTACAATTTAATTCGTATCGGACTCTTTGTTTATACAACAATTTCCTTTTCAAACAACAGTCCAGAAACTATTCGTACTGGACCGTATAGAATCAATCGCAATCACGTTCCGATATCGCACATGGAAAGAAAACCAGGACCCGATTTCACCGAGCCGATCACTAGTTAAAAAACTTCCTTTTTTTTTTACTTTGCTGTAGTATCGTCGAATAATCACGACAGCGTACTCCAAGATCCTGTATTCACGACCGTCATTTAAAATATACTGCTCTCGATCCGATTTTTTCAAAAACGATCAAGTCCCGAGTTCAGGGTAAAAAATGTTTATTTTACACTTTCTATCCTGAGAATATTATTAACGTTGGACATGTTGAACATGCTCACAATTATCGCGACGGACGATGGCTTGAAGTGGTAATTTGACACCTCGAAAAACATCGAGCTATCGTCTTGCTGTTTCATCACATTGTTACACTTATCCAATGTATATATGAGCAATCGACTAGAAGTGTTTTAAATCGCTCGTCTTTTGTTAATTACTCTGCCGATCATTTCTGGGATAACGTGTAAAAGAAAGGAGAAAAAAGAGGAAAACTTGCTTAAAATAATCTGTAGATAGTGTAAATATCGGTAACGGTTGGTTCGCGGATTCTGGCTGATTGGCGATTGGTAATTGCTGTAATTGTGCGTGGCACCCTGCGCTATAAAGTGCGAAAAATTAGCGGGTCTTCCCATAAAATCCTATTAATTATACCCTAGATGAAATCATAGGGGTATACTAAGTTTGTCATTTCGTTTGTAACACCTCGAAATAATGATGGTAGAGAAAAATGGATTGGACACCCATTCGTAATATTAAAAGTTATTTCGATTTTTGCATGTCCGTCCGTCCGTCCGTCCGTCTGTGCGCACGATAACTTGAGAACGCGTACACTTAGAGAGCTGAAATTTTGTACACAGACTTTAAAAAAAAAAGTAAAATTGAGTTCGAAAATGAGCCAAATCGGACAACTCCTTCGTGGGGTTGCCATATAAAAATTTCGTTTTCCGCTATATATTTGGACCCTGCCTGAGAACGCGTCGACGTAGAGAGCTGAAATTTCGCACATGATGTTTTTACTACATTAGCAAATAAAATGTAAAAAATGGACTAAATCGGGCAACTCTTTCTTGGTGTTGCCATATAAAAATTTCGGTTTTTTACGTATACTTTGAAAACGATCAGTCCAAGACATTTTTATGGTACTAAAAACTTCTGCAGAATACGAAATCCTATAAAATTGGTTATAATCATTTTGTCTGTGCGACAAACCGTTCTAGAAATATATGCGAAAAACAACTTCAAAATCAATACTTGAATAGATCGGTGACCATACGAAATTTAATACGGGCATTCATCTAGGGTATCCTAAGAATTGGTCTTAGACCAATTCTAGCTTTTTTACTTGTTTGTATCTACATTGATGTGTGTATCCAATGATTATTGTGATTAAGTGATAACTTGAAAAAATGCGATAAAATTATTGGAAGAAATGATGCTAAAATTCTTTGCAACGGTTTTTGTGGCCGGCTGATTCATATAAAATGTGCTCTGTTATCGGAATATACCGCTAACTTAATAAACGAAAATGAAAATGTTATCCATCTATGTAATGAATGCAAAAACTGCATAAACTCGATGTCGACAAAAATTGATTGTGTTATATCTGCAGTAAATGAGAATAAAAAAATATTCTAAATCAAGAGGATGAAATGAAAGCTCTGAAAGTACAAATTTTGAAATTATGTGATGAAAAGGAAGTTGTGTTAACGAAGTTAAAAGACAAAACCAAAAAAATTCTAATGCTATATGTAAGAAATGTTACGTTAACCAGCTTAAAAAATCTCAAAGATCTACCCGTAATCGTTACACCAATAAATAATTAAGCAGGAGAATAAAACAACTCGAGAGAAAATTAAAGAAACTGTTAATCCTAAATCGTTATCGCTTCAAATAAGTGGTGTAAAAAATATGCAAGGTGGACCTATTTCAATTAATTGCGAGAATAAAGAGTCAGTTGAAAAAGTGTCTAAAGAAGTCAGGGAGAAGCTGGGAAATAAATATAAAATAAAACCCTTAAATTTGCGAAATCCGAAAGTTATTGTGGTTGGTTTAAAGAAAAAAATCAATGAGTTGGAATAAATGAAAGCGTTAAAGCTGCAAAATGGCATTACAAGAGCTGTGAAATTTCTAAAGATTTTCGAAGCTCATAACGCAATAAGAGGGCAAAAAACATTCAATGTCATACTTGAAACAGAAAAAGACATTTTTGAAGTATTAATTAAAGCTGGTAAATTAAAAATCGGATGGGATAACTGTCCTTTATACGAATGGGTAAATGTTAAGAGGTGCTTCAAATGCTGGGGTTTTAACCACGAATCAAACTATTGCAAAAGTGATGAAACCTGTCCTAAATGTGCTGGAAATCATGATGAGAAAAATTGTGATAACAATTATCTGAAATGTGTGAATTGTGAATGGGCAAAAGAAAATCTAAAAGTCAAAGTTGACAGTGATCATGATGCTAGAAATAAAGATTGTCCTGCATATAAAAAAAAATTAAAAGTTGAAAGGAATCGTGTTATGTACATATTAGCAATTAAATTCTATAAAAGGCGTATACTTAAACATCCAAGGGCTGATTAATAATATAGAACAACTTGAAGTTCTAATTAGTGAAGTCAAATATGAATTTATAGTTTTAAGTGAAACTAATTTAGTTAAAGATATCAGTGATGGTGAAATATCTCTACATGGATATACGGCTATTAGTTGCGATAGTTTATTTAAACGCACAGGTGGTGATGTGACATATATAAAAAATTAATGGCAATATAAATTAATAGATAAAATCGTTATAAATAAGGACGTATGGTTCATGGTGCTAAGATTACAGTGCAGTGATTTCCAATTTTTAGTTGTAGTCCTTTATAAGTCTCCACAAATGAATAAACGAGAGTTCTGTGACTTTTTTCAACAACAAATGGAATGTTATTATAGCAGGTGAGCTTAACATCAACTGGATGGATAATAATATACATAAGGATCCGTTGAAATAGGTAATTGTTGATAATGCATGCAAACAGATGATTACTCAACCCACAAGAGTGACTGCACAATCCGAAACTCTTAGAGATTATATTATAACTAATCATCCAGGCGTTAAAGCAGTAGTTGATACCAAAAGACAAATTAGTAATCACGAGACAATAGAAATTTCTATAACAAACATGTCTAGCGAAAAAGTGATATTAAAAAAAAAAGATATTCAATTTTTTAAATACAGAAAATATTGTTGCGTGTGTCGTGTCCCAATCATAAAACTCACGAATCAATAAAACAATAAATCTTTAAACAGAAGAAAACACACGACTTGCATTTAAAACAATACTTTATTTATCCGAGAACTGACCTAACTTAATGACAATATAACTAAGCTGGCGTTTAGGTAACCTGAACCGACTCTAATCACGATAAGACTGTACACTTTACGGCACTCGCCAGTCCAGTCATTGGTCTTTTATGCACCAATATTCGGAAGTAGACTTTACTTAACAACGCGGATGTAAACAAACCACAACAACCTTGCCGTTTGTTCTACCGATTGCAGCACCTGAGTCGCTTAGTAGTAAACACTCGCTTTACATAATAATTACCATGCGAGGTTAATTATTATTGTAATCGTCGATTGCTCCACTAAGCGCTCATCGCAGCCAGCTGTTGAGCTAATCAGCAAAATAACCGACAGTTGCATTACAGTACCATGCGAGGTTACCGTTTAGCAATTGCTAATTATTTCACTAAAATGCGCCCTTGGTTGCTGGAAGTATCTTCCGTATATTGGGCCATAACATCCCCCCCCCCCCCTTGGAAAAACTAGTTTCCGCCGGGAACTAGATCTGGAGAGTGCAACAATCTTAATTAAAAACTGAAAATGTCTTTATCCTCATTCGGTTCAGATTCTTTACATTTTCCATTATATACCTACTATCTAAATTGTCTTATTTTTCTTTTTCAAACCGTACATTTTACATTTTTACATCTTTTTACATCATTTCTCTTTTTATTTTCTTTTACATTTAACTTCTTTAAATTCAATATTTCATTTTCACATTTAATTCCTTTCTTTCATTTTTACATCTTTTTACATCATTTCTTTTATTTATTCTGATTTTACAACATATCTATTTACTTTTTTTCTTACTTCGCATGTCCTTTCTTGGAAACTTCCTCCACTTCTTAAATACATTATTTTACTAATAATTTCCTACATTTGAATCTTATAACAATTAACCTATTTCTTTCCATTGAACATGATTGAATATTATAAACCATATATACATATTTTTATTTCTATATAACTTTACACGTTAATCTCTAACTATAGGTTGCCCTTAAATTACTTCTACGTTATACAAGTGCAAAATATATATATATATATATATATATATACTTAACTAAACCTATGGCGATTACTGTAGCTGCACAAGTTGTTCCCCAAATAGTTGGCAGATTGGTGGTTGGCAAGTTCGCTGTCGTGGGCAAGATTGTCTCAATGGTTATGTTTGCATGCCTTGGGTTGCTGCCCTGACTTATGAACTATAGGTAGAATCACTCTGTTAGTGCCGGCTTGAGTATAGTTCCTCTTCCAGCGCTTCAAATGGCATAATACTCCTATCAGGATTATTAAGCTGATGATGGCTAAACATGCGGTAGTAGTTGTCGCTGCTAAATGTACTGGATGTGGAATGGCACGTCTACTTGCTTCCACCGTGCTGATTTTGTCTTCAACCCTCTTTATAGCTGCATCCTGCTCTCTCCATGCTTGATTAAAGTTGTCACTAGCCAGCAATCGTATTTCGTCCTTTTTCCCTTCTACTACCTCCTCTCACTGCCTGTCTGTCTGTGTTGCGATGCTGCTCCAGGCTGGTAACTCCATTCGTCTGGGCTGCCATAGAGATATATTTCGCTGCGCGGCATCTTCAGCTTGTATTCGTAGGTCACCGATTCGTAGGTGACAATGTTCTTCGATGAATAATACCCCTGTTTGCTCCAGCTCACCGATGGAAGTTGGTGAATGTTGGCAGTTCACTTCCAGCTTGGTCTTCTCGGACATCACAAATAACCAGTGGTTTCTCGTTACCATTCTCACTAAGCTGCTCCACTTTGTTGTAACTCTTTCCTTACAGGCCTTCGCATTTACGTTGAAGCTCCGGAAAAGGTTCAGCACACAGTTTTCTCCAATAGCAGTAATAGTTGGGGCCTAATTGTGGGCATACGATTTGCGGGTAGTGTGATGCCGTTAACAACCTCTGGCACTTCTGGTACTATTGGTAACTCAGCAAGACATACTGTCCTTCATGATTGTTGGTTGCCACAAATTCAGCGTCCAGATCATATACATGATACCCAAATTCATCTATAGCTATCGGGATCGTGTATACCTTATGTAAGTCAAATGCAACTCGTTGGGGCTGTGGGATATCTACCCTGACTAGGATTTCTTGGCCTACCTGGAGTGCTTGTACCTTTGCAATTTGTACCAGCAATTGGAAATTCTGGAATTTTTCATCTAAATCTAGTTTACTAGTGGCATTCTTCATTATCTCGGTCATCTCTCGTAGGGAGATTAATATGCTCATCATTGTTTCTTGCATTTCGCTGATTTCTCTTAAGTGAAGGCTCATTAGCGTAATTACCTCACTCAATTCCATTCTTAGTTTTAATGACGATAATTCCCGATATTGACCCTGCTGCTCTTTAACGATGGTTGAAAGTTTATTTTGTTGTTGTTGTTTTTGCTGCCTGTAGCCTTGATGCATTAAACAAATCGAACGTAGATTTGACGACTGTAATTTGGTCCTTCAGTAGATTTAATGTTCGGCTCTCCTTTTCATTAAGGTCATCTATAGCTGCATGTATTTCTTCCGAGTCGGCATGGTCCATGGTTCCGAACAGTGTCTTGGCCTCCAGTATCGGTTACGTTTGTGCATAATCCGCTTATCAAACCGCTGCATTTGCTGACGAATTTTAAGTCTTCAGTGAGATCTGGTGTTTGGAACTTAGACAGAATAGTCCAATGTTTCGTGTAGAAATTAACCACCCCGAGACGCTCGAACAACACTCCCGACTGTGGTATCGGCTCGATGCTATAACCTGCCTGCTCTGCTTGTATCCCAGCTACGAAAGCGAAGATTAAAATTATTGCCGTCTTCATCGCGAAGCTAAACCTTACTTTATAACTATATAAATTTAGGGCAATCCTAGTATCCTTACACAAAGTGGATTTTATTTTTCTTTAATATAACTCCTAATTTATTCTACTATATTTCAATTCTCACTTTTGTTTTACAATCTTTATTTCTCTTACACCTTCTTTCTTTAACAATTCTCTTTTAAACTTCTCTTTCCTTTAAATTTCTGAACCTTTTTTTTTAATCTTTTTATTTCTCATATTTATGTTTTCTTTCAACAGGTCTTCTTATTTATTTTCCATTATTTCTTATTCTTTTTTTTAAACCTTTATATCTTGTTTACTATTCCTCTTTTCTTCCTCTTTTTTTTTAAATTATTATTTCCTTTAAATTCTCTATTTCTTCCTTTTCATTCAATTAATATTTGTATACTCTACCTTCTTCTCTTGTAAATCTCTATATTTTCTTTTCTATTTCAATATTTCCTTTTTTTTTTGTTTTTTTAAAAAATCTTCAATCATTGTTCTCCCTTTTTTTTTGTTTTTTACATATACTTACTTACTTCCCTCTATTGGCAGTCTTTTCGCATCTGCATAATCTTCTTTTTCCTTTCCTCTCAGCCTAAACGCTTTAATGAACCTTGTTCTGCAAGAAAAACAAAGAAACTAAAAAAAATACTAAACAAAATAAAATATTCAAATTGTAAAACTATTCTCTCGTGCTTCATTCCACTTAGGTTATCGTCCTTATATGACGAACAAACTCTAATCTTAAAATTAATCATGATACCTTCTCAAACGATTCATATGAATCCGCTTTAGCTTTTCCCTTGAAGAATAGTTACATTCTCAGGACTGTGAACGTAAATTACTTCAAATGGATCTTTAAAAATGGATGCTAATTTCCCTGCCCTAGCTAAGTCTTTAACTAGAGCTTTGTCACCAATATGTAAGACTTCCGGCCTAGCTGAATTGTCATGGTACTTCTTTGCCACTAGTTTGCTTTTAAGTAGGTTCTCCCTAGCTAGTTGAAACGCCCTCTGCAATTTGAACCGCAATACCGAATTGTACTTATAAGCGTTGGACTAGGGATGGTAGGCCGTTGTTTGCAGCTTCTTTATCTTCAACATTTTAGAAAGAGCCTTTAAGACTTCTCCAGTGAAGTTTGCTCCCTGATCCGTTACTAGCTGTTTCGGTAGCGAGTACCGGCTGAGGATTTGCTCAAACAAGGCCTGGGCTACCGTGTTCGCTTCTTGGTCTGGTATCGCCACGAAATCTACAAATCTAGTCAGATCATTTATCATAGACAAGATGTACTTGTTACCCTTGTGACTGACTGGCAAAGGTCCAACTAATTCAACATAGACTTTCTCAAAAGGTCTTTCCGCGATTTCCGTCACTACTAATGGCATCTTGATGGCTCTAGTGTGCAAATCGTACAATGTTTAACATACCGAGCTATATCTGCCTTCATTCCCTTCCAACGGTAGAAGCTCTTCACTCTGTTGAACGTTTTGTTCCTCCCAAAGTGTCCTCCAAACCTAGAGTCATGATAATCTCTTAGAATTAGCTCAATCTCTTCTGGATTGGTCACCAGTTTTGGTTCTGGTTTCTTCAGTTTTTCTTCGGTGATTATCTCAGTCCCTTCAATACTGTTACCTTCGTTTTCAGAATCTCGCAATGGTGTTTGTTTTGGTTGTTCCCTTTCTTTCTGTTCCCTAGCTTGAGCACGGGTTATTGCAAGGCATGGGTACTCCTTGTTATGATAGGACTCAGGTTCTTCAACGTGCCTTGGAATTCTGCTTAGGGCATCGGCATTACCATTTTCCTTTCCAGTTTTATATATAATCTCAAATTCATACTCCCATAGTTTTTGGTGAAATCTGAGCATGCGTGAAGTAGTGTCCTTCACCTTAAAAACTCCCCGTAGCGGTTGGTAATCCGTTATTATTTTGAAAGGTTTGCCCAGAAGGTAGCACCTATAGTTCCGCACTGCCCACAACAATGGCCAACATCTCATGCTCTGTAGTGGAGTAGTTTCTTTCTGCCATGTTCAAAGTACGACTAGCGTAACTAATTGGCTTGCCCTCTTGCTCCAGAGCTGCCCCTAAAGATTCTCCACTTGCATCAGTGATTACCGTAAATTCCTTTGTGAAATCCGGATATATCAAGAGTGGTGGTGTAGTAAGAATTTCCTTGACACGACTGGAAGCCTTTTCACACTCGAGTCCCCATGTGAACTTAACGCTTTTCTTTAATAAACTATTAATGGGTGCCAATATTTTTGAAAAATTCGGAACAAATTTCCGATAATAATTGGCTAGCCCTAAAAAAGATTGAACCTGACGAACAGTTTTTGGTTTTGGAAAATTTTGCACTACTTCGACTAATCGTTTATCAGGCTTTACCCCTTGTTCTGAACAAATATGGCCCAGATACACTACCTCTTTCCATAAAAACTGACATTTCGAAGGCTGCAACTGAAGGTTGTGTTCTCTGAAGCGCTGAAAAACTTCTCGTAGTTTGCTGTTATGTTCGTCCAAACTCTTAGCAAATATCACTACATCGTCGAGATACACGAAGCACTTAATCCCTTGAAGTCCCGTTAGAATTCCGTTCAGTAGGGAATGAAAAAATGGGGGGGGGGGGCGTTTTAAACCAAATGGTAATGGTTTATAATGGAAATGATTAAAATTGCTACTAAACGCCGTTTTTTCTCTGTCTTTTGGGTCGATTAATACTTAGTGGTACCCGTTAGCTAAATCTAACGTGGTGAAGTATCTAGAATGACCCAAACGATCTAAGATGTCCTCAATTCGGGGAAGGGGATAAGAAAAGCGTATGCAGACTTTGTTTAGTTCTCTGAAGTCTACACATAGACGATACTTTCTTTTACCGTTATCATCTACTCCTTTCTTAGGAATTAGAAGTACGGGGAAATTAAATGGACTGTCACTAGGTTCGATGATATCGTCCTCGAGTAATTTTTTGAGTTGTTCCTGACACTCTTCTCGATGGGCTTCTGGCATGCAATATTGGTTTTTGTATATGGGGGCCGTATTAGCCATTAACGGTAATTTAAAGGTCTTCGTCGGGGTGTATGACAATTTATCGCCTGGCAAATAAAAGAAATCACTGTATTCGTAGCAAATATGGGCTACTGCTTCCCTTTCTTCGAAGTTAAGGTCTTCTCCCAGCACCAGTGATTCCTTCATTAGCTTGAGCCGTTGTTGGCGATTATCAATCTTACCCTTATCCCGTCCTAGTGTACTTACTCAATTTTTCAAGCCTTGGCCTGAAATTCACTAGTTCAACGGGCTCCCTTCCTGCGTTAATAATACCTACCCACGCTTTACCGTTCCTTGGCTTAATTATAGCATTCCCACAATACACTCCTGGCCTAATTTCTTCCGCCATGCACACTAAATCTTCCTCACCTGTGACAGGAATTTCCAATAGCCGCTCTGTTCTTGGGTTCAACTTAATTCTTGTCCCCTGAGTGCTTTTACTCTTTCCTAAGTAATACTTTTCCTTTCGCTGTGTAAGATGTACCTTTTCGCTCTGAGCCTCTGCGTAAGCTGTAGCTTTAGAGGAGTCGCGCTGGACTTCCATGCGAGGAATTTCCAGCTCCTTTTCCCTTCTTCCTGCTACACCTTCTTGTTCTCTGCTCCCCATCTGTTTAGTATTATTGATGGGTGCTTATTGAGAATCTTTTTGATGTATGCGTTCCCGTGCTAAGGGACTCGACCAATTGTACGAAAGGCCACTTCTCAGCTGTTAGAGCTGGCCGTACATCATCTTCTTTTGGAAAAGTCATCTTTCTTTCTTTTATTTCACCATCTTGGTAAGATTCTACTTCTGAAAGATACTTTGTGAGGCTATCTGATACCACGCCCGCTTTGGATATAATGTCGCGCAAGGCTGCGACTCGATTCTTCATTCGTTGCTGAATCTCTTTTGGGGAAGAATACACTGACTCTTCTTTCTGGATAAACTGGTGATGATTGTACCTGGGTGCTTTCCTTCAACTCTATTGTCTCGATTTTCTCCTTTCCAGTAATGCATCCAAAAAGAGGTTTTTCTTCCTTTATTTTCTCCATGCCTTTCACTGACAGTTTTCCATTTATACAATCAATGACTGCTTTGTCCTTCAGGAACTCGATCCCCAGAATACCGTCAGCTGGAATCGACTTAGTGTCATAAATGGTGTTAAACTCGCATGGCTGTTCTACTCCACCTATGCGTAGTGTGTCTTTGCAAGTTCCAATTGAGCTTCCTTGTGCCCCAAACAACCCTCCAATCATTATTTTCTTGAGTGTTTGTATAGGCGTGTTTCCTTTAATACGATTTACCTTAATTATATTACATGTTGCACCTGTATCTACTAATAATGTTAATTTACCCGTTATACCTATATCCGATTCTACTGAGATAATGCAGTTATTTAACAAACTTAACTCTATGACACTGGCTTCTTTCTGTGAGGTCTTCATGGTCTTGAATTCCGTTAATTGAAGGCAGCTGCGGATAATTCCCCCAGCTGCCGCTCCCCGTTTCTCTTCTTTAGAGCTTCTTGTTCCGCTAGATATTTCTTCAAGCAGTTTGCGGTATAATGATCGCGGGTTCTACAAAATTGGCAATAAAGGTTTTCTGGGTCTGTTTGCAGCTGTCCTGGAGGACCAATTCAAGTATCCGCGAACTTTGTGATTTGTCTTCGGCAACTAGTAGTATCCTGACCATAGTTTCGGCATTTTACACAGTAGGGTGGCTGTTTTCTTGATTGGCATTCCCTAGCAATATGCCCTCTTTGCCCACACTGGAAGCACTGGATGGGCCTAGGTGGCGTTGCCCTAGCCTGTGATCCACGATATATTCCTGCTGCTGCTGGAGATGGGCCCTTCTGTACGGCTTCTCTGAATGGTCTGTTGGTATTATTGTTGAAACGATTAGTCCCCCAGCTATCTCGCATTGTTTCGAAATTCAGTTTTCGCCCACTTCCCCAGACTTCTGGTTCTCTACTCTAGAGCCTCGTTGAATCCTTCTCGAAATAACTAGCTTCTTCTTGTACTTCATCTAGAGATTGGAATCTCCTTCCCGTCAGATGCAATTGCGTTGCCTTATTCCCTACGCCTACTTTAAAAGTAGCCACTGCGTCAGCTTCCAATTCTGCTATTAGTCCACCTTCCTTATTTGGGTACTTAGCTGTGACTGCTGTTTTAATTTTGTCCAGAAGCTCTTTCATTCTGTCAGCGAATTCACGAATGTCCTCTCCAGGTCGTTTTTTACACTCCAGCATTTCCGTACGTAGCTCACTGAACGTTTTTCGTGGCGTATATGCAGTTGTAATAACTTGTAGAGTTTCAAAATCCTTCGGCTCCTGGGAACACACTAGATAATAAGCGTCATCTGTAAGCCGAAATTTCACACATTTGATAAAGATAGCTTTTTCTTCAGTAGTCAATTGATCGTAGAGTTCCTTGCTGCAATTCAGGAAACGGTACAGTTCTTTGCCCAGCTTTGGTGACCGTTCCCCAGAAAATAATGGTATATATTTGGATACCATATCCATAACTTTCCCATGTGCTTCCGCCATACTGTTCTTGAGCAATCCGTATGATTTACTGCTTCCTGGTTCTTTTGTCTTTCCCTTCGATAAGCTACTCTTAGCTGGAATATCTTGCCTATCTTTCGTTTCTCGTGGTTTATCCCAGAACACTAATTTCCTTGGTGTCCACTTCTTACTGACTTCTTTCCTGTATACTTTCTCTTGCGGCAGTGGACCCTCGGCTCTTAATTCTGTCTTCAGTTCCTCCGCTGCCTCTTCTGCTTCCTTCAGTTGCTGTTCCAAAGACAATATTTTCTTTACTAGACCCTTGTTCTTCCTTTTACCTTCTTCTAACAATTGTTCTGCTTGGATCTCACCCCTTTGGATCACCTCGAGTGTAGCCGTTACCAGCAAGTCTAAAGCTTCACCTTTCGTACAGGACTTGGCAGCTGTATTCCACTCCTGAATCAATTTTCTCGATTCTTCACTTGATAATCGTTTTTGCAACTCTGCCGTGAGATGCTCTCCGATATACTGCCAGTCTTGCTCGTAGCTTTCTAACTTCTCCTTACACTCTTTTAGCTCCTGCGATCTTTCCTCTAGTTCCTTCTCTTGAGTTTCGAACCGTAACAGTTGCTCTCTTGTCAGTACATTACTTCTACCCACCGACATTGAAGTCTGAACCAGAAGATCATCTAATTCTTCTCTCTTTTCCTTCCAATCCAAACCTAATTACCAATGACTCCCGATGCCTTACTTTATTAAAACTTAACACCTAACCAAAACTTTGTAACATAAATGCTCCCTAGATTAACACTTTAATCACAATCGTTACAGACGACTTGACTTTTTGTGTGAATCACGAAGACATAAACCCAACACTCAGCAGATATCAATATCGAGACTCATAATCTCTGTTTAAAATGTTGACGACTCAAACGAATATAGTATATTCTATCAAAATTACTACAAAAATGAGAGAGCTGCGATCAAACAGGAGTGAAACTCAACTTTTAAGCGGCATAAAAGAAAATAACGTTATAATTACAAAAAGTTCCCCTTCTGAACAACTACTTTTACACTATTTAACGTATAAGAAAAATTCAGTTTCTCCTATCCCTATTCATTCACCAACACAAACGCTAAAAAAAAACTTACTACAAACAAAACAAAAACCAAATTGCAAGAGCCCGCGATGAATTAAATACTTAACTTATACCTTGAAATTTTTAACTTACACACGGTATTCCGAAAAAAAAAAAACTTTCAAACGCGCATAACTATTAACACTTAACCCAAACACTCACAGTCAGCATTATCATAACTCAATCAATCTCTATAGGTTGAAAAATTATATTTACCACTTATTCTAACACTTCTTAAATTTACCCTGAAAAGTAAATGGAGTAGCTAAAAGAAGCAGAACTCCCACAATTAACAAAATGGAGCAGCTAAAAAAACATAAGTCGCAAAAAATAATAAATAAATGGAGCAGCTAAAAAAGCATAACTCCCAGAAAATAAAAAAAAAATGGAGCAGCTAAAAAAGCATAACTCCCAAAAAATACAAAAAATGGAGCAGCTAAAAAAGCATAACTCCCAAAAAATACAAAAAATGGAGCAGCTAAAAAAGCATAACTCCCAATATATATCAATTTAAAAACACAATACCTTTTTAAACCGGCTGCGCCAAATTGTCGTATCCCAATCATAAAACTCACGAATCAATAAAATAATAAATCTTTAAACCGAAGAAAACACACGACTTGCATTTAAAACAATACTTTATTTATCCGAGAACTGACCTAACTTAATGACAATATAACTAAGCTACCTGGCGCTTAGGTAACCCGACTCTAATCGCGATAAGACTGTACACTTTACGGCACTCGCCAGTCCAGTCTTTGGTCTTTTATGCACCAATATTCGGAAGTAGACTTTACTTAACAACACGGATGTGAACAAACGACAACAACCTTGCCGTTTGTTCTACCGATTGCAGCACCTGAGTCGCTCAGTAGTAAACAATCGCTTTACATAATAATTACCATGCGAGGTTAATTATTATTGTAATTGTCGATTGCTCCACTAAGCGCTCATCGCAGCCAGCTGTTGAGCTAATCAGCAAAATAACCGACAGTTGCAGAACAGTACCATGCGAGGTTACCGTTTAGCAATTGCTAATTATTTTACTAAAATGCGCCCTTGGCTGCAGGAAGAATCTTCCGTATATTGGGCCATAACACGTGCGTGATATTAATAATAGTTATATTAAGAGTATAGGTGATGTAAATGTTGTGAACGTAAAAGCATTAATAATGCAAAATGAGTTACAAAAAATCTACGCAAATTATATGTTACCAAAAAATTGTAAAATTGTACCATAATGATTGGTTTGATTTGCAGTTATTAAAAATGAAACAACGTAAAATAAAAAAGTATGAAATAGCTAAGTTATTTAAAATCTGAAATATCTTGGGAAGATTGTAGAGCGGCCAGAAACATTTATAACGCGTGTCTTAAAAGAACTAAGAATAATAAAATAAAACGAAAAATAGACAATGCTACTGACCAAAAATCGATGTGGAAAGTTCTTAAATCGTGTGTATTAAAAGAAAGTCATAAAAAAATTAAAGAAGTGACTTTCGGAAGTACTGCTTATAGTGACTCTGATGTAATTGCTAATGAATTAAATAAATGTTTTATAAATAGTGTAATTGATATTCATGCATCCATACCAGTTGTAGCGCGGCCAGAAACATTTATAACGCGTGTCTTAAAAGAACTAAGAATAATAAAATAAAACGAAAAATAGACAATGCTACTGACCAAAAATCGATGTGGAAAGTTCTTAAATCGTGTGTATTAAAAGAAAGTCATAAAAAAATTAAAGAAGTGACTTTCGGAAGTACTGCTTATAGTGACTCTGATGTAATTGCTAATGAATTAAATAAATGTTTTATAAATAGTGTAATTGATATTCATGCATCCATACCAGTTGTAGCTTACTGCAACTTAGTGAATGAAGCAACAAATACGTTTTTATTTGACCTAGTAACGCTAGAGGATATTTATAGAATTCTAGGAAAATTAAATAAAAAGAAAGGCTACAATCACCTAAATACTGTAATGTTTAAAGATGCATTTAACGTAATTGGACCAGCTTTATTAGAAATAGTGAGCTAATCATTCTTGAATGGCGAATTTTCAAGTACGTGGAAGAGCCTATGGTAGTGCCAGTACAGAAGGTTAGAAACTCAAAAAAGTGTGAGGACTGAGGCCTATACACATGCTTGCCATATATGAAAAGGTACTGGAGAAGGCATCGCAGTTACAACTCAAAAAATATCTGGAATTAAGTCACTTAATCGTTGAACATCAATCGGGCTTCAGAAACAGTCACAAGTGGGAAACTGCTATTACTTGGGTTATCTGTGACTGTAAAGGTTTAATAGATGACGGTCAAATTGTCATTGCTGTATTCTTAGACCTAAAACGAGCTTTCGAGACCATAGACAAGAACATCCTTCTGGAAAAATTAAAAAAATATGGAATGAAGAACAAAGAAGAAAATTGGTTTAAATCATTCCTAAATAATCGGACACAAAGAGCTAAAGTCAACGACGTGATATCTGAAGATCTTCAAAATTATCTTGGAGTTCCACAAGGATCAATATTAGCTGCAGTATTGTTCTTAATTTATATTAACGATATGCTCTTATATATGTAGGATTTCCAAATAAAACGAATGAGATTGGTGATAAAATGTTTTATGTAGTTAAAATTTACGATGCCACTATTTTATTTTACATGATTTAAATTAATTACATTGGAAAACTACGTACTATGACTTTACTAATTAATATACGACAAATGAAAGTTTTTACAAAAGATAAGTTAAAGTAAAAAAAGGTAAGTATAATTATCAATCTGATTCTTCGTATAAACTTCTTCACTCTTTAATAGATTATATCGTAATGGCGTCTTTCTTGAGCTTTTATCATCTTGTCGAATGTCAGAAAAGTCAGGGTTGTGAAAAGTGGTTAGCGCGTTCAGTGTTACCACATAAATATATCCGGATAAGACATAAATAATTGTACTAATAAAATCAAAAGTGATCTTGCATGAATTAATTTATGGATGAAAATGAATAAACTAAAAGTGAACATGTCAAAAACAAAGTGTATGATACTTAATGATTTAAGTTTGCCTAGTATTATGTTGGACAATGAACTTATTGAAGTTTTGTGTGAAATAAAATACTTAGGTGTTATAATTGATAATAAACTAATATTTAAAGAACATATTAATTATATCTGTAAGAGAGTTGCAAAAAAAATGCATTTTTTTAAAAGAATTCGACGTAAATTGCCAATGATAACTGCCATAAAAGTGTATAACACAATAATAAACCACATTTTGAGTACTGTCCAACAATTTTTTATATCAATCTTTTGACAGACTACAAAAATTGCAGAATAGGGCAATGAGATGTATACTACAATGTCATCGGAGAACATCAATACAGTTATTCAATAATTTACCAGTTGCAGTAAAAGAAAAAATGAATTTAAAAAAATTAGCGATAGTTTATATTAAGTTGAATATCTCCTGAAATGAACGTGTAATTATATAACAATTGTAGCAAAAAAAGCAGCTATTGTTGCTAATAAATAAATATTATAATTATTAATTCTTGTTTTCGACTTTTGATTCCCTGGAAGGAATTTATTCGTTCGTATGTAAAAACTTTTGTGTGCGATGAAAGATAAGCTGGTCTTGCTTTTAGCCGGCTTATAGAAGTTTTTTGGATTATTCATTTGTTTTAAATATATTTCCTTTTGTCGATTTCTGTTATATTTTAGGGTGTTTTTCTTTAACTGATGTTGTATACGATGACATGCCATGATTTGTATATACATACAACAAACCTTCACTTTACGAAAATGATAGTTATTCTTGGGAGAGGAATAACTCTTGGGGAAAGGTGAAAAAAAAATCTTTAAGCGTAATCCACTTAATGTTTGAAATTTCTTATCTGTGGCTATTGAATTTCGTTTTGTTTATGAGTTTGGTGCTTTTTTTGTGTGGGGCAATTTCATATAGCTGGAAAGCCTCATGTAGCGGATTATTATAGTTCGCTAGGGAGGGTAATGGTTTGTTTTTACTTTTTCCGTGGCACGAGACCGATACGTTTTATAATGTTCACCGCAAGGATAAAAGCGAGCCTTTCCACAGCCCCGCGGGTCTCACCTCCACAATCTACTTTATTTCTGTGTTACGTGTGGCTCTCGGATTGCAGGGCCCCATTCGAAGACAGTCCTTGGTGGCTGCAAGTGAGATTATATTGTTCTACTGTTTTTTGCACTTACCTAAGACGGTATTCTCTTTATTTTGTTTCAGGTGTGGTCCTTTCAATTGTCGGGATGTATGGTCTCTGCTCGTCTTGCCACGAATGCTTGGACTCTCCGGCGGTGGGTCTGGCATTTTATTTTCTTTAAAAATTTTATGGTAGTATCCTGTCTTTCTTGTCTTTTGTATAATCAACAAATAAAAATATATTAAGAAAAAAATTTGGGGCTCTTAGTCTTGTTACATGTTTCCTCTTTTTACCCTAGATGAAATCTAAAGGTTATACTAAATTTGTCATTCCCATTCTAACACGCACAAATAATGATGGTGGAGCAAAATGGATCAGACACCCACGCATAATATTAAAAGTTATTTTAAGTATTGCATGTCCATCCGTCTGTTCTAAATTATTTATTTATTGTTTGTAATCCTGCTCTCTCGCGAATATATATTCGTTTTATCAATTCCAATGATGAGTGGAGGCAGCATAAGGCAGATCTCCTATGGAGAAGCTAAATAAAGCAGATCTCCTAAGAGAAGCTCAGTGAGCAGATCTCTTTTTAGGCGCAGCTATACTAGCAGATGCCTAAGAACAGGGGAGTGGAGCTAAGGCAAACAGACACTCGAATTAAAAGGTATTTTCTTTGTTAAGACTAACTAACAACTTCCCTTTATTGAACTATTCTAGCTTATTTATAATAAAGTAAATATGCTAACATTAACTTAATTATGGTTAGTACATTGCCTATTGATAGGTACCTACATGCATGCCCGTGACTTGGGGCACGTTAAACCAAATCGCTTATTTGCACTTATATGCTTAAGAAAGATGTGACGCAAGTAGCTTGACCCGTATTACGCTGGTTGCAAAACATGTAAACAAACGCGTGTATACAATTGTAGTCACTTCTTATGGTTGTGACATACATTTGGTTTAAAACATGTTGTGCTTAATTATTATGGTCGTAGCATACTGCATATAGCAATATGCTACACGGAGAATTACTGCAGCACGTATGCCGGCCGGCTGCCATACTGACAGTCCGCACGCACCCTAGCTCGAAAAAGCTCGTACCTGTCAGCGGAGAATAAGAAGACAATCGATCTGTCTTGTCAAACCGTGAAATCCAAAAAGACGTGGAAATAGGAGCTCACGAGAAATTACTTTCCAAAACATTGGCGAATAATCTAACCCCGCACTAACAATAAAGTAATCCGCCACCTTTTCTTCCAGCAAAAAAAGAACATTCCGTCATTTGGGTTTAAATGCGTTGTACATATACAGATCCGCAAAATAAATTCCAGTATCATAATGCTGAAGAAGAATAACTAAGGAATTTACCGATGTATTTAACTGCAGCTATTTGGTATTACGTGGAGCAAATAGCAATTGTCGGCTAAGTTCTGAAAAATAGATTTGGTGCGATTACCAAGAAGTCGCAGAAAACAGATACCATATAAACGTGTCGTCAATACGTCGACTCTTCAAATGCAAAGAGCATTTATTTGTAAGCCCCTGCTTAAAACAATGTACAACGCTGGACATTCCGACAGTAAACAGCTTAAAAATAGATCATGAAAATAGCAAGACAAAATAGCAGACATATTCGATTATTAATTAGGAGAGCAAAGTTGGACAGCATCCCGTCCTTACAGACCGATAAAACGGGTACCTCACCGAATTGGTATGCTATTACAGTATGAGTGAGACTGATTAGACAAACGAAAATGTTATAGGAGACCAGCATTTAATTAAATTGTATGCAGTTTCCTAGATATGACAAAATCTAAAAGATACGCAACATCGTGCAGTAACTGACAGGTCAGTGGGTGCAGTACCTACTTAAACTCTTCCAGTCAACCGTTTTGCAGATTGTGTTTGGTATGTACGTAAAGAGTTTAGATTATAATATAAATATGTAATTAGAAAAAAGGGACTCTGAAAATATCTGCCCTCAGAGTCAGTTGGTTGGTTGGGGCATGGCATGGAGGAAGGCAGACCATCTGCGCCTTCAATATGGATATAGGTAAGTGACGTAAAGGTCCCTTCAGGACTGAATGTGTGCCGGCGTTTTGGTTAAAGGCACGAGATTTTTTTTATTAGGGCTGGCGACAGCGGCAGGTTTTTCGTGGAACCTCCCCACACTCTCCGCCAATAGCCGAGGCGAGCTAGCGTGCCGCCCTGCAGGCAACGCTGTCCGCCGAGTGATCTGTCAGCTCATACTGGCAGTCGGTACTTATCGTCCAGTCCTCAGTCACTCTACATAGTTTCATAACATAATTGCAATAAAGTTATCGATTGCATTTATTGTGGTCGATTAATTGAACAATGGATTTCGGGTCAATTGAATATTGCAATAATACAGAATGTGCATTCTAGCATTTTCAATCGGTTTGTAATTTGTTGGATTTTTTTATATGTGAAAAATCACATCACACATCGGTCTGTCCGTCCTTACGATAACTCGAGAACGCGTGTACGTAGAGAACTGAAATTTTGCATATGGACTTTTAAAAACAAAAGTAAAATTATGTTCGAAAATATGACAAATCGGGTAACTGCTTCGTTTGGTTGCCATACAAAAATTTTGTTTTTCGTTACATATTTGGACACTACCTTAGCTCGAACAAGCCAGGGTACTTACGCGAATTATTTCAATTTACAACGTCACAGCGTAACACGAACATATTGATTCCACGATTTCATCATAAGTCCTGCATGGAAGGTTCTTATCTTGTTCAAGCAGCTCGTTTGTGGAATAATCTTCCGTTAAATATTCAGAGTGTTGACAAGCACTCAATCGACTGAAAGAGAATTTTTTCCGCCGTTGTCGGTTATGTGTTGAAAAGGAAGATAGACATTTTGAAAGCTTTTTGTAATTTTTCACAATAAAATAATTTTTTTTTTAATTTTCAGTTTTACTTGTTTTTACTTCCCAATTAAAATTGTTAAATTTTACACTTAGTACAATCTGAATCGAAATTTAAGTATGATGCCGTTGAGATAACTTGATGAAATTTGCACCATGTAAACTCGATGAACTAAGGAAGTTTTTGAACTAGTTTCTAAAAAAATATATATATAACTTTGTTCTTAAAGTTTCCATAGAACATTCAAGTTAGTTTTTGTTTTGGTAAAAGAAAAAATCCAACATTACTTTTTGAGATAATGGTGAAGCGTATTGAAATAAATGTTTTTAAATACAACAGATGCACTATTAAGCTATTGCGGAAAAAAAGTGCCTATCTCACTTTCTTCGACCGCTATGAGCAAAATTGCCTTACAACACGTAATTAGCGAAAAATCTCGAAAATTTGTAATAACTCGAAAACTACAAAAAACCGTAGAACATACATGGGGGTGATTTGGGTTCCCCGAGGGACGCTCTACCTCAAGGCTTCCGATTATCACTATTTTTTGGGACACCCTGTATAACGTACAAGAAATCATGTGAACTCTTGTGTACAATAACCGTAAATAAATATGTTATTATTATTACCTGCGAACGCGTCAACGTCGAGAGCTGAAATTTTGTACATAGTGTTTTCATAAAAATAGTAAATATAATTTCAAAATGGACTAAATCGGGCAACCCCTTCTTGATGTTGCCATATAAAAATTTAGGATTTTTACGTATACTGTGAAAACGATAAATCCTATACGGTTTTAATGTACTGAAAAGTTCTTCAGAATATGAAATTCTATAAAATTGGTTATAATCATTTTTTCTGCCGTTCTAGAAATATATGCAGAAAACCACTTCAAAAATCAAACTTGCACAAATGGGTGAGTATACGTTATGACACCAAAAATCAAACTTGCACAGATGGGTGACCATACGAAATGACATATGACCAATGCTAGCTTTTTTACTTGTTTAGTTTTGTTTTTGTTTTAGGGTTGCGATACCTCAACTTGGGGCTGGCGTGGTCAACGGTTTGGTTCGACTGGTATTGTTTGTTGGTTTTTACACATTTTTTTTTTGTTTTGTGTCAGATTACAAAAATATATACTATTAGTTATGGTTATATGTTTAGTTTTGTTGTCTAGGTTAGTCTTGTTACATTAATTTTTATATATTTACTATAGTTGCTATTTATTATTACTTGTTATTTCTATATTTATTTATTGTGTTTTATATATCTAAACAAAAAAAAAGGGAGAATTGCTCTTAAGACTATCTTATTTCAGTTGTAAGTAATTAAAATTACTTTCTTCCTTTAGACGCGTGTCTTCTCCTCCTTATTCTTATGCTATTCTATTTCGCCATATTTATATTATTATACCCTAGATGAAATATAATGGTTATACTAAGTTTGTCATTCCGTTTTAAACACCTCGAAATAATGCTGGTAAAGCAAAATGGATTGGACACTCACGCATAATATTAAAGTTATTTTGATTTTTGCATGTGCGTCCGTCTGTCTGTCCGTCCATCTGTACGCACGATAACTCGAGCACGCGTATACTTAGAGAGCTAAAATTTTGTACACGGACTTTAAAAAAAAAGTAAAATTAAGTTCGAAAATGAGACAAATTGGGCAACTCCTCCGTGGGGTTGCCATACAAAAATTTCGTTTTCCACTATATATTTGGACACCGCCTGAGAACGCATCGACGTAGAGCGCAGAAATTTGGTACATGGTGTTTTCATTGTACTAGCAAAATTTCAAAAATGGACTAAATCGGGCAACTCCTTCTTGGTGTTGCCATATAAAAAATTAGGTTTTTTACGTATACTGTGAAAACGATCAGTCCAAGACATTTTTATTGTACTAAAAACTTCTTCAGAATACGAAATCCTATAAAATTGGTTGTAATAATTTTTTCTGTCCGACAAACCGTTGAGCTACATATTTATAAAAAAAAAAGATATCAAAGTAAAAAAAGGTAAGAAAATCCGAAATTTTCCGTTTAGGCAACCACAATTCTTGATGGGAGAGGGGTATAGGGCTGAAAGAGCAGTCGTTGGAAGGGCAATCAAGTTCTGCATCCTGTATATCCGGAAATTAAATGATATTACTATAGGGATGCCTTTCCCTTACCAAGGATTGAGGACATATTCGATCAATTAGGCCACTCAACGTATTTCACAACATTAGATCTGGTTTACAATCAAGAACTAGTTGACGAAAGAGATCCATCCAAGACAGCTTTTAGTACTCCACATGGACATTTGGAATTCAAAAGAATGCCTTTTGGACTAAAAAATGCGCCAGCCACATTCCAACGCGTAATGAATCATGTCTTACCGGACAAGAAGGAACCTATCGGATCATAACCGGAAGCTAAGAGATGTATTTGAAAGATTGCGAAGGAATAATTTAAAGCTGAAAACTTAAAAATGGCAATTCTAACGAAAAAAGGTAGTATACTTAGGACACAAATGTTCCAGCAAAGGGGCCTTACCAGACCCTTCAAAGGTAATATTCGCACAGAACTTTCCTCAACCGTAAAGTGTACGACAAGTTTTGTCTTTTCTCAGTTTAGCAAATTATTATAGGAAATTTATCTCCAATTTTTCTAAAATTTCCGAGGCCCTCAACAAACTTCTGCGAAAAAATACTAAATACAAGTGGTCAGACCAATGTGAAGAGTCTTTCAACAATCTGAAGGAGTTGCTTATCTCACCACCCGTACTAATATATCTTGACTTCGGCAAAACCTTCATATTAACGACACATTACAGCGGAGGCATTGGGTACTGTGTTATAGACAAAAACAGAACGGAATTACTCTGCTAACCAAAAAGAATTATTGGCAATAGTGTGGGCTACACGGAATCTCCGATGTTATTTATATGGCCGCAGGTTCACTATCTAAATACCCCTCCTCACGTTTACTTCGATTTCACCGTAAGCTTTCGGAATACGACTACAATATAGAATACAAACCAGGCTAATTTAATAAAAACGCTGACACACAGCAGAATTCTCTTCAATAGCAACGTCAGCAGTGACGATATGACTAAAGAACGTGAAAGAATTCATATAACCATAAGAGCCCAAGTTCACCACGAGCTGGATTCTGAAGTTGAAAGTTTTGTCATCCATCTTGTAATTTTTTTATCCAGGGAATGAGCAAAAGTAAATGAGGGAAGTCTCAAGGAATCGGAAAAGGGGAGCCCGCGACCCAAGGAGAAGGAAAAGGCAGACTAGAAGGATCCCGATACTAGCTCAGCTAGTTCAGAGGAGTCCACCAACGAAGAAAGATTAGAAGTTGTGAGTAAGCGGAATGACATTGTTGTCATTCTGCGAGATTAACAAACTCACCCCTCGAAGGGCACTTAGTAATCTATAAGGCATAAGAAATGTGTTCAATGTAGCAAGAACAAACATGGAAAGAACATCAAAATCCCTATGGTAATTAGTAGTGTTGCCGAAAAGCCATTTGATAAGGTATATCTCGATATAGTCGGACCTCTGCCAGAAACCCGCAATGGAAATAAATATATCCTCACACGCTTGGATGACACATCCGGGGTATGTACATGTGCGTAACTACTTACCACACATAGAAGGAAAACTTACAACTATGGAATCATTGTGGGGATTTTCCGATCCAACTCCTAATAAAAGATCCTAAGCCTATTAATAACTTTGATGATTATGTTAGCATAAGAAGAAGAAAAATGCAATTACTTCATAAGGTGATGAGAGAAATTATTAAAAAGCAAACTAAAATCAAAAGAAAACTACGATAGGAATGCACGAATTATAAAATTTCATGTAGGTGACCAAGTTCTTTTAAGAAATCCTACTAAAAATATAAACTGTCATCTTATTTGGATTGGACCGTTTGAGATTAAAAAGCTTAATAGTGATGTCAATTGTACTTTACAAATACGAAAGTCCATAACAATAGATTAAATATATTTTAGACTTACGATTACCTCAAAGCCTAATTTATGGCACCCATCACTAAATTCGATTTATCATCTACGGATAATGCTACTATGGTTGTTTTGCAATAATACCTTGGGTGGCACCCCAGGCAAATGTAGTACCTCTAAGTCCTACTGGCGTAATGTTCGAACAGATACCACCAGCATACATGTACATACATATGTGATGTACATACATATATGGTGGCCCAAAAACAAAAGTGTTTAAATGTCTAAATGCTCATTCACAATTAGTTAGCTAATGTAATTTTAAACTTCTATGAAAAATTTCAGTGAAATTCAAATCGAAAATAGTGTTTTTTTTTTAGCTGTTTTGGACTTTCAGGAAAACTGTTTCACCGTCGAAAATCGCATTTTGAGAACACTTCATACACTACATGAGCCCATAGAGTTATAGTCGCTAGAAAGATTATCGATTGTAAATAACGTTAAGTAGAAAAAGTATACCCGCGTGCCACTTTTTCTTACAAAAAAATTTACACGAAGTCAAAAGAATTTATAAAAAATAGTTTAATTTTCTAAAACGATTTTTATTGAAATAAGTTCATAACTAAGTTCCTTTAAATTTAAAAAATATTGTCAAATTAAAAAGCTATGACAGAAAATGTTGAAACAGTTTTCCTGAAAGTCCAAAACAGCTAAAAAGCACTCCCTTCGATATAAACGACCTCTAAATATTAATGAATTTCACTGAAATTTTGCGTAGAAGGTTAAAATTACATTAGATAACAAATTCTGAATGAGCATTTAGACAATTTAACACTTTTGCATATCCATACATTTTTGGGCCACCCTAATGTGCACACGTGGGTCGTATATACGCAAATCCAAATGATGCAAGAATTCGAAGCATTATGATTTATTAAAAAATGTGAGAAACAATAGGACATCTGTGCACGCTTCAGCTAAAGGATAAAGAGACCGAACCATGCAAGTCATGGGAAACTGAGTTGCGAAGACATGTAAACAAGGTTAAGGATAGGCTAAAATATATAAATTTCTATTTTCAAGTTAAAAGTGAGCAAGGAATAGTAGACGGAATAGCAGTGGCATGGCATTGCTTCCCTAAGGTTTTCCGATGTAATTTAATTAAAACAAATAAAAATGAAAGGAAATAAAAAATTACGACGAAAACTATTTCCCCTAAAGCCTTTTTATATGTCCTTCGCTGTAAACTATCGAAGTGAAGCATTATAAAATTACCTCCCTTTGAACAAAGCAATCAAACAACATGCAATGAAAAGTATAGTATTCGAACACGTCTGGGCTCTGTCTATGATATCGTAACTCACACCACTGCCTGAGGAGGTGGTTTGCAGTTCTGCTTCCATCAGCAATCGCACAACATCCAACAAAATGTATGGCACTCGAACTCGTCAGGAATCTACCTAAGACGTCACACATCCCTGTTACTCGTTCGCCACTTACAGTGTAACTACACTCATTAAGAAATGGTCCTAAGCTTAAGCCAAAGATAACCTAACATTAAGATGATATATTTGTTCAAAAAGGCATTTTTTTGGATTCTCCGGTATATAGCAAAACCTAATTAAGATAAGACACAGCCGAACAAAATTGGAAATTTTTCGTATTTTCTTAGAACGAAACAGGTAATGTCATATACTTTCGTCTTTTGCATGAATGGGGGAAGAAAACGACTTGGCTATGCATTATTGTAGTGCAACTGAGACAACGCATTAAAAACAAAAATGGAGAGAACGTAGGATTACCCGAACGAAAAAATCTTATTGAATCCCTCAAAATCCTATCAAACTATTCATAATAATGTACATCAGGCCACACTACCTCTATTTTTTTAAAAAAACATAAATTTTTGTCTGTATTCATAAAAGATAGTTTTTTTTTCATTGTTTTTCTTTCTTCCTTTTTTTGCCGTGTGCATTTTAAGTGTAAGACAATCCTAACTTGTTAACTTTGCCTGAGGGTTGCAATTGAAAAAATGCTTCTATGGGACCTACAAATACTTCTATACAGGTAGTATGTATCAGGTTAATTTAATTCATATGGATATAATTTTCTTATAATAGATGAAAGCTGTATTTGTTTGGACTGGAGGTGTTTTTAATTGTGCTTCCATCAATTTAATGTAGGTAGGTCGGTTAGGAAGCACCCTGGTTGTTGGTAGGCAAATATGTATAAGCCACGCGCGCGAGGGAAAATTGTAAATTCTTACTTTAGAGAAGAGATGGCTTGAAATATGATAGCTGTGTTTCTTTGTGTCCGCCGAACAGGGCAGAACAAAAGATACACAAAAGAATGCCTTATAAATTTTCACAGAAGATTTTTAGATGACGAATAGTACAAATAGTTCGCTTCAATCGACAGAACAATTTGTTCTCTCCAATTCCTATATGGGAGTTCTAGAACAAGATACACGAAAGAACAAAGCTGATATTGATGACAAAATCATACATATATAGCAATTATACATATTTTAATTTAGCTTATTTAGAATTTATTTGTCGCCGTCATACCATAATCACGAATCTACTTTTTTGATTATTTTGAACTGCCGTACTCATATGTAACTCAGGAAAATCAAATCTATATTCCATTATGCTGTGAAAATCTTTATATTACTTTACCAATGTATATAAGATATTCCCGACTCTCGTTTTCAAGAATGAGCTCAGATACTCAAAAAACGTTTACTCCTAACATTGTTACATCTTTAAAGATTAATTTCTCTACCTTGTAAGGTATGCTGCTTACACCAGTGGCGGTTCGTGGAATTCAGAAGATTGGAAGCAATACATATTGTACAAATTATAGCTCCGCTTTTCAGACTAACAAGAAATTATAGAAGTATCAAAGTCAATGATGTTAATAACATCCAATATAAATATTCATCATTTTTTTGTTGTTGAAATAGAAGGAAGCCATTGTCATCTTTAAATAAGTCAGGTTTCCGAAGCAGCTTTCCGAATCGAGCAGTATGGGGCCGCTACATGGAGGCATGTCGAGTACTTGATGAAGTCAACAACAGGTACAGCACTGGCACACTTCAGTGTAAAAACGTATCCTATCAATGCTCTCCCTGTTGCTCCTCATCCTGACCCCTATCATGCAGTAGACAACATAAAATTAAAAAACAGGAAAAGGCATGCATATAATAAACTGCGGGCACAAAATACAAAACAAAGCGCTAATTTAATCAAAACTACAATAATAGAAATTAGTGTGTGTAATTTAACTCAATCCTTCTATCTTTTTTGCAACGCAAAATGACTTATTATTTCATTATAATACTCTTCATTACTAAGGACATTTTCAATAATTTTTTTTTCAATAGATAGAAGTGCTAAGCTACTTAAGCGATCATCCCCAGTGGAATTTCTTAAATAAGTCTTAACTCTTTTAAGAGTTGAAAAACTGCGCTCCGCAGACGCACTTGTGATAGGAATTGTCAAAACTAATTGAATTAATTTAAAAAAGTCTGGGAAGCATCTTTGTAATTTTTGTTTATAAAATAGTCTTGTAACTCCTTAAAATTTTTATCTTTGAAGTCATCATCAGAAAAAAGAACTGACAACTCCGTATGTAAGCAATTAAAATCAAATTTAGCTGGATAAACTTCTTTTAAATTTTTAAACAAATCACTGGGGAGGAAATATTTAGAAAAGGTTGAATACAATGATGTATTAAGAAGTTGGAGAAAATTTATCTGCTGGAGCGACTGGAATCTAGAAGTGACTTCCTGGAGTAAATTATTTATTATTTCGAAAAAAAAGTTGCCTGAAACTAGCTTCTATATCTATTTCACCGTCTACAGAAAGTCTAGCTCTTTTTCGCATACTTGGTAATTCACAAGTTTCCTTTGTTCGATTAAAATATAATTGAAAGTGGCTTCGAATTTCTTCCAACTTTTTTTCAAAATCGTGAATTTTTTTAATGCAGTAAGTGATGTCATTTTGTTTTGTTTGGAAGATGTTGAAAAGCTGATCACTAAATGGGAAATTGAAGAAAATATATTCAACAGAAAATTAAGTTGAAAATCTGAAGGATTGATAATAAGCCTTTTGCAGCATTGAAGGTCTCGTCCCATGAACCACTATTGGTAATACTATAGAGTAATTCCTCTACATCAGACTTATTTTCTAAAACTGTGAGTAAAATTCTACCGTTATAATTCCATCTAGTAGGAGCAACCTTAGACAATCTTTTCCGAACTATTTCATCAAAAGCGGAACTTCGTTTAGTGGAATGGCTGAAGAAGGTTGAATATCCTGATATGGAGGAAAAGAATATACGACACTCATTAATTCTGTCGCAAGATTTAGTTAACATTAGGTTAAGCCTATGTGCGAAGCAATGAACAAAAATCGCGCTGGGAAAAGTATCTTTTACCCTTTTTTGTAAGCCTGTTATTTCACCGGACATGACAGCTGCACCATTATAGCTCTGTGAAATTAATTTCTCCTCACTTTTGAATTCATTTATAATATCAATTACATGGCCGTGCAAAAATGAAGCTGTCCTATCTTTCGAAATATCGCGGAAACCCAAAAAACGTTCGTGCACAATTCCCTGCTTATCTACATATCGTATATCGTAATATTGTAGATAGCTGCGACTTGACAGAGATATCTGTAGTTTCATCAAAAAATGTTGAGATGAAAGAAGCGTTCTCAATTTCTTTTTTAATGAAATCTGAAATTGTATGAGCAATTGACGAAAGTAAATCATTTTGAATATCTTTCGATAATGATGAAAAATTCTTCGAATCTTCTAAATGATTAGTAGTTAAGCTATAAGAGTTCTGGCTCACTTTTTTGAGCCTCCAGGATTTCGCCACAGATGGCGCCACCGTCGCTAGGTGGTTTGAGCCCATACTAAATGTAGGTTTGTATCTTGGCTGTATTGGTTTGCGCCTTGGATACTCCATTGTGTCTTGGGTGCACCATTGCGTCTCGACTGCACCCTAGCGGGATTAATCGGTACTACCGGGATGTGTCATTTGGTCTTGACTGCGCTCTAGCGGCATTAGCAGGTACTACCAGCATGCTCCCCATTGTGCCTTGGATGCACCATTGTGTCTTGGGTACACCATTGCTTCTCGACTGCACCCTAGCGGGATTAATCGGTACTACCGGGATGTGTCATTTGGTCTTGACTGCGCTCTAGCGGCATTAGCAGGTACTACCAGCATGCTCCCCATTGTGCCTTGGATGCACCATTGTGTCTTGGCATGCCTTGGTTTTGCTAGCGGGGGAGTTCTAGATATCGGCATGACGTCATCATGGTTTTGCTGCACCTAAATAAGTTTTCTTAGCAGGGAAGTTGTAGATATCAGCATCATTCGAATTTCACAACATGACATCACCATGAACAGTATTGGCGGGAGAGTTCAGCATCATTCGAATTTCACAACATCACATCACCATGAACAGATTCTAGACGATGTCAGTGAGACATTAGCCGATGCTACCAGCATGCTCCGGTACTACGGTTCCCTTGGAAGTTTTTTGCTTCACTTTTGGCCCACACGTGGCAGCATGCTACGGTTTTGGGAAGTTTTTTGCTTCACTTTTGTCCCACACGTGGCAGCATGCTACGGTTTTGGGAAGTTTTTTGCTTCACTTTTTTGGTTGTGTGGTGCGCCTAAATGTAGGCTTTTGTTGTTTTCAAGTTTTGCGCCTGGTTCTGAATTAATATTAGTAATAATTGATTTTTCTTGAGCGCCTAAATGTAGGCTTTTGGTTTTGAACTAATAATTAAAGTTAATAGTAGGAAATTTTTGTTCATGCCAATGGATTCTAGATGGTGGGTTTGTGGGGGGGGGGATAATAAAGATAGGGAGGGGGGGGTAATGAAATTTTCATCAGAAATGCTCTACGGGCTCTGGTTTTCGAGATATTAGCGTATTAATAATTCAAGTTATTTTTGCTCATGGAAATGTATTCTTGGCGGTGTGGAGTGGGAGTTTTCATCAGAAATCCTCTACGGGCTTTGGTTTTCGAGATATTAGCGACATCTGTTTGAGCGCAAAACGCCATTTCTTGAGTAAGGTACCCTAGCGGCCTTAGCCGGAACTACCACCATGCCTTGGTTTTGCTGTTTTCTGTTATTAGTGGGAGAGTTCTAGATATCGGCATGACGTCATCATGGTTTTTCTGCACCTAAATAAGTTTTCTTAGCAGGGAAGTTGTAGATATAGGATTGTATGGGTGTGTTGGATTGGGCTACGTTACCTGTTCCAAGGCTTGGGTAGAATGTGGGTGTGTGTGTGTGTGTGTGTGTGTGTGGCTTATCATATTATGAGAGGAACGATGGGTACTCTACCATGGGGGGCATTACTCCATTTCATCAGATCAACAAGTGGTAACCGCTGAAAGAATCTAAGTCTAGTGTAAATAAATTATGTATTATAGTTTCAGTTTCATTTAATAAAGTAATTAAAGTATTATAATTATAAAACATCTTTTTTATTGATCCAAGAATTGTGTTTTGATGAAAATCCAGAAAAACATATAATCTAAGGCTAGTCTAAGATATGTATTGTAAATAAAAATTGTATTATAGCTAAAACACCATTTAATGAAATAGTTTGTTTTAATTGTATTATAGTCTAAGATGATGTACACTATTGTAAAATAAAGGAAAATATTATAATTATAGGGTAACCGATTTAAGGAAGCCTAATATAGAATGATACCTTAAGAATTAAATGTTAATCTAGAATGATACCTTAAGAATTAAATGTTAATATTTTTCAATTTATAATAAATCAATAATAATATTTTATATATGGTATTCTTTTATTCAATTTCCCTACTATGTCCAGAGCTCCCGAATAATATTTGCCCACTACCGTGAGCTCCTAATCGGGCGGTTGAGCGTTTTACCCAGAATGTTAGGATGACTTAAGAAAAAAACATTTACACGTGGACTCGACCTTGACTCCGGCATCACCTTTGAAACCGGAAGGGAGTCTGATCTTTGACCTTCATCCGGAAGTGTATTATATATATATAAGTGTATAATCAAGCATTTCATGGGGACTCCATATTGCTTTTCAAAACAGGTTAGATAACAGCTTAACAGCTTTTTAAACAGGTCTGATAACAGCTTAACAGCTTATAAAACAGGTCTGGTAACAGCTTAACAGCTTTTAAAACAGGTCTGGTAACAGCTTAACAGCTTTTAAAACAGGTCTGATATCAGCTTAACAGCTTTTAAAACAGGTCTGATAACAGCTTAACAGCTTTTAAAACAGGTCTGATAACAGCTTAACAGCTTATAAAACAGGTCTGATAACAGCTTAACAGCTTTAAAACAGGTCTGATAACAGCTTAACAGCTTTTCAAACAGCTCTGATAACAGCTTAACAGCTTTTCAAACAGCTCTGATAACAGCTTTTAAACGGCTCTGATAACAGCTTAACAGCTTTTCGAACAGGTCTGATAACAGCTTAACACGCTAATATCTCGAAAACCAAAGCCCGTAGAGGATTTCTGATGAAAACTCCCACTCCACACCGCCAAGAATACATTTCCATGAGCAAAAATAACTTGAATTATTAATACGCTAATATCTCGAAAACCAGAGCCCGTAGAGCATTTCTGATGAAAATTTCATTACCCCCCCTCCCTATCTTATCCCCCCCACATACCCACCATCTAGAATCCATTGGCATGAACAAAAATTTCCTCCTATTAACTTTAATTATTAGTTCAAAACCCTGTTAAGCTGTTATCAGAGCCGTTTAAAAGCTGTTAAGCTGTTATCAGAGCTGTTTGAAAAGCTGTTAAGCTGTTATCAGAGCTGTTTGAAAAGCTGTTAAGCTGTTATCAGACCTGTTTTAAAGCTGTTAAGCTGTTATCAGACCTGTTTTATAAGCTGTTAAGCTGTTATCAGACCTGTTTTAAAAGCTGTTAAGCTGTTATCAGACCTGTTTTAAAAGCTGTTAAGCTGATATCAGACCTGTTTTAAAAGCTGTTAAGCTGTTACCAGACCTGTTTTAAAAGCTGTTAAGCTGTTACCAGACCTGTTTTATAAGCTGTTAAGCTGTTATCAGACCTGTTTAAAAAGCTGTTAAGCTGTTATCTAACCTGTTTTGAAAAGCAATATGGAGTCCCCATGAAATGCTTGATTATACACTTATATATATATAATACACTTCCGGATGAAGGTCAAAGATCAGACTCCCTTCCGGTTTCAAAGGTGATGCCGGAGTCAAGGTCGAGTCCACGTGTAAATGTTTTTTTCTTAAGTCATCCTAACATTCTGGGTAAAACGCTCAACCGCCCGATTAGGAGCTCACGGTAGTGGGCAAATATTATTCGGGAGCTCTGGACATAGTAGGGAAATTGAATAAAAGAATACCATATATTGATTTATTATAAATTGAAAAATATTAACATTTAATTCTTAAGGTACCATTCTAGATTAACATTTAATTCTTAAGGTATCATTCTATATTAGGCTTCCTTAAATCGGTTACCCTATAATTATAATATTTTCCTTTATTTTACAATAGTGTACATCATCTTAGACTATAATACAATTAAAACAAACTATTTCATTAAATGGTGTTTTAGCTATAATACAATTTTTATTTACAATACATATCTTAGACTAGCCTTAGATTATATGTTTTTCTGGATTTTCATCAAAACACAATTCTTGGATCAATAAAAAAGATGTTTTATAATTATAATACTTTAATTACTTTATTAAATGAAACTGAAACTATAATACATAATTTATTTACACTAGACTTAGATTCTTTCAGCGGTTACCACTTGTTGATCTGATGAAATGGAGTAATGCCCCCCATGGTAGAGTACCCATCGTTCCTCTCATAATATGATAAGCCACACACACACACACACACACACACCCACATTCTACCCAAGCCTTGGAACAGGTAACGTAGCCCAATCCAACACACCCATACAATCCTATATCTACAACTTCCCTGCTAAGAAAACTTATTTAGGTGCAGAAAAACCATGATGACGTCATGCCGATATCTAGAACTCTCCCACTAATAACAGAAAACAGCAAAACCAAGGCATGGTGGTAGTTCCGGCTAAGGCCGCTAGGGTACCTTACTCAAGAAATGGCGTTTTGCGCTCAAACAGATGTCGCTAATATCTCGAAAACCAAAGCCCGTAGAGGATTTCTGATGAAAACTCCCACTCCACACCGCCAAGAATACATTTCCATGAGCAAAAATAACTTGAATTATTAATACGCTAATATCTCGAAAACCAGAGCCCGTAGAGCATTTCTGATGAAAATTTCATTACCCCCCCTCCCTATCTTTATTATCCCCCCCCCACAAACCCACCATCTAGAATCCATTGGCATGAACAAAAATTTCCTACTATTAACTTTAATTATTAGTTCAAAACCAAAAGCCTACATTTAGGCGCTCAAGAAAAATCAATTATTACTAATATTAATTCAGAACCAGGCGCAAAACTTGAAAACAACAAAAGCCTACATTTAGGCGCACCACACATCCAAAAAAGTGAAGCAAAAAACTTCCCAAAACCGTAGCATGCTGCCACGTGTGGGACAAAAGTGAAGCAAAAAACTTCCCAAAACCGTAGCATGCTGCCACGTGTGGGCCAAAAGTGAAGCAAAAAACTTCCAAGGGAACCGTAGTACCGGAGCATGCTGGTAGCATCGGCTAATGTCTCACTGACATCGTCTAGAATCTGTTCATGGTGATGTGATGTTGTGAAATTCGAATGATGCTGAACTCTCCCGCCAATACTGTTCATGGTGATGTCATGTTGTGAAATTCGAATGATGCTGATATCTACAACTTCCCTGCTAAGAAAACTTATTTAGGTGCAGCAAAACCATGATGACGTCATGCCGATATCTAGAACTCCCCCGCTAGCAAAACCAAGGCATGCCAAGACACAATGGTGCATCCAAGGCACAATGGGGAGCATGCTGGTAGTACCTGCTAATGCCGCTAGAGCGCAGTCAAGACCAAATGACACATCCCGGTAGTACCGATTAATCCCGCTAGGGTGCAGTCGAGAAGCAATGGTGTACCCAAGACACAATGGTGCATCCAAGGCACAATGGGGAGCATGCTGGTAGTACCTGCTAATGCCGCTAGAGCGCAGTCAAGACCAAATGACACATCCCGGTAGTACCGATTAATCCCGCTAGGGTGCAGTCGAGACGCAATGGTGCACCCAAGACACAATGGTGTATCCAAGGCGCAAACCAATACAGCCAAGACACAAACCTACATTTAGTATGGGCTCAAACCACCTAGCGACGGTGGCGCCCTCTGTGGCGAAATCCTGGTAGCTCAAAAAAGTGAGCCAGAACTCTTATAGCTTAACTACTATGATTTTTAAAATGGGGTTGTACTTTGCTAATAAAATAACCATTTCAATATAATTTCCTCTATTATCGGAATGAATACTTTCTTTTGACCACGGAAGGCCAGTTCTTGACATCCTAAGTGAGATACAACATCGATGAGACATTTAAGAATCTCTCGATTTTTTTTACTTGCTCATTATGAGCTTGAATGTTATGAGAGTATTGAGTGTCAAGCATTGCTTCGATCCTTGGTAAACTGCCAAACTTTTTCAAAGCTAAGATACACCGTATATGGTCTTGCGAAGTTTTCGCATGCCGTTTGATGGCTTTGTGGAGATTGCTCATGAACTTCCCCACATATTGCTTTCAGAGGAAAACAATAAACCAGGCCAACAATAATGTTTATTAATGAACTTGCAACCGCTCAGCCATTCATTTTCATCGTACAAATTATTTGAAAAATGTCTGGTAAAATTGTTTGTTGTTGACTGCTGACGTAAAGAAAGGAGTGGTTTTGGTCGGCCATTATTTATAATTTCCTTGTTCTTTTCAAAAGGTCTTGACGCGAAAGATTGCCTTAAAAGATCCTCTATGATACATGCACAGGTATTTATGTTTGTCATAATGATACATGCACCGTTATTTTCGTTTGTCATAGTTCAATTTGGGAAAAATAAATTATATAAAATAAAAAAAGAGCGAAAAATAAGTAAAACTATTTACTGACGGAATTGTAGAAGCATTATAATATCCAAAACTAGCACAATGTAATTGCAAGCGTCCTACTACTTTTACTTTTTATATCAGTACTCTAAAAGATGATCTTTCACATGCAATATTCACTTTACGAGCGTCTTATCACTACTTCTACTATAAAAATGAATGCAATACGCACTTTACAAGCGTCTTGTGATTACTTTCACTTTTAAAAACGAAATTAAAAAAGATTGACATTCACATGCACAATACGCACTTTATAAGCCTCTTGCATCTACTCTCACTTTTGAAAAACGAAATTCGAAAACATTAGCATTCATATGCACAATACGCACTTTACAAGCCTCTTGTAACTACTGTTTTACTTTCAAAACGAGCCCATGCAATGCGCTACAATCCTGGCATAATTAAGTAAACACAAAAATTTCACTAAATATCTCCTTCCACAACGTAAGAAGCGTATGTAAAAAATCTAAACATCTAATTCATGCATGTTCCATACATATTACATAGGTATACCCCACTCATTCGCCATAATCCTAAAATAAAAACAAGAAGTCTACATTCTCTCGCAATTAAACTGAAACGGACATAATATTATGAGACAGACATTATCTTATCCTTGCACAATAGGAAAAAAGCTACGAAATTATTAACTTCTGGCAACATTAAAATAAATCGAGAGCAAGCCCGATACCCCCGTCTGCATATTCTTCAGAATTTATCAATGAAAGTTCTATGAGAGGGTGTAAATCAATTGTGAAACGCTACGCTGCGCTCAGCGTACTATTGCAATTATACGTATCAAATTCTTGAGTACATATGATATGAGTTCAAAAAGTTAAATGTATTTAACTTTTTACATTGGCGTTGTTGTTGTGAACACGCTGTAGGGATTTCAGCGTCACTGCGATGTCAGTGGCTACGGTAAGTTTGATTCTAATGCCGTTCCATCCATACCGCTCGAATAATATGCAGCTTGCTGGGCAAGCCAAATCGGGTTAGATGTGGTGTTGGGTGGTATGACGGTGGGTGGGTCTTACGCTACAATTTGGTCAGCGTTCCCTACAGTATGTTAGTAGCGATGAAATGACATTGGGGTGGGTGGTATGCTCTAAGTGTGTAGGAGAAAATTGGGGGTTCCTTATAAAATGTTTCAGTTTGTATCTAGTGATGCCAGAGTAGTAAATGTTATATATTTTCAAATTTCACCAATTTTGTTAAATACCTTTTTGTGGGGCAAGCAGGAGCCATATCCAGTGCTCCCTCACACCTTAGTGCTGCGAAACTAAAAGCACTTTTGCTTTTCCATTAGACACAAAACACACTTTTCTCTGATTTCATTCTTTTATTTTATCTGAAAATTTCGCCTTCTTTTTTCACATTCACAATTCTTCTTTTATCCAACAATCTTGATTCCCCTTTTTTTTTATTCACAATTTTTCTTTTATCTAACAATATTGTTTTCTTTTTTTTTATTCACAATTTTTCTTTTATCTAATATAACAATATTGATTTCTTTTTCCAAGTTCACTATTTTCATTCGGTAAAACTAATTCTATGTACTTTTCCTATTACACTTTACCGAGACCGCGCCGAACCGAAAATCCAAAAAAAAAAAATCAACTCTACTTTTGCAACCGCCGTTACTCCAGTTAAAAATCCAACTCGGCTCTTTAAAATTTAAAATTCAACTCGGCTCTTTAAAATTTAAAATTCAACTCGGCTCTTTAAAATTTAAAATTCAACTCGGCTCTTTAAAATTTAAAATTCAACTCAGCTCTTGATCACTTTTGTCGCGATCAAGAGCCTTCGTTCAGGGTAGAAAATGCATAGTTGCATTTTCACCCTGAGAAAATTTTCATTTATTCTGGACTTGATTAAACAAGTCCAGAATATTTTTCGTTGGACGGTGGCTTGACATTTGATGCTTTTATAAACATCAGCCACCGTCACGACGATTAAAATTGCCGCGCGCGTATACATACAATGTAATCTCGCGGCGCGCATTTCTTATCGCGAAAGCTTTTTTTTGTGATATGTATGTACGTTCGTACATACATATTATAATTTTCACGACAAATCGTACTGAAGGTACGATTTGTCTTTTGTTTTATATTTTTTTAAATAATTATTTCTACTGACAAATTTTGCTGAAGGCAAAATTTGTCGTGGGAATAAACTTTGTAAAAACGAATGGTATGTGAAGAAAATTGCTGATGCAATTTTCTTCACTGATTGAATAGATAAGCTAATCGTGTTTTTAAGCATGATTAGCTTATATGAAAATTTATGTATGAAATATTTTAAATAATTATTTATTGCCTTTTTTCAGATCTCTTTTTAGGCATATGTTATATATAACAATCCTTCCCCCTGAGAAAAAGAGAATTATTCTTTGAAGAGGAATAATTCTCAGGGGAAGTTGTTTTTGGCGCTAATTGGGCGGCTCGGATTCTGGTCGGTTCGGCTAGGCTTTACATTTAGGTGATTTAATTTTCTAATTTTTTAGATAGGTTTTTACCTCTCTTTTCTTATTTTGTTGTTTTTCTACCTTAGTTAACAAATTTTTGTTTTTGTTTGGTTACCTATGAGTTTGTTTAAAGTAATTTAAGTATATTCCCCTTTTTATTTGCTTTTTTTTGTGGGGTGTTAGTATTGAACTAGGTCGGCTCGGCTAGGATTTATACATTTTTTTTTTTTTTTTTTTTTACATATATATGATAATAATATAATTTCATTTTTTACATTAATTTTTTTTCTATATGCTAATTGCTTTTTATTTTGTTATTTGTAGCCTGGTAAATCCCTTTTTCTTTGGCTTTTATTATTTCAAATTCAATCTTATCTATAGTTTTTTGTTATTTTTATCTTTTCTAGTTTTAAATATTATATTTAATTCTAGGGCATTCTATTTTAATTTATTTATATTTCTAGCTTTATTTTTTTTTCTAGCTTTAGTTTATTTGTTTTATCCATAATTACGTCTAATGTATTTTAATTTTTTGGCCGCCCTATTTATCCTATTTATTTTTATATATATTTATCTCTCCTATTTTGTTTATTTTATTTATATATTACTAATATATAGTATTTTGATACATTTTATGTTGTTCTTTTTGTTTTTAATGACTTACAGTCTTTTAAGTTTATTCTAAATTCTAATGCGTTTTTGTATGTACCTGATTTTTTATTAATTTTTATTCTAGGGCATTTTTCTTTCATTCTATAGTTTAGATCTCTTTAAATGTTTTATTTATTTTTATATTAGCTTATAAACTTCCTGTTTATAATTACTTAATTACTTAATGTCCTTAATTAGGTTGATTGGTTGTCCATATTGACAGTGTCCGTGTTCCATTTTTAAACGATTTGGACTGACATTGGTTTCGGGAGGCTTCTGGCTCGCCTTAAACTGGGTTTTGGAGCATTAATTCGCTCCTCTAAAGGAATTCCCTCTGGTGAAATTTCGGGGTTACCTTGTGGTTGATTTCTCTGTTGTCTCATCTTGATGACAACAGGGTTAAGGTATTTTACAGCCACAGCGATCATTATGGCCAGAACTAGTAGGCTCGTAAATGATAGAGAAGTTGTGGACAGGATATGGGAGTTTCTGCTCGATACCTTTTCCTGGTATTTAATAATTTTGCCTCTAATTTCCTCTAGTGAATGCGTGTCCTGGTAGACTGATTTGTGAGTATCGTCTCCAGTGAAAATTTCCATTGAGACTTGCGTTTGGTTTTGAGATTCTGGTAAAATGTCAGCCAGACTCAAATTAAATAAGGAATGATTAAATTGTGGAAATTGTTTGGGTTGAGTTAATTTCAGCGGGCGTCTACTTTGACCTTCATATTTGAGCACTTTGTCACTTATTTGAACTTGACATGGTTGCGTTATCTCTAATATCCCTTGCCCTTCCAGTTTCGAGATCACAAAGTGATCGGGACATGTGAAGTGTAGCACCGTGGAGGTGAGAAATGAAAATAGCCACGCATTTGGCTTGTTTAGTTTAATTAACATGTCCTTTTGGGGAGCTTGTACTCTGGTGCTGCATTTGGGCACTTCATTTAAAGGGTTATATAGTAATTTAATGGCACATTCGTTGGACGTTGCCGCTTTGATTATAGGCGTGTTCAGCCGGCCTACATACGTGTTTTCTTCCAAATTACTTGTTATTTTCTTGAAAATTTTCATGTCCTCGCCTTTTAATAAGAGTAATTCCTGAGTTTTTTCGCTATTTACTATGTATGAATAACCAGGGTCTGGAATTAATGAGTAAGTTGCTGACTTGGGTACAGGATAGCATTGAATCTGTTGTAGCCTCATTTTTGGCAGATTAAAAATTGGGGGAGTAATTCTCACCACCAATTTACTCTGCATAAGGAGTGACTGAGCTCCTGCTGTTTGGTATAGAACAGATAGACAATTTTGGTCATTCGGGCAATTCGAGGCCGTCTTACGGTATATTTCTAACAGATTTTTGGGGGACATTAGGAGTGGATGAATATGATTGGTTTTACTAGCCACTATTATATCCAGGAGGGCTTGTTGTCGATATTCAACTTCGATGATTTGGAGCAATAAGCTTGATATAATCTCTTGTCTTAGCTGCCTTTTAGTTAAATCATTGGCCACATGGTGGAGATCGTTTATCTGGTGTGCTATTTTTTGTTGTCTGTCTATTAACATGGCCAGCGGTTTTTGAATCTTTTCCAAGGTTGTTTTAACAACACTGATTTGTTGTTTCTCTAGCTCGGCTAGGGCTTGTGTATTCGATTCAAGTTCTTCTAACCTGCTGTAAATTTCTTTTTCGTTATTGCTGTCCATAGTGCCAAACAAATAGTGCATGGCATTGCCTATTCCATCAAATAGCGATCTGGCCTTGCGTTTTGCTGGTGCTAGTTCCTTTATAGTTTCCGTGCGCTTTCGTACGCTGTCTATTATAGCGTGTATGTGTAGTTGCTGCACGTTACACAGGTCTTCTGGGTTGGTTACATTTATGCAGAGTTTATGCACTAAGTGCTCCGCATATTCTGCTAGCTTTATCTGGGCATCTAATTCATCCAAATCTATTTCGGTGAGGACATTCCAGGTGTCATGATATACCATGAGGCTTCCTAGGTCCTCGAAAAATATGCCCGAGCCATTTAGTTGGGTCCTTATATAGGGTTTGTCAGCGATCTCTCCTGTTGTGTATTGGATGAGGAGGGCAAATACGATGAATTTTAGCGCCATTTCTGTGGACAATTCGGAGGAAGAAAACAATTCTTTAAGTATATTTGTACTTGCATTGTGCCGTTTTAAACTGGGCAGTGGAGTGACTCCACCGCAAATGTTTCTGGGGAGGTATTGAAATGACGTTTAATGGACATTGAAGTAGGAATTTTAAGTCAACCTGGTTCATTTTTGTACAACATGCTTTTATTCGAAATATGGTTTTAAACGATTATTATGTACCGTCACCATTCGCGTACCAATTTTGATTGTGGTATTCACATCACTTGGTATTGCTATTACCTGATAAGGTCCTACCCAGATTTGAGAAAGCTTATGTTTTCTGCTTTCGTTCTTGATGAGGACCTTATCTCCTACATGGAAAGTTAGGGGCCGTACTGTCTTATCGTAGTACCCCTTTGAGCGCTGTTTACTTGCCAATAAGTTCTTTCTTGCCGTGGCATATGATTTTTGGAGCTTATACTTCAGTATATGATAATAGCTCTCATGATTGTAAACGGGTTCGGGATCCCGTTTTAAATTTGATGGGACATCCGCTGTGAAGCCGTATAGGCAGTCCATTGGGGTAAGTTTAGTACCCTCGTGTACACTATTATTATACACGAATGCAGCGGTTCGTAGGAATTGGTCCCATGTTTTGGGATTTTCGTCTACGATTGTTCGCAGGTATTCAATCAGGGGTCTGTGGGCACGCTCTAGTGCTCCGTTAGACTGCGGGTGGTATGCCGAAGTCTGTAACTTCTTTACCTTTAGAAGCTTACATACCCTTTTGAATAATTCACTCAGGAAATTTGTTCCCTGATCGGTGAGTATTCTTTTGGGTATGCGATAGCGCGTAACGATTTCATCAAAGAAAACTTGCGCTACTGTGACTGCTTCGGCATTAGGTATTGCATACCAGTCGACAAATTTTGTTAGATTATCTTGGAAGGTCAAGATATATTTGTTACCTGACGTGGTCTCTTCTAATGGACCTACAATATCGAGGTAGACTTTGTCGAACGGTTGTTCTGCGATGTCCGTGATAACCATTGGCATTTTATATTGTGGAGAAGCTTTCATCGTCTGGCACTTTCGGCATTTTTTTATGTATTTCTTGATGTCGCTAAGCATGTGTCTCCACCAATACTTGCGTCTTATACGTTTGTAAGTTTTTATGACACCTTGATGGCCACCAAATGGAGAATCGTGATAATCTTTTAAGATTGTTCGGATTTCCGTAGGGCTCGTGATAATTTCGGGTGTCTTGCCAGTACTTACTTTTTGCTCAAGCGATGCTGGGTTTAGTTTTTCCGCCTCCGTGTGTTGAATTTCGTTTTGGTCCGCTTTCGTGTGCTCTTCTGTCTCCACACTGGGGCTATTTATTGTCTCTTGAGCCTTCTGCTTCTGAGCTCGAGTCACGACGAAACAATGAGCGGATTTCTTTTTCTTTTTGTTATTTGTGGGGTTGTCTTCCTCCACATCTGAGTCCATCGTGTGGTGGACTAGGGCTTCTACCGTTAAGGTATTGCCTAAACTGTCTTCCTTTGATGCTTGAGGGATGCGACTTAGTGCATCTGCATTAGTGTTGTACTTCCCTGGTTTATATTCGATGTTGTAATCGAATTCAGATAATTTGTGGTGAAATCTCACCAAACGGGAAGTAGGGTCTTTCACATTGAAGACACCTTTGGGAGGTTTATGGTCAGTGTAGACCGTGAATTTCCGGCCTTGAAGATAGCACCTGAAATTCTTGGTAGCCCAAACAATAGCCAATAACTCTTTCTCTATAGTAGAGTAATTTCTTTCGGCTTTGTTTAATGTGCGGCTTGCATAGGCAATGGGCGGTCCTTTCCGACTTCTCCTTGAGAAAGAACAGCTCCTAGAGCCTCGTTACTTGCGTCAGTAGTAAAATTAAATGATTTTGTAAAATCAGGGTAAATTAAAAGTGGTGGAGAAATTAAAGCACTTTTTATGCTCTGAAATGCTTCTTGGCATTTCTCTGTCCAAGTGAATTTTACATCCTTTCGGAGTAAATTCGTAATTGGGCGTACAATTTTGGAGAAGTCTGGAATGAATTTCCTGTAGTAATTGGCAAGTCCTAAAAATGACTGAACTTGCCTTACTGTTTTTGGAACAGGAAATGTTTGGACGCAAGCCGTCTTACTTGGGTCTGGTAGGGCTCCTTCGCTAGAACATTTATGTCCTAGGTAAACAACTTCTCTTCGTAGAAACTGGCACTTCTCTGGCTGCAGTTTCAAGTTGTTCTCTCTCAACTTATTGAAGACTTTCCTCAACTTTTCGTTGTGGTCATTTAAATTTTTTCCATAGATGACAATGTCATCTAGGTAGACAAAACATTCGAGGCCTTGTAGGCCTGTTAAGACGAAATTCATTAGGCGTTGAAATGTGGCGGGGGCTCCTTTGAGCCCGAATGGCATACGCTTGAACTCGTAGTGCCCACAACTTGTGCTGAAAGCAGTTTTATGTCGATCTTTTTTGTCGACAAGAACTTGGTGATAGCCGTTGGCCAAATCGAGTGTGGTGAAATACCTTGCGTGACCTAGCTGGTCGAGAATATCCTCGATTCGGGGTAGCGGGAATGCGTCTCCAATTGTCTTTTCGTTTAATTTACGAAAATCGACAACGACGCGCCACCTTTTTTCACCGTCAGGTCCCGCTTTCTTGGGGACAACTAGTAGAGGTGAATTCCAAGGGCTTTTACTAGACTGGACTATCCCGCTGTCTAGCATTTCTTTTAGCTGCTCGTTAATAACTTTCCGCTGTGTTTCAGGTAAGCGGTACATTTTTTGATTGATTGGTGCTTGATCTTGCACCAATGGAATATTATGCGTTATCGCATTTGTATAGGTGAGTTTGTCACCTTTGAGGAAGAAGATATCGTTATACTCTTCGCAGAGTTCTGATATCGACATTTTTTCTTCCGCGGTTAAATTAGGGTCTAGGCTGAGTTCTTGCTCTAGCCTAGAAATACGCGGGTATTGTTTTGGATCGTCCGGAGTCTCATTATCCGGGTATAGATATCGTATATGTTGTAATATCGCCGTCTTGTCGGCTGAACCTTGGTTTGACTTCCTATTCCTTGTAAATTTGTGTCCTGAAGTTGGATTGAATTTAGTTAATTCCTTATGAGGCTTTATTTTGTTGTATTTAGCATGTAACAGGGTACTTGCTTCCTGCTTTGTTGACGGCTGAGTTTGATACACCTGTGCGGTCTTTGCCTTAGGTTGTGTGGAATACTCATGCGCGCCGATGCTAGTATTTTTTGGCCATGTAGGATTTTTTATGCTAGAAGACGGTGGAGTAATATGCACCTTTAGTATAGGCTTTAGCGACTCGCTACCGTTCTTGTATGGCCGTTGTTTGTTTAACAGTGATTTATGCCTCGGGATTTTGGACGGAAGAGCTATATGCACCTTTTTGGCAGGCTTTAGACACTCGGTTCCGTCTCTTGTGTTGTTTGATATTGCCTCCATATTTGGTAGTGGAATGTGTGTTCTTTTGTGATCTTTTGAGTGCGTTAATGGGACTATGGTGTAGTCGTTTATTGGATATAGCTGTAACTTTAAGCTATGTATGACTACTTGATGACTGTTAGCGTTGAGAATACTAACCAGCACTAATTCTTCTCCAGATGACAGCAAACTGTTTGCCAAGAAGACTCCATCGCTTATCTCTTGGGATAAACAGAGCATTTCTTCTTGAGTTTGTAACGGCACTGGGGCCACAATTTGAGAGCGCGCAGGTATGCAGATTGGTTCCTTAAAGGTAACCAATTGCTGCCTGCCATCATCGGTCTCTTGCTCGCCCAGACAGCTTTTTTCACATTCCTTGGGCCCTTTTGGAGCTTGGCAGCCAGCTTTTCTCGTTTGAGAAGCCTTGAAGACACTGCAGGTGGATAGTTCAGCCTGTTTAGACTCTACCTCTTCTGCAAGTGTTCTTACTTCGACTGCTTTTTCAGAATGTAGCTTGTCCGTGTCAAACTCTAATGGCAAAGCAAATTCGTCCGGATTAGTTACCGTGCGAGTAAACCTTAGTGCCTTATTAGGACCCTCAACGTTACAGTTTTTTGCTAGGAAATCATTTCCTAGAAGTCCATCATCGGAAAGGCCAGGCAAGTTCTTTACGACTTGAAACTTGCAGGGAATTTTGTTTTTGAAAACGAAGTTTCCCTGGCAATTTCCCAGCGTCTTTCCCGTACCAAATGGGGTCTGAAGTGTGCATGCCTCATTGTGGTTAATTTCTTTGAGGTCTTTTAATGACCTTTTCTTTATTATACTTACCTCAGCGCCTGTGTCTACTACTAGTTTAGTTTGGCCGTTCAGGCCTATGTCTAAAGGAAGTTTTACTGTAGCGACACTGGAATCGGGCTGCTGAGGAGACCCTAATTTATTAGATGGGAGATTTATAGTCGAGCCGGGGAGTTTTGGGTCGACTGTACGTCGTTTCCCTGACTCCGGGCTTCCCATTTACGTTTTTGTTGGCAGTTATTAACTGCATGTCCAGAACGACCACAAAATTCGCACTCTTTTCGCACATTATATACTCTTGAGTTGTTATTGGGGTTTTGCGGCTCTCTAGGACGTTGATTTGGTGGTCCACTATTATTGTGTGGCCTCTGGAAACTATTGTTGTTTCTTCTGCAGTCACGCACGTCATGGTTATACATTTTGCAGTTCACACAATAAGGCGTATTTTTCCTTTTGAGGCAATCGGCATATGTGTGGCCTCTTAAATTACAAAAACTACAAGTCACTTTATTTAAATAGGTATTTTTATTTTTTACATTATAATTTTTATCTGGCGACCTTGGTTCCTGTTTAATATATGCTGGGCCATCCTGTGTGAACTGTGACGTTGGTATGTGACTGCTTGGGTTAGTGGTTATATTGTGTTGCCGGGGATCTTGTGAGTAGGATATGATGCCAGGATTGTATACGCTTTGATTTACTAGGGTACTGTTTGGAGTTAAATGTGTGTTATTTGGTACACTGGTACAGGCAGAATTTGGCAATGTATTCTGCATCATATTTGTTTGGAATTGTCCTGGAGGTTGCAGGAATAGAGCACTTTGCTGGAGACGTTCCATGTCAAGTGCTCTTTGTACGAGGTCATCTACCGTGCCGTCTGTCATGGTCAGAAGGTATTGGCACATATATGGGTTATTTACGCCTGTTTTCAGTGCGTTTTTCGCGAAATCTTCCAACTGCGTTTTAACAGCTGGTGCTGCTGTGGCTCCGTATTTGGATTCTGCTGCTTCATTGCAGAGTGCCAGCATTTGTTTCACTCGTGCCGTGAAGGCTGTGAGGTTTTCCAAGGGATACTGCCTTGTAGTGATTAATTTATTTACCAGTTCCTGGTAAGTTTCTCTAGGCAGGTATGTGCGATTTAGCCGTTCTTCTACTTCTTTGAAAGTAGTGGGCATATTTGAGGCAAAAAGCTGATAAGCTTCGCCTCGAAGTCTGGTGGGGAAGATTTGCAAAAATGCTGTTAGTTCATCCACCGAAATGCACTGGATTACCTGCCTGCAGCATCCTAGGAACGTTTGGAGCTCAAGGCTCAATTTTGGGTGCTGCTCTCCCGAGAATAGGGGGACGAGCTGGGCAGTCAGTTTGGCGATTTTAGCGTAATCTGCCATGTTTATACTGGGGATTCTGAAGCTAAAGTTTGGCACCTTTGGGGAGCTAGTTTCTTCTATGCTGGTTTCCAGAAGGGAGTCGCCCAGCCAATTTAAAAGACTTTCACTCACGGTAGAATCACTGACACTGTCCTCAATGGCACCTTCTCTTAATTCTACACTATTATTTGTAATTTCTGTTTCGAGAGAGTGCGAGAGTTCTCCAAACTGCTTTAAGCTTTCTTTAAATTTTTCCGTACTTTCTTTGAATTGCGCGATTTGCTCAAGCCGCCGTTCACGGGACTTTTTGAGCTGTTTATCGATAGAATCGCACTGTATAACAGAAAGTTCGGAGGAGTCTCGCACTTTCCCCTCTAGATATTTTAAATAATTTTCTAAATTTAAAGTAGAAGGTCTTACTTGTTGGGGACCTGTAAGGATTGTCCCACTCCTGAGTGTTACCCCTTTTTTTGTTGAATTTGTTGGGGGTGTTTGATTAGCACCCTCTGTTGCGGATGTTGCTCCCGCGTTGCCTCCTTCGTACCGGGACGGATCTTCCTGTGCGTCGCCCGGCGAGGAAGATTGTTGAGGAGTTGATGGAAGTTGGATTTCCGGCGGTATTTCTTGGTGGGAGCTTTCCTCGCTCATGGACCACCGTGTGTGAAATTTGCAGCTAGGGGGGCTTCTGCCGTCTTAATTCCCTTGGTTCAAATTGAGAGGGGGGCTTATTGCCTTCTTCGAGGTCCCTCTCAATTCAGGATCGTTGGTTCGGTTTCTTGAAGTTCTTTTGCTGCCGGGGGGGCCCGTGGCCTACTTAAATTCCCCTGGATAAAAGCTGAAAGGGGGGCGCGTTGCCTACTTCGAAGTCCCTTTCAGCTCCGGATCGCAGATAGCGGATGGTTTCCAAACTTCCTTCCTTCAAGTGTAAATTTCGAAATTTTGGGTTGTGGACTTTTTTATCCTGGGCTGGGATGAAGCCCGCTATTGTCCCACGTTGGCACTTTGTGCTTTGATGAGGGGGTGGCTGCGTGTTTTGCAAACAGAGGCAGTTAAAGCTGTCCGACCCCGAGCGTTGGGAGCCGACAAGATCGAAATACTCCTGAAGCCAGACTCAACTTCAGGCGGAGGGTAGGGTGTCTTGCCCAGTATTCGATCTCGTCCTAAACTCCTTTTACGTAGGATAGAGGGTTTTCGAGCGCTTATACTTTTTTTTGTTTTTCAAAGTAGGCTTCCTCTATCCTACCGGCTGCGCCAATTGTTATATATTTTCAAATTTCACCAATTTTGTTAAATACCTTTTTGTGGGGCAAGCAGGAGCCATATCCAGTGCTCCCTCACACCTTAGTGCTGCGAAACTAAAAGCACTTTTGCTTTTCCTTTAGACACAAAACACACTTTTCTCTGATTTCATTCTTTTATTTTATCTGAAAATTTCGCCTTCTTTTTTCACATTCACAATTCTTCTTTTATCCAACAATCTTGATTCCCCTTTTTTTTTATTCACAATTTTTCTTTTATCTAACAATATTGTTTTCTTTTTTTTTATTCACAATTTTTCTTTTATCTAATATAACAATATTGATTTCTTTTTCCAAGTTCACTATTTTCATTCGGTAAAACTAATTCTATGTACTTTTCCTATTACACTTTACCGAGACCGCGCCGAACCGAAAATCCAAAAAAAAAAAATCAACTCTACTTTTGCAACCGCCGTTACTCCAGTTAAAAATCCAACTCGGCTCTTTAAAATTTAAAATTCAACTCGGCTCTTTAAAATTTAAAATTCAACTCGGCTCTTTAAAATTTAAAATTCAACTCGGCTCTTTAAAATTTAAAATTCAACTCAGCTCTTGATCACTTTTGTCGCGATCAAGAGCCTTCGTTCAGGGTAGAAAATGCATAGTTGCATTTTCACCCTGAGAAAATTTTCATTTATTCTGGACTTGATTAAACAAGTCTAGAATATTTTTCGTTGGACGGTGGCTTGACATTTGATGCTTTTATAAACATCAGCCACCGTCACGACGATTAAAATTGCCGCGCGCGTATACATACAATGTAATCTCGCGGCGCGCATTTCTTATCGCGAAAGCTTTTTTTTTGTGATATGTATGTACGTTCGTACATACATATTATAATTTTCACGACAAATCGTACTGAAGGTACGATTTGTCTTTTGTTTTATATTTTTTTAAATAATTATTTCTACTGACAAATTTTGCTGAAGGCAAAATTTGTCGTGGGAATAAACTTTGTAAAAACGAATGGTATGTGAAGAAAATTGCTGTTGCAATTTTCTTCACTGATTGAATAGATAAGCTAATCGTGTTTTTAAGCATGATTAGCTTATATGAAAATTTATGTATGAAATATTTTAAATAATTATTTATTGCCTTTTTTCAGATCTCTTTTTAGGCATATGTTATATATAACATAAACATGTTTGAATTTTATAATTTTTTTTAAATATTCTGAGAATATTTTAATGCAAAATGGTTTGACTTTTATGTTTGGATTTTTCCATTTTGTCAAGGGAAGCAGTGCTTCCTTTGCTTTCAATGAGGAGCCGCCCTTGCCTTAAACCCTCTGATTTTACAGCCAACGACATACACAAATATACAGGGTGTTTCCGCGTAGGAGGTCAATAAAGCAGGAGGTTATAGTACTCATCAAGCCAAGGGGGGGGGGGGTGTTTATCAATCATTTAGGAGTTACAGGGCGATTAGAAAAAAAGTACAGCGCGCACGGTTACAGTTAAGAGCTCATTGTATGTAGAACTTCATAGACTTTGCAACGACTGTTCAACAAGCCCCATACCATTCTTCTCTAAGGAGTTATGAGGGTCGAAAATAAAAATTTCGGATTTTCTTTCCTTTCTTTTAATTCTGATAATTTTTTTTTGACTAGGTGAGTACTATTACCTCCTGCTCTATTAACATCCTAGGCGGAAACACCCTGTATAGTGAAATCAGTAAAAGAGGCATGACAAATCTTTTGCTGGACTTCAAAACTGTCAGTCAAATAATTCAAACTGATTCTATACAGTTAGAGGACAAACATTTCGTCCGTATCACTCTTCCATTGTCTGAAAATATAGTATATACACTTAATAAAATATACTTATTGCCAACACCTATCTTACCCAAAAGTTCCGCTATTTTCAGAATTGGGGCAAATTATTTCCTGAACAGTACCCGAAACCAACAGTATTTAGAAATGACAACACTAGACTTTAAAGAACACTAAAAAAGATCTACTACTACCTACGAGTGAAATAATATATATTTACTATCAAGCCTAACCTAGCACACTTATAGTTAACAAAGCCAATTGCATAACGAACCTATTCAACAACCCGCTCCTTGCGAGCACAGAATAAAAAATAATACTGCCAATACCTTAACTAAAATGGTAAGGCAAAATTCTTGGCTGTTCGTATTTTTCTCATAAGCAACTATTTTAAAAAACTGCAGTAGTCATAGACATATAAATGTGTTTTTGAAAAAAGTTTTCCCCCAATACACCAACGCGAACTCTAGAATGTTCCTAAAGTATTGTTCAAACAAAATCTGTATGACGAGCTCCAAGGTAAATTTAATATTAATGCAAGTCTAAAGATAAACACTGATAGAAACCATAATTCGGCCCTTGTTAGCGAAAGGGAAATAAATTTAACAAGTAAAAAAGCTGGAATTGGTTTAAGACCAATTCCTATGATACCCTAGGGCCTAGATCAGGCATGGCCAACTCTTTTTGCCCCTGGGCCGGATTGGAAAAAAAATATTTTCACGGGCCGGACGAAATATTAAAATTAAAAAATTAAATGTTAAGCAAAACACTTATTTCTTTAAGTAAACAACATTTTATTATGAAATTTGTTTATGAATAATTGTAAATAAATCAATACAGCAAATTAACATACATAATAACTAATGCGACGTGTTGAGGCGGTTTGCATCGCCTATTATTTTTTTAATATCTGGTTCTATACTTGTAGTAACTATTCTTAACACAGCCTCCAAATGTAAATCATTCAATCTTGATCTTGTGTTACTTTTATTTAGATTCATTAAAGAAAAGGTTTGTTCACAAATATAAGTTGAGCTAAAGATTACTAAATACGTCTTGGCAAGTTTTTTTAAATTTCCATATTTTTCATTATTTAATTGCTTATAAAAATTACACAAATTTTTTTGCTCTTCTCGATATTTTTCATGTAATAATTCGTCACATTGCAAATTAATTATTTCTAACTGTATATTAACAGGAACGTCATCAACTTGTACAGAAAATGGATTTCGGATAATAGATAAAATTTTGTCAATTTTTTTGAAGCTCGAAATCTGTCATTAGTGCAAGTATATTTTTATTAAATGTTCGAACCTTTTTTTTTACAATATTTAAAGATATGGTCTGCAACGTTGGAAAATGATCAAATTTACATTCAGCTAGGTTTGTAGAAAAAAGGCTAAGCTTCATTTTAAAAGCTTTTAATTTCTGTATTAAATCATGAGCAAATAAATTTTTTCCTTGTAAACATGTGTTAAATTCGTTGAAATGTGTCAAAATATCCAAAGAAAATGCTAAATCACAAATCCAATTTGGATCTAATAACTCAGGAAAATCCTCATTTTCTTTAAGCGTTAAAAATATTTTTATTTCCTCTTGAAGGTCCCACACACGTCTTAGAACTTTTCCCAAACTTAACCAACGGATTTTATTGTGATATAGTACATCTAAATGACTGGTATTTAGTTCACCAAGGAGATCAATAAATTGCCTGTGATTTAATCCTTTTGATCGTAGGAAATTCACTAATTTCACAACTACATTTGTAACGTGATCGATTTTTAAAATATTTTTGCATAGTGCGTGTTGATGAATAATGCAGTGTATGGGTATAATTTTATGATTTGGATCGATTTCGGAAAGTTTATCTTCAATGCGTCTGATGAGCCCAATATTTTTTCCGAACATGTTTGGTGATCCGTCTGTTGCAACATTCACCAATTTTTTCCAGTCAACATTGTACTCCAAAAAACACTTTTCAATCTCTCGGAAAAGATCTTCTCCCTTTGTTGTGCCTTTCATCGGAACAATTGATAAAAGTTCTTGGGTGATAGCTCTAATGAAAATTAACAACTGAGCAGTATCTTTCACATCGCAACTTTCGTCCACAGCTATTGCATAAAAATTGGCTGATTTTAAATTATTTAATAATTGATTATTTATATTAGGATTTAAATCTTCTATTCTTCTAGCAATAGTTTGCCATCCATGGCTGAAAACTGAAAACTCAAAATTAATTGTTAGTTTGTTCATTTCCGGTACATTCGTAGTGGTGAGAGCGCAATCCCAAACCATTGGCGATAGCTCTAATACTCGCGGACCACTGGTATAATAGTTTTCGCAGAAACTTAAATCAATTATGGGGAAACTGTACTAAAATTGCAATACTCGTGACAACTGTGGTCCTATCGGAAACACTATTATAGACTTCTAGGTTGTATTTGTTTTTAAATTTTTAAAGTATAATGCTTTCAATAAAAATATCAATTTTGTAGAAATATTGTCAATTGTTGAGGCCGCACTATCATAGTAAAATTTAACAATTTTCTAACTTTATTTTTAGAAATGTTGGGGCTCACAGATGGATCCTCGACTTGCTCAATATATAACAAATTTTTTATTTGGACCTTTGTCATCTCGATCGCCAGTCGTAGAGTTTCAACGTTTTGCAGAACTTTATGTGTACTGCGTTCGAGGAACTGTAGATGAACGAATTTCAGTACTACTTGCTAGTCTTGGTCAAGCAGAGACTGATTTGTCTGATATAGCCTACCCTTTAATAAAAGAGGCAAGTATAGTTTTAATTGCTCAAGCTTTAATTATGTATATTTTTTGCAGTATGTGGAAGCTGTAGTAAGTAGTTATATGCGGGCCTTACGCTTGCAAGCTGGAAATGAGTACAAATCATGGGAAGCTAAAGGTTTTCGTATTGTTAAGGAATGCATACAAAAATTAGCCGAAAGTTTGGCATATGACGTGGTTCGTCAAGGGACACAAAAGGTAATGCGCGAGGACGCGGAAGCATGGCTGCAACAAAACCCGACATTTCTGCGAATGCTGCAGGAAGTTTTCATGCATTTGTATAACTACCGAGCTACAAAAAGTCCTCAGGAAGAAACCTTTTATGTCCGACCAACAAGATCGGTTAAAACTCACCTTTTGCCTTTTTGTGAAGGTATCTAGATAACAGACATTTCTCATTTTATAATACTATTTAAAAATATTTGTGTTGTAGGTCTTCATTATGTGCCAGATTATCCAGCGTTTACTGATATATCGCAAATGCTTTTTATTAATTCTAATTTACCGAATGAATATCGTGAAAAATGGAGGTTTTTGTTTTCATCGCAAATTCATGGAGAAAGTTTTTCGACACTTTTGGGTAGAATTATGGATCAGGGGCCAACTGTTATTATCGTTGAAGATTCTAATGGATATATTTTTGGTGGATTTGCCCCAGCGTCATGGACACTTAGCCCTAACTTTTCTGGTAATTTTATATATCACAACTTCTACAACTATTACCGTATTAAGTTGGTAACTTGTCATTAGAGAAACAGACCTCTGAACATCGTTACACAATAATGAATATATGTACAATACATATTATATCAATTAATTCTATTATATAAAGTAATTCTTTTATCGTATTTGTCGATCAAACCCTTGCATTTTAATGTATTACCAAACTTTTAACCGCTTATTAAGACTAGAATCCCGACTCTCACATATTACTCCGTTAAGTGTTTATCTCAGTCTCGCTGATATATATGTGTATATTGATTTTGAAATTGCACTTATCTATGAATACTTACGCACAGTTTCAAGAGTCCAGTTTTACAATTTTTACAAAACTGTCAAATATATGCTTGTCCAATATTATGGTTGCAGAGAGTTTCATTTTCTCACACATGTGAAATACTTTTTAAAATGTTTTATGGAATTGACTTACAGTACTTGATCATCGAATTATACTCAAAATAATAATTATCCATTGTGCCATTGTGTTTTCTTTTTTTTTTGTTTTATGACGGCGGTAGATAATAATAAAGTAGCAGTCCGTATTTTGGTTATCGAAGGTTGTTGAGTAGGTAAATGAGCTCTCCCTCCTTTTGTTCGAGATGCTAGCGATTGAGCATGCCAAACCCTCGTATTCCGCAAGGTGAGCCGCATACCTGTATTTTTTTAACAAGATTTGTAAAAGTGTCCTTAGTTTAAAACTATAGGGGAATAAAAATTCAGTGGCAGTTTTTGGGAAAGTTCATTACAACTTTACCCATATGTTTTTAGTAAAATTTTTTGATTTGACCAACGTTTTTTGTGCGCTGGGATATGTGTGCTATAGGTAAATATGTAGGTTAATTTTAATTTTTTGCTCGGTAAAGTCTGTTAAGTGAATAAATTTAGGAGAACTGGCAATCAACAAGTAATTTACATTCGAGAGTAGCAAAGTTGAGAATTTTTCGTTATTTTTTCTGCTTTTTAGTGATTAACAGAAACTTGTCATAAAAGTCCTTCGGATCATAGATTCAACACATTTCAACGTTGGTGGAATGTTAGGAATTCCTTGCCTAAGTACATAATATATGTAATTGATTTTCTTTACTTTTAATGTGTTATACATATTCAGTTATATTTCATACGAAATTTACAAAATTGGTATTCATGATCACTAAAATGTTTTCGCTAAGATAATAGTTAAAGTTTCGGATCGCCAATGAAATCTCAACGGATGAGATCGTTGTTTACGAGGCCTGTTTGGCAGCTGAACGATACCACACAATATTTTCACTTTTTTTGCCCCAATTTTAATATGCAACCGAAACAGTATTTTCTAAAATAATATTAAATTTCTAATTTCAGGAGATGAAAGCTCATTTATTTTTACTCTGCGACCTAAAATGAGGTTATATTCATCTACGGGGTATAATAACCATTATCAGTATTTGAATTTACATCAACAAACAATGCCTAATGGGCTGGTGAGTATTTGTTTTCATAATTACAATTTACTGTCGTACAATCATATAATTTTGTTTTATCTCAAAATAACACCATAGGGTATACTAAATGTGTTAATAGGTTTGTAAGCCATAAATATTGATAATATAAAGAAATTAACTAGATACACATGCTTAGAATCATAGAAAATTTCAATTTTTCATATATATAGGGTGTCCCATATGTCGTGTAACACCTCAAAGCTATAGATAGGTCATGCTTAGACAAGCAAAAAATTGTATCGGTAGGGGGAGGGGATCCTAACGTTTTTCGAAATAGCGCGACTTAAAGATACTCTGGTAAGGTTTTATAACTTCCGAACGTTACACACTATGTTAACGATTTAAGCCATTTTCGTTGGATAGATATCCTTAAGAAAAAGAGCAAAAAATGCAGGAAGGGCTACATTTGGGTACGGAGTGTGAATGTCAATTTAAAGCGAAGCTTTTGGGCTTCCTAAATCAAATATGATATTCCTAAATCACACTTAATTTTTTCTGCTACACAGGATTATAACAAGAGCCCGCAGTAAGTTGATTGAAAATGTACAATTAATCAGCAAGCAAACCCCTGATGCCAAGAAAATTCAGAAGATCTCCACTAACTTTGCAAAGGACCCAATTAGTAGGAAGACTAAGGAGTAATGCACAGCACGCCTACATACATTAAATAATATACGGAAGATATTTGAGCACCACGCATTTTAGTAGAAACCAGATTCATCATGCAGTACTACTGGCAACTGCATTAATACAAGCTCGTGACAGAAATGAAAATTTCATTCAGATAAGAGCACGCAGAAAAAAAATTAATTCTACAATAACTGGAGTGGTTAGTATAGGAGCTATTCAGACATATTTAGAGCTTACATAAAATTCAGATTTGCAACTACATTTGTACTCGCAACCACTGTATTAATACTCAAAAAATTAACAAAAATCCTGCCTGCCGAAAAAATCCACTCGAATTCTTGGTAGCATACCAAAAATTTGGCTCTGGCAGACACATGGTACGATATGCCAGGTCGAATTGATGTCATATTAGGAGCAGATGTAGTCGGAAAAATACTATTAGACAATGTCTTGAGGGGAGTGCCAGGATCTCCTATAGCACAGCAAACTGAATTGGGTTGGCTACTGTCTGGAGAAGTAACCAGTGTAAAAGCAGACAGAAAAATTCAATGCTTCATCTCAGAAATAGATATCAGTAAGGAGCTTCGTTGAACTACAGTCTGACTAATTAATGACAAGCGAAGCCGTGGCATGTAAAAACCATTATAAAAACACTCATAGAAGAGGACCCAATGAAAGATACACAATACGTATCCCATTTCGGGAACTTCCTGACAAAGTAGACGATTTCCACAGATCTAGCCAGCTAGCTCTAGCAAGATTCTTTCAAATTGAGCTAAAATTTAAAAACAATATCACATTGGTAACTATGTATAAGGATTTCATGAAAGAGTACATGCGCTAGGGACATATAGTGCTGGCCACTGACCTAAACCAAAAAGCCCACAGGTGGGCTGATGACGCTCTGTTAATAGGAAGAGAGATTCATCGATTTTCGCTATTCTAGAGCTAGGAAGCTCAATCCATTGAAAATCCACCAAGTTGGAACTAGAAGATCATTGTGTGGTGTTGATATATATCTCATTATATATGATATAGCTCACCTGAAGTGTTTGCCATGTTAGTGCTCAAGAGTTCTATATCTGCAAAATAATAACACCTTTGGAGTTGCTGGTTAAACTCTGAATCTTTATTTCCAGTAGCACTACATTTATACTATTTTAAAAGTGCTTAGATCGCTAAACCTTAGTAAAATTTCTTTCTCATGGGAAAGACAAAGAATATTACTAATACTTTATGAAAATTGCTTACGTTACTCATATTGACAATATCGATCAAAATTAATATTATCGATAAATGCATGCATATTGACCTCTATGTAAACAAACATAATATTGCTTAAATACTTGCATTGCAATCTTGTCTTATTGAAAGAGTGCTAAGTGAAATGGAATAAAAATAACATACAGTCACCAGTTGCGTCATTGCACAATTACTTGTTTTTTCTAGAGTTCACTGAGTAATACATATATGCTTTATCACAGTACCACGGTGACCAGTGATGACCATATTACTTTTCACAACTCTTACTTTGATATTTCATGAATGGATCGGAGAATGGCTATTCTGATCGTATTTCTTTTGCTTATTATGTTTCCTTTTTTCTTTGTTTATTGTTATTTATTGTTGACGTGCTCATATATGCATTTATCGTTACGGCATGTAGGTCATGTAGGTTTGCTCTACATAATCACAGCAAAAAAGAGAAAAAAAATTGTGGAAAGAAAAAATTTTTTGTGTGTGTGCTAATATGAGTGCATTGACGTCGACATTTAAATTACTTAATGTACACAAATATTGAAAATATAGACTGGCTTTGCTTATATATTTTCTAATGATATATACGTAGTCTTTTGTTATATATATATATATTTTTTTATAATTTTTATATATCTACTGTAATTAACATTTTCACATTCTACAGAAATATTATGCTATGTACTGGGTGGCGCAAAAGTAATGACCCTATTTGGTTCAGCTACAACCTCTTTTCTAAATTAGAAAACTAGAATTAGTTTTTTATATATATATATTTGTGCCATGAAATTTCGTCGCATTAGGATTTTAAGATGATGTCTCTTAAATGGTGACCTCCAGAGTTGATGAACATTTCAGTCCTATTTATGACATTTTCCATAACTTGCCGTAACACTTCTTGCGATATGTTCCTTATTTCTTGATCAATGTTTTCTTTTAGGGCTGCGAGAGTCTGTGGCTTATTCACATACACCAGTGATTTCAAACAACCCCAAAGAAAGAAGTCCGGACAGGTCAGATCGGGTGATTTTGCAGGCAAGGCAAATCACCAAAACGAGAGATAACACGGCCTGGTAAAGCGACCCTCACTAAGTCCATAGTGTCGCGCGCTGTGTGTGCCGTGGTGCCGTCTTGTAGAAACCAGGTGTGCTCCAGCCCAAATTCATCCAAACTGGGTATCAAGAACTCACGTAACATGGTTCTGTAGCGCTCGCCAGTGACAGTTATCGCATCTCCGATCACTCTTTCAGCAAAGACACATTTTCGCGCACAGCATCGATGTTTTCGGCTGAACGGCCTGTTCTTGGTCTGCCAGACTTAGGTCTATCCACTGTTACGCCAGTTGCTTCGAGGCGTGTGGCAAAGCGTCGTATTGTGCGACCAACCGGTGCCGGGCGGCGGGGAAATCGTCGACGAAATTCACGTTGTGTTTTTATCCATGTTTATTGCTAATAAGTTTACATTTGTTTACTACATAATTTTCAACATCAGAATGAAAGGAGATGTCATATAAAAAATATATAAGTAATTTCTATAGTGCCAGTACTTTTACGCCACCCGTTATAATTAATATTTCTACATTCTAAGGAGATATTATGCTACAAATAATAAACCTTTCTACATTCTACAATATTATGCTGTCTATGATCTGGGTATCCTTTTATACTAATGTAAAGATATACTATCAAATCTTATTAAAAATTTTCACATTTTTATTTGGTTATTATTTATTTCCTTTAGCCTATTTTTATGTATTTTCTTTCTTTTATTGTCAATGCCTGGGTAGACATTTACTCCATCTATTTGTTTTATTTCATAAGGGCTTTCACATTTTCGTTTCTTTTTAAAAATACAAAATCTTTTACTTTTATTTTTATTGGATTTATTTTTTTTATCTAATTTCTCTTTTCGTTTTTGTTTTGCTAAGTCTAACAGTGTTCTAGATTTTTTGTGTGCTTGTGTTAACCGGAATTTTAGTTCTTTGGGGTAATATTCATAATTGTTTATAGGTGTTCTATCATTGATATCTACATCATTCGCTAGGCTACCGAGTTTCCCAAAGACTAGTTCGGAATGAGGAGTCGTATTGTCGTGTCCCAAAAGCAATCGAATCAATAGAAAGTATTAATTAAAACAGAAGTGATTGAAAACGCTTAAATCACTTCTGTTTACACAAATCTTTATTCACTTTAAATAACTGACCTATCTCACAATATTTATACATACATACCGATAGGTATGACACCGCACTCTTAACTTGTAAGCTAACTTGGAAAGAAAACGCGACTCTGAACTGAACGGCTAGAATACTACGGCACTCGACAGACCAGTCATTGGTCTTTTATGAAACTATACTCGGAAGTAAGCTTTCTTTGTTCACAACGCGGATGTAAACAAACGACAACAACCTTGTCGTTTGTTCTACCGGTTGCAGCACCTGAATCGCTTAGTAGTAAACAATCGCCTTACATAATAATTACCATGCGAGGTTAATTATTATTGTAATCGTCGATTGCTCCACTAAGCGCTCATCGCAGCCAGCTGTTGGGCTAATCAGCAAAACAACCGACAGTTGCAGAACAATACCATGCGAGGCTATTGTTTAGCAATTGCTGATTATTTCGCTGTGATGCCTTTGGCTGCTAGAAGAATCTTCCGCATATCGGGCCATAACATCCCTCCCCCCTTGGAAAAACTAGTTTCCACAGGGAACTAGATCTGGGGAGCGCAACAATCTTAATTAAAAACTGAAAATATCTTATCCTCGTTCAGTTCAGATTCTTTTCCATACTTACTAATTAAATTCTCTTATTTTTCTTCGCTTTACATTTTTTTCTTTTCTTTCTAATACTAATATAATACATGCACTTCTGATTAGTGAAACTTGGCTCAAGCCTCATATACTCAACAATGCTGTATCTATTCCTAGTTTTTCAATCTATAGGAATGATCGCTTGGATAGGATCGGTGGTGGTGTAGCCATTTATGTGCAATTCTCTCTCAAAACTTCTGTCTTAGCCATCTCCTCACCAGGTGCAACATTTGAATTTGTATGTGTAGAAGTTAATACTGGAGTAGATAAGTGTATTCTGGTTGCCGTTTATTGCCCCCCTAATGGTTTTAAAGAGGATACATTCATCGAATTTCAAACAACTATTTCCCACCTTTGTTGTAGTTACTCGAATATTATTGTTGGTGGTGATTTTAATGTTGATGGTCTAAGGAGTCACATTCAGGCTACAGACCTATTATACCTCATGCAAACTTTAGACTTAACAATTGTCAATCATATGCCAACATTCTTCAATACTAGCAATCCGTCCCAATTGGATTATTTCTCTGTAACTAATAGCGATAAGGTGTTGTTCCACAACCAGTTGACTCCAGTGAGTAACTTTGATCATGATTTCTTATATTTGTCATACCAGCTGGCTTTAGATCCTTCTTTATGTGTTGACTCATTTTATTATCGTGATTATAATAAAATTAATTTTGACATGCTCCATGCTGACTGCTCCGCAATGCCGTGGTCCGATGTACTCCTACTGGATTCAGTTGATGAAAAGATCGATTTTTTTAACAACTTAATTTTACAACTCTACTATCGACATGTTCCTTTGATTAAGAAGAAAATCTTTTCCCAACGCTGTCCATGGATAACACAAGAAATTCACACTCTTCTTGCTGAAAGAGATTTCCTTTTGCATCGCTATAAAATCTCACGGGACCCTGCAGCTCATCATCGATATAAAAGTGTCCGAAATCTCGTCACACTAAAACTCAGGCAAGCCAAAAAATCATATTTTGCCTCCAAATTGAATCCTAGTCTACCTCCAAAAAATCTGTGGCGAAATTTACGCTTTATGGGGGTGGCAGGTAAGGATGAGAACATATGCTCGATCGACGCTGATTGCTTGAATGAACATTTCACCTCCATGTCTCCGATTAATCAGTCTGTTGGTCAGGGCCGAAATCAAGAACTTACTATAAGGCACAATGAAGGGTTTGCATTCCGCTGCATTGATCATTTTGAAGTATTCTCCTCCTTAATGGCAGTGAAATCCACTGCAACCGGCTATGATTTAATCCCTCCTAAATTCATCAAGTTAATTGCTCCCTTCATTGTTAGTACATTAGTGCACATCTTTAATGTTTGCCTTACCACATCGCAATTCCCTACTATTTGGAAAAGAGCTCTTATAATCCCAATCCCTAAAAAATCTATCGCCTCTTCTGAGAAAGACTACCGACCAATCAGTATACTCTGCTATTTCAGTAAGGTGTTTGAGAAAATAATATATAACCAAGCTGTTAAGTTTGTTGACCGGAACAAGTTCTTATCGCCTTGGCAATCTGGGTTCCGTAAAATGCACAGTTGTGAAACAGCTCTATTAAAAGTAACATCTGATATTACTGAAACCCTTGATCAGGATTTCCTAACGATACTTGTTCTGCTCGACTTTAGTAAAGCATTTGACTCTGTCGACCATACTCGCCTTCTTTATAAACTTGCAAGCAATTTTAATTTTTCTTCATCTGCTGTTAACCTCATTGGGAGCTTTCTTTCACATAGACAACAAGCCGTCAAAGTGCGTAATATAATATCGCAGTTTCGCCCTACTGAATGTGGTGTTCCCCAAGGCTCGATTCTTGGTCCTTTCTTATTTAGCTTATTTTTAAACGATCTTCCCAACGTTGTCCAGGACGTATCTATTCATCTCTATGCTGATGATGTGCAGATTTACTTCAGCAGACCAATTGGGTTACAAGAGGACTGCACTGCTCGTATAAATATGGATTTGCATCGGATATCCGAGTGGTCACTTGAAAATGGATTGATTTTAAATGCCAATAAGTCGTGTTGTATGCCCATCTATAGAAATGCTCTTGAAACATCTGATATGCCTCCTGTTTTACTCAATAATGTTATCTTACCGTATCAAAACTCAGTCAAAAATCTAGGAGTTGAACTGAATTCTAAGCTTTCCTGCTGTAGTCATATCACCAATATCATTTGCAGAGTTTATGGGTCCTTGCGCCAGTTATGGGTCCATGGATATCTTCTCTCCACTGAGATGCGCATGAAATTAGTAAGAACTCTTATTGTACCTCATTTCATGTACGGTACTATATTATTTCCAAAGTTAGACTCAGTGTGCCGCAGAAGACTTACAGTAGCATATAATGACTCTATACGATTTGTCTATAATCTACCGCGTAGTGCTCATATCTCAATGCACACAAGCTCTGTTCTTGGTCACTCACTGGATACTCACCTTGAACATCGTGATCTGTTCTTTTTGCATAAATTACTATTTAATAAGTGTCCCGAATATCTCTACAAGAAATTAAGATTTATGCATTCATCCAGAAGTATTGGTTTTCTGCTTCCTCGATGTAACTCACATTATGGCGAACGCTCTTATTTTGTTCAAACCCTACGTAAGTGGAATCTACTGCCGTTTGACCTTAGGGCGGTGGGCTCTAGCAGAGAATTCCTTCAGCGATTAAAGTCCTTTTCATCTAATTAGTGCACATCCTGGTTCGTCGTTATTGCTATTTTATTATACTTTGTTAATTTTTATTAGATCTTAATTTTTCATCTTCTTATTTCATTGTTTAAATTTTTACTATTATTATATCTTTTTCTTTCTCCTTTTCCCTTCTTCTATACATATATGTACTAAAATTTCTTTCCAGTAATTAGGTTTATTCTGCTTGCTATTTGACCATTATATTTTCATTTTAATTTTATATATATAACGTTAGTCTTTATTAGTTTTTCTGTATATTTAAATTCCACCTCTTATCTGTATGTTAACAAGATTATGTAATCTTTATACAGTAGCCAGCAATAAAAGTATATTATTATATTATTATTTCATATCTTCTGTTAGCATTATCTTTGTTTAAATCCATTGCCATTACAAATTTTATACATATGTATTTTCTCTATATTTCATTTCTTCATTTCTTTTTTTCTTTCATTTGACATCTTTACTTTTTCATTTTAATTTCTCTATTTTCTTCTCATATTTACCTTATTAAAATTTCAAATTTCATGACTAATAAAACTAAAAAAAATCTTAATTTATGCACTTTAATATATAATCTTACTTATTTCTTATCTAATGTTTAATTTCCTTCTACTTTATTGAACTAATTAACAAAAATTTTATAACTACATATTCACGTGTTTATACATTTTTCTGAAATTTTTTGTGTTTTTTTTTTACTATTGTGCGGGTCTCACAAACTTACTATGCTTATATTATAGGTATATAGAGTTACATACACTAGTTACGAATATACGAATTCCTAAGGTTGCCGTATACTTACACAAGTTACATTATTTGTACATCTACAGTAGCTATTCTAACTGAACTAACGGCGGTTGGTAGGTGGGTTGTGGGCAAGTTGGCTGTTGTGGGGATGACCAGTTCAATGCCGTTGTCAATTTCTTTATCCTCTTGCTCAAGCTGTACCATTTTCGACTTTCTGATTGATTTCAGTATCGTAGGTAGAGTCGATAGCCTTCTAGCGCTTATGCGATTTTGTTTCTTTTTCTACCGTCTCAAGTGCATGAAGACTTCTATGATCAGTGTCAAACTGTTTATACCCAAACCTCCTGCGATGGATGTGGCTACTAAAGGGTTTTCCAATAGGGGGTGTTATTTTGATATTCAAAGAAAAATTCCATTTTTTGAGATAAATGATCGGATCTTTATTTCATTATAAAGAGGAAGGTATGCCGTTAATAATGGGAAATAACATAAGCCAAATGACCACCACGACCACGCCTACAGGACCATATCCTTTTCATGAAATTTTCCATAACCAAATCGCAAAGTGGCTGCCCTATGTCCTCGATAGCCTCACGAATTCCATCTTTGAGGTCTTGAATCGACGCTGAGCTGTTGGCGTAGACCTTCTCTTTCACGTTGCCCCAAAGGAAGAAGTCGCAAGGTGTTAAGTCACAAGATCTCGGTGGCCAATTGTGATCACCTCTTCGAGAGATAACACGGTCCGGAAACTTTTCCCGTAAAAGATCAATGGTTTCGTTGCTTCTATGGCACGTAGCGCTGTACATATATGCTCGCTCAGGAAGACGGGGTGGTTCGCTAGGGAAACGAATTTCTCATACCTATTTAGGTAGTTGTTGGGCGCCACGTGATTTTTCTTGTTGGCGGGTAAATTACGAAACCGGGTTTGCAGGCACGTTCCTGCACTGAAGAAAATCAACAACACAAAACTATATGAGCGCAGATGTTGCCTCGTTTAATTGCAATAAAGGTATTTTACAACCCACGGACATTCACTGAATTAAATATCTATAGATATTTTACCTCATTCGGGCTACAAAAAAAAAGTATTAGTGATTTAAGTTCATCATCTATATATATATGTATTTGAATATTACGATTGATATATTACAAAAGAAACTGAGAAAATCATTTACATAGGCATATCGCCTCCTTCTAGGCACTATGAGAATTCTACTGACTTATCGAATCTAAGAAAATTACGTGCTTGCACGTGAGCACTAATGAAATCTTACCAAAAATCTCAGATAATCACTTAACTATGTACACTAACTCTAATGCTAAATAAAACAAATTCAAGAAAATCTTTTGTATGATATATACACTAACCCTAACGATCTGCGGCGAGAAGAAAATTCAAGAAAGTCTTTTGTATGAATTATACACTAATGATCTCTTATGAGAACCAGCTTTGCGAAAATCATCTACGCAAGGACCTTGCCTCACCAGTCAGCCACCCTCGAGATTATTTGTACTATGCTGAACCTGTATTATACAAAAAAAGGAAGATATACTCATATTTTATTTTACTCGCTATTCCGCTGGCCAAGTTAGTCACTACAAATTACACGCCCCGCTTGAACTCTAGGGCCCCTTCTTTCGTTCTCCTATCTTAGACCTTTTTCCTAAGTTTTTATTTTCCTTGGATCTTTTCTAGTTTTTCCACTTTTAGTTTTCAATTTTCTTTCTATCACTTTTAAATCGATGATCGAGGTACTTTATGTTCGCCCTCGGCTTGCTTCCTTTTTTGTTAAAGTTTTTTTCCTTTCTTTTTCGCTTCCACACTGCGTGGCTATTTCCAGAAGAAGGAAGTTACACTTGACATTCCTTTTCGTTTTCCACGTCGCTCTTCTTCTTATCTCAACTACTCTGGGGGTGCGCATTTAGCACATCCGTCAGAGCCTATTGCGTTCGTTCGTTAGTACAGTATCGAATTGTTTACATTTCTTTTCTGTTTTAATTTTTCCATATTATTTGAATTTGTTCGTTTTGTTTTGTTTAACTTATTTATTCGCTTTACTAGGTTTATTAAATTCGTATGCATGTAGTTCATTTATTTATATAGTTTGGATTATTTCTAGTTCGTGGTTTAATATTTTATATTTGCGTAATTTCTCGACACTATTCCTTAATATATGCTTTGCATTTCGTATTTAGGGTTTTATTAACTTTACTTTGAGCTTTATATTTATGTATTTAAGTTTAATCATATTTGATTTGTCGATTTTATATGTCTCATTTGTGTAATCTAGTGCACTTATATTAGTACGTTTTATAGTTATATATATTTAAGTTTAATTACATATGAGTTCGTAGATTTTATATGTACCATTTGTATAATTTAGTTTGTCTCGTTAATAATTTATAATTTGTGGGTTTTATATTGATTTCACTTTTTTTATTGCACTTCTCTTTCGTACACCTCGAATAAAAGGAGCTCTAGACATTCTCCAGTATTGTTGTTTCCCGATATATATATGTACTATTTAACAGAATAGAGACTAGTGATGAGTCAACAAGTAACCAAACCTTAATATACTGGATCTGATATGACTGGCTCAGGTTTCGCAAGAACAAACGGTAGTGTCGCAGACTAATGAACTTAACTATTATACCAAGCTCCTCTATGAATTTTCTTCTATACCTACATGGCGTGGCGCCTTTGGCTAATTTACTTTTTTTTCGTCTAATTAATTCCATAACAAAAGTCTCTAATTTTACAAAATAAAGTTCTACTAAAACTAAAACTGATTTAGAATTTCAGCGATGTTTCATTAACTTTCGTTCCCTGATGTATGCCAGTTGGTCTTCAGCTAGTGACGGGGGCGAAGTAGGTTACCATTTTATTCGAGCTCTGTTATCATATCACTTGGAGCGTATGGTACGTGAAATTGAACACTGTGAAGGCAGCTTCGTTTCCGATATCGCTCGGATAGTTTCTCCAATTACGGTAGTCATAGTCGGTTCTTTTTCCAAAATCCATTGATGCTTTGATAGCTGGCTGACAATTATGCAGCTCATCCTAAGGAACTAGGCGAATGGAAAGCAAGACAGGTTTGATCACCTTCCAGCCTAACGTGTGGTGGACGATCGACGATCTCGGTTAACTTGCCTAAAAGAAAAGAAACTTACAGTATCAACAGTTTTGATACGAGTGTCAACACTCAACAACAATACAGACGACAATAAAATTCCTTTAGGACCGTAACAAAGTAAACGTTGTCCAGATCAATACCATCCAATTCCGGCTATAAAAAATTATTAATCATCTGTCGAGAGCGCAATGCATTCACCGTAACTGTTGCTCCAGCCTAATTTTCGAAAAAGTAAGGTTCAATGACCCCGCGGGACCATAAACCGCACCAAACAGTCACGCGTTGAGGATAGAGAGGCTTTTCAACAATAACTCTTGGGTTTTCCGAGCCCCAGATTCGACAATTTTGCTTATTGACGAACCCATCGAGGTGGAAATTGGCCTCATCACTCAAGATGAGTTTTCAATGGAATTCCGGATCATTTTCATGCATTTCAAGGACCCAATCAGCAAAGACTCGACGTTGTTGATGATCGGCCGGCTTGAGTTCTTGTGTTAACTGAACTTTATAAGCCTTAAGACCCAAATCTTTATGCAAAATACGGTGTAATGACGTTTGTGGAATGCCTAATTCCAAAGAACGACGAGGAATGGACAAACCTGGGTTTCCTTCAACACTTTCGGGTACAGCAGCAATATTCTCGGCTGTTCTTGAGCGACGTGCACGGGATTTATTCTTCACATCACTAACTTGTCCCGATAGCTCGAATTTTTCTACCAATTTCTATATTGCGGTCCGACAAGGTGCTTCACGACGACCCAAAAATGTTCGAGTTTTACGAACCGTCTCTGCCACATTTTCACCATTTTTATAGTGAATTTTAATAATTTCAATGCGATGTTGAATGGTGTATCGTTCCATTTTTATTAATGGCGTAGTTTCTACTTGTCAAATGTCAAAAAATGACAGCTCCAAAAGTGACATCTACCGAAATAGCGGGCTAATTAAAATAACACCTCTTATTGGAAAACCCTTTATATGAATATGGTGAGGCCTGATTTGCTGTCTGCTGCTCTCCTCTTCCTCGACATCACTCTGAACTCTCTTAATGTTGATTTCTTGCGCTTTCCACGCCTGGTTAAAATTATGCGCCGCCAATAAACGTATCTCGTGCTTTTCTGGCTTCAACATATCTGTTTTCTTCGATCCTGTTTGAGGTGTTACTCTGTCCTAAGCTAGTAGCTCCGACCGTACTGGTTGCCAGAGAACTTGATTACTGCGAGATTCATCTTCAGAGGTTATCAGCAAGTCTCCCATTTGCAAATTACAGTGTTCTCCGATCGTCAGTACACCCGTTCTGCTATCGCGGTTGGCGAGTTCCGGCAGTTCACTTCTAATTTTGCTTTGCTAGACATCACAAAAAGCTAATGATTTCTTGTCACCATTTTGACTAAGCTGTCCCATTTGGTCACAACCTTCTCCTTGCATGCTCCTGCGTTGATGTTGAAGCTGCGAAATAAGTTGAGGACACAGTTATCACCAATAGCTGTGATGACGGGACCTAGCTAAGGGCACAAAATCTGTTTATGATCTGCTAAAGTTAAAAGCTGCTGACATTCATGATATTGCTGGTAGTTTAGCAAGGTATACTGTCGCTCGTGGTTGTTTGCTGCAACGAATTCGTCGTCCAGATCATATATATGGTAGCCCTTCTGGTCCATTGCTGTCGGAGTTGTATAGACTTTGTGCAGGTCGAATAAAACTCTTTGTGGTTGGGGGATTTCTACCCTGAGCAAAATTTTCTGATCTGCCTGAATAGCTTGTACCTTCGCAATCTGAATCAATAACTGGAAATCTTGGAATTTTGCGTCTAAATCAAACTCTTTAGTAACGTTTGCCATTATTTCAGACATTTCTCGTGCGTGAATTATAGCGGGGTGTCCTTTTGCTGTATTCAACGATACCACAATATTGGACAGGGTCTCTTGTATATCGCTAATTTCTTGCAACTGAATTGTCATTAGCGTAATAATTTCATTGATCTGCATTCTTTGCTGCAAATTTGACAACTCATCGCTCTTATTCTGCTGAGCAGCGATGATGAATGAAATTTTACTCCAGAGCTCCTCACGTTCTGCATCAGCCTGCGCTCGTGATGTGAATGTTGATTTGATTAAAGTCATAGGATCCTTTAAAAATTGCTGATAATTTTCCTGCGCGGACTGGATCTCTGACCAAGACCTTATCGCCGACATGTAACCGCTCTGCCCTGGTCTTCTTATCATAATAATTCTTTGACGTAACCTTACTCTTTTGCAGATTCTCCCTTGCCAGCTCAAATGACTTTTGCAGCTTAAAACGTACTACTGCATGATATCTGTCGGCATTGTATAATGGTTCTGGTTTGGTTTGTAACCTGCTGGGAATTCTCGATGCAAACCCGAAAAATGTTTCCATCGGTTTGAGTTTAGTGCCTGTATGTATTTTATTGTTATACGCATGAGCCGCCGTTCTTAACATCTTGCAGAGGGCTTTCATAATTTCTCCTGTGAAATTCACCCCATGATCGGTTACCAGTTGTTTCGGCAGCGAGTAACGACTCAGAATCTGTTCAAACAAAGCCCGGGCAACGGTATTCGCCTCTTGATCTGGTATAGCCACGAAGTCAATAAATCTCGTAAGATTATCCATTAATGATAGGATATATTTGTTGCCATTGTGGTAGAGGTCCCACCAAATCGACGTAAAACTTGTCAAACGGTTTCTATGAAATTTCCGTCACTACCATAGGCATCTTAATGGTTTGCGCGTGCTTGTTTTCCTGACATTTTACATACTGTCGAACATATCTTGCGATCTCACCCTTCATCCCCCTCCAGCGGTAGAAACGCTTAATTCTGTTGAACGTTTTAGTTCGTCCAAAATGTCCTCCGATCCTCATGATAATCTTTCAAGATCATTTGTACTTCCTTCGGGTCCGAAATTAATTTTGGCTCTGGCTGTCTTATCGTTCTTCCGGCAATTAACTCACACTCGCTCAAAACGTCCCAGTCGTCTTCGGATTTCCGATTTTGACTTTCGTTTAATGCCATTTTCCTTCGGGCTTGAGCGCGAGTTACTGCAAAACATGGAAACTCTGTAGTCTTTTCTTAGTCTCTACCATTAGAGATTTGGGGAATTCGGCTCAATGCATCCGCATTACTACTCCGCTTGCCAGTTTTATAAATAATCTCAAAGTCATATTCAGACAATTTATGATGTAATCTCATCATACGGGATGTGGTATCTTTTACTTTAAAAATTCCGCGTAAAGGCTGGTGGTCGGATATAACTTTAAAATGTCTACCTAACAGATAACATTTGTAATTCCGCACAGCCCAAACGATGGCCAACATCTCTCGTTCGGTGGTAGAATAATTCCTCTCAGCAGGATTTAAAGTACGGCTGGCATAGCTTAGCGGCTTTCCCTCCTGTTCTAAGACTGACCCTAAGGACTCTCCACTTGCATCTGTAATTAATGTGAATTTCTTACTAAAATCCGGGTAACCCAAGACAGGTGGCGTAGTTAAAGCCTCTTTTATAATACCAAAGGATTTGTCGCATTCAGAGTCCCAATTCAATTTTACCCCTTTTTTCAGCAATTTCGTAATGGCAGCCATGATTTTAGAAAAGTTTGGGACGAATTTTCGGTAATAGTTAGCTAGTCCAAAAACGACTGTACTTGATGTATAGTTCGTGGTCTTGGAAAATCACGCACTACTTTAACTAACCGTTCGTCCGGCCATACTCCCTTTTCTGAGCACACATGGCCTAAGTACACAACTTCCTTCTTCAAAAATTGGCATTTCGAAGGCTGAAGTTTTAAATTGTGTTCCCTAAAACGCTGGAATACCCCCGTAGCTTCTCGTGGTGTTCATCTAAATTTTTTGCAAAGATGACCACATCATCTAGATAAACGAAGCATTTTATTCCTTGAAGCCCTCTCAAAATCCCATTCAATAACGACTGAAAGAATGGGGGAGCAGTCCAAATGGCAATCGCTTATACTGAAAGTGATTGAAGTTGGTACTGAATGCTGTTTGCTCCCTATCTGCTGGATCAATTAGTACTTGGTGATACCCGTTAGCTAGATCTAATGTGGAGAAGTACCTGGAGTGACCCAATCTGTCCAATATGTCTTCTATTCGTCGGAGAAGATATGCGTATGGGATGCACACTTTGTTCACTTCTCGAAAGTCTACGCACAGTCTAAACTTCCGATTGCCATCTTCATCCATTCCCTTTTTAGGGATAAGTAGAACTGGAAAATTGAATGGACTTTTACTGGATATCTTCTTCTAGAAGCTTTGCTAGCTGTTTCTGACGTTCTTCCCTGTGAGCTTCTGGCATCCTGTACTGTTTTTTATGTATTGGGCCTGCGTTAGCAATAAGTGGCAATTTGAAAGTTTTTGTTGACGTGTACGTGAGTTTATCTCCCGATAAATAAAAAATATCGCTATATTCATAGCAAAGTTGAGCAATGGACTCTTTTTCTTCTGCATTAAGACTTTCCTCCAGCACTAACGAGTCCCTCATGATCTTGAGTCGGTGTTGGCTGGCGTGGGTCTTACTTCAAAGGTGTGAGAATGGGTATATTACAAACTCGTTTAATCTTTTTAATTGGGGCTGAAAATTCCTAATTACAACCGGTTCTGTTCGGGCGTTAATAACACCCACCAAGGCCTGTCCATACCAACTCTTCTTGACTGGCCACATCTATCTTTACCAATTGATCTGTCCTGGCTTCTAGCCTGAAAGTTGAACCTGAATTATGTATGGAAAATGGTGGCTTCCTCATCTGTGGGTGGTTCCAATGGTCCTCCGGTATCTTGGGTTCAAAGTTTAGAAGTCCCACCTCCTTGCCCATTGCCATGCGTGACTCACCCCACATTTCCTGAGGCCACCTTAAGGATGCTTCTGTTTTAACACTTTTAACCCTTTGTGCAGTTCCCATGCGAAGGGCCGTTGGCAAAGTGCTTCCTTCACATCCGCCTAACTGTGGCTCTATACTCGTGTGATTTACCTGCATCATTTCTTCTATCCTGGGCTTCCACTTATCTAATTCAGTCTCGTTTTCAGTTGGATTCGTATTCTCTTTTTTATTGCTACTATTCACCCTACCTAGGTACCTGTTTATACTATCCACAGCTCCACTTGCTTTACTCACAATCTCTTTCAATGCTGACATCCGCTCTTGAATCCGATTTTTTACCTCCTCAGCTGAGGTGACGAAGACTTTATTAATGCCCGGTATACTTGTGCTTTTTTCCGTACCCTTCTTCAAGACGATTGTCTCAACACGTTCATTTCCTGTTATGTTTCGGAAGAGTGGATTTTGTTTCACAGGCCTTGCCTCGCCTTGTATTGCCACCTTTTCATCTATACAATCGATGATGGCCTTGCCTTTAAGAAAGTCCATCCCCAGTATCCCATCGGTTGGTATGGAGTCTGTGTCTTCAATAGTGTGGAATTCACAGGACCGAATGACTGAACCGATGCGTAAATGGGTCTTGCAAGTTCCAATCGAGCTGTTTTGAGCTCCAAATAATCCCCCTATCATTATTCTTTGTTGAGTCTGTATGGGTGTATTTCTATTTATTCGACTTATCTTAATTATGCTACAAGTCGCTCCAGTGTCCACAAGTAATCTTAATCTATCTTCCCCTCCTATGTCTGATCCTACTGTAATTATGTTATTATTTAACGGGCTTAATTCTAGTGTACTGGTTTCCTTTATTTGAGTTTTCAAAAATTCTGATTTTGTCAACGGAAGGCAGCTGTGGATGAATTCCCCAGCTGCCGCTCTCCGTTTCCCAACTGCCGACTGTTTTGCCCTGCTAAGTACTTCCGCAGACAGTTTTCAGTGAAGTGATCGCAAGTTCTGCAAAACTGGCAGTATAAAACTTCCCTTTCCTCTCGAGATTCATTTCTGGCTACATTCGCGAATCTCACTTGCTGCTTCGTACATTCCATTGCTACATGACCATAGCCTCAGCATTTGGTGCAGAATGGAGGCTGTCGTTCCCCAACACATTCCTTATGAAGTGTCCCTCCTTTCCACATCGAAAGCATTACTTAGAACCTCGTTGACTGCTTCTGGGCGGGGTTCCTCGGTATTCTCTTACATTTGACTGAGATGGCCTCCCTGGATCTTTCTTGGCCAACCTGGGCTCCCATGTATTCTGAGGGATTCCGCCGTTACTCTTAAATATCTCCCCTACTCCTGATGGCCGAAGTTGAAGACGGTTTGCATCCTTCTCGAAGTAAGTCGCGTCCTCACGCACTGCTTCCAGAGACTCGAACTTTCTTCCCGTCAGATGTACCTGAGTGGCATGATTAAGCACACCACCCTTGAAGGTTGCCACTGCATCAGACTATAACTCCGCTATTAGTCCTCCGTCTTTGTCCGGGTACTTTGCTGATACTGCTGTCTTGATCTGGCTCAACAGTTCCTTCATTCGGTCCGCAAATTCTCTGATGTCGGGACCTGGTCTTTGTCTGCAGGCCACCATCTCCGTTCGCAATTCACTAAATGACTTCTTCGGCATATAAGCGGTTTTGATTATCAATTGCAGAGCTTCAAAATCTTTTGGTTCCCCTGAACATACCATATAGTAAGCATCATCCGTCAACCGATACTTCACACCTTTCATAAAAATGTTCTGCTCCTCAGGCTTCAGTCGGTCGTACAAATCCTTGCCGCAGCTTAAGAATCTGTACACCTCTTTCACCAGTTTTGGAGATCGATCTCCGGAAAACATGGGTACGTACTTGACGACCATATCCATCACTTTATCGTGTATATCCACCATTTTTATGTGACCTTCGTATGATTTTCCACTTTCCTTCTGTCTTATTTCCTTATTTTCCTTTACGCTAATTACACTGCCGCGTGCGATCGAATTTTGTTTTGGCTGCGACTGTTGGTCCCAAAATACTAATCTTCTTGGTGACCACTTTCTGCTGTTTGCTTGGTTGCTTTTATCCTTGGTGGTTGACTGACGTTCCTGCAATTCTATCGGCAATTCCCGTTCGAGTTCAGTCGCAGTCTGCTCTGCTTCTTTTAGTTGAATGTTTAAGGTATCTACCTTCTTGACCAGAGCTTTAATTTCCTCGAGGCTATCCTCTAGTGCCTTTTCTATTGTCCCTTCCCCTTTTTGAATAATGTCGAAAGTTATAGTCACCAAAAGATCCACAACTTCTCCTTTCGTGCTTGTTTGAGAGGCTGTTTCTAGTTCCTGTAGAATATTCTTGAGATCTCCACTCGCCACACGTTTTTTCAATTCTCCTGTTAAATGATCTGTGATATATTACCAGTCTCTCTCATAATTCTGAAGCTTTGTTTGGCACTGCTTCAATTCTTCTGATTTATTTTCCAGTTCAATTGTGCAATTATTACAGCAAGGACTGGGAGTGCTTTAAATTAAGAAGTTCACCAGCCCTGTTTTCAAAAAACTCTCTTTTACCATTAAAAAATCACTTTTTAGCGTTAACTTGTATTTTTCACATTACACTTTGCCTTTTCTTATAGGTAGCTTATTGTAGCTTATTAGGGAACAAGAGACCTTACCGTGGGTCGGGGGTCACTTGGTTCCTTTTCAAAAACTGATTAAAACTGACTGCCTCTGGCTAGCGACGCATCGGCTTTTTATTTGGAATTTTGGTTCCAAATTTTGAATAATCAGCTAAAGGCTGAATTATTCATAGTGGGGTTAAAGTATATAGTGAGTATTAGCAATCTTAGCACTATTCTAACTATTTCCCCAGTTAAATGTGCGAGGAAATTTTGGGTACGCCTACCGATATTGCATCAATACATAACGGCGAAAATCAATATTGTATGGCTAAGCAATATTTTTGAACGATTCCCCTGCATATAAGAATTTTAAAAGTCGTCTATTGGCTAATAGAATTTACATGACCAGGAACTTCATGTAGCGCCAGAAAAGGGATCAAAACTTCATGCATATTACACATAGTATTGTTTTTTCATCATACTCATTGCTCAAAGTATTTCCTATATACATATGAGCAAGCGAGTGACAACAAAAAAAGACGAAGAACGACAAAACACAATTTGTGGGTCAAACGCTAGGCACATTACGCGTATTTCCCAACATATGAAAAAAAGAAATTAAAGCAAGCGCGCACTGGTTGTATGGTAGGTCACGGACAGCCCAGTGCCGCTATATGGCTAGAATTGGTCTCGTGCTGAGGGGTTTGTTTCATGTAAACAATGCAGCGCTATGCCGCTATTGTATTAAAAATGGAAAAATGCTGAGTTGACAATAATTCTGATGGAATTATTGTCAATCGATATGAATTGAAAAGATCAAGTCATTGTTACTTGAAAAAGAAAATGTTTTTAATGTTTTGTAATTTGAGTATTCTTCAGAGAGAAATAGTTAATGGCTTTGAAGAAGAAATTGTTACATAACTTTTTGTAAGTAATTTGTCGGGTATACTCGTATGACAATAGATATGTATGTACGTACATATGCTTTTGGAGTATGTATGTACGTACGAAAAGATATGCATGGGCGTATGTATGTTTTCAGAAATATGTAGGTACGTATGTACATTGGAATTATGGGGTCTTCGTTCATTTAATTTGATCTTGATAACGCTTGATTGATTTGGGGAAGTGATGAATGCCGCTTAATGAGTGGCGCTTCATTACACCATCCCCCTTAGAAAAGAAAGTTCATGGAGTAGGACGTATTGAACTTTCGAGGAAAAAAAAATGAATGAGTGTAGAAAGAAATGATTGAAGGTGTTTTTCGATGAAGTGTTGCCGATGGTCGCTTTACATACCAGAATTATTATTTTTTTGATTATGATCTTATTTTTTGATTATGATCTTATGTTATGGTTATGATCTAGTTTATGATTATGGTCTTATGTTATGGTTATGATCTTATTTTATGGTTATGATCTATTTTATGGTTACGATCTCGTGTTATGATCTTATTTTAGTTACATTAGATATGTATAGACATATATATTTATATCTCCTAAAGAATAATTGGGTAGTATTGATAGTTACCCCTAGTAATATTACAATTCTTATGGGTTACACTTAATATGTTTTTGTAATCTATTTCTTTAAATATAATTGTTTAAAATATGTCTTTTATTATTATCTAGATTACGAATTAGCTACTTTAATTATATTTATTTGGGTTTTTTTTTTTTTTATATTACACAAATTCTAGTAATTATATATATATGTATATCAAAAAATAAAATCTTTTCTCTCTCTTTTTTTTTGTTTACTGTTATGTCTGTATTTCACTACTTATTATTTTGCAGTTGTCGTAATTACATAAGTTCCAGATTGTTCTTGAACTTCTTCTCCTGTTTTGGGAGATTTTGTTTTATGTACTTTATTTTTTAGAAAAATGGCTATGACTATCAAAATTAAACAAAGAAGTATGTAGCTAATAGTGTAGTGATGAATTGTGTGTGCAGAATCTTTGAATAAACCCCTTTCTTCGTTTCTTTTCTGTTTATTTATGGCTAGGTTTAATTCTCTTAGTTCATGATCATCAAAATATTTAACTACGTGTGTTCGAGTTTCGTTTTCAGTGGACAAATTGGGTATCCTATTTTCAGGTAATTCTAAGGAGAGATTTAGTGAGGGTAAGTAGAAATTATTTATCTCTGTTGTTTTTTGTAATTCATTCGACAAAGCGTTTGATGTTATTATTATGGACTGTTTTATTTTTGTTGCCTATTCTTATTGTGGTGTTCTCTGTTGAATCTAATTTTACTATTTCATATGGTCCAGACCATAGCGGGGAAAATTTTCCTTTCTGTTGGTGGTTCTTTAAGAGAACTTTTTCGCCTAAATTAAACTGTTTTACACGAGTATTTTCATCGTAGGAAGTTTTTGATTTTTCTTTCTTTTGAATGAGGGATTCTCTGGCTAATTGATAACCATGTTGTAACCGTGCTTTCAATTCGTTACTATAATTCTCGTATGAGTAACATATAGTAGGTTCCTTCTTTACTGTGGTCGGAATTTCTGCTTGATAACCATAGAGTAGCTCGTATGGTGTGTATTTAGTGCTTGAATGGGGAGTTGTGTTATACACAAACATTGCATATGGGATCCATGTGTCCCAAGTCAAGTGATCTTTGTTTACATAATGACGGAGATATTCAGCTAGTGTTCGGTGACTTCGTTCTAAAGCACCGTTAGTCTGAGGATGATATGGTGTAGTTTGGAGTTTATGAATCTTTAGAAGTTTGCACACTTCTGTGAAAACTTCGCTCAGGAAATTTGAGCATTGGTCAGTTAAGATTGTCTTAGGTACGCCATGTCTACAAATAATATTTTCGACCAATTTGCGAGCTACCGTTTGTGCTTCAGCATTTGGGAGCGGAATAGCTTCTGAATACTTCGTAAGATCATCTTGAAAAGTTAATATATATTTATTGTTGTCATAACTTATGGGTAAAGGTCCTACTAAGTCTAGGAATATTTTTTTGAATGGTTTCGAGCTGGTAGTGGTTATTCTCATTGGTATTTTAGGATTTTTTGAAAGTTTATTTTTCTGACAAGAAGGACATTTTTTTATAAAGTTCTCGACGTCTTTGGTTATTCCTGACCAATTGTAAGCAGTTTGAATTCTTTTTACGGTACGAGTGATACCTTGATGACCTCCAAGAGGGCTTACGTGGTATGCATTTATAACATCCGTTATTTGCCTGTCATCGACCAACTCTTGCACTTTGGTTACATAGATAGTGATTCGAATGTTTCCGTCTTTGAATACGTATGAAATCATGTTTTTAAGTTCGGAAAGTACAGATAATTCTAGCGGAGGAATGGAAATAGCTACGTTCTGATGACCATGGAGAGTACACAATTGTTTTATTTGCTCTATACTCCCTAAGACTTGTTGATGCTCTTTAGGAGTATTGGAATTATGCATTTGGCAATTAAGAAATTGAAATTCGAGTTTTCGTAATAGGAGACTTTGCTCAACTCGTATGTGGCATTCAGCTTACTTTTTCCTCTAAATTTATCTCTATTGGGGAGACTATTGAATTTAAATATTCGCTATAAAAATGCTCTAAATCTTTGGAAGTAGTTGTTTTGTTATTCCTTTTTTGGCTTCTAGTTACCACGTTTACAGATTGCTTAGAATCGTTTTGTTCCTTATTTTCAAGAGGATTTAATCGGCTGAGCGCATCGGCATTAGCGTTCAATTTTCCTGGTTTATGCAGAATTTTATAGTCATACTCTTCTAGACGGATTCTCCATCTCATTAAGCGAGAGGAACAATCCTTCAGATTCATCATCCAAACCAGTGGTTTATGGTCGGTTATGATGATAAATTTTCTTCCATAGACGTATGGGCGGAATTGTTCTATTGCATATACTATTGCGAGTAATTCCTTTTCGATTGTTGAATATCTCGTTTCGGCTTGATTCAGTGTTCGACTTGCAAAACAAATCGGTCTATCTTCGCCGATTTTACCTTGTGAGAGAATAGCACCTATGGCCAAATCGCTGGCGTCGGCCGTGACTACAAATTCCTTATCAAAGTCGGGATATGCCAATATGGGAGCTTCGATTAACTTTTTCTTTAAAGTCCGAAATGATTCATCGCAGAATTCGTCCCAGATGAATGGACAGTCCTTTTTCAGTAACTTTGTGAGTGGTTTGGCCAATTTGGCGAAGTTAGGAATAAACCTTCTATAATATCCAACGAATCCTAGAAAAGCTTTTATATCTTTAACCTTTTTCGGAATCGGATAAGTCTTTACAACTTGTATTTTGGATTCATCAGGGTGAACACCTTTATCACTTACTACGTGTCCTAAATACGTAATTTCTTTTCGTAGGAAGCGACATTTGTCAGGCTGTAGTTTCAGTCTGCTATCTCTTACTCGCTGAAATACTTCTATGAGCTTCTCGTTGTGATCTCTCAAGCTATATCCGTAGATAACTATATCGTCGAGATAGACAAAACAACGTATTCCTTGTAATCCAGTTAAAACCGAATTCATCAGCCTTTGAAAAGTGGCTGGTGCTCCTTTCAACCCGAACGGCATTCGGTTAAAGTGATAATGACCAAAAGCCGTACTGAAGGCAGTTTTTTCCTTATCAGTTTCATGCATAGGGATTTGATGAAATCCACTAGCCAAATCGAGTGTAGTGAAATATTTGGATCTGCCCAGCTGATCTAATATATCTCTTATATTAGGCAGCGGATAAGCATCACCAACAGTTATTTCATTCAATCGCCTAAAGTCTATGACTATTCTCCATCTCTTTGTTCCGGTAGAATCTGCCTTTTTCGGTACAAGCAGAAGAGGAGAATTCCAAGGACTTCTACTGGGGCTAATGATACCATCAGTCAACATTCCTTGGATCTGGCTATTAATCTCGTCTCTTTGAGATACTGGTAGCCTATAAGGTTTAACATAAATTGGAGGTTTGTCTACCATAGTCGGGATTTTATGTTGAGTTACCTCGGTATGAGTGAGATGATCGCCTTCAAGATAGAAGAGATCGTTAAATTGCCGGCAAATTGAAGTCATAGCTTCTTTTTCTTCCTTATTGCAGTGGTTAAGGTTTATTGAATTCATTAATTTTTTTAATCTTTGTTCAATTTGGTTCTCGGAGTCTGTGATCAATTCGTAATCAACAGGATTCTCCCAAATAGGTACTACATTTTCCAGATCTAGAGTTACTTCGGACTCATTTATATTCAACAAAAGCACTTTGGCTTGATTATCATTGGACTGAGTTAAAACGTTACCTAGGAATACACCAGGTGCGACCTCCTTCTGAAGACAAATCTTTTTCAGACCTTCGAGTTGTAATTTTGATTACTACTTCCGTTCGAGGGGGTATTATAATTTTAGAATGTTTATTTAATTGACATTCTTTTTTTATTTCCTTTAAATTTGTTGATAGGTTAGTATCTGTGTCTACATCGGAAATGTGATCACTAGGATACTTTAAAATTTCCTTATTCAACTCTTCTTTGCTTGATTTATACTCCTTAATTTTATTAAATGGGTTCTCATTATTTGTGGAACTCTTATTTATGAGGCTTAGGCCACAGTCGTAGCGTCGTGTACCTATCTCTTTTAGCAGTGGAATACATCTCTCACTGGCTTTTTGCAGTGGAATATTTCTCTCACTGGCTTTTTGAGTATAATCATATTTTTGCAGTGGAATACATCTCTCACTGGCTTTTTGCAGTGGAATATTTCTCTCACTGTCTTTTTTATTATTTTGGTGCAGTGGATTATTTATCTCACTGTCTTTTTTATTTTCGTTAATTACGATTTCGCTTGCTTTAGCTATATAATTTTTATTATTATTTTTTTTTTCTTCTTGAATCGGAGTATTTTCAACCAAACAGGTATCACTAATATCATTTACATTAATTTCCAAGTATTTCTCTTTATAATTTATGCAACATTCGTATAGTCTGAGAAAGTCATTTCCCAAGAGGCCATCATAACTCAGATTTGTATTCTTCTCTACTACGTGAAATGGATGGTCGATTTGTAGTTGACCTTCTGCTAAATCAATTCCTATTCTACCGTATACTGTGCCCACAGAGGCAATGAAATCACCGGTTAAGGTAGTGATTGTACACTTTTGATTTTCATGTACCAGACAACTATCGGTAGTGGAAACATATTTTAATAAACTTATCTCGGCACCTGTGTCGACCAAGAGAGTTAAATGTTTCCTATTGGATATTGATAAAGGAAGATTCACTGTAATAGAGTTATTTGTTATGTTTATGGGTAAACGAATGCTTAAAGACTTGGGTCTATTTAATTTGTTTGAGAGTGTATCACGGCTTCTGTTGTGATTTGGTGGGGGAGGTTGCCGTGAGCTTCCTCCCGCACAACATCGTTTTCCGCTGACGTTATAACAGGGGCCCATCATACATAATCAGGCTGTATTTGGTTACGTGGGGATCTACTACCAGTACCTTGTACTGCATTGCTTTGTGGTTGTTGTCGGCGGATTTGTTCATCCCGTTGTCTTTTTCGACATTCACCTATATGGTGATTAGGTTTTTGGCAATAAGCACAATAGAAATAATTAACTTCCTTCTTAATTTGAGTTTGTGGTGTGAAGGAAGGAATAGTTCTATTCCTAAAGCAAGTTGCTCTAGTGTGACCTTTCTTATTGCAAATGTCACAAGAAGGAATATTTCTAGAAAAATTAGAAAAATTTGGTTTCTGAAAATTTTTTTGGAAATTTTGTGACTGGGAAGTAGATCTTGTTATGCGAGTTGCATGAACAGTCACGTATGCAATTAATTTTCGTAAGCTATTTTCATTCTTTGTTTTAGCTATAATTTTTAGCTGTTCGTCGCGTAATCCGTCTTCGAAAATAAGAATAGCTCCCTTCTCAGTTTCTTTGATTAACAAAGTTCGTGCCTGAGTATCAGATATCTCGTTATGAGTAGCTTCGTTCAGCTCTGCTAATGCCTTAGATACTCTTTGTGCGAAATCTTTAGTTTCTTCTTTGAAACCTTGCCTAAGTCGCATCAGCTCATTTTGGGCAGTGATGCGTGACTTTTCTTCCTGGAATTGGGACTTTATTAATTCCTTTGCTGCTTGCCATGTATCGAAGCTTTCGTACTTCAATGCATCATAAGCTGCCCCAATCAATCTGCCTCTAAGGAGATTGAGGTACAAGCTCAGATCTGCAGGGGTCTTTGTAGTTGAAAATAGGGCATCGCAGCTTGTTAGAAACTTATGCAAATCTGCAGAATTCCCGTCAAATTCAGGAATTAGGCTGCGTGCGTCTGCCAAGCTAATTTTAAAAACGCACTCTGCTTCTGTCTTTGCACAACGTAGGAAAAAGTTTTGACCATTCTCTCACACAAAATTTCACTTCACTAATTCAAGTTACCGTAGTCAAGAACAAACTAGTATATAAAAAGGCTGTGTTGCGTTTAAAGAGGAGAATTTTATGAAATATATATATATTTGTTTTTGTTTTAATTGAATTGATTGAAATTTATATAAAAAAAATTTGATATGTTTTTGTATAATATAGGTAAGAAAACAATTACTTTAATTTAGCGAGCTTTTCCTTGAGCTCTAATTAGGGTCTGCCTTCCCTTTTTTAATTATTTTTGTTCTTTTGAGAGCTGTTTTTGGCTTTTACAAACTTCTCACAGAATTCAGGCTACCTGCTGAGCACCTGGCTGCAGTTGCCTTTAAAGTTTTGTATTTTTTTTGGGATTTATAGGCGCTTATATAGCCTTTTTTGTATCCCACCGCTGCCACCAACTTTTTGCTGTGCAATTATTACAGCAAGGACTGGGAGTGCTTTAAATTAAGAAGTTCACCAGCCCTGTTTTCAAAAAACTCTCTTTTACCATTAAAAAATCACTTTTTAGCGTTAACTTGTATTTTTCACATTACACTTTGCCTTTTCTTATAGGTAGCTTATTGTAGCTTATTAGGGAACAAGAGACCTTACCGTGGGTCGGGGGTCACTTGGTTCCTTTTCAAAAACTGATTAAAACTGACTGCCTCTGGCTAGCGACGCATCGGCTTTTTATTTGGAATTTTGGTTCCAAATTTTGAATAATCAGCTAAAGGCTGAATTATTCATAGTGGGGTTAAAGTATATAGTGAGTATTAGCAATCTTAGCACTATTCTAACTATTTCCCCAGTTAAATGTGCGAGGAAATTTTGGGTACGCCTACCGATATTGCATCAATACATAACGGCGAAAATCAATATTGTATGGCTAAGCAATATTTTTGAACGATTCCCCTGCATATAAGAATTTTAAAAGTCGTCTATTGGCTAATAGAATTTACATGACCAGGAACTTCATGTAGCGCCAGAAAAGGGATCAAAACTTCATGCATATTACACATAGTATTGTTTTTTTGAAAAAGAAAATGTTTTTAATGTTTTGTAATTTGAGTATTCTTCAGAGAGAAATAGTTAATGGCTTTGAAGAAGAAATTGTTACATAACTTTTTGTAAGTAATTTGTCGGGTATACTCGTATGACAATAGATATGTATGTACGTACATATGCTTTTGGAGTATGTATGTACGTACGAAAAGATATGCATGGGCGTATGTATGTTTTCAGAAATATGTAGGTACGTATGTACATTGGAATTATGGGGTCTTCGTTCATTTAATTTGATCTTGATAACGCTTGATTGATTTGGGGAAGTGATGAATGCCGCTTAATGAGTGGCGCTTCATTACAGCGCGAGGAAACCTTAACACATTTAACGCAACGAAAAATCATTACATCACAAAACATGAAGGCAACGAAAAATCATTACATCACAGAACATGAAGGCCCACGATGAGACTAAAATGCGTTACATGGAGAATTTTTCAGAGAAAGTTGAAAAAACGTAATATTAATACGACAATTAAAGTAAGTGACAAAACTGAAGTTTACCCTTTAAAATATGTGAAGGGACTTACCTGCCAAACAGGACGCGAGTTTACTGGAAGGGTTAAAGAAGATTTCAATAGGAGTAACCAGGCATCTAACCTCACAATACATTTAAGAGACCACAAACATTGTTTAAATGAAACGTCTTAAAATCATTACTTCCTTATAATATTCATGAAATTTAGCTATCACACGCCTCTCACAAAAATTTACCTTGAAATAAGACAATTTCTACTTTTTCTTACTCTTTTAACTCTCGTTTCTTTTTCTTTAAAACTCTATCTCTACACAATACAGCTCATTTTTCACAATTTCCTCTTCAAAGCACACACAGCTAAAAAGCATAACTCCCAAAAATAATAAAAATGGAGTAGCTTAAAAGCATAACTCCCAAAAAATAAAAAATGGAGTAGCTAAAAAGTATAACTCCCAAAAATAATAATAAAAAAAAATTCAATTTTAAAATTCACCAAACCTTTTTAAACTGGCTGCACCAAATATGTCGTGTCCCAAAAGCAATCGAATCAATAGAAAGTATTAATTAAAACAGAAGTGATTGAAAACGCTTAAATCACTTCTGTTTACACAAATCTTTATTCACTTTAAATAACTGACCTATCTCACAATATTTATACATACATACCGATAGGTATGAAACCGCACTCTTAACTTGTAAACTAACTTGGAAAGAAAACGCGCCTCTGAACTGAACGGCTAGAATACTACGGCACTCGACAGGCCAGTCATTGGTCTTTTATGAAACTATACTCGGAAGTAAGCTTTCTTTGTTCACAACGCGGATGTAAACAAACGACAACAACCTTGTCGTTTGTTCTACCGGTTGCAGCACCTGAGTCGCTTAGTAGTAAACAATCGCCTTACATAATAATTACCATGCGAGGTTAATTATTATTGTAATCGTCGATTGCTCCACTAAGCGCTCATCGCAGCCAGCTGTTGAGCTAATCAGCAAAACAACCGACAGTTGCAGAACAATAC